>CM042162.1:25315737-25343237 GCA_023376005.1 Doryteuthis pealeii | reverse complement strand
AGACAGTAAATCGCCAAAAAAATAAAAATAAAAATAAAAATAATAATAAATGAATAAATAAAAAAAATAAAAAAATAAATAGATAAATAAGTAATAAAGCTCTACGGCAAAATTATTTTTCTGACAGTTATGTCCATTACATTTGTTCAATGTAGTTTGACACATTACTTCTCTCCTTCTCTCACATATGAACGCCATTGATTTCTAACACAGATGAAAACATTAATCTGATCATTTCTTTGCCGATATCCCTACTTTATTTGTCACTCAAATTTTACGCGATGCCAACCAAGAAGTAATATTTGTTTTTATTAAAAGACTCCCGTGTTTTCTAAAATTCTCAAGACTCATCTGAAGGTAACGGGTTAGGGTGGTATTCTTAGAGCGTTCATATATCTGAATTTTAATTGCATCCACCCCGTTTATTTGACTGCATCTAAAGTTTTTTTTTTAAACTTTCTTAAAGAGTTTTACCTCAAAATTTATTTCATATACGCATTTAAATATTGGAGGTGTTCGTTCTGTAATGGTTACCATCGTTGGAAATGGACACGAGTTCAAATCCTGGACGAGTCCACCCGGTTTATTTGGCAGCATTAAAAATTGTTTTTTTTTTTCACTTTTTATAAAGTTAGTTTTATATAGCCGGTTTAGCTCAGTCGGTAGAGCGTTCGGCTAGGAATCACAAGGTTCCTAGTTCGAAACCGGCCCTCGCCATCTCAACGTATGAGTAGCACAGGGATCTGTGCGGTAAAGTAGGGAGCTGATGGTTGGTGTGGCGCTCCACCTTAGACGCTAAAATAATCTCCTTGGTCTAGCCCTATTGAAAAGGGGGATAGAGTACCTGGCTGATACCGACATTAGGCCGCCCCGACGAATTTTTTTTATAGAGTTTTACCTCAAAATTTATTTCATAATAAATATTGGAGGTCTTCGTGGTATAATGGTTACCATCGTAGGAAATGGACATGGTGACACGAGTTCAAATCCTGGACGAGGCTGTTTGCATTTCATATCGCTCTAATAACCTTGGGAAAGGAATGGACAACTATTCTCCATCCAGCTGAATTCAAACCTTTTAAACCCCGCTCCAGAAATTGACCCTGTGTCACATCCAACCCATGTGGAGGGGTTAGTAAATTTGATGATACTGACCCTCACCAACTTAGCGCATGAGAAGCACCGCTTGGATCTGAGTGGTAAAGTGGGAAGTTAACGGTAGGTGTGGCGCTTAAACTCAGACGCAAAAGCATTATCTCTGGTCCAGCGCTAGTGAAAAGAGGATAGACTCCCTCGCAGTCAGGCTGTTAGCGACAATAAGCTACTCCGCCAACTTTAAATACTTTATATATATATGCTACATAAATGGCAATTTCTGCTTGTCTGTGCATAACCAGAGATTCGATCATGATGTTAAGCTAATATTCAGGAAAGGGACTGGCTAACTGGATGTTAATAAGAATCAATGATGGAACCCATGGTGGACATCTTTACAATGAAGGAGGAAAGTGAAGACGTTCCAGTGAGAAGTGAGAGGGAGTGGGTAGAAGCAATTTGATGCGAAATACGCCTCTAAGTGTTGTTCCATTGTTCTAACCATTAAGCCAAAGACCAAGAATTATCCTATATTTATTGTCTTCAGTGGCTATCTTAAGGGCACTAGCTATTCCGGATGTCAAATAACTTACAAAACCTGTACCGGAAGTGGTGACCGGAAATTTGAAACAGAAGACGCCATAATTTCAGGCGGCATAATGACGAGAACAATTAATACGAGACGTCATTTCTAACTCGTTGCAAATTTTCTTTATCTTAACCAGACAGAATATCTTAGTAAACATTACCAATTTGAACACACACACACACACACACACACATATATATATATATAGTCATCGACAGACACCGTGTTTCGACGTAACACGTCTCTTCAGTGTGGCTGTTTCTCGCCTGTGCAATATTCAGACCAAGGTCTGTTGTCAGTAACCAGGCGCGGTTGACTCCATGTCCACATTACCTTATCTCAGATATAAATACTCTATCCATGATATTGAGCATTGTTTACTTATAAGTATAGCTCCCATATTATCTATGATATATATGTATATTCATGTTGATGCAGTTAGAGCCTTATCTTGGATTATATATTATATATATATATATATATATATATATTATAGTTATCCACAGACACCGTGTTTCGACGTATCATGTCTCTTCAGTGTGGCTAGACATTTGTAAGCTACCTACAGTCGGGATAGAAACCCAATCCATTCATCATCAATCGGGCTGCTTAACCCCCTCAGCTATCGTCACCTACAGAATGGGAAGGGGATTTTAATTGTTTGATGCACACATCTGCATGTATGTAAAGGTCAGCAAAGAGTGCTCCATCATTTTATGGGAGAGCATATATTATATATATATATATATACTTTTTTTTTAAAGCGAGTGTTATAAAAATCCAACTTCAGTTTCATGCCGGAGCAATTCATCAGAGAATAATCACTTTTTCCAGTCATCTACTCTTATTAACATCCCGGCTGTATCCATTCTCAAGTATGTGGGTATACCACCCTACGTAATTCCAGAACCTACCTGGCTCAGTCTATGTTTATTTAAATGTTTACATTTGTTTGTTAACTCAGATCGCGAGTTCAATATCTTCCCTGGGTCTCTGCATTCTGCTATTTTTAATTTCTCATTTAAACACAGCATACAGGGTCTTTCATTTCCTTTATGTGAAGGTGCCCTTTTTATTATTCTCCACTCTACTACTGGCTCTCTACCGTGCTTTTCTTTTATATATATATATATATATATATATATATATATATATATATATATATATATATATATAGAGAGAGAGAGAGAGAGAGAGAGAGAGAGAGAACTTGTTCTAGTAAAAATAAAGCTATAATTGTCACTCACCTAAGTTCCCTTTCATCAAATAGACCAGTGGTTCCCAACCTATGGCCACATGGCCAAAATGGGCCACAGCAAACTTCAGGTGGGCCAAGGAAATATTATAATTCTATATGGTTGTATCTTGATTGAATAAATATCTTATGTAAAATGGAAATATCTTTTTTATTATAATAATTTCATGGACCACAAAAATAAATCTGGTTTCAAAGTGGGCCATGAGCTGAAAAAAGTTGGGAACCTCTGATATAGATGACATCCTAAAATTTGGGCAGTATTTCTGCCGTACCCTGTACAAATATCTGATTTCTACAATGCACCTTATGGTTTGTATTGTTGTCTGTAAACGATTTTTATTGTCCTTTTGTAGCCTCCTAACAATTTTTATTTCATATGATAAAATCTTTAAATATGCAACACGTAGTCATTGTATCTTTTCCAATATAAATCGTTATTAAAAGTGCGAACAATGTGCAAATACTGGGTAAAAATCAATGAGTGGTTGTGTCTTCTGTTTTTTTTTTCTGCTCAGTCGGTGGGGCTGTAGACTACGCCGACTGCATCCCTGCAGAGGGGTTTGATCGCCCTATCGGCTGTGGCTGTAGACTACACCGACTGTATCCCTGCAGAGGGGTAAGACCGCCCTATCGGTTGTGGCTGTAGACTATGCGACTGCATCTCTGCAGAGGGGTAAGACCGCCCTATCGGCTATGGCTGTAGACTACACGACTGCATCCCTGCGCCCTATCGGCTGTGCTGTAACTACACCTACTGCATCCCTGCAGAGAGGTAAGACCGCCCTATCGATGGGGCTGTAGACTACGCGACTGCATTCCTACAGAATGATATGACTGCCCAGTCGGTTGCGACTGTAGAAGATGCCGACTGCACTCCTACAGAGAGGTAAGACCGCCCTGTCGGCTAAGGTTGTAGACTACGCCTACTGCATCCCTGCAGAGAGGTAAGACCGCCCTATCGATGGGGCTGTAGACTACGCCGATTGCATTCCTACAGAATGATATGACTGCCCAGTCGGTTGCGACTGTAGAAGATGCCGACTGCACTCCTACAGAGAGGTAAGACCGCCCTGTCGGCTAAGGTTGTAGAATATGCCGACTGCATCCCTGTAGAGGGGTACGATCGCCCTGTCAGTGGGTCTGTAGAATACGCTGACACCACCACATACACCTCTTAGCTATGATTGGCGATTTGTGATGCTTCAAGACAGAATCCTGATGGCTAAGCAGTTCATGATATGCAACACTCCACTTACGTTGCTTAGGCTAGACTGGCGTTGGTTGGTCCCCCTCTGATCAATAGGCTGGTCATGTCAAGCCGTAGCACCTATATGATTGTCCCAATCCTATTGTTCTTATGGCAAAAACCCAACCCCTTTTATCATTTAGGTGCGATTATGTGATTTCAGGATGATTTTAATATAAGCCATCTCCTTAGAATAAGCCCTAGTTGAGAGCGACAGACAGACGAAAGAAATAATTTTATTTTTATTATCACAGTCACATTATGCGACGCAAACATTCGATATCCTCCCCGAAAATAAGCCTTAGTGTTATATTTCGGAGTGAAAATTGATATAAGTCCTGGCTTGTTTTCGGCGGAAACACGGTTGGTTTGTATTCAACAACTTGTTTTCTGTTGGAGCGAGCTTTTTGTTTCAGAGGTTTTGTCTGAAACTAAAAAAAAAAGATGTTAACGCGCAATTTAAATAATGCAGTCGTACTAGGTCTTTTGGAATATTTTGCTATATAAGGGGTGCTGGGGGTCACAACTTAAACTTATAGACTCTTCATAGCCGCGTGGATCCAATCAACCAATCAACACAATCGAATACTTGGTTGGTTAACTATTTAATGGCCGATCTTTAAAGGCGTCCAGTTGCTCGTATTTGATACAGACGAACGGATCAACAACCAAGGATTCTGCTTAACACGAGGATTCTGCTTAACACCGAGGAACAACCAAGGATTCTGCTTAACACCGTGGAACAACCTAAGATTTCTGCTTAACACAAGGATTCTGCTTAACATTGAGGAACAACCAAGGATTCTGCTTAACACAAGGATTCTATTTAACACAAGGATTCTGCCTAACACCGAAGAACAACCAATGATTCTGCTTAACACTGAGAACAACCTAGGATTCTGCTTAACACAAGGATTCTGCTTAACATCGAGGAACACAATGGATCTCCACCGTAAAATGCTCTCACCTGCAGCCTAAAAATGGCCACAAGAATCTTAACAGCAAGTTGTGCAGTAACTTGATTTTTGTTGGAGTGAGCTTTTTGTTTCAGAGGTTTTGTCTGAAACTAAAAGAAAATTCATTAACATCCGGTAAAACGCGCAATTCAAATAATGCAGTCTCACTAAGTCTTAAAAAGAAATCCTCTTTCACTAAAAAATTTAAACAAGAATCATAATAAATGACATTTGTGTGTGTGTATGTGTGTGTGTGGGTGGGTGTGTGTGTGAAGAAGGCGTCCATTATTTTGCGCGGGAAGATAATGGTCGATAATGGAAATCATGTGACTGGATTTTATCAAATCTTTCAAGCTGGGTAACCATGGCAACGGTAAACCAGGCGACTGGATTAATCCTCTTCGTGATGCTCCATGTATGTTATTATTTTTCGTTCTGTTTTTGTGGGAATTTTTAAAAAATTATTTTCAAACTTCTTTTGTTGTTGTTGTCGTTGCCGCCATTGTTGTTGATAATTTACGGAAGAGCAAAATGGCGGCTTTGCAAATGGAAGAGAAAAATAAATTATGTGAAAAATGAAGTTTTTTTTTTTTACAGAAACAACACTAATTCGAAATATATGCTCATATCCCTATAAAAATGACTCTTTACACTGTTAGTTATTTTTATCATTCTGTCGAATTGCCATATTCACGCTGATGCAGTTAGAGCCTTATCTTGGATCTTTATATATATATCATCATCATCATCATGTCGCGCAATTTGCACGGATATCCATGACAATATCTCGCCAGCCTTCCCTATCATTCATTGACTCTAGGAGCTTCTCCGCGCAGCAGCCAGTATTCCTACATAGTTGGTCAATGTAGGTCCTGGCTGGTCTGCCCACATTAGCGTGCCCATGTGCTGACTTCCACAGTAGTATGTCGCTTACGAGCTCGTCCTTGCTTCTCCAGCAGTGTCCTGCATGTCTAGCCCATCTTACTCATATGGTTAGTGAGATGGGGGGCCGATGGCCATACAGTTGCTTTTTTGTGGGGTGCTGCTTCCACGACTTATTCAGGACCGCTCGCAGCATTCTCGTACAGCTCCCATCTAGCTTATTCTCAAAGCGCTTCGTTATATATATATATATATATATATTATATATATATATATATATAGTCTAGACAATTTGTATTCTTTTTTATTCTATTTTAGATATTAAAATCACACATATATATTTTTGAATATATCCGGTTAAAAAGGAAATTGAAAGATACATTGTACCCCTTTTTTTAGCTTGGATTTGTAAACTCATATTTGCTGTCTGATACACTTTTGAAGGATTCTGGTTAAAAAAAATGTTCAGGTTTTTCATTTTATTTTTTATCTTTGCCTTCTGTCCGATGAGACTGAACTTCTAGGGAGATGTATTCGAAAACATATGCTCATATCTTATTATAATGGAGATTGTGTGTTTTTCTGTCTGTAACCGAAACTAAATCACTACTCAAGTCACAATTCCCTTAGTTATTGACGTCACATTCACCCTGAATGTATCCTTATTCTAACCTCAATTATCAATAAAATTGTTTTACATCATTTATACTGTTGACCATATCTACATACTAACAACATGCAGTTGTTATATATATACAACAAAACAGGGTTTACAGTATGAATGGAAGGCTAATTTGCATATTGATCTTAAAAATTTGATTTTAATAAATATATGCTTTAGTATTATTGATTTCTAATTATTTGCTTTCATCTTAATGAATATGAGCAAGAATCTCTTCAATAAATTTTTAAAGAAATCCCTTAACAAGAAGAAATAACTGTCATTTTATTCTTTACTTCCTATTTTAACTAAACAGTTAAATAGGAAAATTTATACCAATGAAAGACGGAGTAACGGAAAATGATGGAAGAGTTAGTTTCAAAGTTGTTCTATTTTTTCAACCATACCCCCTCTGTTCCAAATCTTTTTATCTACATTCTTATTCAGTTTCCTTAGCCTTTCTAATTTAATATGATATTCTATTACATTAAAACTTAAATACTTGCACCCGGAGGGTGCATATATTTGCTAGTCCTTATAAAAATGACTATTTACACAGTTATTTATTTATTATCACTCTGTGGAATTGGCATATTCACGTCGATGCCTTTATCCTGGATCTTTATATATATATATATATATATATATATATATATATATATATAGCAAGTAAGTCAAAGAAGCAAGTAAGTCACAGTCTTAACTCTATCTGTCTGTCTGTCTCTCTCTCTTTCTATCACACGAGAACCATCTCGATGTATATACCCAACGAGGGTATACAACACGGTGTTATACATGTTTCACACTGTGGTTGTTGTTCTTGTTCGGGCATACAGGAGTGCATAAGTCTTGGGTGACCAATGTGTAATCGGGATATCCTGACTAATTCCTTTCTGAACTTTCTAAAGGCTTGTCCCCAGTGTCCCACCGTGGGTTTGATTAAGAAGAGTCTATTGTGGATAATGTTATTCCAGCACTGTTACCATTTTGTATGAGGGGACCTATTAAATTTTAGAGTTAGGGTTAGGGTTAGGGGTTAGATTTAGGGTTAGCAGTTAGTTTTATAATTAAAAAAATACGTCTAAAAATCGTCTGTTAACAAGCAACCGGATGTTGACGATGCAAAGCGAAACATGTCCCTCTGAATCCAGGTCGCCCCTGGAGGGCTTAAAGGTAACTTGATCCCTATTTTACTGTGCAAAAACCTTTTCTCTATACGATGTATGTCAGAAAAGTTCCAGGTTGATCGCCTTCTTCGATGTGAGGAGCATCGTCCACTGCGACTTCTTGCCACAGGGCCAGTCGATCAACCAGCATGTCTACAAAGAAATACTTCAGCGTTTGCTTCGTTCAGTGCGCGTGAAGAGGCGAGAGAAGTGGCTGGACAACTCATGGGTGCTTCACCATGAAAACGTACCTGCGCATATTCCGAGAGTTCCTGACTCAGGAGAACATCACTGTGCTGGAGAAACCTCCCTACTCGCCCGACCTGGCTCCATGATATTTTTCCTCAAGGGGGTTATCAAGGGAAGCCGTTTTGAAGATGTGAAAGTTTTGAGGATGTGCATGACATAAAAAAGGCCGTAACGACCGAGCTACGGAGAATTCTGGAAGAATCCTTCCAAAAGTACATGTAAGCGTGTCAGAGAAGGATGGGAAAATTCATTAAACTGCTGGTGGATAACTTTGAAGGGGATAACTTGTAGTTTGTAGTTTGGATTTGAAATAATTTTTTTGTGACACCAGTCCTTGTACTTTTCTGACATACCTCGTATATCAATACGCTAGATACGCAAGTAAAATCTTGTAGGCGCGCCTTCGACCCGAGCGCCTTCTCAGCACACGCGTTATATAACACCACTCATTTAAAAAGTTAAATATTTCTTTTAACTTTTTACTTTCTTTAATATTATACTTTCATTTAATTTTTTTAGTAAATGGGTGTTAACATGCACAAGTGCACAAATGCACAATTTTCCGTTGTAACATTTTTACAATAAGAACATATATTCCAGGATGCATTTTGAAAGAAAGGCCGGTACCAAAAAGAAACACAACTTTTCTAGGGTAGAATTTTACGAGATATCCAGTGGTCGTATTATATACATATATTTAACAACCCCTCCGCACGAGCAGGATGTGACACAAGGTCAATTTCTTAAGCGGAGTTTAACAGGTTTGAATTCTGAGTTTTCTTTCTCCTAGCCCAGTCTGCGCTGCTATTTACCCATAGCTGGAGGGAGAATTGGATTCATACATTTCCCAAGGATATTAGCGCTTTGAGAAATGCAAACAGCTTCGTTGATGGAGGTATTTATATATTCCCTTGAATTCAATTGGGTGTCACTGACGAACCAAATTACCGGGTTTGGTATGAAAAAATATTTGATATTAATCACACACACACACACGCACTCACACACACACACACACACACATATATATATATATATATATTTCTTTTTTTGCAACATCAAGGTTTTTTGTTTTGAACTCATATGACTTTTGTCTCCGCTCTTAACAACATGGAGACACATACACACAGATATGTGACACAGGATCAATTTCTTAAGCGGAGTTTAACAGATTTCAATCGAGTTTTCCTTCTCCTAGACTGGTTATCTAGTCAAGCTTAAAGAGTCCATTCTACCCTACTATTAATCCATAGCTGGAGGGAGAGTAGTTGGATGCATACATTTCCCAAGGACATATATATATAGTATATATATATATATATAATATATATATAATTATGTATTATATATATAATATAATTATATATATGTTGATAATATAGTTTACTATATTCATTAGTAAAAGAGTGCTCAGTATCATTGATAGAGCATGTATTTCCAAGGTCATATATAATATATATATATATATATATATATATATGTGTGTGGTGTGTGTGTGTGTGTTAACGAATCTGGCTGAGGAAAAGTCAGTCGGGTTTCGCTCCTGGTCAGAGGTAGTTGCTGTGTCTAGCCACACTGAAGAGACATGAAACGTCGAAACACGGTGTCTGTGGATGACGTATTATATGCTCCCAAAACCCGGTAGAGCTCTCTAGGGACGATTTAAATTAACTTTCACTGCCAGCATAAAGCAACGATTGTCTGTTGTTTACAGACTGGATTTCTCTGCTGATCGTAAAATATATAAACAAATGTATGTATTTAATAATTTAACCCCCTCCCTTAATGGCATCTATCAAATTTTAACGAATCGGGTTGAGGAAATATCTGTCGGGTTTCGCTCCAGGTCAGGGGTAGTTGCGTTGTGTCTAGCCACACTGAAGAGACGAGAAACTTCGAAACACGGTGTCTTTGGATGACTTGTATATATATATATATATATATATATATATATATAACGTCAGGGTAGCGTGGGCATGAAGTCAACGGCGTTTGGTTACTGACAGTTTCTCGCATATGCGATTCACATATTTTTATATCATCAATATATATATTATATAATATGTGTGTGTGGTGTGTGTGTGTGATAATATAGTTTGCTATTTTATAAGTAAAAGTACTCAATATTATGTATAGAGCGTGTGTTTCCAAGTTTCCAAGTCCAAGCACCACACACACACACACACACACACACACATATTATATATATATATATATTATATAATATATATATAAAATGTCCTTTGTGAAGGTCATGAACTGAAGACTTCCTTTGATCAGATCTGATTTTTTCTCGATTGGAGATTGTAATTTCTGCCCACGCAACAAATAAACGTCTGTTAAGAAAACCTTTTGCTTTTCTACACAAGTCCTTTCATTTTCTAGGAGACTTTGAACATGATACGCAAAGAGAGGGAGAGAGAGAGGGGATGAGAGAGAAGGTGGACAGAGGAGAGAGAGGGGGTGATCTCTCTCTTNGGGTGCGGGACAAGAGGGAGGATGAGGGGCGTGGGGAGTGATGAATGTGAACATAGTTAAAGCGAGTCGAAAGTGGAAGAGGGTGAGAGGCGGGAAAGGGAGTGTCTGATGGGACAGGTTGAGTGATGATTAGGAATAGCATATTAAAGCGAGTGAGGAAAGTGGGAAAGAGGGTGAGAGGAAGAGGAAATAAGAGAGAGAGAGAGGAGATAGATTAGGAGGAGAGCAGAGAGAGGAGAGAGAGATCCTGACCGCGGAGAAGAAGAGAGAGAGTGTATGTGCTGCAAAAAAAAGAGGAGAGAAAAGCGGGTCGGGATTTTAGAGTGATGTAGAATTGTAGATATATAAAGCGACGTGAAAATGGAAGAGGATGAGAGAAGAAAGAAAGAAGAGAAAAAAAGAGAGAGAGAAGAGGATGAGAGAAAGTGGGATGGGAAATTAGTATTAAAGCAAGTGAAAGCCGCGAAGAAGAAGAGAGAAGAGAGAGTGGGTGGATGGGCGGTGCGGTGAATGATGGAAATAGATATAAAAGTGCCGTGGAAAGCTGAAGAAGAGAAGAGAGAGGGGGGAGCAAAGTAGAAAGAAAGAGAGAGAAGGGGTGCGTTATTGGGAATAGATATAATGGTGGATGTGGTGAAAGCGGAAGAGTAGAGGAAGAGAAGAGAAGAGAAGAGAGAGATGAGACGAGAGAGATGAGAGGGAAGAGAGTGTGCCAAAAAAGAGAGAGAAAGCGGGGTGGGATTTTGAGTGGAGAAATAGATATAAGCGAGTGGAAAATAGAAAGAGGATGAGAGAAAGAAGAAAGAAAGAAAGAAAGAGAGAGAGAGAGAGGAGAAAGTGGTGGCTGGAAATAGATATAAAGCAAGTGAAGCGGGAAAGAAAGAAAGAGAGAAGAGAGAGGTGGTGGGTGGGTGGTTGAATGATGGGAATAGATATAAAGTCAGTGAAAGCGGAAAGAGAGAGAGAGAGAGGGGGAGAAAAGAAAAGAAAAGATAGAGAGAGAAAAAAGTGGTGGTCGGAAATAGATATAAAGTGGGTGACGAAAGCAGAGAAAAAGGAGAGAGAGAGAGAGAGAGAGAGAGAGAGAGAGAGAGAGAGAGAGAGAAGAGTAAAGATATACTACGCAACTCTTCTCTTGCTTTAAACCTCTTCCAATTCTAGCGACCTAATAGATATAAAGAGATGAAAGTGGAAAAGGGTTGAAGATAAGAGAGAGAATAAGAGAGAGAGAATAAGAGAGAGAGAGAGAGTGGAAAAAAGAGAGAGAAAGAGGGTGGATTTGAGTGATGAGAATAGATATAAAGCGAGTGAAAATGGAAAGAGGGGAGAGAGAGAGAGGCAGGGGGAGAGAGGAGAGTGAAAGAAGAAAGAAAAGAAAGAAAGAAAGAGATATATAGAGAGAGGAAGTGGTGGTGGCAAATAGATATAAAGCAAGTGAAAGCGGAAAGAGAGAAAGAGAGAGGTGGGTGGTATGGGTGGTGAATGATGGGAAATAGATATAAAGTTGAGTGAAAGCGGGGAAGAGATGAGAAATAGCGACAGTAGAGTGAGAGCTAGAGTGAGAGAGAGAGAGAGTGAGAGAGATGCAGAGAGAGAGAGAGAGAGAGAGAGAGTAAAGGCGTGATACACGCCCAACTCTTCTTCCTTTAACCTCTTCCAATTCTAGCGACCTTGTATCGATTACATCTATTCAAAGTAATGAGACTCGATCGACAGTCAGTCTTGCTGTTTATTGTTTTAATGCTGTAGTTATGTGACCTCCGCAACAGCAAACATCTTTGTTTAATTATAAGTCTCCATTCAATTGGTCCATAAATCAATCAGGATATTGACGAATATTTCAATCGATTGATTACATTTGTGCAATATTTCCAATAAAGATATCATAGCGACAAGACATCAATAATAAAACATAACAAATTGTGTAGAAACACTTAAAACTAACGTATGACGTTAAACTCTATCTGATGGTAAAGTTCCAATTCTGGAGCTCTGGGGAATCGGGAGTGTCCCTTCATCACCATTACTCTCAGGTCCACCCTGACCCGGAGTGGTAGGACATGTTAGGGTACTATTCTATGAGTTTAATAGAAAAAAAAATGAGTTTTAAAAAATGTGTTGAAAAATTGGGTTTAAAAAATTGAGTACCATTAAGAATGAATAAAACAACACGTCTTTGGCATAAAATATACCCAACAAGGGTTGACATGCCGTAAAATTCCAACCAACCAGCCAACCAAATAATAGAATAATAGTTAAAACTGTTATTTATAGCAAATTTATATATGGATGCGTGTGGTCTAATGGTTAGAGTCGTAGGAAATGGAATCGTCGACACGAGTTTCAATTCCTGGACAAAGCTGTTTGCATTTACATTCGCCAATACACTTGGAAAGGTATGAATCCAATTTCCCTCCAACTATGGGTAAATAGCAGCACAGACTGGGCTCTTTAACCATGGCTAGGTAACTAGTCTAGGAGAAGGAAATCTCTGAAGGAAAACCTGTTAAACTCCGAAATGACTTTGTGTCACATCCTGCTTGTGTGGAGGGGTTGGTAAATGCATATAGCAAATGTATATATATTTACCAACCCTCCACACGAGCAGGATGCGACAAAAAGTCAATTTTTTTTAAAGCGGAGTTCAACAGGTTTGAATTCAGAGTTTCCTTCTCCTAACTGGTTACCTATCCAAGATTAAAGAGCCAAGTCTGTCGCACTACTTACCCATAGCTGAGAAGAAGAATATATGGATTCATACCATTCCAAGGGTATTAGCGCTAAGTGAAATGCACAACAGCCTTGTCCAGGATTTGAACTCGAGTCCATTTCCTACACAAACAAAAGATTACAAACAACAACATCTTCGGAATAAAATAACCCATGGTTGTTACATGCCGTAAAATCCAACACACAACCAACCATCAGCTGGACGAATTTGCACATCCTTACGAGACATGTGACTGATTCAAAATCCTTTCTTCTTGTCACGGATGACGGTTCCATCAATAGAGACCGCCAGATCGTACTGACCAAGCACACGAAAGCACTGGCTACCCACAAGAAGCTGCCATCTCAGAGTTGCTGGACTTGTTGCCTAGCGCCAAGAGCATACGTGTTTTTTTCCCGTCTGTTACAATTATTGAATCTGCAGTATCAATGCCAAACCTTCACTTTTAACAAACTTAAAGCATACGGCATCTAAACATAGAAATAAAACACTTTAATCTCAAAGTAGACAAACAGTCTAATTATATTTTTTTATCTGTGAAAATAAATACGAACAAATATATTTATTTGGAATTTTAGTTGAAGCTCTGTCAATCATATATTATTAAATAATTTTGGCAAATATTATCTTTCAGCTTCCTAATTCTAATTACTTTTTATCGCTACTTTTTTGGGGGGGTGGGTATAATTTCTAGATATTTATTTGATTTTAAGTATAATATTAACATTTTTTCTTTGTTTTCTCTTTGTAGTATGGGGGAAGCAGCGTCGAAGAGAATTATGATGGATGCACTCCGCGGGGCGAATACTGGAATGTATCAGCAAAAAACCAGACAAACTGGATGGACCAATCGTACGTCACTAGATAAATAGCCATCAGTCACTCCACCTGTGTCAACTTATCCACCCTCATCTCTCTTTCTCTCTTACCCCTTTCTCTCTCCTCTCTCTCTCTCTTCTCTCTCTCTCTCTCCTCTCTCTCTCTCCCCTCTCTCTCCTTTCTTTTTCATTCCATGACAAACCTGTGATTAGATAATATAGGAAAAGAGAATAAAGAACAAGATGCTGGAGAAATCTTCTTCTTCTTCTTCTCTTCTTCTTCTTCTTCTTCTTCTTCTTCTTCTTCTCTCTCTCTCTCCTCTCTCACTCTCTCTCCAACAGTGTCCATGTACCACGTGGGTAATTATCACTCTCTCCATAGATTCCTTTTTTTTGTTATTGGTGTGCTGTTCTAGCCATAGTCCGAATCCTATCTATCTATACTACTTCTATCTATCTATCTATCTTACTCTGATCTTATCTATCTGTCTATCTATCTGTCTGTCTATGTCAGTCTATTCATATTAAATCAAGAATCCGTGGTAACCTGGACTGATTAAAACATCAGTAACTTCTTGTCAACAATTCCTTGACCATGAAAAATCTAGCAGCCTCAATCCAACGAGAGATAGAGAAAGTGTTTACAATAACAGAGCTCAGCATAATTAGCAGATACACAAGCTTGTGACTCTCTCACTGTCAACTGTCAGCTTTGGAAGAGGAAGAAAAAAAAAGAATGCAAAACAAACTACAATTCAACCAACGGCTTATAAGACAATGAGTTGCTTCAAATGAAGTTCCAAATAATGCCTCTAAAAGTGTGCACAATATATCCCTGTTCTGCCGACTATTGGTCAAATGCCATAATATTCATAGAATAATGATTAAAAATGTGGCGCATGCTAACGTTAGTACAAACGCATTTGAACCTAACACTATACAGTTATTTCTTAGTTGAGTACATGATATTGGCAGGGTGACCCAGAAATAAACAGAACCCAAATTATTTTATTTATTTTCCACTTAACAACCCTAAACCCATCCTTTCTCTTCTTTTTTTTTTTTGCTGAAAATGGAAAGAGAGTATGACGGAGAAAGAAAGAAAGAAAGAGGAAAAAGAGAAAGGAAGGGGGAAGAAAGAAATAAAAAAAGGAGATAAGAAAAGCAAAGAGAGAAGAGAGAGGAGAGAGAGGAGGAGAGAATGAGAGAAAGTGGAGGGTTTGGCTGGAAAAAATAGATATTAAAGCCAAGTGGAAAGCCGGAAAGAAAGAAAAAGAGAAGAAGAAGAGAAGAAGAAGCAGGGGACGAAGCGTGCGGGTGGATGGGTGGAGACCGGTGGTGAATGATGCGGGAAATAGATTATAAAAGTCAAGACAGAAGTGGAAAGCGGAAAGGTGAGAGAGAGAAGGCGGAAGGGGATGGAGATTAGATATAGAGGGGAAGACAAGAAAGAAAAGAAAGAGAGAAGAAGAGTGGTGTTGTGGTATGGGGGAGGGGAAAAGATATAAAGTGGGGTGAAAGCGGAAAGAAGAAGTGGAGAAGAGAAGAAGAAGAGAAAAGAAGAGAGACGAGAGAGAGAGATGGGAGACGAGAGGAGAGGAGATGAGAGTGTTTTTATGTTTGCAAAAAAAAAAAACAAGGAGAGAGAAAGGGAGGGGGTGGGATTTGAGTGATGAAAATAGATATAAAGCGAGTGAAAATGAAAGAGGATGAGAGAAAGAAAGAAAGAAAGAAAGAAAGAAGAGAGAGAGAGAGAGAGAGAAAGTGGTGGCTGGAAATAGATATAAAGCAAGTGAAAGCGAAAGAAAGAAAGAGAGAGAGAGGGGGTGGATGGGTGGTGAATGATGGGAAATAGATATAAAGTCAGTGAAAGCGGAAAAGAGAGAGAGAGAGGGGGGAAGAAAGAAAGAAAGAAAGAGAGAGAAAGTGGTGGTTGGGAAATAGATATAAAGTGGGTGAAAGCGGAAAGAGAAGAGAAGAGAAGAGAGCAAAGAGAGAGAGAGAGAGAGAGAGAGAGAGAGAGAGAGAGAGAGAGAGAGAGAGAGAGAGTAAAGACTATACTACGCAACTCTTCTTGCTTTAACCTCTTCCAATTCTAGCGACCTAATAGATATAAAGAGAGTGAAAGTGGAAAGGGTATAGAGAGAATAAGAAGAGAGAGAATAAGAGAGAGAGAATAAGAGAGAGAGAGAGAGTGGAAAAAAAGAGAGAGAGAAAGAGGGTGGGATTTGAGTGTGAGAGAAATAGATATAAAGCGAGTGAAAATGGAAAGAGGAGGAGAGAGAGAGAGAGGGGGAGAGAGAGAGTGAAAGAAAGAAAGAAAGAAAGAAAGAAAGAGATATAGAGAGAGGAAGTGGTGGTGGCAAATAGATATAAAGCAAGTGAAAGCGGAAAGAGAGAAAGAGAGAGTGGGTGGATGGGTGGTGAATGATGGGAAATAGATATAAAGGAGTGAAAGCGGAAAGAGAGAAAGACAGTGAGTGAGTGAGTGAGAGAGAGAGAGAGAGAGAGAGAGAGAGAGAGAGAGAGAGAGAGAGAGTAAAGGCTATACTACGCCACTCTTCTTCCTTTAACCTCTTCCAATTCTAGCGACCTGTATCGATTACATCTATTCAAAGTAATGAGACTCGAATCGACAGTCAGTCTTGCTGTTTATTGTTTTAATGCTGTAGTTATTGTGACCTCCGCAACAGCAAACATCTTTGTTTAATTATAAGTCTCCATTCCAATTGGTCCATAAATCAATCAGGATATTGACGAATATTTCAATCGATTGATTACATTTGTGCAATATTTCCAATAAAGATATCATAGCGACAAGACATCAATAATAAAACAATAACAAATTGTGTAGAAACACTTAAAACTAACGTATGACGTTAAACTCTATCTGATGGTAAAGTTCCAATTCTGGAGCTCTGGGGAATCGGGAGTGTCCCTTCATCACCATTACTCTCAGGTCCACCCTGACCCGGAGTGGTAGGACATGTTAGGGTACTATCTATGAGTTTAATAGAAAAAAATGAGTTTTAAAAAATGTGTTTGAAAAATTGGGTTTAAAAAATTGAGTACCCATTAAGAATGAATAAAACAACACGTCTTTGGCATAAAATATCCCAACAAGGGTTGACATGCCGTAAAATTCCAACCAACCAGCCAACCAAATAATAGAATAATAGTTAAACTGTTATTTATAGCAAATTTATATATGGATGCGTGTGGTCTAATGGTTAGAGTCGTAGGAAATGGAATCGTCGACACGAGTTCAATTCCTGGACAAAGCTGTTTGCATTTCACATTGCGCCAATACCCTTGGGAAAGGTATGAATCCAATTCTCCCTCCAACTATGGGTAAATAGCAGCACAGACTGGGCTCTTTAACCATGGCTAGGTAACTAGTCTAGGAGAAGGAAATCTCTGAAGGAAAACCTGTTAAACTCCGAAATTGACTTTGTGTCACATCCTGCTTGTGTGGAGGGGTTGGTAAATGCATATAGCAAATGTATATATATTTACCAACCCTCCACACGAGCAGGATGCGACAAAAAGTCAATTTTTTTAAAGCGGAGTTCAACAGGTTTGAATTCAGAGTTTTCCTTCTCCTAGACTGGTTACCTATCCAAGATTAAAGAGCCAAGTCTGTCGCACTACTTACCCATAGCTGGAAGAAGAATATATGGATTCATACCATTCCCAAGGGTATTAGCGCTAAGTGAAATGCAAACAGCCTTGTCCAGGATTTGAACTCGAGTCCATTTCCTACACAACAAAAATGTATAAAACAAAACATCTTCGGAATAAAATAACCCGATGGGTTGACATGCCGTAAAATTCAACCAACCAATCAACCAACCATCAGCTGGACGAATTTGCACATCCTTACGACATGTGACTGATTAAAATATTCCTTCTTCTTGTCCACGGATGACGGTTCCTCACTAAAGACCGCCAGATCGTACCTGACCAAGCACACGAAGCACCTGGCTACCCCCAAGAAGCTGGCCATCTCAGAGTTGCTGGACTTGTTGCCTAGCGCCAAGAGCATACGTGTTTTTTTCCCGGTCTGTTACAATTATTGAATCTGCAGTAATCAATGCCAAACCTTCACTTTTAACAAACTTAAAGCTAACGGCATCTAAACATGAAATTAAAACACTTTAATCTCAAAGTAGACAAACAGTCTAATTATATTTTTTTATCTGTGAAAATAAATACGAACAATATATTTTATTTGGAATTTTAGTTGAAGCTCTGTCAATCATTATTATTAATAATTTTGGCAAATATTATCTTTCAGCTTCCTAATTCTAGTTACTTTTTATCGCTACTTTTTTTTTGGGGGGAGGGGTATAATTTCTAGATATTTATTTGATTTTAAGTATAAATATTAACATTTTTTTCTTTGTTTTCTCTTTGTAGTATGGGGGAAGCAGCGTCGAAGAGAATTATGATGGATGCACTCCCGCGGGCGAATACTGGAATGTATCAGCAACAACCAGACAACTGGATGGACCAATCGTACGGTCCATGATGAAATAGCCATCAGTCACTCCAATGTGTCAACTTATCCACCCTCATCTCTCTTTTCTCTCTTACCCCCTTTCTCTCTCTCGCTCTCTCTCTCTCTCTCTCTCTCTCTCTCTCTCTCTCTCTCCCCTCTCTATCCCTTTCTTTTTCATCCCATGACAAACCTGTGATTAGATAATATATGGAAAAGAGAATAAAGAACAAGATGCTGGAGAAATCTTCTTCTTCTTCTTCTTCTTCTTCTTCTTCTTCTTCTTCTTCTTCTCTCTCTCTCTCTCTCTCTCTCTCTCTCTCTCAACAGTGTCCATGTACCACGTGGGTAATTATCACTCTCTCCATAGATTCCTTTTTTTGTTATTGGTGTGCTGTTCTAGCCATAGTCGAATTCTCTATCTATCTATCTATCTATCTATCTATCTCTTACTCTGATCTTATCTATCTGTCTATCTATCTGTCTGTCTATGTCAGTCTATTCATATCAAATCAAGATCCGTGGTAAACTGGACTGATTAAAAACATCAGTAACTTCTTGTCAACAATTCTTGACCATGAAAATCTAGCAGTCCTCAATCCAAAGAGAGATAGAGAAAGATTGTTTACAATAACAGAGCTCGGCATAATTAGATACACAAAGCTTGTGACTCTCTCACTGTCAACTGTCAGCTTTGGGAGAGGAAAGAAAAAAAGATGCTATATTAACACGGCTATAAGAACATGGTTGCTATCAAAGAAGTTCAAATAATGCCTATAAAGTTGCACAATATATCCCTGTCTCTGATTGGTCAATGCCATAAATTTGAGAATGTTAAAAATGTGGCGCATGCTACGTAGTAAACCATTTGCCAACACTAAAACCGGTTATTTCCTAGTTGAGTAACATGATATTGCAGGGTGACCAGAAAAAACAGAACCCAAATTATTTATTTATTTTCCCATTAAACTAACCCTAAACCCTAAACCTAACCCTAACCCTAAACCCTAACCCCCCTAGTTTAGAAACATAATATAACAGGGTGGCCCAGAAAAAACAGAACCCACAAATTTTGTAATAAAACTGTTAATTTTAATTCTAATTTTTAAAAATGTAAGTCCAACAAGGGTTAGGGTTAGGGTTTAGGGTCAGGGTAGGATTATGTTAGGGATTGGGTTAGGGTTGAGGTTTAGGGTTTAGGGTTAGTTTAATGGGAAAATAAATAAATAATTTGGGTTCTATTTTTTTCTGGGTCACTCATGTTACTCAACTAGGAAATAACCAAGTCTAACAAGGGTTAGGGTTAGGGTTTAGGATCAGGGTTAGGATTAGGGTTAGGATTAGGGTTGGAATTTAGAGTTAGTTTAATGGGAAAATAAATAATTTGGTTTTTTTTTTCTGGGTCATTCCTGGTACTCAACTAAGAAATAACTCTAAAACCTATGGCCTTAAATCTATCATAGAACCCTGCATCAACGATTAGAATACACTAAAATAAAAATCCAAATATTGATTTCACCAGAATGTCTGCTCACCAACTCAAATTATTTATCAAAATAGATTTTTCTAATACGTATAAGTAAACTTCTGACACGCTATCACTATCATCAACTTTCAAACTATGTAAAAAACAAACAAAAAAACAACTGAGGTGTTCAGTACTAGAATAGTCGTCGGAGTGGCCTTGAGTCGGTATCAGCCAATCACCGAGGGAGTCTATCCCCTTTTCACTAGCGCTAGACCAAGGAGATTGTTTTTGCGTATGAAGTAGAGCGCCACACCTACCATCAGCTCCTTACTTTACCACACAGATCCCTGTGCTACTCATACGCTGGGTTGGCGAGGGCCGGTATCGAACTAGGAACCTTGTGGTTTCTAGCCGAACGCTCTACCGACTGAGCTAACCCGGCCCTTAAAAGTCACTGGGATGGCCTAAAGTCGGTATTAGCCAATCAGCGAGGGAGTTTATCCCCCTTTCACTAGCGCTAGACCAAGGAGACTGTTTTTTGTGTCTGAGGTGGAGCGCCACACCTACCATCAATTCCTTACTTTACCGCACAGACCCCTGTGCTACTCATACACTGAGTTGGCAAGGGCCGGTATCGAACTAGGAACCTTATGGTTTCTAGCCGAACACTGAGCTAACCCGACCCCTTGACTAGACTCAGTCCTAATTTGTGATCATCCTCCACACATTACTACAACAACAACAAGCATTGCGTTTTTTTGTTTTGTGTGACATTGTTTATATTGTGTAATGTGTGTAAATAGAACACTGTCTTTTACTTCTTCTAGTATTACGTTCATTATCATCATCATGTCGCGCAGTTAGCACAGATATCCATGACAATCTCTCGCCAACCTTCTCTATCATTCATTGCCCCAGGGAGGTCCTCTGCGCAGCATCCAGCATCCGCACAGAGTTTTGTCAATGTAGGTCCTTGCTGGGCGGCCCACATTAGCATGTCCATGTGTTGGAGGAGAACGTCGCTTATGAGTTCGTCCTTGCTTCTCCAGCAGTGTCTAGCATGTTTTGTCTGTCTCACTCGGATGGTTTGTAAGATAGGGGGCAGGTGGCCGTACAGCTGATTCCTTGTGGGGTACTGTTTCCACGACTTGTTCAAGACCGCATCTAGCTTATTCTCAAGGTGCCACGTTAGGGTTCAAGTGGTGCAGCCATATAGCAGCACTGATGTTCTCAAATACCTGGCGCAACTAGTTGATTTGAGTTTTCTGGTCACAACCAAATAGCAAAGACTCTGGTTACCTGAACAGTAACAATCTGCCCCCCCCCTCCTAACACACATACGATTAGAATCTTTCACTTCTCTTTTCAACTGTTTTTCGACTTCTGTCTCCAGAACGATTAAAATCAAACATTTACAATCAAACATTTGCACATGAATCAAATTCCGACATCTAAGAATTTTATATGAAACTGAAACTATTTGCTGTGACTCACCCAGAGGAAAAAGAATGGATGCTACCTTATGTAGAATATTTCTCAAGAGCTCTTCATTCTGAATCAGAAGTGAGTGTGTATTTACGTGTATTGAGAGCGTCTGTTTGTATATCGTCTGCTTGTTTCATTTATTTTAGTCTCGTTTTGAATCTAAAAAAAAAAAACGAATTCAAATCGAGAATTTTCTTTAAATAGAACGCCATAAATCTATTTAATAAAGACAGTCGGTTAATCTTTAGAAATGTATGGATTTATATATCTATACTTATCTCTATATATAAATAGTAAACAAAGTTACGAAAAAAAATTGGTATTTTTGTAGGCTAACTTTTTTCTCTCGGAAATATATGTATTTACCAGGACGTGTTTATTCATGGAGGCTGTTTGCATTTCCCTTAGCGATAATACCCTTGGGAAAGTATGAATCCAACTACCCCCCCCCCCCAGTTCTGGTTAAATAGAAGGGCTGACCGGGCTTTTTAGTCTAGAGAAGGAAAAACTCTGAATTTAAACTTGTTAAACTCCGCTTAAAAATAGACCCTGTGTCGCATTCTGCTTGTGTGGAGGGGTTTATATATATATATATAATATATATATATATATATATATATATATATATATATGTGTGTGGTGTGTGTGTGTGTGTGTGTGTATTGTTGAACAACGCAGCCATTTCTTGTCGGCAGATCTTGTTCTGTGTTCTTTCAAGTTGCCGGATTGATCTGATTATATCTGGCGAAAATTGGCTGATGTATTTGCCATAACTTATTTCCCGAGTACTTTCCGCCCTATCGTGAGCCATCTTCAGGGGTAATTCATAAACCATGCAACCATTAAGTTACGGCAAATAGATCAGCCAATTTTCGCCAGATGTAATCAGATCAATCCTACAATTTGAAAGGACACAGAACAAGATTAGCAGACAAATAAATGGCTGCGTTGTTCTACAAAATATGCCTTAAAGAAGAAATGCTGCCTAACTATATATATATATATAATATATATATATATATATATATACCAACCATTCCACACGAGCAGGATGTGACACAAGGTCAATTTCTTAACCGAATTCAGAGTTTTCTTTCTCCTAGACTGGTTATCTAGCGAAGGTTAAAGAGCCCAGTCTGTCCTATTATTTACCCATAACCGTAAGGAGAATAGTTAGATACATACCTTTCCCAAGGGTATTAGTGCTATGTAAAATGCAAACAACCTTGTCGAGGATTTGAACTCGGGTCAACGAGTCCATTTCCTAAAAATAGGTAGATATATGAATCTGTATACTTCTAAAAATTAAACGACTGTCTTATATCAAATGAATATATTAATACGCTTGTTCCTTAATCTTCCAACCGTTGCAATAACCTCTGGTTAAAAATGAGACCGTCTAAATCGCCCAATTCTGATTATCTGGTGTTGCTTATCTGGCAAATTCTTATTTCTTATGAGTGACGTCAACTCAGCTAAATAATGGACCATTCCGTTTTTATTATAAAGAAAGAAAAGGAACAAAAAGTACAGACTACACAGAAAAATATAAAAAGAATGAAAGAAAGAACGAACGAAAGAGAGTAGGGAACAGATAGAGAGAGATGCGGTGAGCACGCGGAAGCGATAACGCTAATCTGTTTCGGTCGAACATAATGAAAAGATAAAAAGAAGGAAAGAAAGAAAACAGTGAGTGCATGTGTGTGTGCGATAGATAGACTAGATAGATAGATAGATAGAGAGAGAGAGAGAGAGAGAGAGAGAGAGAGAGAGAGAGAGAGAGAGTTAAATCAAGAGTATTATACTTTGTACATATCAAATTATTTGCAATAGCTCTTAAGTAAACATATGAAACGTTATGATAATTGAATTATCATACTGTGGTATATCCACAGGTCCTGCTTGTAAATATATAACGTTCTACGTAAAGAATATTTCCATTCAAATATTTTTGTTCAAATCCAAAATGAGGCTAAAGAGCCAAAAGACACACACACACACACATAAAAAAAAAAAACTAATGAAGCTAGCAGACGATATACGAACATGCGCTTTCAACACACACTCGCATACGCACTACCGCTAATGCTGAAGTGAACTCGAGAAATCTTTCGCATACCACAATAGTAATTATTTTTTCCCCTATCATCGGAGAAAAATTCAAATATCAAATTCTATAATTTCATTGCACAGAAAAGCGTTGACGTAAGCAAATGACGGTGCCAGCAACGAAGGTTGACTTTTAATGGAAGTCACTTGACACTTTTTCTCAGACACACACATGGCGGAATTAAGGTTGCCGTACGAGAAGATCCAATCTCGTCATTCGACAGCCACTTACCCTGTAGGCGAATACTATATCTTAATCCATATCCGTACATCAGACAGAATTCTCTTTGCACGCGCGCTTCACATTAATTAACCTATCAGTTAGATTTCGGGAATCTATAGAAACTACTAGCTGAAGTACTAGTCTACGTCGACGTTGACGAGCGATAGTTGGTTGAGTATAACGTTTGGTTTGGTTTGGTTTGGTTTGGTTTACGGCATATCAACCTCGGTGGGTCATTTAATGCCGACAAAGTTTTGAATTCATTATTCATTCTTAATGGACACTCAATTTTATTATAAACACATTTTTCTATTTAACCCATAGATGGGACCCTAACAGGTGCTACCACTTCAGGTCAGAGTGGACCAGGGAGCAATGGTGATGAAGGGGTGCTCCACATTCCCCAAACCTCCAAAACTGGAACCTCACCATCAGATTGGAGTTTAAAGTTATTCCCAGGATATGAAGACCCTCGGCCACCGCCTTCTAACACATACATGTAGAAAAGGGCTGGAGCTTGCAATAAGGACAATAGGGTTGGAGCAATCATATAGGTGCTAGGGCTTGACATGACCAGCCGATTGATCGGAGGGGGCCTCTCCGACCGACCGTCTAGACTAAGTAAGGGTCGAAGTGGAATGATGTGTGTCATGGACTGACACCAGGGTTCCATCCGTAAGCATCACGGTTCGCCACCCACAACCAACAGGTGGCCCCATTTTAGGAGGGGTCTTACCCCTCTGCAGAAGTGCAGTCAGTGTATTCTAAAGCCCCACCGACAGGGCTGATAACGTTTCGTCGTATGGGTTAAATGTAAGGATAATTCAAGACGAAGTGATAACAAGGATATTTTATTGCCTGAGAAAATTTAATGGAAGAAAATACAGACATTACAGCAGATACAAGGAAAAGCTTATGCATAGTCTGTTGAGGCGTGTGGTGTAATGGTTACCATCATAAGAAATGGATACGACGAGACGGGTTCAAATCTTGGACGAAGCTGTTTGCATTTCCCATGCCACTAATTGCCCTAGGAAAGGTATGAATCCAACTATTCTCCCTCCAGTTATGTGTAAATAGTAGGGCAGACTTGGATCTTTAACATTGATTAGGCAATCAGAATAGGAGAAGGAAAACTCTGACTTCAAACCTGTTAAACTCCACTTAAGAAATTGACCTTGTGTCACATTGCACTTGTGTGGAAGGGGTGGTAAATATATTTACGACTCAAACAAAAAACAACAAATTACTATACATTTAATTAATCATTGAAATTAATTATTGAATCCAACGGTAGACACATTAGTCTCAGTTGTTCGTGTTAGTATTGCAATGTATAATTTCAATTAAACTTGGTTTAAAAAAATATATTTTTCAACATTAAATGTATAGTCATTTTTTTTTCGTTGTTTTTTTAAGCAATACATAATTAAAAACAACCTTAATCCCCAAACCCCTAAACCGTAACACAATTCGCAAAAAAGTTAATTCATATACTGTAGTTAAACTGTCATGGATCACCACCAAATAAGTTTCCGTTTGAATTTTGACGACGATTTGCAAGTTTTAACCAAATTATATGGATACACTTTAACATAGTTGTGTCGATCAACAGTTTAGGATCACCCTTTCTATATACTGCTACGGCGTATCCAAAATTATTTTCTACTTGTCACCTGTTCATTTCTTAAACAATTTGCATATTGTAATAAACCATAGCATTTTCCTCTGTAAGTTAAAGGGGTTTGTACACGATCTTTTTATTTACTTTTCGACAATATAAGCTGTGCGGATTTTTTTTATTTTTTTTTTTTTTTTTTCATTTTTAACGGATTTTATTTAACGTAGTAAGATCATTACTTTTTTAGTGTTTTTTTTTCTATTAATGTCAATCAA
Source organism: Doryteuthis pealeii (assembly GCA_023376005.1). Taxonomy (NCBI): domain Eukaryota; kingdom Metazoa; phylum Mollusca; class Cephalopoda; order Myopsida; family Loliginidae; genus Doryteuthis; species Doryteuthis pealeii. The sequence continues at coordinate 25,317,429 of CM042162.1, read as the reverse complement.
TTATTTTGTGTCGTTAATGCTTTTATTTCAATTTATGAATGTTTTTGACACATTTTCCAATGAAAAATTCTCGTTTAAAATAAAATTTACATCTAGAATTAAAGCCAGGTAAGCAAGAATATTATACTTTTTAGATATTTCAAGGTCACAAGAGCATCCAGCGAGGATTGAACTCGCTTTTCAGTAGTAACGGCTTTGCGAGACGTAGCTTGTTAATCATTACACCACGACGGGACGCCTCTATGACAAAAGATAAATAAGCTAAAAGAAAAATCCTTGAAAGCTTAGAAATTATAAAATAGCCCGAAAAATGTAAAGTTATGTAAATTATATCATGGACGAGAAAGTTCAACCTCTACTGCAATGCCACCAACATCAGCTGATGTCACGGTAAATGAATAAGAGGTACTACATTCGACTGCTGGCTTATTGGGTTCTAGGCTAAAAGAAAATCCTTGAAAGCTTAGAAATTATAAAATAGCCCGAAAAATGTAAAGTTATGTAAATTATATCATGGACAAGAAAGTTCAACCTCTACTGCAATGCCACCAACATCAGCTGATGTCACGGTAAATGAATAAGAGGTACTACATTCGACTGCTGGCTTATTGGGTTCTAACTAAAAGAAAATCCTTAAAAGCTTAGAAATTATAAAATAGCCCGAAAAATGTAAAGTTATGTAAATTATATCATGGACGAGAAAGTTCAACCTCTACTGCAATGCCACCAACATCAATTGATGTCACGGTAAATGAATAAGAGGTACTACTTTCGTAACGACTGCAGGCTTATTGGGCTTTTCTATATCCGTTGTGTTTTTCGTGGAAATAAATAGGAAGCTTTACCTTTGGATGACCGCACGTATTTAATCGCGATTTTAAGAGTGGCTATCAGAAAACGCCATCCTTCATTGAGTAGTGAAGAGGTTTATAATTCTAACTTTGGCAAAGACGGGTCGTTCAAACGGTCAGTGGCTCATAAATAAAAGACTCAGATACTGCTGTCTGTCTGTAGTGTGCTCGCACGATCGGTAGAACTCGACTGGCCAGACCGCAGATAAATTTATGACTGCATACGACTATGGATTTTCTTTTCTTTTTTTTTTGACTATTTCAGCCATAATTTTTCTCTTGTTTTGTCATAGGAGAACTATTTTGGTCAGAAGAATTCGACTGCCAAATATATATAAAAAAATGACTTTCCTGGCATTTATTTCTATTTTGTTATGTTCCAACTGGAATAACTCGGTGTAAAGTTTCGTTAGCAGTTAAGATAACGCTTATCGAAACAGAGAGTGAGCTGACAGAATGTTCGATATGAAAGCAATACAGTTCTTGTTATTTATTATGCTTAATCCGACAAATACGAGGGCACCTCTATCTTATATGAGGGTGAGTCAAAATGTAATGCCATTTTGTTTAGGATAAGTATAATTACCAACATAGCAACATGTATCATACATCAAAATGAAACTGGTCCTCAGTGGATCACATCTCTACTTTTCCACTTAGGTGAGTCAAAATGTAATGCCATTTTGTTTAGGACAGGTATAATTACCTACACAGGAACATGTATCATACATCAAAATGAAGCTGGTCCTCTGTGGATCACATCCCTACTTCTCCATATAGCTGAGTTAAAAAGTAATGCCATTTTGTTTAGGATACGCATAATTACCTATACAGCAACATG
>CM042162.1:25298237-25305737 GCA_023376005.1 Doryteuthis pealeii | reverse complement strand
TCATCAAAGCTGATATATTACATAGAAAACAAAGACCCACATTGAACAAACATCAGAACAGGGGGTGGGGGTCAAAGTTTAGGTACCCGGACATGTATGCCGAAATTATTATTGGATCCTTTCCGTCCACTAAGGACGATGGCGTAGTGTCCAAAAAAAATTTAAATTTATCTGCATCTGTTTAAGTAACGGACATGTATGCCGAAATAGGGAGCTCCCTTAATGAAGAAATGTGAAATATTGGGAAATATACCGGGTTACTTAAGCATAACATTTATTATCTAGATGTAGATATATAAATAATTCATTTATATATCTAGATAATACATTAGAATAATTCTGATAAACTATTTCAATTTTTTAAATGCATGTCACGATGTCATTGTTTCTATTAACTTTAAGTTTTAATTTAATCAAGTCAATTTGCTAATGTGGTTTGGAGCCCAAGACTAATCAAGGACACAAGCTCATTGAGGGAGTTCAAGGAGAGCTACTAAATTAGTGAATGATTTAAAAACCCTTTCATATGAAGAAAGACTTAGGAACATTGACTTACCAAGTTTGGTTTATTGATGTATAAGAGGGATATGATTGAAGTCTACAAATATACATATGGTTTTTATTCAACGAACTTTGACGACTAAACATTGCTCAAAATAACAATCAGGGGTCATAAATTAAAACTTTAAAAAAATTTTGTAAAGCAAACACAAGACAAAATTATTTTAGCAACAGAGTGGTGAATACATGGAATAAACTACCATCATCAATAGTGAATACTCCATCTCTAAACCCTTCAAGGCAATATTGGATAATCTGTGGAATGATTATAAATATTCTGTGGAATTAAGATGAATATTTATAAGGAACAGCTGACAGGTTTCAGACCTAATATACTAGCTGAAAGGATATTATTATTATTATTATTATTATTATTATTATTATTATTATTATTATTATTTTATGCTATTTCCTCAAAAATTGTTACAAGTTCAAGGCGTAAGTTTTGGTATCAGTACTTAGTAGATCAATACACAACTTTCAGTGTTTCATGTAATTTGATATTTTTAAAAAGTGAAAAATCGACCTACCCTAGTAAACATGTGTGTCGAAAAGGGCGATCCCCATAAAAAAATAATTGTGATATTGTAAAAAGTATCTGAAGAAGACGGCTTCCTTCCTGAAATGAGGTAACCACGCTAGTACATGGTACTATTAGTATTTTTTGTAATTAACCATTGTAGTTCTTTTTGACAATAACAAAATAAATAAAATTATTCTAATCAATTATTAATCTGATAACTCCATTGCAATCTATTAGATTTCCATATGCCACAGTTGAATAAGCTGTATATCTTTATTAAATTACAAAATGATTTGAATTAGATAAGTTAAAATTCACAGTTAATAGAACCAATGACATCGTGACACGCATTCAAAAAACAATTAAAATAGTTTATCATAAATTATTTAAATTTATAATTTATCTTAATTTATTATCTAGATATATAAAACTAAAACAATAAAGCTAACAACGTTGATCCCAGGGAGCCACCTCCCTCAGGCAACACCTACCCGCTCGATTTAAAGGGGCAGGGTTGGATTTATTGCCCGGTGCCTGAGCGCCTCCCTCATTGAGTGGGATTGCCGACGGGATAAATGTATTTTTTTTGCACCCGTCTCCCATGATTCTCGGCTCGTGAGCGGTACCACATTAATAGGGCCTTGTGCCTGACATGTATACGTGGGATACGTGGTAAATAGAACAATACTTAAACTTTGACCCCACCCCTACTCAGAAACAAATTCTTTTTTTTTTTTTTTTTTTTTTTTTTGTTCGCGAATAGAAGACTCTCTGTATACTTTAATTAAATTTTAACCCCGGACCGAAAACAAAACTAAACAAATACTTTTAACCAGTATTTAACCAGTATTAAACCAGTATTTAACCAGTATTTAACCACATCCATTCTTCTCGCAACTCTATTTCGTACGACTAAAAGATTTGATTCCTACCTGGAACCCCTGGAAGTCCAGGAGTACCGGGTTGACCAGGTTCACCTTTCTCGCCATCAATTCCTGCGGGTCCCCTGGGTCCTCGAATTGGAAGTTTGATAGGCACGGTCGTGTCTCCGCGACAGGAGAGCTCCAGGTCGCACATGCCTTCGTCGGAATCTCCATCCCGGGTTTTTCGCAGAGCACTCGCCCCTCGGTTACGCGATCGGGTTTCGCTCCTTTTTGCTGTAACTGCGTAAGTCAGGCACAAAATGACGACGGCGAGAAATTGTTTATACCTCATGATTTTGGCGGGAAAATTCAAGTCTAATTCAAAATATCTGAAAAAAACAAATAAACGAAAGTCATTTGTAATGCATTTTTATAATAAAAAAATCATTTGGAATGCATTTTATAGTAAAAAAAAAAACATTTGCAATACATTTTTATAGTAAAAAAAAAGGCATTTGTAATGCATTTTGATAGTAAAAAAAATCATTTGTAATGCATTTTATAGTAAAGAAAACAAAACATTTGTAATGCATTTTTATAGTAAAAAATCATTTGCAATGTATTTTTATAGTAAAAAATCATTTGTAATGCATTTTTATAGTAAAGAATCATTTGGAATGCATTTTTATACTAAAAAAATACATTTGTAATGCATTTTATCGTAAAAAAAATCATTTGTAATGCATTTTATAGTAAAAAAAATCATTTGCAATGCATTTTTATAGTAAAGAAAATTATTTGTAATACTTTTTTATAGTAAAATGTCACTCGTAATGCATTTTTATGGTAAAAAAGTCATATGTAATTAATTTCTATTGTAAAAAACCCATTTGTAATTGATTTCTAATGTAAAAAACATTTGTAATTCATTTTTATAGTAAAAAATCATTTGCAATGCATATTCATTGTAAAAAAAAATCATTTGTAATGCATGTTATAGTTTAAAAAAATCATTTTAGCGCATTTTTATAGTAAAAAAAAAGTAATTTATAATGCATTTTTATAGAAGAAACAATTATAAAAAGAAAGAAAGTAAGAAAATAGAAAGCAACAGTGTTTAACGTATGGAAAATCTTATAAATAAAATGTATATCCTTCTTGGCACGAATTTCATGGAACCATTTTGAATAGAAATATTTCATTGGAATAACATTTTATCGAAAATTTTTATCAAAAGTATTACTATTCGAATTGCCATTTTAGGCCTTCAGGTGAATGCAATTTCACAGTGGATATTATTTGTGGCATAAACTTTGATACTTCCTTCAAGTAGAAAAATGTAGTCTCAGATTGTTATGACCTGTTTAAGGGTCAATAGATAATAACTTAACACGGGTATAACATGTAGGAAACAGCTTGTATTCAGCAATATATATCAACGTACAATGGAAGGGTTTCCTTGTTACCGCTTACACAGAGAACAGGTATCTGCTACTTCTCATTTGAGTAGCTTTGCTCTGTTAATATATACCCTTTGGGTAAGTCTATGTTCGTGTCATAGGTGAGTCATCTACAATACAGATATAATCCTTGTCTGTTGATCTTGTTGGTCTTTGAAGCAGTTTTTAGGAAAATTTATCAACGCCGTTAAATAGTAAATTAATGTTTGGCGTTTTTTCTTATAGGTCAATTTTGTCACTGCCACTTAGAACAGCCTATAATTATAAGTAGTGATTTTTCGCAAACTGTTGGAGTTTTTTTGTATATAAGGTGTGCTCCAATTCCCACCCTGAATTTATAAACTAGCCAAGGCCACGTGGTTTACTCCTCCGGCCAACTAACGACCATAATGCGTGGCTGATTCACTACTTAAACACTGATACTTGACACAGTTCACTTGCAATCATTGAGGAGGAACTTACGACCATTGACGAAGGAACTGAGGTCTCTTTACCAGAAGAACCAACGGATTTATTATCCGAGGACTACCAAGGATCCAATTCTACTGGACAAGCGCTCTTGCTTAGAGCCTACAGGATGGCCCAAAAGATTGTAACATATATATATATATATATATTATATATATATATATACCAACCCCTCCGCACGAGTAGGATGTGACACAAGGTCAATTTCTTAAGCGGGGTTTAACAGGTTTGAATTTTCCTTCTCCCAGACCGGTTGCCTAACCAAGGTTAAAGAGCCGAGTATGCCTTACTATTTACCCATAGCTGGAGGGAGAGTAGGATTAATACCTTTCCCAAGGGTATTAGCGCAAAGGGAAATGCAATTACCACATCCAGGATTTGAACTCGAGGCGACGAATCCATTTGGGGGTATATAACAAAACGAATTTTTATCGAATTTCTTTTTATAAGCAATATTTAATTGGAATAGCTTTATCGATTTTTCATCGAAACGACTTTTCATCGAACCACTTTTTATTACCCAGTATTTCATTGGAATCATTTTTTATGGAAACATTCTATGAAACGACTTTTCATAGAAACGACTCTTCATAGAAACGGCTTTTCATCGAACTAATTTTTAATAAACAATATTTCTAATGGTGAAGTTTCAATTCAGTTTTATTTTAGACGGGCGGTTGGAGAGACTCCCTCCGATCAATCGGTTGATCACGTCAAGACCTAGCACCTATATGATTTCCACAACCCCGTTGTCCTAATATCAAATCCCAACCCTTTTTATCATATATGTGCTAGAAGTATGGAGGCGCGTGGTCTAATGGTAAGAGTCGTAGGAAGTGGACTCGTCGACCTGAGTTCAATTCCTAGACGAAGATGTTTGCATTTCACATGGCGCTAATACCCTAGGGAAAGGTATGAATCCAATTCTCCCTCCAGCTATGGGTAAATAGCAGGGCAGACTGGGTTCTTTAACCATGGCTAGGTAACCAATCTAGGAGAAGGAAAACTCTGAATGCAACCCTGTTAAACTCTGCTTTAGAAATTGACCTTCTGTCGCATCCTTCTCGTGCGGAGGGGGTGTGTATATATATATATATATATATATATATATATATGTGTGTGTGCGTGTGTGTGTGCGTGTGTGTGTGTGTGCTAGAAGGCAGTGGCTGAGGGTCTTAGTGTCCTGAGTATGATATTAAACTGCATCTAATGGTGACGTTTCAATTCTGGAACTTTGGGGAGTGTGGAGTACCCCTTTATCATCATTACTCCTAGGTATACTCTGGCCCGGAGTTATAGTACCTGTTAGGGTCCCATCTATGTGAAACAGAAGAAAATGAGTTTACAAAATGTGTTTAAAAATTGAGTTAAAAAAAGAATGTTTGATACCATAAAAATGAATAGAACGCTCTACAGGAGGCCCCATTAGGAGGGTATTGACCCCTCTGCATAGGTGCAGTTGGTGCATTCTACAGACGCAGCCGAGAGAGTGACAGACATTAGGGATCACCACCCTACAAGAGGTCCCATTCGGAGGGTCTTACCTCCTCTGCATTGGTGCATTTTACAGTCCCAACCTAAAAGGTGACATACGTTACAGGTCGCCACCTACAGGAGGTCCCATTAGTGGAGGGTCTTACCCCCTCTGCATAGGTGCAACTGGCATATTCTACCGATCCAACCGCCAAGGTGATTCATTAAATGAGCAGTTCTATCTTGCCGGATCAAGTATCAAAATTGGAAAATTGTTTTGAGTGCGGTTCAGTGGCATCACAAGTTGAGCAAAGTAGTTTAATCGGCAGCCAATTTAGGTGAAGAAGCTTTTTTTTTTTTTTGCTAATGATCAACATCAAACGATTAGAATGTCGATTCTGATTGACGTGAAGAGAGAGGGGAGTGAGAGGGTGTGGGGTGAGAGGAGTGGAGGGAGAGGGAGTGTGTAAGAAATAGATGATAGTTGTATTATGGAAGGAAAGAGAGAGAGAGAGAGAGAGAGAGAGAGAGAGAGAGAGAGAGAGAGAGAGAGAGAGATGAGTTAAAGAAGTAAAAGTATGGAAAGAGTCTCTCTCTCTCTCTCTCTCTCTCTCTCTCTCTCTCTTTCTCTCTCTCTCTCTCCTCTCTCTCTGTAAAGAAAGAAAGAAAGAAAGAAAGAAAGAAAAGGAAGGAGATAATTAAAAGAAAAACAGAGAAACAAAAAACAAAGAAACAAACTAATGCAAAGAAGAAAACTTACAAAAAGGAAAGGGAAAGAAACAAAAGAAAAAAAAGAAAGGCAGAAGGAAGGGAAAGAAAGAAAAAGAAAAATAAGAATAAAAAGTGAATAAATGAATGAAAGAAAGAAAGACGACAGTGGAGAAAGAAAGAAAGAAAGAAAGAAAGAAAGCAAGACGAGAGTGAGAAAGAAAGAAAGAAAGAAAGAAAGAAAGAAAGACGAGAGTGGGAAAGAAGAAAGAAAGAAAGAAAGAAAGAAAGAAAAAGACGAGAGTGGAGAAGAAAGAAAATAAGAAAGATGATAGTGGGGAAGAAAGAAGAAAGGCGAGAGTGGGAAGAAGAGAGAAGAAAGGTGAGAGTGGGAAGAAAGAAAGAAAGATGATGGGGAAGGAAGAAAGAAGGCGAGGGTGGGAGAAAGTAAGAAAGAAAGAAAGAAAGACAGAAAGAAAGAAAGAAAATAGAAAGAAAGAAAATATACAAAAGAAAGGAAATAAAGAACCAACAAACAAAGAGGAAGATAGAAAAAAGAAAGAAAGGACGGAAGAAAAGAAGAGAAAGAAAATTAAAACAAACAAAAAAGAAAAGAAAAAAAATAGAAAGAAATGAAGGTCAAATGAATATTGTCAAAATTTCTGATCCTTTAAATGCAACAAATTCATCCAAGTTAAATTATCTCAATTAAAATGCAACATCGCATTTTGAAAATCTCTTGTGTGTCTCCCACCCACCCATCTTCTATACGTGATTCATTAACTTTTCAATGTGCATAATATTTAAGAGCAAAAAAAAAAATCCCCCCCCAAAAAAAACAACGCTATCCAGGCGGTGTAAAAATGAATTTTTGAAAGATATTTCCTGAGGCGGGTGGAGTTAAAAAATCAATGTTAGACGGTTTCTATCATAAATAAGTAAAATCATCAAATTTATTAAAGGAGTAAAATAATAATAATAATAATAATAATAATAATAATAATAATAATATAATAATATCAAAGCGAAAATTGATAAGACCCAACAAAATAGTAAATGTAGATTATGCGGTTATAGAGATGAGACTATAAACCATGTACTATGTGAATGTAGCAAACTAGCACAACGGGAGTACAAAACTAGACACGACTGGGTTGGGAAGGTGATCCACTGAGAATTATGCAAAAAATTAAATTTTGGCCATACAATAAAATGGTATATGCATAAACCAGAATCTGTTCTTGAGAACGAAACGCATAAAATTCTCTGGGACTTTGAAATAAAAACAGATCACCTTATCCAGCAAGAAGACCAGACCTAGCGCTGATTAACAAAAAAGAAAGAACTTGTCAACTGGTGGACTTTGCAGTTCCAGCAGATCACAGGGTGAAGATGCAGGAAAACGAAAAGATGGACAAGTCCCTGGACCTTGTTAGAGAACTGA
>CM042162.1:25278237-25285737 GCA_023376005.1 Doryteuthis pealeii | reverse complement strand
GTTGACTATGGTTTCATAAAATAAGTTGAAAATGAATAAACTTGGTTCTCATAAAAATAAGTTGAAAAAAATGGAGAATGGTTGACTATGAATAAAAATAAGTTGAAAAAATGAATAATGGTTGACTATGGTTCTCATAAAAATAAGTTGAAAAATGATAATGGTTGTTATGGTTGTCATAAAAATAAGTTGAAAAAATGAATAATGGTTGTCTAATAAAAATAAGTTGAAAAAAATGAATAATGGTTGACTATGGTTGTCATAAAAAATAAGTTGAAAAAAATGAATAATGGTTGACTATGGTTCTCATAAAATAAAGTTGAAAAATGAATAATGGTTGACTATGGTTGTCATAAAAATAAGTTGAAAAAAATGAATAATGGTTGACTATGGTTGTCATAAAAAATAAGTTGAAAAAAATGAATAATGGTTGACTATGGTTCTCATAAAATAAGTTTGAAAAAAATGATAATGGTTGACTATGGTTCTCATAAAAATAAGTTGAAAAAAATGAATAATGGTTGACTATGGTCATAAAAATAAGTTGAAAATGATACTATCATAAAAATAAGTTGAAAAAAATGAAAATGGTTGACTATGGTTGTCATAAAATAAGTTGAAAAAATGGAGATGGTTGACTATGGTTGTCATAAATAAGTTGAAATGGTTGACTATGGGTTGTCATAAAATAAGTTGAAAAAATGAGAATGGTTGACTATGGTTGTCATAAAAATAAGTTGAAAAAATGGAGAATGGTTGACTATGGTTGTCATAAAAAAAGTTGAAAAAATGGAGAATGGTTGACTATGGTGTCATAAAAATAAGTTGAAAAAATGAATAATGGTTGACTATGGTTTCATAAAAATAAGTTGAAAAAAATGAATAATGGTTGACTATGGTTGTCATAAAATAAGTTGAAAAAAAAGAATAATGGTGACTATGGTTGTCATAAAAAAAGTTGAAAAAATGGAGAATGGTTGATATGGTTTGTCATAAAATAAGTTGAAAAAATGGAGAATGGTTGACTATGGTTTGTCATAAAAATATAAGTTGAAAAAATGGAGAATGGTTGACTATGGTTGTCATAAATAAGTTGAAAAAATGGAGAATGGTTGACTATGGTTGTCATAAAAATAAGTTGAAAAAAATGAATAATGGTTGACTATGGTTGTATAAAAATAAGTTGCAAAAAAATGGAGAATGGTTGACTATGGTTGTCATAAAAATAAGTGAAAAAAAATAATTAGGAGAATGGTTGACTTAATGGTTGTCAAAAAATAAGTTGAAAAAATGAATAATGGTTGACTATGGTTGTCATAAAAATAAGTTGAAAAAATGGAGAAATGTTGACTATGGTTGTCAAAAAATAAGTTAAAAAAAATGAATAATGGTTGACTATGGTTGTCATAAAAATAAGTTGAAAAATGAGAATGGTTGGACTATGGTTGCATAAAATAAGTTGAAAAAAAATGAATAATGGTTGACTATGGTTGTCATAAAAATAAGTTGAAAAAATGGAGAATGGTTGACTATGGTTGTCATAAAAATAAGTTGAAAAAATGAATAATGGTTGACTATGGTTGTCATAAAAAATAATTGAAAAATGGAGAATGGTTGACTTATGGTGTCATAAAATAAGTTGAAAAAAATGAATAATGGTTGACTATGGTTGTCATAAAAATAAGTTGAAAAATGGAGAATGGTTGACTATGGTTGTCATAAAAAATAAGTTGAAAAAAATGAATAATGGTTGACTATGGTTGTCATAAAATAAGTTGAAAAAATGGAAGAATGGTTGACTATGGTTGTCATAAAATAAGTTGAAAAAAATGAATAATGGTTGACTATGGTTGTCATAAAATAAGTTGAAAAAATGGAGAATGGTTGACTATGGTTTCATAAAAATAAGTTGAAAAAATGAATAATGGTTGACTATGGTTGTCATAAAATAAGTTTGAAAAAATAGGAGAATGGTTGACTATGGTTGTCATAAAAATAAAGTTGAAAAAAATGAATAATGGTTGACTAATGGTTGTCATAAAATAAGTTGAAAAAGAGAATGGTTGACTATGGTTGTCATAAAATAAGTTGAAAAAATGGAGAATGGTTGACTATGGTTGTCATAAAAATAAAGTTGAAAAAAAATGAATAATGGTTGACTATGGTTGTCATAAAAATTCCAATAATTTTTACTAAGCACGTAATCTATTTAAGAGGTTGGATAGAAAAAATCTGTAGTTTGAAAACGTGAAATTAAATCACGTTAGTTTCAATTCCATTTATTTCATTTCAATTTTTTATTTAATGCTAAAATCAAAATGGTGGCGACAGAATATCCTTTCAAAATATTTTTCGTGATGTAGCTCATGACGCGAGTGATTGAGAAATAAAAGAGTAATATAAAATATACTAGCAGGACTGTTGAAATACCACAGTATGATAATATTTAAGGGCTATTAAAGATAGTTCAATACTAGCAGGACCTGTGGATATACCACAGTCTGATAAATTTGATTATTACAACGTTTTGATATGTTTACTTAAGAGCTATTAAAGATAGTTTAGCACTAGCAGGACCTGTTGATATAACAGTATAATAATTTGATTATTAACAACGTTTGATATGTTTACTTAAGAGTTATTAAAGATACTAGCAGGACTATTGATATCACAGTATGATAATTTAGTATATTATTGTAACGTTTTGATATGTTTACTTAAGAGATATTGCTAAATAGTTAATATGTAGAAAGTATAATAATCTTGACTAGCAAAACCTGTTGATATACCACAGTATGATAATTTAATTATTGTAACGTTTTGATATGTTTACTTAAGGCTATTAAAGATACTAGCAGGACTGTTGATATACCACAGTATGATAATTTAATCATTACAAAACTTGATATGTTTACTTAAGATCTATTAAGATAGTTCAACACTAAGCAGACCTGTGGATATACCACAGTCTGATAATTTAATTATTGCAACGTTTTATATGTTATACTTAAGAGCTATTAAAGATAGTTTAGCACTAGCAGGACTGTTTGATATACACACAGTATAATAATTTGATTATACAAGTTTGATATATTAACTTAAGAGCTATTAAAGATAGGTCAACACTAGCATGATCTGTTGATATACACAGTATGATAATTTAATTTTTACAGCGTTTGATATATGTTTACTTAAGTCTATCAAAGATAGTTCAATACTAGCAGGACCTGTAAGATATACCACAGTATGATAATTCAATTATTACAACACGTTTTGATATGTTTACTTAAGATCTATCAAAGATAGTTCAATACTAGCAGGACCTGTTGATATACTACAAGTATGATAATTTAATTATTACAACGTGGAAACACCCCCACGAGAAAACAGCTGTACGGCCACCTGCTACACAAACTCAAACCATCGAATATAAAAGACAAGACACGCAAGACACTGTTGAGAGCAAGGACGAACTCAATAAGTGAGTCCTCGTGTGGAAAACAGCACATGGACAGCAAGTGTGGGTTGAACCAACAAAACGTACATTGACCACAACTGTGACGGAATACAGACGCCTGGGCATAGAGCACGCTCACGAGAATGGAATAGGATGGATGGAGAGAGATTGTCACTGGATATCCGTGGCTATAAGGCGGCACAGGAATGATAATAGAAATGATGATGAATATAGCTCTCTAACATATCGGATTATATAAACGTAGGAGAAGAGAGAGAGAGAGAGAGAAGAGAGAGAGGAGAGACAGACAGACAGACAGTACAAGACAGAGACAAGACAGAGGAGCACAGACAGACAGGACATGAGAACCAGAGACAGACAGATAGACTAGACAATGTAGCGGCGCGATGTGAGGGGGATGATNAATAATTCTCTCACTCTTTTATATCTTTCTTTCTTCCCTTTTCATCTTTTTATTTTGTTCAATGAAACAGATTTAGCGCTTATCGCTTCCATGCGCTCACTCCTCTCTTTATATTTCCCCTACTTCTCCTTCTTCTTTCTCTCTTCTTCTTATTATATTTTACTGAGTCCTTTATAATAAAAGCGCTACATGGTTCATTATTTAACTGAGGTGATAACACTGCATAAGAAATAGAATTCGCGCGGATAAGCAACACCAGATAATCAGGATTTACATTTTGCCCATTTCATCTTGGACGATTTGGTCGCGTCTCATTTTTAACCAGCGGGCTGTTGCAAAGATGCAAGATGATAACGGTCGGAAGATTAAGGAACAAGAGCTAGTAATATATTGATCAAATAGTTGTAGTAGTTGCGTGGTCTACTGTAATGTAGAGTCGTAGGATAATGAACTCGATGCGATTCGCAGCTTCAAATCCCGGACGAAGCTGTTTGCATATCATCTAGCGCAATATCCTTGGGAAGTAAAAAACGGTTATGAATCCCAACTACTCTCCCTCCGACTCATGGCAAATAGAGGGCAGACTGGGGCTCTTTTAACCTAAGGCCTCGGTAAACCAGTCTAAGAGAAGGAAAACTCTGAATTCAAACTTGTTAAACCCGCTAAAGAAATTTACCTTGTATTCATATCCTGCGGAGCGGTTGATATATAATATATATATATATATATATAATATATATATATATAATATATAATCACAGAATCACATATATTATATATATATATTATATATTATATATATAATGCATCTTCATTTGGAGGCGTGTGGCAAATGGTTACAGTCATAGAAATCGACCCGAGTTCCAATTCCTGGACGAAGCTGCTTTGAATTTCACATAGGCGCTGAATACCTCTATATGATTTTTTTTATCATCGGCGAAAGGTAGAATCTAATTTCCCTCCAGCTATGGGTAAAATAGCAGGGACAGACTGCTCTTCAACCATGGCCTAGATAACCAGTCTAGGCAGAAGGAAAACTGAATTAAAACCTGCTTAAACCCCGCTAAAGAAAATTGCACCTTTGTGTCAACATCCTGCCCCTCGTGCGAGGGGTGGTAAATATATATAAATAATATATCGCATCCCGGAACATTTTTTTTTTGTCTGAAGAAAACTCAGCGGCTCGCAGCGTCGTAAATTGCCCACACCTTTGCTTCTAACCAATTCTGTCCACCACAGATCTTTTTCTTTATTTCCGTAATCAGCACATCAATATGTCAATCCATTACTCAAGGACCGGCAATATATATATGATATATATATAATAATATATAAGTGAAAATGCCCTTTTTGTTGTATCCAAAAAATTGTGGCAAAAAAGACATCAATAATATATATATATATAATACTATATATAATATTATAGCTGGGAGGGGAGCAGTAGTTGGATTCATACCTTTCTCCAAGAGTATTAGCACTAATCATAAAAATAAAATTAAAAGACAAAAAAAAAAAACAAAATCCGGAATCCCGAAATCGATTCTTTCCTTGTGATGTGGAGAGTTTCTAAATCATGTGCGTTCATTTTTTATTCTCTTTTTCGTTTTTTTATGATTACTAAAAATTTAAAAAAATAAAAAAGATAAGATAGCAAGAGCGATTAATGATAGACAGTTAATCAAAACTCGGCTTTCATCAACACGACGCAAGTCTGGAGAGAGACAGAGAGAGGAGAGGAGAGAGAGAACAGTAGAGAACAGAGAGAGAGGGAGAGGATGAGAGGAAAGTCTACATGCTACCGGTTAACCCAATCGAACATGTGAAGAACGGAAAGAAATTTTACTGCGGTAATTCCGCGAATCTACGAAAATAGGTAACTGCTTGACAAGCAAAGAAATCGAAATTGACGCATCAATCTCTCTCTCTCTCTCCTCTCTCTCTCTACTCTCTCTCTCTCTCTCTCATCTCTCTCTCTCCGCTCTCACCCGTTCTCTCTCTGTTCTCTGCTGTCCTCTCTCGCTCTCTGGATGCTCCGAAAACTTGGTAACTTTTCCCCATATCTTTAGACAAGCATCTTAAGAGAGAGAAGAGAGAGAGAGAGAGAGGAGGGAGGGGAGGAAGGGAAGGGAGAGAGGGGAGAGAAGAGAAGAGGAGGGAGCAGAGAGAAGGTTGTGAGGAGAAAAGCGAGAGTGCAGAGGGGGTGTGAGTAGAGAGATAGTGACAGTGAGAGGCGTGTGTATGTGAGAGAGGGAGAGCAAGAGAGAGAGAGAGAGAGCTGAGGAGTGAGAAAAGAGGGGAGGTTAGACGAGAGAGAGACAAGACAGACAGACAGAGGAAAGAAAGATGGTGAGAGAAGAGAATGAGAGTGCGGTGCAGGAGTGTGAGAAAGAGGTGTGTGAGAGCGAAAGAGAGAAACGAGAGAGTTTGGTGTGAGAAGAAAGGCGTGAGAGAGGGAGAGGTGTGTGAGAGAAAGGAGAGAATGAGGAGAGTGTGAATCAGAAAGAGAGTGTATGTGTGTTGTGTGTGTGTGTGTGTGTGTGAGAGGAGAGGAGAGAGGAGAGAGAGAGAGAGAGAGAGAGAGAGAGAGAGAAGAGAGAGATCCGATTTTACTTTAACTGAGCAGTTTCGTTTTTATTGAATATATACATAGAATAAGCATATATTCAATTTTTCGTATTGATAAACATTAATATTCGAACACCACACACTCTCTCTCTCTCTCTCTCTCTCTCTATATATATATATATATATATATATATATATTATAATAGTAATAGAAAAAGTTATGGGTCTAGCACAGTTTCGACATTATGCAATCTTTTCCATTATTACAGGTGGACCTATGGGTGGTTTTGTGGTGTGGTTCTTACCTCTCTGCAGGGGTGCAAGCTATGTATTCTACATTCCCAGCCGACAGGGACTCTGATTATTGTGTAGCCACATGAAACTCGAGTTACAGTGAATTGCGTGCCAATATTGTGAGTTTCTTTTTCTCGTTTTATATATATAATATATTATAAATTATATATATATATATATATATATTTATATATATATATATTATATATATATATATATATATATATATATATTCCAATTGCCGCTTTACCTTTACGTTGCAGTGGCATTAGTAACTTATAAGAGTGTTCAATATATCATATACATAGACCTATAATAATAATAATAATAATAATAATAATAATAATAATAATAATAATAAATGAAGTACAAATATCTGGACCTTGCCAGAGGACTGAAAAAGCTATGGAATATGAAAGTCTAAGTGATACCAATTGTAATTGGCGTACTTTTAGAACGGTTCCAAAAAGCTTGGAAAAAAGACTGGAAAACCAGGAAATCTGAGGAAGAATTGAGACCGTCCAAACTATTGCATAGCTACAATCTGCCAGAACACTCAGAAGAGTCCTGGAGATCTGAGGAGACTTGTTGTCACTCATAATCTAGGGAAATACCATCAGCTAATGCTGTTATGAAAACTGATAATAATAATACCGAGTGAAAGTGAAAGAAAGCGAAAAGGTAGACAAATACTTGGACCTTGCCAGAGAACTAAGAAAACTGTGGAACATGAAGGTGAAGATCGTACGAATTGTAATTG
>CM042162.1:25265737-25273237 GCA_023376005.1 Doryteuthis pealeii | reverse complement strand
CTGTAATTTTTTTCTTTAAGTCTTAATTTAACTAAATAGGAAAATTAGGAAAATTTAGCAATGAAAGACGGGAGTGATGGAAGAGTAAGTTTCAGTTGTTCTATTTTTAGATTATACCCACCCACTGTTTCAAATCTTTTTACCTGTATTCATATTTCGTATTTCAAATACTTTTGATATTGTCTTATTTAATTTGATACGACCGTCCTGTCGGTGGGGCGTTAGAATGCACCTCTGCAGAGAGGTAAGACTCCCCCAATGGGGCCACCTGTTGGCCGTAGGTGGCGACCCGTGATGCTTAAAGAGGGAGCCCGGGTGGATGAGCAGTTCATGACATGCAATACTCCACTTTGGCCCTATCTTGGGCTAGACGGGCGGTTGGAGAGACCCCCTCCGATCAATCGGCTGGTCACGCCAAGCCCTAGCACCTATATGATTTTCCCAACCCTATTGTCCTTATGGCGAGCCCCAACCCCTTTTTATCATATGGGTGCTAGAAGGCGGTGGCTGCGGGTCTACATGTCCTGGGAATGACGTTAAACTCTATCTGATGGTGAGGTTCCAGATTTGGAGGTTTGGGGAATGTGGAGCACCCCTTCATCACCATTACTCCCTGGTCCACTCTGACCCGGAGTGGTAGTACCTGTTAGGGTCCCATCTATGGGTTAAATAGAAAAATGTATTTATAAAAAAATTGTATTATCCATTATTTCAAAACTTTATCGGCATTAAATGACCCACTGAGGTTGATATGCCGTAAAACAAAACAAAACAAAATTTGATACGACATCCTTGTTAGATATCTTTCATTCTTTTGATTGATAAAACAGTTATTTTCCTCTATGTCTAACCATATCAAGCCCTGTTGCTGGGGGTTTAGAATACACCGACTGCCTTTCTACAGAGGAGTAATACCCTGAATAGGGCCACCTGTTGGAGAGGCCCCCTCCGATCAATCGGCTGATCACGTCAAGCCCTAGCACCTATAAGATTGTTTCCGACCCTATTGCCCCTACCCTTTTTATCATATATGTGCTAGAAGGCGGTGACTGATCGTCTTAATGTCCTGGGTATGATGTTAAACTCTGATGGTGAAGTTCCAATTCTGGAGCTCTGGGGAATGTGGAGTACCTCTTCATCACCACTACTCTCTGGTCCATTCTGACCCGGAGTGGTAGTACCTGTTAGGGTCCAATTTATGGGTAGAATAGAAAAAATGAATTTACATAAATGTATTTAAAAAATATGCGTTAGAAAATTTGTACCCATCAAGAAGGGAATAAAACAAAAACGTCGTTTGCATAAAATAACCCAACAAGAGTTGATATGCCGTAAAATCCAACCAACCAACCAACGAATCAACCCACCAAGAATGAATAAAACAAAAGCGTCTTTGCATAAAATAACCCAACAAGAGTTGACATGTCGTAAAATCCAACGAATCAACCCAATAAGAATGAATAAAACAAAAACGTCTTTTGCATAAAATAACCTAACAAGAGTTGACATGTCGTAAAATCCAAGCAACCAACCAACCAATAAACCAACCCAACAAGAATGAATAAAACAAAAGCGTCTTTGGCATAAAATAACCCAACAAGAGTTGACATGCAGTAAAATCCAGCCAGCCAACCAACCAACCAACCAACCAAACATATCTAACTTAAACTATCATAAAATATGTATCGAGACTTGCTTTCCAATAAAATGTCTATCAGAGACAAAAAAAAAAAATACTTTTGTTTTATTTCCTTTATGAAATGACAAAACAAATAAACGAAAAATAATTTATCAAAAGGATTTTTTTAATGATTGGAGTATTCTATTTTAAATCGGCTAAAAAACAGGAAAAAGACAAACAAATCTATTTTGAATAAACGTTTTTAGAGGATAATTTTTTGGTCTCTAGAGTTCTAGTATATTTTGCTGGGAGCAACACACACACACACACACACACACACACACACACACACACATATATATATATATATATAATATATATATATATATATATATATATATATATATATAATATATATATATTTGATGTCTGTTGTAGAATTTGTCTGATCTGTAAGCGGTTGTGAGTATATATATGTTATATATATATATAAATATTGTAATACAGGTACAAGTGATAACCTACTCGAGTTTCACCATAAAGATCTTCAGTGTTAAATCCACTGGATTAATCAAGATATTGATCAATTGCAGTCGATTACACGTGTGTGTCTTTCGCGATAAACGATTTGATTAATTCGGTGGATTTAACCCTGAAGATCCTTAAGGTGAAACTCGAGTAGTTTATCACTTGTACCTGTATTACAATAAATTTGTTCTACTAACGTATTGAGCACTTTTTATTTGTTATATCGCTATTTTACCTTTCTGAATTTTGCATCAACTAACCATTGTGACCATCTTCACTGGTAAGTCACATTTTCCTAAATAACACACACACACACACACACACACACATATATATATATATATATATATATATAGAGAGAGAGAGAGAGAGAGAGAGAGAGATAGAGAGAGAGAGGTGTTTTGGAATTGGTTAATAGCAAAACTTATTTCTATCGTGCAGAAATATTTGCTTAGGGGCTACTCAAAATGGCGGCAAATCATACAAAGGGATCAGGGCTTGAACAGAGGTCTGCCTTCAAATCATTTGTGGATGAGAAGCGCAAACTATGTGAACTTTTCCGAAGAATGTGTTATGTGTATGGAGAAACATATTTTAGTAAAATATCAATCGGATTTCGCTTCCGGCTAGGAATAGTTGCTAAGTCTAGCCACACTGATGAGACATGAAACGTCGAAACACTGAGTCTGTGAATGACTATTATATGCTTCAAAAATCCGGTAGAGCTCTCTAGAGGGGACTTTAAAGAACTTTCACTGTTAACGTAAGGCAAAACTCGTCTGTGGTTTATGGATTTGAGTTCTCTGGTGATCGTAACATATATATATCGATGTATGTATTTATTAGTTAAATGTTCGCCTCTAACTAGCAGTTGCTGATGGCCTAGGAGAAAGGTGTCGGACTGATGAAAAGCCAGTAGGGCTTCGCTCCCGGCTAGAAGTAGTTGCTAAGTCTAGCCACACTAATAAGACGTGAAACGTCGAAACACGGTGTCTGTGGATGAGAATATATATTCTACTGAAGCTGAACGAATCAACTTTTGTCTCCTAAATGCTTTTTTACTGTTTAGTTTAATGACATGAAAGTTATACTAAATTATTCCTTACTTTTAGGATTGATTTATGTTTGAAAAAATCCATTTTAATTGGTTTTAATTAGTCATAATTTGCAATTAAGTCAAAAATTGACCAATCTCTTACTTTACATTCTACCTATCACTTTCTTCCCCTGTATATATCTCTTGATTACTTCCTCGTTATATATGTTAATTTCTCTAGGATAGTAGAGAGAGAGAGAGAGAGAGAGAGAGAGAGAGAGAGAGAGAGAGAGAGAGAGAGAGAGAGAGAGGAGAATTTTAAGGGTATTTCTGTTAAATTTTATAACCAGCAACCCGTAGCTTAAATTACGTCAAACCTTCCCTTTCTTAAAAATCTTACAAAATGATTTTAATGTTTTGTCCGGTCGTATTTAAAAAAAAATTAATTTGATTTGGAAAGTCATTTATTTCAATTATCTACTCAGAGCTGAATGAGTGACCCAACGAGTCTCGTTTTGTCTAGTATATATATATATATATATATATATATATATATATATATATATATATTGTGTGTGTGTGTGTGTGTGCGTGTGTGTGTGTGATTTTATATATGAAAATGGTGACTTACCGGTGAAATTGACCTCAATGGTTAGTTGATACAAGTTTCACAATGATAAGACAGCGATATAACAAATATAAAGTGCTCAATACGTAATATGTATATATATATATATATATATATATTATATATATATATATATATATATATATATATATATATATTATCGTTACTATCTTATTATAGCATCCGACTTCTAACGATGACTGACACCGTTATTCTTAGAATACCATTTTTTAAAGACAACCCCTCCACACAAAGCGTATAACAACACATTGGATAATATTACGTGTGTATCCTAATCAAGTCATATAATTACCAAGCATTCAGCTAGTAAATATTTGATATACGTGCCTCAAAATTTTCCGTGCGACCTTCGATGTGCGAACAAAGATGGCGTATATTCTATTAATAATTGAAAAAGTTGAACATCTCTTGCCCTCATTATAACTTGTTTTATTGCTTAAATTTAGTTTCGGCTGAATTCTTTTTCGAAATTGTGGAACTTCTTCTCATCGAAGTTCAGAGCACGCTTCTAATTAACTTCTGCTTGAAAGGAATAGAAAATGCTGTTATGACGTAATTACCGAATTATCCAATCAAAACAAACTGGAGGAGCCATGAATAAATGAACATCGCCATACTGACTTGGCTGTTTAAAAGTAGAATTTCATGATTAACCAATGAATTTTGCAATTTTTAGATTAAAATTTGCTTGAGCAATTTTCGACACAATTTGAAAATGGAGTGTAAGTTAGTAGGTTAGGAATTAATACAAGTGTAACTAGCAGAAAACAACAACAACAACAATAATAATAATAATAATAATAATAATAATAATAATAATAATAAAATAAAATTTTGACTATACAAAAAAATAGTATATGCATAAACCAGAATCTGTTCTCGAGAATGAAACGCAACAATTCTCTGGGACTTTGAGATAAAGACGGATCACCCTATCTCAGCCAGGATACCAGACCTAGTGTTGATTAACAAAAAAAAAAAAAAAGATAAAAAAGAAAAAAGAAAAGAAAATGTATCAACTTGTGGACTTTACGGTTCCAGCAGGCCACAGGAAAATGAAAAGATGGATAAGGCTGAATGAAAATGAAAAGATGGATAAATACCTGAACCTTGCCAGAGAATTGAAAAAGCTGTGGAATATGAGAATGAAAGTGATACCAATTGTAGTTGGTGCACTTGGAACGGTCCCAATAAACTTGGAAAAAAGATTGGAGAATCTAGAAATCAAGGGAAGAATTGAGACTATCCAGACTACTGCACTGCTGCAATCGGTTAGAATACTCAGAAGAGTCCTGGAGACGTGAAGAGACTTGTTGTTACTCAGCCCGCAGTAAAATACCGTCAGCTAACGCTGATGTGAAAAACTCAAAAGGAATAATAATAATAATAATAATAATAATAATAATAATCTATTAATAATGGAGATTAGGTCTCTATTTGTCTGTAACCGAAACTACGTCTCATTACCCAAAATCTTCATAAAATAGAATTAATATACTCAAAATTTGAAAATGCAATCTTCATTTTAAATAAAAGATAGAATAATTTCGCTTGTGAAAAGGGGATAGACTCCCTCGCTTATTGGCTGATACCGACTTTAGGCCACCCGATGACTTTACTAAAAGGGGCCGGGTTAGTCCAGTCGGTAGAACGTTTGGCTAGTAACCACAATGTTCCTAGTTCGATACCGGTCCTCGCCAACTCAGTGTATAGGTAGCACAGTGCGGTAAAGTAAGGAGCTGATGGTAGGTGTGGGGCTCCACCTCAGATGCAGAAACAATCTCCTTGTTCTGGCGCAAGTGAAAAGGGGATAGACTCCCTCGATGATTTGTTTATACCGACTTTTGGCCACCCCGACGACTTTACTTTTTATATGAAAGTTAAAGTGCCATCTTTGTTGTTACATTTTAAATCTGTTGCAGGACTTTATAGACACCATGTATATATAATTACCAACCCTCCGCACGAGCAGGACGTGACACAAGGTCAATTTCTTAAGCGGAGTTCAACAGGTTTGAATTCAGAGTTTTCCTTCTCCTAGATCGGTTGCCTAACCAAGGTTAAGAGCCAGTCTGCCCTACTATTTACCCATAGCTGGAGAGAGAGTAGGATTTATACCTTTTCCAATGTTATTAGCGCTATGTGAAATGCAATTACCACATCCAGGATTTGAACTCAGGGCGACGAGTCCATTTCCCATGACTTTAACCATTACACCACGTGCTTCCTAAATACCTAATAGACACCATGTATATTGATACTTCAAGTTTCAAATCGGAGAGATTGCACATGAGAAGACCTGAACATCTTCTATCTATACATGTATAAAGGGCAGTTGTGTGTAAATGTATGTCCGGAGGAAACTTCGAAAATAAAACAATTAACGACAAAGTAAAATATATATATATACACATTAAATATCAACAGGGCTTGGTTTTTGAGCAAAAAAATAGAGATTTCATTTATATTCGTGAAGATAATTAGAAAATAAAATTTAAATGATAACAACATGGATTTTTTTTTTCATTTAATATTTTAGATAGTAGACATTAACATTTCTTTTCAGAGTAGCTGGATAAATGCAAGGTCTATTTTTTTTCTTTTTCTTTTTACATAGGGATTTAAATGGGGTATCCCACGATGATTCAACTCACGATTAAGTAATAATGGATCTGCGGTACTAACTTTTAAAAATCCCCTTCTACCCAGGCGACGCCGGGTAGCAGCTGTTAGTTGCTAAAAAAGGGAAACCTGATTCGAGAAACTGAATCTCTTATAATTGCAGCACAAGACAATGCAATAAGAACAAAACAGAAGAATGGTGTACCCATGTGCTACAGATTCTCCCGAATAACATTCCTCGGTTTTTAAATTTAGAGATTCACCTTCTCCTAGACTGGCTGCCATACCAAGACTAGAGATCTCCGTTACTCTACTATTCTACCCACATATATGTATGCAGTTGGGGGTGCGTGGTGTAATGGTTAACGTCGTAGGAAATGGACTCGTCGACCCGAGTTCAAATCGTGGACGAGGCTGTTTGCATTTCACATAATGTTAATACATTTCGGAAAGGCATGCATCCAACTACTCTCCCTCCAGCTATGGGTAGGACAGACTGGACTCTTTAACCATCGCAAGGTAACCAGTCTAGGAGAATGAAAACTCTGAATTCAAACCTGTTAAACTCCGCTTAAGAAATTGACCTTGTGTCACATCTGATCAGGATGAGGGTTGGTATATATATATATATATATATATATATTATATGTGTGTGTGTGTGTGTGTGTGTGTGTGTACTAGCAAGAATATGCGCCCTCCTGGTCTAAGTATTTAAGTTTTAATGTAAGTAAGTAAAGTCGTCGGGGCGGCCTAAAGTCGGTATCAGCCAGTCAGCGAGGGAGTCTATCCCCTTTTCAATAGCGCTAGACCAAGGAGATTATTTTTAGCATCTGAGGTGGAGCACCACACCTACTATCAGCTCCTTATTTTACCGCACAGATCCCTGTGCTACTCATACGCTGAGTTGGCGAGGACCGGTATCGAACTAGGAACCTTGTGATTTCTAGCCGAACGCTCTACCGACTGAGCTAAATCGGCCCCTAAAAAAGTTTTAATGTAATTAAATATATTAAATTAGAAAGACTAACGAAATTAAATAAGAAT
>CM042162.1:25253237-25263237 GCA_023376005.1 Doryteuthis pealeii | reverse complement strand
TAGACAATCTCCTGTGACCTTGCCCATAGACAGTTGAGACACTTTTACCAAGACGGAAAATTCTTCAAGTGTATTCGGTTAGCCGATATTCTAATTAGTAATATTTTGAAGTGTTTATCGTTAATTATAGCCTAATGATATGACAAAACTTAGCGACTGAAATTCAGCAAAAATAGTTTGACTGGTTTATCACATGGCCAGAGGGTCAGAGAAGGCCACTCTTGCGACAGGATACCCTCGCTGACAACAATTTACGCTAAATGAAAACATCCTGGCACCTACCCAATGAATAGTAAAGAAAAATGTCTTATCGAGATTTAAATACCCCGGTGATTTTAGAAGTATTATAAATGTACTGACGTACACGTCTATATAAATGTAAAGTAATGGATGCGCGTGGTGTAATGGTTAAAGTCATGGGAAATCCTGGACGTGATAATTGCATTTCACTTAGCGCTAATACCCTTGGGAAAGGTATGAATCCTACTCTCCCCCCAGCTATGGTTAAATAGTAGGGCAGACTGTGCTCTTTAACCTTGGTTAGGCAACTGGTCTAGGAGAAGGAAAACTCTTAATTCAAACCTGTTAAACTCCGCTTAAGAAATTGATCTTGTGTCACATCCTGCTCGTGTGGAGGGGTTGATAAATATATAAATTTAAAGTAAGTATTGTAAAGTCATCGGGGTGGCCTAAAGTTGTTATCAGCCAGACACCGAGAGAGTCTATCCCCTTTTCACTAGTGCTAGACCAAGGAGATTGTTTTTCAGCGTCTGAGACAGAGCATCACACCTATCATCAGCTCATCACTTTACCGCACAGACCCCTGTGTTACTCATACGCTGAGTTGGTGAGGACCGGTATCGAACCATGAACCTTAAGGTTCCCAGCCGGACACTCTACCGACTGAGCTCGCATCGATATTAGTACAGCACAAAACCAAGGTTGACTAGTCGGTTGGTTTTACGGCATGTCAACTCTTGTTAGGTTATTTTATGCCGAAGACGTTTTGTTTAATTCCTTCTTGATGGTACTAATCTTTTAACTCAATTTTTTAAACACATTTTTCTATTTAACCTATAGATGGGATCCTAACAGATACTACCACTCTGGGTCAGAGTGGACTTTGGAGTAATGGTGATGAGGGAATACTCTATATTTCCTCCCTACATCGTCTTACATCTCTGTAGATATGCAATCGGTGTATACTAAAGGCCCAACCGGGGCTAACTTCTGATTTAGGTCGGAAAATTAAAACGGAAATTATTTGGGTGATCCCCCATGACAGTTTAACTACAGTTTATGAATTAACATTTTGCGAATTGGGTTACGGTTTTAGGGGATTAAGGTTGTTTTTTAATTACGTATTGCTTAAAAAAATAAACAACAAAACCCCAAATTACTCTACATTTAATTAACCATTGAAATTAATTATTGAATCTATTATTGAGACAGTTGTTTGTGTTAGTATTGCAATGTATAATTTCAATTAAACTTAGTTTGAAAAAATATTTTTCAATATTAAATGTATTGTAATTTGTTGTTTTTTTTTAAGCAATACGTTATTAAAAACAACATTAACCCCCTAAAACCGTAACCCAATTCGCAAAATGTTAATTCATAGACTGTAGTTAAACTGTCATATGGGATCACCAAAAGACTTTCCGTTTTAATTTTCCGACCTAAATCAGAAGTCAGCCATATAACAGAACAGGGTGTTATGATCAAAGGAAAAGGATATGTCTATGCATGCGTAGATATATTTTGTGTGTGTATATATATATATATATATATATATATATGTGTGTGTGTGTGTGTGTGTGTGTGTGTATGGTTATATATTGATCTGCGTATATATGGATATATATGTGCTTGTGTATTGTTTTATCTGTATATATATTAAACGTTTTTATCTATTAACAATTTTCTTATTTTCTAAACATTGATATCCATATGAAATACGTCATATCAATGTTAACATCTCCTCTCAGGCCTATTCACGTTCTACATGCGTCATCTCATGATCTTCATTTTCCGTTTTTTCACATGCAATGATCACGTCATCAGCTTTCGTAAACAAACGCACATATAAAAATTAACGGTAAATAACATTATATTCACACATTCACCATACACTTAACATTCTTCATTTTTCTCCCTTACAAAAATGTATTTATTGTCCTGATGATGGTTTATCATAAACTGAAATACTTAAGTATAGACATATAAAATTTTTCCTTTGATCATAACATCCTGTGTCTGTTATATTTTTGAAAACATTTTATTCACAACATTTATAGCTAACTCGTGGTTTAACTACCTTTCATGTTGTACAAAATTTTTAGTCTTTTTTGAACCGTTAAAACAAGTTCTGAAAAGAGGATTTTTTTAAAATTATATGAAAAATTAATTAATGTTCCGATTTTCACAAATATTACCATAACTATTTACCTTTGGGTGTAAATATGTCTGAAATAGTTTTTTTCCTAAAATGTATTAAGGAAAATATTTTTTTACGAGTTCTACCCCCCTACTTTATTTCATGAGATATTAACAAATATAAAGCGTCAAAAAATGTTTTTACTTTTTTTCTATAAAGATAAGAGGCTGAATAACTATAACAAAAAAATTGTATGATATTCAAGGCAGCAGTTTTTGTAGAAAAAAAAATCATGTATTCTGAAATAAAAAGTGCAAGCCGTAACTTGTTTTTGGCTACGTTAAAATTAAGTTGATTTAACGGTGCAAAAATGAAAACATTGTTTTTCAATCATAATTTCCATTATTTTCTTCAGCTGAAAAAACTTTCTAAAATCATCAGCAGTTTGTTTCGGATTTCTTCTTTCGAATGGAAAAAACATTTTTCAAGATAATATTAATTCTTTTGCAAGTTTTATTGTGTTAAGTATAGGGGGTAAATTTCACAGGGAAAACTGGTGGTACCAAGGATATTGTTATCATTTTTGTTACCTTCCAATTTTCAATTCTAAAATGAAATGTGGTGCTGATATTGGCGTTTGTATATTGTCAGAATTTTGCAGGCAATATGATTAATACATGGGAAATATATTGTTTGTATGTTATTATAAATATATCCAACCACCAACATAATCCTGATAATTTCCATCGAACTCTGACAGTTATTTTACTCCATATGGTGCTTATTGAATGGCTGTACGTAAAAGTGCCAAATCTTAACTGATGTTGTAACTTCGCTTGTGAGCAAAAACCAAACTCTATTTTTGGTACAAATAATGTTCAATATATGTAGAATAATAATTTAAAGGAAACAGAAAATTATATGCAGTGCCACATTGTGATTTTTTCACTTGTTGATCTTGCAATTAATAACTTTAAAAGGGTTAATTTTATGCCTATTTTGATAAGATTTTTCGATTCTCAGGTCAAAAAGCTTCTAGAAACCAATTTTCAGAAGAAAAGGAGCTCGAGAACCCATTTTATAGACAGAAATAGATTACAAAATGGCGCCAATTTTCTCACCCCTCCTCAAATTTTTCGAGTTTAAAATCGACATAACTCGGCGAATTTTTCGAATTGGAAGCTCAAATTTGGGGGATTGTCTAATTCCAACCTAGTCTACAACTGTACAAAATTTCAGAAAAATTGAAGGGGGTGGGTGACATGGCCTGGATGATTTGACATATATATATATATATATATATATATATATATATATATATATATATATAATATATATATGTTGAAAGGATAAATGAATAAAGGAAAGAAAATGTTGAATTGATAAAAATGGTTTAATGAAATGCCAACACATGTTTCGGTCGAGAGTTTGTCCACGTACACGTTGCATTTCATTAAACCACTTTTATCCATTCAACATTTTCTTTCCTTTATTTATCCTTTCACCATATTGTGGGATTCTTTTCCACTTTTCAACTTACACACACACACACACACACACACACACACACACACACACACACACACAACCATATATATGTATATTGTTTATTATATATATATATATATATATATATATAATATATAATTGAAAAGACAAATATATATATATATATAATATATATATATATATATATATATATATATATATATATATATTGAAATTAAACATAAAGGAAAAAAAATATGAAATAGGATTTATTTATTTTATTTTATTTTACTGACACGTGTTTCGGCCAGGAGTTTATCCATGTATCCATGTATTCTATCTATTATTATTTAAAATACAAAATAAAATAAAATAACAATAACAGAAAAATTACAACATTTTTTTAGTATACAAAGAAATGGATTCGCTTCCATTTTCAACTTACATATATATATATCAAAGAAAAGGCATATATATATATATATATATATATATAATATATATATATATATATATATATAATATATATATATATATAGTTTACAATACTCTTAAATGTATTGTAGACTATAAATAAATAAATACAGCTCTTACAGAAGTAATTGATCACTTTATTATCATTTCTCCAATACTAACAAGGAATTAACTATATATATATATATATATATATATATATATATATATATATATATATATATATATATATATATTTCAAATAAAAGCTTTAAATACAGGTCATAATAACGGTTATAAATTTATTTACATCATTCCTACACAATATATAGTGGGGCGGATACGGATTACCTATTATATCTATACGAAAAGGTGTGCGCGCACCGCCGTGACCTTTTGCAGTTGTATATATAAGTAATTGGGGGATTTGTGTGTGTGTTATGTATGCACAAATGTTATCTGGATTAGGATTATCTGTGTTTAAAGGTTGAGGAGAGAACACCCAAGTGTTCCACAAAAAATTCCGCCGCATGTCACAATGGCTTTCGCTTAACAATAGACTCAACAATAACCTTAATGAGCGCTGAATCTTGTGGTTGCTTTTATAGCACAAGGCCACGGGGGTTGCCGTTTTAAGATTTCGAACATTTAGCCTATTCAAAAAGCAAAATGAATAAATAAATAAATAGACAGAATTAAAATTATTTTAGGCAGTTCATTTCAACGTTTGATCTGTTTACTTAAGAACTATTAAAGATAGTTCAATACTAGCAGGACCTGTAGATATACAACAGTATGATAATTTAATTATTACAGCGTTTGATATGTTTACTTAAGAGCTATTAAAGATAGTTCAATACTAGCAGGACCTGTAGATATACCACATTATGATAATTTGATTATTACGTTTGATTGTTTTCATTATCATCATGTCACGCAATTAGCACGGATACCCATGACAATCTCTCGCCAACCCTCTCTATCATTCATTGCCCCAGGGAGGTCCTCTGCACAGCATCCAGTATCCATGCAGGGCTGGTCAATGTAGATCCTTGCTTGGCGGCATACATTAGCATATCCGTGTGTTGGCTTCCACTAAGAACTATTGCGAAATAGTTCAATACTAGCAGGATCTGTGTATATACCACAGTATGATAATCTAATTATTACAACGTTAAATATGTTTACTTAAGAGCTATTGCCAATAGTTCAATATGTAAATGTATAATAATCTTGATTTAACCTCCTCTCTCTCTCTCTCTCACTCTCTCTCCCCACACACATACACTCTTTTTTCTTTCTTTCGATTCAAACAGATTAGTGTTATCCCTCCCACGCGCTCATACCCTCTCTGTATCTTTCCCCTACTGTCTTTCTTTCTTATCATATTCTTTCTGTGTAGTATGTCCTTTTTCTTCCCTTTCTTTCTTTATAATAAAATAGAATGGTCTATTATTTAGCTGAGTTGACGACACTCATGAAAAAAATAAGAATTTGGCGGATAAGCGATAACAGATAATCAGTATTTACATTTTTGCATTTAATCTTGGACGGTTTGGACGGTCTAATTCTTAACCAGAGAGTATTGTAAGATGATAACAGCCGTACTTTTAAGGAACATAGATGAGCGCTCTTTCTTGTTGTGGTTGCTTTTAGAGGACAGGATAACGGGGCTTACTGTTTTAATGCATCAAACAGAGGGGTAAGACCCCCACCCAATGGGGCCACCTGTTGGTCGTGGGTGGCGATTCACGAAGCTTAAGGGCGGAATCCTGGAGGCTGAGCAGTTCATGAGATGCAACACTCCAATTTGTCCCTGACTATTATCTCAAGCGGTTTAAAGTATTTTGCGTTAAAAACCAAATAACTGCGAGAAGTTCACAAGACTGGGCGTGGCAGCGAGTCGCGCGCTGTGGGCAGGCATAACAAATACAACAGTGTTGCCAATAGCCACACGAACACTTTCCCAGCGCCCTCAGCGCTTTGGCAACCTTAAATTTGGGATTGCACTTTTACCATAACTCGCTCTAACCGAAAAAAAAGAGTAAGAAGTTTCAGGTTCCCGGTCAAGCAGGGGGTCCAGTGAGCTTCGGCCGCTGGACATACAGAGTAAATTAATATCGTTGATACCAGGGGGCAATCTCCCCAGGCAACACCTACCCCCTTAATTTAAAGGGATAGGGCTGGGTTTATTGCTCGGTGTCTGAGGTGCCCCCTCTCCTTGAGGGGGAATGCCGACGGGATCAACGCATTTTTTGCTCCCGCCACACCGTGAGCTTCGGTTTGTGGGTGGTCCCACATTAATAGGGCCTTGTGCCTAACTCGTACACGCGGGGTACGTGGTAAATAACAATAATGGAGACGAAACGTCTTTGAAAAAACAAAACACAATAACGCGGGGGTGGCGGGGGTGGCTGGAGTGGTGGGGTGGCGGGGGTGATTGGATCAGGTTGAATGTCGGTCGGCCTTTGTTACAAGAGCAGTGACTTCCGTTTTGATTTGTTGAGAGGAGTTCCGGCAGGTTACGACATTATCGACGTGTTGTTTGTTGTGTCGAGATTTATGTTGAGTCGAGAGAAGTGTGCGAACTCATCATCATCACCATCATCATCATCATTAAGGTGTGTCGACAGCACAGACTCCTTTGACTCTCTCTCTCTCTCTCTCTCTCTCTCTCTCTCTCTCTCTCTCTCTCTCTCTCTCAGTCTGTTCATATTTATCTGATTACGGTTACTTATTTTGTGACTCATCATATTTGTAAATAAAGAAAATTGGGCTATGGGGACTTGTGTGTGTGTGTGTGTGTGTGATACTACCGCCCCGGGCCAGGGTGGACCCGGGAGTAATGGTGATGAAGGGTACTACATATTCCCCAGAACTCCAGAGTTTCGAACTTCACCATCAGATAGAGTTTAGCATCATACTCAGAACAATATCATCACACACACACACACACACACACACACACACACACACACACACATATATATATATATATATATATATATATATATATATAATGGACAATGAATGTGAAAAGTATTACCAAATATGAAGGTGTCCAATTCTAAAATAGCAGAGCATATTTAAAATTGAAATACGAATGTAAATTTATTGAACAAGAGAAGCGAACTGGTTTCAAAATGTAGACATTTAAACAAATTTCTATTATGTCATTTACCACCCGATCCCCATTAATCCCTTATTTTTCGTCCTCTATTTAACTAATAATTTTTTTTCATCTGGGCACCGCGTGAATTAAGACCTAAGGATGTTTATTTTTTAAATATAATGCTCGCTTTATAGCATTCCATTGCGTGAGCACGCTGCACGTTATATAAACGCTGAGCAAGACACCGTTTTAATATTTCAATATTTTTTACCGTCTGAAGATTACAGACAAACAGACAGACAGGGAGGGAGAGATAATGATGATGAAGAGGAAGATGACCGTCTACTCGTTATAAAAAAACAACCATCAACTGAACTGATTGTTTCTTCTAATCAACCATAAATAATCGGTTAATACTATAATACTTGGCCAAAAGAAAAAAAATATACATATATGAAACTATATATATATATATAAACCGCCAGGATTTTCTAAAGCAAAAAAGTAAAGAGTGCTCAATACCTAAGTAGAACAAATAATAAAATTGAACCTAATGAGTTAGATATACCTACTAACAATTTCGCTTAGTAGCTCATCAGGGCAAAGGTCTGACACTTTGTCCTGATGAACTACTAAGCGAAACTGTTAGTAGGTATATCTGACTCATTAGATTTAACTTTATATATATATATATATATATATATATATATATATATATATATATATTGTGTGTGTGTGTGTGTGTGTGTGTGTGTGTGTGTGTGTAAGGTATCCAAAACTGGTAGTAAGGGATGATTCTACATGGGATCTTCAAAATCTCACTGTATAATTATATTGCATGTTTTAGTAGGTGCAAATACAAGGATTTTTATAAATCCCTAGAGAGAGCTCAATGCATAATAATTCATAATTTAGATTAAATATAGAGCGATATTTACCTTTGAAAGGAAGGAAAAACTCAACAAACCGTCATTCTGTAATAAATTTATTTCGACCAAAACTTAAAAGGCTTTTAGAAATTTAAATAAATTCCTAAAACTGCCTAGAAGTTCAGTCTCATCAGACAGACGACACAGATATATGTTTTGGTCGAAACAAATTTATTACAGAATGACGGTTTATTGAGTTTTTCCTTCCTTTCAAAATATATATATATATATATATATATATATATATATATATATATATGTGTGTGTGTGTGTGTGTGTGTGTGTGTGTGTGTGTCTATTTTTCAATGTAAACAAATCTTATTAATATGTTATGGGCCCGGAACATTATATTAATTTTCTATTCAGATTTTCTTGTTTCTCCTAAACGATTCATACATTAATAAACAAACCCAGCGTGATATATTTCAAAAACGTGAGACACTGTCATGTAAATAAGTAAGCCAATAGATTACCTCGATTTAAACTATGTAATAGAAATTTTTAGACTCGTAGGAGGGAGAGAGGCACCAAAAAGAGTTCCACGTCTTGGTTTGTCCAAAGACAACATCAAAGATTCATTTCTTTGTCTTGACAATGTCCAGGGAATGGACGAAAGTGATCGGACACGGAAGGAAAAAGACTATGAGGAGTTCTTACTCTCTCATATGCGTTCCCTTGCAAAGAAACAAGAGTTGATTTTTTAAAAAGTCCTTGTCCGTTCGAATCAGATAGACTACCCCCCCATATATATATATATATATATATATATATATATATATATAATCTCCCTCTCCATCCACCAACGATTCCTTCTGACCAATCAAATCCTCACACAGCGCTATCCCATCCACCTGACTACATCCCCAAATTCGCCACTCACTTTCTTTTCTATAAAACACATGTATGATGCACTAATGATCAAATAAACGACTGATGAAGCCGAGCTCATGCACGGCGAAATATACCTCCTACATATACTTGTCTGAGTTTGTTCCTTTGTCCACATTTTCCCCTCTATTCCTTACTATATATATATATATATATATAATATATATATATATATATATATATATGGGAGGCACGTGGGCTATTGGTTATCGTCCTATGAAATAGGCACGGCGAAACGAGTTCAAATCCTGGGCGACGCTGTTTGCATTTCACTTATCGCTAATACGCTTGGGAAAAGTATGAATCCAATTATTCTCCCTCCATCTATGGACAAACTGTTGGGCAGATTGGGCACTTTGACCTTGGTTAGGCAAGCAGTCTAGGAGACGAAAAACGCCGAAATCAATACCTGTTAAACTTCACTTAAGAAATTGACTTTTCTTTCAACACAGGAACATGTATCATACATCATATATTTATCATTGACATGCTAATTGTGTGTGACGTGTGCTGGTGGCCTATGGGTAGAGTCTCTGCTCTGCGTTCTGTGGTAGCTGATTCGATCTCTGGCGGGGGAAAATCACGGTATACACTGCTGATGAGACCTAATAGTAC
Source organism: Doryteuthis pealeii (assembly GCA_023376005.1). Classification (NCBI taxonomy): domain Eukaryota; kingdom Metazoa; phylum Mollusca; class Cephalopoda; order Myopsida; family Loliginidae; genus Doryteuthis; species Doryteuthis pealeii. The sequence continues at coordinate 25,253,375 of CM042162.1, read as the reverse complement.
GAAACAGCTGTCCAGTGTTCCGCACATTGCACGCGTTATTCACCGAATTTGCTCGCCGTAGTCATGTTTAATTCATCTCTACTTCTCCCTGTCTCTCTGTCTGTCTATCTGTCTGTCTCTCTTTCTCTCTCTCTCTCT
>CM042162.1:25238237-25248237 GCA_023376005.1 Doryteuthis pealeii | reverse complement strand
TATGCTCTATGTCCAATTGGACAATTCAGTGTGAATGTTGGGAACTTATAAACCTAATGTCTAATGTCTTACGACAAGAAGGTTTCCGAGTTCGAGAAGATTCCCGAGTCCGACAAGAAATACCCGAAGAAGGCCGGAGGGCAGATCAGCCGAAACGTTGTACAGATAACAATAAAGATGAGGACAATAGTCCGAATAATCCAAATAATTCTAATTATCAAGACTCATCTAAAAAAAAATTCAGAGAGGCACTGATATCTTGCTTATATTTCTTTTTACCAAATTGAATGAAGTAAACATGAAACTTCTTGGAAGTAAGATGTGCCCTATTAAAGAAAAAGGTATAATAATATCTGGGAAGTAATATCACCGGAGACTCAAATGTCGAATATAATACGGATCCCGAGACTACGAATTTGTCATCATTACAGATTCCTGAAATTTTCCATCTTCATCTATTGTACGGTTGGACGTATTATATTTTTTAAACTTTCTTTTGTAGCCGGAACATTTTCCTGAACTTTTTGATATATAATATACACTTTTACTGCAAACTCTTTTGAGCTTTTTTCAATGATAAAAATGCTTATAATTTTAAAAAATAAAATTTATTTCATTTTTAACATAAAATACGCATTTTAAAAAATTATTTGAAAATTCCGGTAATGATCGAGAGCGTTCTGTGCCTCGTGATTAATGATATATTTTATAATACCTAGGAAGTAATATCTCATCTACAGAAAGTGATGACATTGAACGCATAGGAAAAGCATGGTCTGCTTTAGACTGATTATCCATTATATAAAAATCTGATTTCACTGAGAAGATAAAGGGAGAATTATTCTAAGCCGTAGCCGTATCAGTGCTACTGTACGGCAGTACCACATGTGTTGAAATATTTTTGTGATATAAGGCGTGCTACAATTCCCCACCTGGATTTATAGACTAGCCGAGACCATGTGGTTTATTCCTTCGCCAATCACTAGCCATAACTGTGTGGCTGGACCACTCNTTCATCTATGAATGCTATCATCTTCACCTAATATAAGTATTAAGATACTATGATACTAGTATACGTAAACTTTTTATTAATGTGATATAATATTGTTTATTTTATCACTACATATTACTAGACATAATCAATATAATGATTACTATAGTAATGATATTAATAATTAATATCTATATATATAGTAGGATGGATATGGCATATCATATTGAGAGTTTATGTGGGTATAATATTATTCTTATATAGGTTGTACTGATTATGTTCTCATCTACAATATATATTATTATATATTAAGTATTTATAATTTATATATATTATATATTATTATATTATATTATAGTATTATATATATAATATATTTATATATATATTAAATTATTAAGCTTCCTACGTATATTCATTATGATTGTAATGTAATGAAATGTATATATATATATATATATATATATATATATATATTATATTATATATATATTATATATTTATTGTGTGTGTGTGTATATGAAGTTAGATAGATAGAAAGAGAAATAAGAGAGAGAGAGAGAGAGAGAGAGAGGAGAGAGACCTGGGATAGATAGATAGATAGATTTTAAAGATCAGACAGACAAAACTGACATAGCCAGTAACAGACAGAGAAAGATATAGATATATATAATATAGAGAGACTAAACAATTTATCACGGTAGGTAGGTGAGCGGCAAGGAGGTAGGTTGTACGGACGAAGGTAAAAATCAGGACAGGATATGTTCATAACCCGGTGAGAGGGATTATCGATAATAAGCGTAATCTGCTAAAAATCTGCTATAAAAGTGACGAGGATTGAATGAAGTACAATACAAATGACGGTTACGACTGCATTAAGTACAGGTGAGCGCCTCGCTAGGTGCAACGGTTAGCGAAAAAAGGCTCGAAGTTTAGTGAGTTCGTTCGACTCTCACACTATAACCCCATCTATTTGGCCTTGTGTCATAGCTGAGCTAATATTAGTGACTGAGGGACAACTCACTTAAGGTAATGGTTAACAAGCTAGGCAGATTATTGTTAGTGAGTTCGATTCTCACTAGCTCCCTTGTGTGCCAAACTACCCAAAGCTTAATAAGTATAAATATTAGGCACAAGTTCATTATCAAAACTTAAACAAATTCAGCTCAGTAGATGTATATATATATATATATATATATATATATATATATATATATATATATATATATATATAGTTAATTCTTTGTTAGTATTGGAGAAATGATAATAAAGTGCTCAATTACTTCTGTAAGAGCTGTATTTATTTAATTATAGTTTACAATACATTTAAAAGTCCGTTTTACCAATGGTTTCTGAACATCACTTTAGGTGATTATTCGTCATCAGAAACGTTCACTTTTAAATCTTATGTATCTTTTTATATTTGTGTGTGTGTCTCTTTATATGTGAATTCCTAATTATGGCGGTCTGAGCTTTTGGTAAGCGGCCACAAATGAGGCGGCAAAGTGAAAAAACAAAAGCAAATACCCACATGTCCAGAAAAAAAAATGTTAAAGATAAAAAAAATAAAAACGGAAAAAAATTCATAAGTACACAAACACGAAACACGAGACTCAATGAGGACAAATAGGGCCACGGTGATTGATGAAAGGAAAAGGAAGAACGGAAAACGGGTCCCGTAGACAAGAGTCACGGGGAAAAAACTCTCCAAATATTTTCAAAAGTGAACGTTTCTGATGACAAACAATCGATGTTCCGAAACCATTGGTAAAACGGACTTTTAAATGTATTGTAAACTATATATATATATATATATATATATATATATATATATATATATATATATATACACAGTAAATGAAGGAAAAAACTCTAAACTTGCTTCATTACAATAATTCAAAGAAAGAACAAACTTAAAAGACCGTCATTCCGTAATAAATTTATTTCGACCAAAAGCTCAAAAGCTTTTTAAAATTTTACAAAAATTTCAAAAAACCTTACGAAACTGGCCTCTTCAGACGAAAGTTACAAAATCAAGGAATTCACCAAGAGACAGTTTCATCAGAAAAATCGGGTCAGACAGCAAGGCTCAAATAAAATTGTACATCTAATAAAGAGATACAAAGTATAAAATATAAAATGTATATAAAATATATGTATCTCTTTATTAGATGTACAATTTTAATATGTATATATTTTATATATATATTGATAAAATAATCCAATTGACTGGTAAGTAAGGGATGATTCTATTTGGGATCATCAAAATCTCACTGTACATCCACACTGTATGCTCATGTGGGTTTAAACTTATAGATTCATACAAGGATTTTTATGAATCCCAAAGAGAGCTCAATATATGATAACTAATAAATTAATCATATACGGGCAATATTTAACTTTTAAAGAAAGAAAAACTTAACAAACCGTCATTTAACTATGATAAATTTATTTCGACCTCAGATTCAAATTAGTCAGTCTTTTTAAACATTATCTGATGAGACTAGACTCATATTGAGCAATCTATACATATATAAAGGACAGTTGTGTGTATGTATGTCCATATATCTATCTATACATATATAAAGAGCAATTGTGTGCATGTGTATGTCCGGTTGAAACTACGGAAATAAAACAATTACCGACAAAGTAAATATATATACACATTAAATATCACCAGGACTTGGATTTTGAGCAAAATGATGAAGGTTTGGTTTATATTTGTGAAGATAATTAAGAAAATAAAATTTAAATAATAACAGCATAGAATTTCTTTTGCATTTAAGATTTTAAATAGTAGACATTAATTTATCTTTTTCAGAGTGGCTGAATCAACGCAAGTTCTTTTTTTTTTACATAGGGATTTTAATGGGAAATAATGATTCAGTAATAATGGATCTGCGGGACTAACTTAAAAATCCCCCTCTACCCAGTTGACGCAGGGTAGCCGCTACTAGTAAATAATAAATATATATTTATTATAGTCAAATGACAGTTTGTTAAGTTTTTCTTTCTTTGAAAGTTTATATATATATATATATATATAATATATATATATATATACGAATAAACAAACAAACTACTGCTTAAAAAAAAGACTCGGCCAAACCTGGAATTATAATAAGACGTTGTTGGAGAGACACACACACATAAACACACAAACACACACGCGCGTGCGCACACACACACACATTACACATACACACACATTACACATACACACACGCAGAGACTTTCAGAAATCTTCTGACGAAGAGATCCTTAGTTCGAAATATTAAGAATAAATCAAGGTAAACAAACAACATCATAGTTACTCCATTTTTCTTTACACTTGCATTGTGATGCCTTTCAAAACCAACCACCAAACCAATATAAAAACAATGATTCAAGCAAATTATAAAACACACACACACACACACACATATATATATATATATATATTGTGTGTGTGTGTGTGTGTGTGTTGTGTGGTGTGTATATATTATTTATGTGTGTATTTGTGTGTATAAATATATATATTTATGTGTGTATTTATATATATATATAATATATATATATATATATATATAAATATATATATTTCTGTCATTTCAAAGGAACCGTTTCGTCTTACCTGATGAATGCTTTCAGCAAGAAACCGTGGTTGTAATGCCGTTCCGTAATTAAATAAATAAAAGCAAAAACTTTTATTTGTTTTGATTTCTCATTGAACTATATATATATATATATATATATATATATATATATATATATATATATATATATATATATATATTTATGTGTGTATTTGTATATATATATATATATATATAATATATTATATATATATATATGTATATATATATATATGTGGGAATTTTTTCTTTATGATAAACGAAAAGATCTAGATAAGTACGAAAACAAGGATATATATATATATATATATATTGAGAGAGAGAGAGAGAGAGAGAGAGAGAGAGAGAGAGAGAGAGAGAGAGAGAGATAAGCACAAAGATACACACATATATATATGAATATAACTTTAACTTTCAACTACATAAGAAACATGAAGACCGAGACACAAATATTGTTTTTTTTTTATAATGACAGGAAAAAAACTATTAATAGCGCTTGACAGATAGGTACCCCCCATACATATATATATTGATATGTATATACTATATATATATAGTATTACAGTGTGTACAGAAATAACCTACTCGAGTTTCACTATGTATATATTATATATATATATATATATATATATATATATATATATATATATAGAAAGAGAGAGAGAGGGGGGTGTGGTCTGGCAGACAGACAGATACAGAGAAAGACAGATGAATAGACAGATTTGAAATGGAGATAAAAAGATAATTTTATACACACACACACACACACACACAAACACGCATATATATATATGTATATATAGAGAGAGAGAGGTGAGGGAGAGGGAGGAAGAAAGAAAGAGAGAGAGGGGAGAGAGAGAGTGAAAGCGAGAGACAGACAGAGACGTAAAGAGAAAGAGATAGACAGATAGACACATGTATATAATTTGAAAAATAGAATTAGAAACGTGATATTTTAAGAGCTATATACATATACATACACACACACATATATATGTGGAGAGAGAGAGAGAGAGAGAGAGAGAGAGAGAGAGAGAGAGAGAGACGCGCACACACACAACACACACACACACACACACACAAATATATGTATATATATATATATTTATTAAGAAGCAACAGATTGAGTAAATCCGGTAAAATGAGAAAAAATATAAACGAAAAAGTCGTTAATTCGACCCAAACAAATGATTCAATTAATATTTCGTCTTTATTAATTTAAGAATATTAAGAATTCTGATGAAGTCTTTTGATAAATAAAGACGGAATATTAATTGAATTATTTGTTGGTGACGGTTTATACATTTTTCCATTTATATATTTCACACACACACACACACATATATATATATATATATATATATATATATATATAAATATATATATATATATATATATATATATATATATATATATATTAGTGTGATAGAAGTTGCAGACAGAAAAGTCACGCTGATATATATATATAATATATATATATATATATATATATATATATATATATATATATATGTGGTGTGTGTGTGTGTGTGTGTGTGTGTGTGTGTAGATAGCATTTTTTTATTCAACAATTTTTTAAAATGTTATCATCATGAAAGGAATTAATCGTTTGTCCGAAAGAGTTTTCATTCGTAGACCAAGTGCTTTGAAAGACAAAATTAAAAAGAAACTACTCCAAAACAATGAGGATTCCATTATTTTTAACCAAATATGTTTGAATGTACATCCCTACTTCTCCATATAGGTGAGTCAAAAAGTAATACCATTTTGTTTAGGACAGGTATAATTACCAACACGGGAACATGTATCATACATCAAAATGAAGCTGGTCCTCCGTGGATCACATCCGAACTTCTCCACAATTACCAACACAGGAACATGTATCATACATCAAAATGAAGCTGGTCCTATGTGGATCACATTCTTACTTTTCCACATAGACACCGTTTCTCTCAGTTGCAATCTTCCACCTGCCCCGTAAAATTCTGTTGACTGTTCTTTGAGTCATTTCTTCACTACAGATTTTACATCCTCATCACTAGAATAACGTTTGCCTCTCAAGCCCTTTCATGGGATCGAAGAGATGATAATCTGAAGGCGCTAAATGGCATTTTGTTTAGGACAGGTATAATTACCAACACAGGAACATGTATCATACATCAAAATGAAGCTGGTCCTCTGTGGATCAAATCCCTACTTCTCCACATAGGGGAGTCAATAGGTAATGCCATTTTGTTTAGGACAGGTATAATTACTAACACAGGAACATGTATCATACATCAAAATGAAGCTGGTCCTCTATGAATCACATCCCTACTTCTCCACAGAGTCACCATTTCTCTCAATAGCAATGTTCCACATTCGAATAAGAGTGTGCACCCCTGTCCTGTTCTTTGAGCCACTTCTTCACAACAGATTTCACTTTCTCGTCAGTGGAATTATATTTGCCTCTCAAACCCTCTTTCATGGGGTCGAAGAGAGGCAAACATTATTCCAGTGACGAGGACGTGAAACAGTGTTGCCAATATATATATATATATAATATATATATATATATATATATATACTAGTCTCACAGATGAATGACTACTGAGTTGGAACCTCACTGGGTGCCCTATACTTATCAACAGTTCTGTAATATATTCCCACATAGTACTGATTAGACTCATCGTTGCTTAACTTCAGTAATCGGTGGGTACCAGTTTATTTATTTATTTTTTGTTTTATTTACCAACCCCTCCGTACGAACAGGATGTGACACAAGGTCAATTTCTTAAGCGGAGTTTAACAGGTTTGAATTCAGAGTTTTCCTTCTCCTAGACCGGTTGCCTAACTAAGGTTAAAGAGCCCAGACTGCCCTAATATTTACCCATAGCTGGAGGGAGAGTAGAATTCATACCTTTCCCAAGGGTATTAGCGCTAAATGAAATGCAATTACCACGTCCAGGATTTGAACTCGGGGTGACGAGTTCATTTCCGAACTAGAATATATATAATGTGGTACCTTGACGTACGAGTGCCCTAAATGACGAGATTTTCTTCTACTAGACATGTTACCTTGTGAAGGTTAAGCAGTCCAGTCTGTCCTACTATTAACCCATAGCTGTTGGAGGGCGGTTGGATTCAGGCCTTTCCCAAGTGTATTAACGCCACGTGAAATGCAAACAGTCTCGTCTAGGAATTGAACTCGGGTCGACGTGTCCATTTCGTGTGACTCTAACCATTACACTATGCGCGCCAGAGTCGTAAACCCCAAGGTTCGGTTACTTTGGGGTTTTTTGTTTAATAGCATAACAATCTTTGTTGATTATTTAATACCAAAACCGTCCTTGTAGAAGAACAGTAGTGGTGCTATTTAATCCCTAGTCATTTGCTAAACTTAGCTTAGTTTGGCACGAACCGAAAGGCATGGGGGTACCCGGTTAGAAACAAACTCACTAGTGATGGTTAAAAGTACTCCACGGGAAGCGGCCAACAAAACTAAGCAGAAATTAGATTTTGCACAAGGCTGTAAACATGGGACACCCTGTGAGGATCGTATTCAATATTCAGAAGTCATTTATCGGCGATACTAGCATATTAACCATCACACCGAAATGGAGTGTCCAGTGTAGTCAGTAATATTACACAATACTAAACAATCTTTTTAAAGGAATAAATAGTTACTGTATTATATATATATATAATATATATATATATATATATATATATATATATATATATATGTGTGTGTGTGTGTGTGTGTGTGTGTGTTTTCCTTTAGTGTGGCAAAAGCGGTAGATAGAAAGTTACAATGTTTATATATATATATATATATATATATATATATATATAAAACAAATATATATATATTAAATATATATATTATACAACAAATAAATATAGCTCTTATATTTCTAATCGAGCATTTCATTTTCGTTTTTCCAATACAAAACACACACACACACACACGCACGCACGCACGCACGCATGCACGCACATATGTATTGTATATATCATATATTACGCATACATACATCTATATATATGCATATACATACACACATCTATATATACATATTAATAATCATATCCATCTATCTATCTATCTCTCTCTCTATATATATATAAGAAGTGACTCCTGTACTAATTTACATGTCATACACACTCACACACACATATATGTACAAGGTGTGTCAAAAAGTACAGATTTTAAAGCTGTATTTACCAAGATAGAAATAAAGATTGGAACGTTAATTTTTCAGAATACAAGGCGTGTCAAAAAGTACAAAAAATCTCGATGCTTTTTTGACCCACCTTGTACACACACACACACACACACACACACACACACACACAATATATATATGTATATATAATATATATAATCATATATATATATATATATATATATATATATATAATATATATATATAATATAAACAAATATATATATATTAAATATATATATTATACAACAAATAAATATAGCTCTTATATTGTATTGATAATATAGCTTGTATATCTAAGGGTAGCATACACATGAAGTCAACGACGTTTCTTAACTGACAGTTTCTCGCCAATAGGATTTTCGAACCAAGTATATATATATATATATATATATATATATATATATATATATATATATATATTATCCCAGCGTTCATAAATTTCTAACAATTCTAAGAGAGCTAATTCTCCATTCAAAACATTTTAAACAAACTGATCAACAAAACACTATCACAGTCTCCTTATTATTCTGTGATAAATTTTACTTTTCCTTATGTCAACAAAACCCTGAAGAAGATCTACTAAACAGATTGTAGCACTGCAGCGTTTGGCTGAATAAATATCACTCATTTTATTTGAACCTGTACTTTTTCAAAGTTTTCACTATATTACATACTGTCGGATTCACTTCCATTTTTCTCTTCACACACACACACATACAAACCTTAGGTTAGTCTGGTAAAACTCCCCAAATTTGAGACACCCAGTGAGTAGCGAAATCACTACACTCTAATTATGGTATGCCATGGAATGTGTATATTCTAAGGCTATGAGAGTTCGATTCTCAGTGTGTGCCCAGTATGCCATGCTTTATATCCCAAATAAGTTAAGTTAGTTTTGTAAATAACTATTATTTACTGCCCTTTTACTTGTGCCCTTCTAAATGAATACATTTGTACCTTGACTTACGAGCTTAATTCGTTCCGCTCGTAGCTCAATTTCTTTGTATATCAAATCAATTTTCCCTATTGAAATGAACTGAAATGCCATTAATCTGTTCCTGCTACCCCCCACCCCCCAAAAAAAACCGATTTTTTTTTACGTTTATCAAAAAATAAAAATAAAACTGTATAAAAATAAAATAGAATGTAATGAATTATGCGCTTTTATATGTTTTAATGTTTAA
>CM042162.1:25230737-25233237 GCA_023376005.1 Doryteuthis pealeii | reverse complement strand
TAAGGCATTTAATCGTCTGTTGTTTACAGACTTGAGTTCTCTGGTGATTGTAAGACATATATCTATGTAAGTATGTACCAATTAATTGTTCGCCTCTTATTGGCAGTTGCCTACGGTTTCGCTCACGGCTAGAAGTAGCTGTTAAAGTTGAGCCGCACTGATGAGACGTAACCATCGAAATATTGTGTCTGTGGGATGACTAATATATATATATATATATATATATATATATATATATATATATCAAGGTACCACAATATATATATGTCAAGGTACTATATATATATATATATATATATATATATATATATACGTGTGTGTGTTGTGTGTGTGTATACATACTAAAATAGTGTGTGTGTTATAATGTGTTGCTCACAGCGACTCTTCCACCACTGCAATCTAAAGCATAGCACAAAACTGATGGTTAGTTTCTTATAATTGAGCAGAAGAACTTTTTGCCTAGTTTATACCGCTCACAGCGGCTCTCCATACAGAGCCAAGCAAAGTACAAAAAACTGTTGGTTAGTTCATTATAATTGAGCAGAAGGCCTCAGATTATAATAATGATAGGACTCTAATTGAATAGTTCTGGAGTGAATAGATAGTGAACTTTGAAATATGCCACATTACAGGTAAAAAATACTAAGAAAATTTGGTACAGCCATGATGGACATTTGTTAAGCAAAGAATTAAATGTTTTAGAGAACTTATCTGAAGCTTGCTCGTAGCTTAAATTTTAGCTCTCAACACAAAGCAAGAAAGCAAGTGACATCTCGTAACTCGAAAAACTCGTCATTTAAGGCACTCGTAAGTCAAGGTACCACATTATATATATTCTATTTCGGAAATGGACTCGTCGCCCCGAGTTCAAATCCTGGAAGTGGTAATTGCATTTCACTTAGCGCTAATACCCTTGTGAAAGGTATGAATTCTACTCTCCCTCCAGCTATGGGTAGGGCAGACTGGGCTCTTTAACCTTGTTTAGGCAACCTGTCTAGGAAAACTCTGAATTCAAACCTGTTAAACTCCGCTTAAGAAATTGACCTTGTGTCACATCCTGCTCGGCTGGTAAATATGTATATTCTAGTTCGATTTCAAAGAGATGCCAGGAGGGTGGACAAAAGCCGCATCCGCAAAGACCTACTGTATGGCGAATTAGCAGAAGGCTCCCGACCGGTAGGGCGACCACGCCTGCGCTTTAAAGGTGTCTGGAAGGACATGAAGACATGCCACATCACACCAACACATGGGAGGCTTGTGCAGAAAAATGAGCGGCTTGGCGCCTCCTCGTCAAATAAGGGACGAAAAGGAGCGAAAAAGAGAGGAAAGTAGCCGCCACGGAAACGAGAGCCAGAAGGAAGGAGAGACAACAGCAACTCCAGCAAGCATCACTGTTTTTTTGCAGTCACTGCACCAAAGATTGCCATTCAAAAATTGGTCTGTTCAGCTGCTCAGATGCAGATGCAGAAAAAAATGGACACTACGCCATCGTCTTTAGCAGACGGAAAGATGCCAACAATATATATATATATATATATATGTGTGTGTGTGTGTGTGTGTGTGTGTGTGTGTGTGGATTAATTTCCTTACTCTTAATTACTTATTAGTAACTGTTAAAAAGGAATTTATTGTACTAAGATCGAAAATATAAAACGTTTAAAAATGATTAAGTTTCATTTACTTTCAAGAATCAAGGACATGAGTGCGATGTAAATTCTGTTTTTTTTAATATTTTGACTATATATATATATATATATATATATATATATATATATATAGTGTGTGTGTGTGTGTGTGTGTGTGTGTGTGTGTGTGGATAAAAGGGTAGGAAAACACACAAACCACATAAATAAAAGTGTATAAAATATAACCACATAGATAAAAGATATCTATGCATATACCGTCGGATTCATTTCCTTACTCTTAACTCGATACGACCGGAGAATTAAAAAAAAAAACATTTTGTAAGATTTCTAAGAAATGGAACTTTTGACCTAATTTAAATTTATTAAGAGCTAAGATGTTATGAAAATACGTTTCATAACTTTCCAATATTCTCTCTCTATCTCTCTATACTCACCGAGAAACTGACATATATAACGAGATATACATAGAGGGGGTGAAAGTGACAGGTAGAATGTCAAGTAAGAGACAGGTCAGTTTTTGACTAAATTGCAAATTAAGACTAATTAGAACCAATTAAAATGGATTTTTTAAAACGTAACTCAATCCCAAAACTAATGAATATTTTAGTATAACTTTTGTGTAATTGAACTAAACCTTAAAAAAGCCTTTACGAGACAAAAATTAATTATATATATATTAGATCTATTCCAATTTTTTATCATTTTGAAGATTTTTTAATTTTCATCATTTTGTTTTTTTAATTATTCATTCATTTTGTGTTTTCTTTTGCGTTTTCTTACTTTTTCCTTTTTTAAAATCCTTCTGCCTTTCTTGGTTTCCATGGAAACGGTTCATTCCATTGTTATCAACTTTC
>CM042162.1:25173237-25225737 GCA_023376005.1 Doryteuthis pealeii | reverse complement strand
GCTGGGGGTCTACATGTCCTGTGAATGACGTTAAACTCTATCTGATGGTGAGGTTCCAGTTTTGGAGGTTTGGGGAATGTGGAGCACCCCATTCATCACCATTGCTCCCTGGTCCACTCTAACCCGGAGTGGTAGTACCTGTTAGGGTCCCATCTATGGGTTAAATAGAAAAATGTATTTATAAAAAAATTGTATTATCCATTAAGAATTGATTTATTTCAAAACTTTATCGGCATTAAATGACCCACTGAGGTTGATATGCTGTAAAACAAAACAAACCAAACCTGATTTTTTTTTTAATAAAAAGTTATTTTTCTTCTAAACTAAAGGTACACGTATTGTATTATTTCTAGTAGTAAAATCGGCGGGGTGGCTTATTGCATGTATCAGCCGAACAGCAAGGGAGTCTATACCCTTTTCACTACACCTTCCACCACTTTCCCACATTATTGCACAAATCCAGTCTGTGCTACTTATGTGCTGAGTTGACGACGGCTGGTATCGAACCCGGAACCATGTGGTTCCTAGGTGGATTCTCTACCGATTATAAAGCACAGTATTGCCCATGAAAAAGTACACTCCTATAAAAGTTCTAAAAAGATACCAGGATTTTATTATTTCTATGGAAGCATTAAATAATCAAAATAGATATTATTAAGTACAGTATTGCTCATATATAAGTACATCCCTAACAAATAACTATTTGAAAATCGCTTAGGCGAGAAATTGACGGTAACCAAGCGCCGTTGACTTTATGTCTTCGCTACCTTATTATATTATATATATATATATATATATATATATATATATATATATTATGGAGGCGCGTGGTGTAATGGTTAGAGTCGTAGGAAATGGACTCAATTCCTCGACTGAAGCTGTTTGCATTTCACATAGCGCTAATACCCTTGGGAAAGGTATGAATCCAATTCTCCCTCCAGCTATGGGCAAATAGCAGGGCAGACTGGGCTCTTTGACCATGGCTAGCTAACCAGTCTAGGAGAAGGAAAACTCTGAATTCAAACCTGTTAAACTCCGCTTAAGAAATTGACCTTGTGTCACATCCTGCTCGTGCGGAGGGGTTGTTAAATATATATATATATATATATATATATATATATATATATGTGTGTGTGTGTGTGTGTGTGTGTGTGTGTAAACACGTTAAGAAACAAATGACACGCGGATGCAGATAAACAAACGCACAATATATTTACCCGTATTTTTAGCATTTTCAAAAATGTTTCGCTGCCGACGATTGCTCCGCTTAAACAATTAAGCTTTGATAGCATGAAACCAATGGTAGCAAACTTGTTTCCATACAAATAAATATATACTGAAATATTTATTTATCTATTAACGCTCTATCACAGATATTGGGCACTCTCCTAATAATACTGTGCGTTAGCTCACAAATGCCTCTTCGAGTGTAATAGTGCAACCACACACACACACACACACACACATATATATATATATATATATATATATATATATATATATATGGAAGTAAGATGAGGAAATTAATCCGACAGTATATGGAGAAAATTTAGAAACAAACACGGGATGTTATGATGGATGGAAATTTATAGTCGATACTCGAGCATTTTGGTTTACAATGGAAACCTTCTTCAGGGCTGTGAAAATGAGAAGACAACAAGGATTTATGTGGATAAAAGATGATGGATGTTTTGTATACGTTGAATTACAAATATGTTTGTTACCGTTAGTTGAGTGGCGTTTGTAGTTGAATGTTTATATATAATATATATATATATATATATATATATATTATATATATATATATATATATATATATATATGAATTAAGAGTAAGGAAATGAATCCGACGATAAATGTATAAATAAAAGGGTATGAAAACACACTTTGTTGTTAAAATGAATATATTTTTATATCATTTTATTGCTAATAATGACAATATTTCGATTTATAAAAGATCATCATCAGAGCATAATGATAATTAGGTCCGTTTTTAGATCTAAATTATTTTCTGCTTCTCTCTCGATGAGTCCGGATTAAAAACATTTCCATCTAAAAACGGACCTAATTATCATTATGCTCTGATGATGATTTTTTATGAATCGAAATATTGTTTAGTATTAGCTATGAAAATGATATAAAAATATATTAATTTTAACCCTTTTCATACCCTTTTATATATATTATATATATATATATATATATATATATATATATATATATATATATATATACCTTCAGACTTAGGTTCAGTCTTTTTTTTTTAATTCCCATTGTATGATATTTATTTCAAACTTTAATCATTCATCTGTTAGAATTTTCGAATTCATTATTTAAAAAAAAACGTTTATGTCCGACAGATATATTTCTAATTAAAAGAGAAAGTTATAATTGAACGAACATTACTTTCATATTGAAAAATAAGGATTCATTTAATTTCCAAGACTCTTTAGAGGCCATTATGTATAAGAAGATAAACAAACAAAAAATGGTTTTAAAGTTGGTCTATTGAAAGGCTAAGAATACTGTATCGATTTTGATAATAATAATAATAATAATAATAATAATAATAATAATAATAATATCAAAGCGAAAATTGACAAGACCCAACAAAATAGTAAATGTAGACTATGCGGTAATAGAGATGAGACAGTAAACCATTTACTATGCGAATGTAGCAAACTAACACAACGGGAGTACTAAACTAGACACGACTCTGTTGGGAAGGTGATCCACAGGGAATTATGCAAACAATTAAAATTTGACCATTCAACAAAATGGTATATGCATAAACCAGAATTGTTCTTGAGAACGAAACACATAAAATTCTCTGGGACTTTGAGATAAAAACAGATCACCTTATCCCCGCAAGAAGACCAGACCTAGTGCTGATTAACAAAAAAGAAAGAACTTGTCAACTGGTGGATTTTGCAGTTCCAGCAGATCACAGGGTGAAGCTGTAGGAAAATTTAAAAATGGACAAATCCCTGGACCTTGCCAGAGAACTGAAAAAGTTATGGAATATGAAAGTCAAAGTGATACCAATTGTAGTTGGTGCCCTTGGAACGGTCCCAAAGGGATTGGAAAAAGGGTTGGAAAATCTGGACATCAGAGGAAAGATTGAGACCATCCAGAATACTGCACTGCTGCAATCTGCCATAATACTCAGAAGAGTCCTGGAGACCTGAGGAGACTTGCTGTCACTCACCTAGTGAAAATTAAAGTGAGCGAAGATATTGACAAATGCTTGGACATTGCCAGAGAACTGAGAAAATTGTGGAACATGAAGGTGAAGGTCATACTAATTGTAATTGGTGCCCTTGGAACGGTCCCCAAAGCACTGGAAAAGAATTTGGGTGAATTGGAAATCAGAGGAAGAATCGAGACCATCCAAACTACAGCGCTGTTAAGAATACTCGGAAGAGTCCTGGAGACCTGAGGAGACTTGCTGTCACTCAGCCTCCAGTGAAACATCGGCTACGACAGGTGTGAACACTTTAATAATAATAATAATTATAATTATAATAATACAAGACTAGGTACGACTGGGGTGGAAAGGTGATCAACTGAACCAGAATATGTTCTTGAGAATGAAACATGCAAAATTCTCCGGGACTATAAGATTAAGACGGATCGTCTAATTCCAGCTAGAAGACCAGACCTAGTATTGGTTAACAAAAAAAAGAGAACTTGTTATCTGGTAGATTTTGCAATTCCAGTAGATCACAGGGTAAAGATGAAGGAAACGAAAAGACAGATAAATACCTGGACCTTGCCAGAGAATTGAAAAAGCTGTGGAATATGAGGGTAAAAGTGATATCAATAGTACTTGGTGCACTAGAAACAGTCCCAAAAACTTGGGAAAAATACTGGAGGACTGGAAACCAGAGGAGGAATTGAGACCATCCAGGCAACAGCATTGTTGAGATCAGCTAGAATACTCAGAAGAATCTTGGAGACCCGAGGAGACTTGTTGTCACTCAAACTCCAACGAAAGACTATCAGTTAACGCTGGTGGGAAAACTCACAGGAGTGAACATAATAATAATAATAATAATAATAATAATAATAATAATATCAGGCTAGGCACGACTGGGATGGAAAGGTGATCCACTGAACTAGAATGTGTTCTTGAGAATGAAACACATCAAATTCTCCTGGACTATGAGATTAAGATGGTTATCCCAGCTAGAATACCAACCCTAGTATTGGTTAACAAAACAAAAAGAGAACATGTCCAATGATAGATTTCGCAGTCCCAGCAGATGACAGGGTGAAGATGAAAGAAAACGAAAAGATAGACAAATACCTGGACCTTGCTAGAGGATTGAAAAACTGTGGAATATTTATATAAGTTATACAAATTGTAGTTGGTGCTCTTGGAATGATCCCTCAAAGTTAAGAAAATAGATTGGAGGAACACGAAATCAGAGGAAGAATTGAGACCATCCACGCAACAGCATTGTTGAGATCGGCTAGAATACTCAGAAGAGTCCTAGGTCTAACTTTGACGAGGGAGTTCATTGCACTTATTCAATCTTTTTCTGAAGCCAACACCTGTGTCAACTCATTTCCACTAAGTTCCTAACCCGTCACAAGAACGCTCTGACCAAGTTGCGTCAGTCCCAGTTCTACGGATCTAAAAAACACGTGAGCTCAGAAAGCATTGACGAAGCCAAAAGTCGGAAACCGTATAGAATCAACCCAGTGATAAGACTAAACTTTAAAGTTGAAGTAGCACTTTTACGATCAAACCAGGTTACGGGAACAGTGAAGATATCACAGAAAAAAAGTCCTTATAATACATTAACAGTGCCTACCCGGTGTCGCCAGGGTAGAGTTTTTTTTTAAGTTAGTCCCGCAGATCCATTATTACTGAATCGTGAGTTGAATCCCCGTTGAATACCCCATTTGAATCCCTAGGTAAAAAAAATAGACCTTGCATTAATCCAGCTACTCTAAAAAGAAATGTTAATGTCTACTATCTAAAATATTAAATGAAAAAAAATTCCATGCTGTTATCATTTAAATTTTATTTTTTTAATTACCTTCACGAATATAGATCAAATCTCTTATTTTTACTCAAAAACCAAGCCCTGGTGATATTTAATGTGTGTATATATCTACTTTGTCGTTGATTGTTTTATTTTCGAAGTTTCCTCCGGACATACATATACACACAACTGTCCTTTATTTATGTATAGATTATTCTAGTCCAGGAGTCACCAAAATACTGTCATCTATTATTTTTCGTTGACTGACAATTTTTTAAAACCCATTAACACTGAACTAAGATATTTGGGTTTGTTTTATTAACAGCCACGTTTTTATCATGCCCGCCGATGGTACTTGAATTTGTTTGTTAAAACGTACGGAACACGAGACATTCTGATACCATTTAAATTTAAATATCATGTTAAGCTTATAAACATTGACTTATTTGGAAAATTTGTATTTTGTAAAAACTCAATCAAATTACATATTTAGAGAGATTATTTCATTCTCTTTCGAACCATATAGATATCTTAAAGAAGATTGAACCGTAAATAGGCGGGAAAAAAGTTTGCTTTTTTTTCTTAAAATTTAGAATGAAAAAAAAATCATACATATCAGCTCTCTGAAGCCAATTTTGTTTTTAACTCGCTGTAACAAATAATTCAATTAATAAAAATGCATAAAAATTACATATTAAGAAAGATTATATTATTTTCTTTCCAACGATATAAATATTTTAAAGATTGGACCAAGAATAGGTGATAAATTCCTAGCAGATAAATTTTGTTTTACATCTTTTTCTCAGAGCTTTCGTTCTGGCTAGCAAGTATTGCGCTCGTTATTTTTTAAATTATCCGGTCCTCCGTGAAAAAAGATTGGTGATCCCTGTTCTAGTCGATTCCTTGGGGGTACTGATTCATGTAGTGTATTTTGGACAGGAATAGCCCGGTGGAACCCATCCATCTCCAAGTCTACAGCTGGTTTAAATTCAGAGTTTTCCTTTTTTCTGGACTAATTTCCATCCTAAGGTGAAAGAACCCAATCTACCCGACTATCTATCCCTAGTCGGAAGGAGAATAGTTAGATGCATACCTTTCCCAAATGTATTAGTGCTATTCTTCTTTTGGGACGCAACCCGGCCCGATCCCTTTTAGACAAAAGCGGAGGTGTTGCCTGGGGGTACGCACCCCACCCCTCTGCGCAGGTTAATATTCATTTAAAGTAACGACTCAATCGTGCAAGCAATTACTCAACTGATATTGATGCAAACCTGGATATTTTCGTATTGGCAGAGGCACAATTATCGCCATCTTGTGGCAATTTATTGAAGACAGTATCGAGCCAATAAAGATTATCTTTTTTTTTTATTTATATTTTACTTTATTATAATTTTTTTTTTCAATCGAAATGACTCCGTCGGTAATTCGAAAGTCGCCATAATGGATATCTGTCAGAATTACTTTTCAGTTTTGTTAGAGTTCGTGTTTTTCTTTGGCATGTTTTATCTATATTTCCCCATCAAATCATGAAAAATTATGGCATATTAATATATATATATATATATATATATATATATAATATATGAGTGGTGTGTGTGTGTGTGTGTGTGTGTGTGTGGAGAGAGAGTGAGTGAGAGAGAGAACAGGAAAAAACTTATTACAGTATTTACCTATATATATATATATATATATATATATATATATATATATATAGAGAGAGAGAGAGAGAGAGGGGGGGGGAAGAAAGAGAGAGCAGAAAAAACTTATTACAGTATTTACCTATATATATGTATATATATATATATATAGATAGATAGAGAGAGGGGGGGAGAGAGAAAAAACTTTTTACAGTATATATATATATATATATATATATATATATATATACTAGCAGCGGCTACCCGGCGAAGTTTAATAATCGTTTGCAGATCTATTAGTACTGAATAGCGAGTTCGGTCCTTGCAGGATGACCCATAAAAATCACCACGTAATAACGATCTTGGTTTAATTCTGCCTGGTGAGAGGTCAGGGAATTTTCTTTTCGTCAAATTTGAGGGAATGACATCATATGGCAATACTTGCAAATCGGTCGAAAAATTAAAACATATAACAGGTGACCAAGAAAAAACAGGACCCAAATTATTTATTTCCCCATTAAACTAACCCTAAACCCCACCTCTAACCCTAACCCATAACCCTAAAAAAACCCTAGTTAAAATTAACAGTTTTATTACAAAATTTGTGGGTTCTGTTTTTTTTTTTTTTTTTTTTTCTGGGTCACCCTGCATACAGGGTGACCCAGAAAAACAGAAAACAAATTATTTATTTATTTTCTCATTAAACTAACCCTAAACCTCAACTCCAACCTTAACCTTAACCCTAAACCCTAACCCTATCCCCCAAGTTAAAATTAACAGTTTTATTACAAAATTAATGCGTTCTGTTTTTTTCTGGGTCACCCTAAATTTTCCGACTGATTTGCAAGTTTAGCCCATCATATAATGATATAGTAAGAAAATTTTAATTCAATGATTAACTATATTTTTTAAATAAAATATAAATGACGCGATTTGCTAAATTTCAAATTAATATTTGAAAAAGAAAAAAAGAATTAAATAAAGTAATCAAATTTATGTAAAACGATAAATAATCTTATAACATTATTAATTCAAAAACGTAGTCGATCGAATGTCAAATTATTATAGTAAAGTATACTATATCATAAATTTGATAACAATTTGAGTTTTCAGGTATTTCCGTGAAACGTATTAGGTAATCTAATGGTATTATCTCTTGTGCACTATTCTACATTAGTATCATGATTTTATTTCTATTTTAACATTAAAATAAATAAATTAACGCGATTATGAAAAAAAAACTGTTTTGTTTACAATTGACAATCGTTCGACGGGAATTAATTTTAAAAAGTTGAGTTGTCGTTAAATGTTTTCGTTTGATTTGTTATTTAATTCACTTTAAAAAATAATTCAATGTATGAAAAGACATACTAATTACATATTTAGAAATATCTTTTTTCTAACCTAATAACTATTTTTAAGATAGAAACAGAAATATGCGATAAATAAGATTTGATTTTATGTTAAAATTTAAGTATGAAAAAATGATACTACTAGTGCTGACTGAGGCAAAATATATATTTTTTAACTCGCTGTCAAAAATAATTCCATTGATAAAAACTCATTTACATATTTAGATAGATTATTTCATTCTATTTCGAACCATATAGATATCTTAAAGAAGATTGAACCTTAAATAGGCGAGAAAAAAAAATTTAGAATGAAAAAAAAATCATACATATCAGCTCTCTGAAGCCAATTTTTTTTTAACTCGTAAAAAATAATTCAATTTATCAAAACGCATAAAAATTACATATTCAGAATATTATATTATTTTCTTTCCAACGATATAAATATTTTAAAGATTGAATAGGTGATAAATTCCTAGCAGAACGGCTTAGACTGCGAAATTTATTCACTAAAATTATACATTTCTGCTGTAAATCGCTATAAATCGCTGTAACAAAAAGTCAGCCAGCGGACAATATTTTATTATCAGCAGGTGCTGGTATATGGACAGTTCCGCAAATTGGGTGATTTTGGCTTAATTAATTAATTATATCCCTTAATTAGTAAAAATCAATAACCAAATTTGACGTGTTTCTTAATTAGAAGGATATTAATCTATATGCAAGATTTCAAATCTGAGTGACTTCTCTTTTCTCTGTTATAGATCGATACGTACATACCAAAAACTTTATATATATATATATATATATATATATATATATATATATATATATATATATATATATAGAGAGAGAGAGAGAGAGAGAGAGAGAGAGAGAGAGCAAAAAACTTATACAGTATTTACCTATAAATATATATATATATATATATATATATATATATATATATATATATAGATAGATAGATAGATAGAGAGAGAGAGAGAGAGAGAGAGAAACAGAAAAAAAAAACTTATTTCAGTGCTTACCTAAAAGTTAAAAAGTAATGCCATTTTCATTATTTCATGTGATTTTTTTTTTATAAAACTAAGTCCTACATTGAGACCCTAACGAGGTTCAGAGCAAGAATCCGACGAGTAAGACACAACTCGTCAATCGACAATGTCCCCTTTTTGCATGACAATGCTTGACCACACACAAGCATCGGTTCAAGGGAGAAAATCGCCCCTTTCGGGTGGACAACTTTACCGAATCCTCCATACTCACCAGATTTAACGCTTTGAGACTATCATCTCTTTGGCCTCGTGAAAGAGGGTTTGAGAAGCAAACATTATTCCAGTGACGCGGAAGTGAAATCTGTAGTGAAGAAGAGTCTCAAAGAACAGTCAACAGAATTTACGGGGCAGGGGTACATGCTCTCATTCAAAGGTCGAACATTGCCATTGACAGAAACGGTGACTGTGGAGAAGTAGGGATGTGATCCACAGAGGACCAGTTTCATTTTGGTGTATGATACATATTCCTGTGATGGTAATTATACTTGTCCTAAACAAAATGTCATTACTTTTTTTACTTACCATCGTAAAACTTTGAAATCAAACCAGGAACGGATTAATGTATTTCAATTTATTTCAATGGAGAAAATTTATTTGATATACGAGGAAATGGAATTACAAGGGGACGAATTAAACTCGTAAGTCAAGGTACTGCTATAGTTTTATTACACTTACTGTTAAATAGGTGACGATAGAAAGTGTAATAAAACTATATTTCTCGACATTAGATCTGTTGCCATCAGAGTGTCGTAAGATTTGATATAATATTCCACCAGCAATAACAACTCTAGCTCTTAACCCACGACGCCATTATATGATAAATAGATAAGAAATGCAATACGGAATGGACACTGAAAGAAAATGCAATTGAATACTGTTCATCGAGAAATAGTTGGTTGGTTGGTTGGTTGGGGTTTTACGGCATGTTAACCCTTGTTGTGTCATTTTATGCCGAAGACATTTTGTTTTATTCATTCTTAATGGGTATTCAAAAATGTTTCTCTTCAAACTCAATTTTTAAACATTTTTAAAACACCTTTTTCTATTTGATCCATAGATGGGACTCTAACAGAATGGACATTAAAAAAAGGCGGTGCAAATCGGATTCGTGCGTCCTAGCCTTTTACCCTAAAAAAAAAAGCTAAGCGTTGCCTGCTGAAAAAGTGAACCGTGCTAATTATGAACCGCTTACCCCCTCCTCTCCCAAGTTTTTTTTTATCGACAAGTAATTGTAAATATTTTATCCCTATCCTCTTTTTGAAATATTTTTAGCGGCTTGAAAACGTTCTTATCGACAAATATCATTTTTAGTGGCTTGAAAGCATTAAAATCAACAAGTTAATGCGATAAAAAAGCAATATGTTACAGCCACCCCAGTTTTTTTAATTGACAAGTAAATGTAAATATTTAACCCTTCTCTTTTTTTCGGTATTCATATTTTATTTTAATTCAAAACAATTAGCACGGTTCACTTTTTCAGGTACCGATTAGCGTTTTTTAGGACAGGGGGACAGGACGCACGAATCCGATTTGCACCGAAAAGGCAATTGAATGCTGTTCATGGGGAAAGGATTGGTTAGTTGGTTGGTTGGTTGGTTGGTTTTACGGCACGCGAACTCTTGTTGGGTCATGTTATGCCGAATACGTCTTTTTTTTATTCATTCTTGATGGGTATTCAACAAACTTTTTTTTCAAAGTTAATTTTCAAAAAAAACATTTTTAAACTCATTTTTTTCTATTTAATTCATAGATGGGACCCTAACGGATACTAGCACTCCAGGTCAGAGTGGACCTGGGAGTAAATGGTGATGAAGGGGTACTCCACACTCCCTAGAGCTCCAGAATTATAACTTTACCATTAGATGCAGTTTAACGTCAACAGATTTCCACATTGGAGGGGAGGGGATTTTGCCCCTCTACAGAGGTGTAGTCGGTAGTCTATAGCCCCAGCCGATAGGGTTTGCATGGGAAATGGAAGCTCCTATAAAAAGCACAAGAAGGAAGGAAGGAAGGAAATGAATCTGGGGTAGGCGCAGGCGCATACACAACAAACACGAGATTTGAACACATGGCTTAAGGGTTGAGTTAATACAGTTCTAAGTGACAATCATCTCTAGGTTGCAGGTTCAATCTTGGCCAAGGGTGACAATAACATAAAATACTTAACATAGCTTTACACTTGTATCCGGTCATGGTTAACGGAATGAGAACATCCGGTGGATTGAATAAAGGGTTCGGTTCGAAGTTCCATGAAGGCTCCCGATTACAAAATGAAGGCTCCCGAGTTTGAAGGGAAGGTTCCCAAGTTCGAGAAGGTTCCTGAGTTCGAGAAGAGACACCCGAATGAACGCCGAATGGCACATCTACCGAAATTTTGCGTATATAACCATAAAGATGAGGACAATAATCCGAATGATACAAATAGTATAAACACAACTGTGTTGCCACTAGCCGCACGAACAGTTTCCCTGCGTCCTCAGATCTTGCTTTGGGGATTACCCTCGTAGATTATTACTAACCGTTTATATAACTCTAGATATTGAATAAATACCTCATAGTTTCTATTTGCATTAATGAATACATAAAAATAAGTCGAAAGGTGGAGAGGAAAAGGGTTAAACAAACAAAAGGAAAGGATAAAAAGAAATGGACACGTAAAAACAAATAGCAAAGGAAAGAAGAGAGGAAGGGGGAAAAGGATGGGGTGGGGGAGAATGATGGAAGGAAGAGAGGACGAGGAGTGTAGGAAGAAAGGAAGAAAGGAAGGAAAAAAGAACGAGAGAGGGGAGAAGGAAGGAAGAGGGGAAGGCTGGAAGGACGGATGGAGGAAGGAAGAGAAAGAAGGAAGGAAGGAAAAAAGAACGAGAGAGGGGGAAGGAAGGAAAGGTTGAAAGGACGGGATGGAGGAAAGGAGGAAGGAAGGCAGGAAGGAAGGAAGGAAAAAGAACGAGAGAGGGAGAAGGAAGGAAGAGGGGAAGGTTGGAAGGACGGGGTGGAGGAAAGAAAGAAAGGAAGGAAGGAAGAACAGGAAGGAGGGAATAGGAAGGAAGAGAGGAAGATAGGAAGGACGGGAAGGAGGGAAAAGTACGGAATGAAGAAAGAAGGAAGAGTGGACAGGAGGAAGGAAGAAAGAGAGGGAGGGAGAAGGAAGGAAAGAGGGTAAGGAAGAAAGAACGAGAGGGAAGGAAAGAGAGGAGGGAAAAAAGGAAGGAAGAGAGAAAAGAAGGAAGGAATGAAACACCTAAGAAAAGGAAACAAAACAAAAAGGAAAAGAAAAAACAATTAGTAAGAAATAATACACTGAAAGAAAGAACGAACCAAACATGAAGAACGAATGAAAATGAACGAAGAGAAAGAAAGAAAGAAAGAAAGGACAAACATAAAGAATGAAGAAATAATTGAATGAAAGAAAGAAAGAACAATGAAACATAACAAAGGATGAATGAATAAAATAAAAAGAAAGAAAAAAGAAAGAAAGGACAAACATAATGAATGAATGAATAATTGAAAGAAAGAAAGAAAACAATGAAAGAATGAATGCATGATACAACAATTAAACACAAAGAAAGGAAGGATGAATGAACGAACAAAATAAAAAGAAAGAAAGAAAGAAAGAAAGGATAAATATAAAAAAGAATGAATAATCGAAAGAAAGAAAAGAAAGAAAATTCAAATAGAAAGAAAGAAAAAATGAAGGAATGAAAGCGCAAAATAGAAAAAGAAACAAACAAAAAAACAAGGAAAAAACTTAATCAAGAGATAAATCAATGAAAGAAAGAAAGAAGAAATGAATGAAACCAACAAAAAACCAAAAGAAACAAACAAACAAAAAATATAAGCAAAAAAGGAAGAAATAAAGAAAAAAAGAAATGACAAACATAAAGAATGAATGAATAATTGAAAGAAAGAAAGAAAGGAAAGTCAAACAGAAAGAAAGAAAACAATGAATGAATGAATGAATGATACAACAATTAAACACAAAGAAAGGAAGGATGAATGAATGAAATAAAAAGAAAGAGAGAAAGAAAGAAAAAAATTCAAACAGAAAGAAAGAAAGAAATGAAGGAATGAAAGAGCAAAATAGAAAGAAACAAACAAACAAAAAACAAGAAAAAAGTTAAGGAAGGGACAAATCAATGAAAGAAAGAAAGAAAGAAAGAAAGAAAGAAAGAAAGAAATAAGGAAACAAACAAAAAGCAAAAAGAAACAAACAAACAAACAAAAATGTTTGAACACGACAACAACAACAAAAATGGACAGAAAATAAAAACGAGTCAACAATAAATGTCGAATCATTCGTTAACTACAAATAAAAATCAGCCTCTCAAAATAAACGTTTCCGGGATATGAAGTCAGCCATCTTTGAGATGTGTTGCACGGATCATGGCACACTTCCTCAGTGTTGGTTGATATTTTTAAAACTCCTCTTCGTTTTGACGCTGATGTGAATTCCTGCAGGCCCCCGTCAAAAAATAGTTCCCCGGCACACGTAATTAATTTAAATCGGCTGAGGCCAAACGACAATAGCAACAAACAAAGCAAAATAAACAAAAACAAAAAGAATAATGGCGGAAAAAATATTGATATAAAAGAGCGCGTTTCACAGAAATAGAAAAACCCGCGTTCCATCTTTTTCAAAGAAATTGCAATCATTCCCTCTTGTCAAAGCTTTGTATTTTCTTTTCTTATCTTTTTTAATTTTATTCCTTCTTATAAATTGCTCGAAGAGCTATCATCATCACTTCCATATTTGGTTCCCAAAGACTCACGTGATGTCTTTTTGTTTTGGGGGTTCTTTTTTGTTTGTTTGTTTGTTTTTTTTTTATTGTTTCTTTTTTGTAGTTTTCTTTTATATTATGCACATTTGATTTTTATTCTATTCTTCTTCTTCTTCTTTTTCTTCATCCTCACCCTTCTCCTTCTTCTTCTCCTCCCGCCTTCTTCTTTTTCCTCCTCCTTTTTCTCCCCCTCCTCGTCCCCTTTCTTCTCTTCCTTCTTCTTCCCTTCCTCCTCGTCCCTCTTCTTCTTCTCCTCCGTCTTCTTCTTCTTCCTCTCCTCCTCCTCCTTCTTCCTTCTTCTTCTTCTTTTTTTCTTCTGCAATGTCCCCATCTTTATTCAATACAAGAAACTGGTATTATTGACAGGAAACTAGCAGAGCCTTAAACGTGTGCATCTGGGTCCTTGTTTTTATTTGGTGTGGGGGTGCGGGGTTAAGGGTGACATTTTAATGATTCGAAATCAGAATTTAATCTTCCTCCGAACATATTTTGTTCAACTTTGGACAAGTATCGAATTGGCCATTTTTTTTCTTTTTCTTATATCCTCTTCTTTTCTTTTCTTTTTTTAAGGAGATCAATTTGTTTAAAAAGAAATGGAAGCGGGAAAACATCGGATGACGTTGGAGTCGGGGGGAAAGATCGGATGACGTTGATTTAGGCCAAAAGAAATGAAAAGCGTCAAAAGTGGATGGTGTCCAACGAACATAAAAATACTGGTAAAAATCTAATCTTTCTTTCTTTCTCATCTGTTCAGATCTATCTATCTATCTATCTATCTATCGTGATGTGTTTCTATATATCTATCTGAGTCTCTGTTCCTAGCTATTTCAGGTTCTCCTATCTATCTACCTATATATATATATATATATATATATATGTGTGTGTGTGTGTGTGTGTGTGTGTGTGTGTGTGTAATTGTCTGTTTTTATATTTCTCTCAGTTTGTTATATCTACATATCTACCTGATTATATATTCCTATATATATCAGTGTATTCTCTCTCTCTCTCTCTCTCTCTCTCTCTCTCTCTCTCTATATATATATATATATATATATATATATATATATATATATATTGTTTGTCTGTTCCAATATATCTCAATGTGATTGTCTGTTCCTTTCTGTTAATTAATTATTATTCTGTTACTCTCAAATTTGACCAGGATTGAACGTACAGCCTAGAAATGACTGTAACTTAGAACTGTCTTAGATTGTTAACTATTGGTTAGTGGAACATGCAAACACCTCCTCAACTTAGTGGACTGTTCCTGGCAGTAGTAGCAGCAAGTATTTAATCTGTTTGAGTTTGTTCATTAACATAGAATTTGTAAATGACTGGAGAAGCTATAACAGTGAACACTTTGACTTTTATTACTATGAATCTATTTCATTGTTTGAATTTATCAATAAATCTGTATCATTCTGTTCATTTATATACGTACGTATCTATCTATCTATCTTGGTCTTTTTTAATGCATTTTCGTTATCGCTAGCGAAAAGAAGATGAACTCCCTCGCTGTCCGGCTGATACAAGAAAATGACAAAATGAATTTTCAATTGCCCGAAAGACACCTCGTACAATTACCTCTACAAGGATGGTTATGGCATTAAATAACCCACGATGGTTGATATGCGATTAAACAAAGAAACCAAAAATAATTTGGATTATTCAGACTATTGTCTTTATCTTCACTTTTATCTACACAACGTTTCGGCCGATATGCCCTCCTGACTTCTGCAGATGTTTCTTGTCGAACTCGGTCTTCTCGTACTCGGAAACCCCTCGAACTCGGGAACCTTCTCGTACTCGGAAACCGTGTCTTCGAACTCGGGAACCTTCTCGTACTCGGAAACCGTGTCTTCGAACTCTGAAACCTTCTTGTCGAACTCGGTAGCCTTCACGGAACTTAGAACCGAACCCTTTATTCAATCCACTGGGATAGACTGTTCATATTCTGTTAATCATGACCAGGTACAAGTGTTCAGCTGTGTTAAGTATTCTATGTTATTGTCACTTTTGGTCAGGATTGAACCTGCAGCCTAGAGATGATTGTCACTTAGAACTGTATCAAATCAATCCTTATATCCGTTGCGCCATGTGTCCAATTGAACATTTTGAATTGAATAAAGGGTTCAGTTCGAAGTTTCGTGAAGGCGCCCGATTGCAACATGAAGGCGCCCGATTTCATGAAGAAGGTTCTCGAGTTCGAAAAGAAGGTACCAGAATCCAAGAAAGTTCTCGCGTTCGAAAAGAAGGTACCAGAATCCAAGAAAGTTCCCGAGTTCGAAAAGAAGGTACCAGAATCCAAGAAGGTTCCCGAGTTCGAAAAGAAGGTACCAGAATCCAAGAAGGTTTCCTAGTTCGAAAAGAAGGTACCAGAATCCAAGAAGGTTTCCGAGTTCGAAAAGAAGGTACCAGAATCCAAGAAGGTTTCCGAGTTCGAAAAAGAAGGTACCAGAATCCAAGAAGGTTTCCGAGTTCGAAAAGAATGTACCAGAATCCAAGAAGGTTCCCGAGTTCGACAAGAAATATCTGAAGAAGGCCAGTGGGCACCTTGGCTGAAACATTGTACAGATAACAATAAATATGGGGACAATAGTCCGAATAATCCAAATAATACAAATTAATAGATTTCTTTGTTTTAATCGCATATCAACCTTCATGGGTTATTTAAAGCCAAAGCCGTCATTGTAGATGAAATTGTACAAGGTGACTTTCAGACAATTGAAAAGTCATCCGATGAAGGCCAGAGGGCACATCGACCGAAACATTGTGTTAATAACAATAAAGATGAGGACAATAGTCCGAATAATCTAAATAATCTAAATTATCAAGCCTGAAGTTTCATAGAAACAAACCAAGTAAATATTTCAAATGAAAGGTTTTCTTTGTGAGGATATATTCGATATCACAAAGCGAATGTTGCACAATTTTTTCTTTTTTTTTTTTACTATTTCCTTCTTTCTCTTCTCTTATAAAGTTAGTTGGCACGCATATACGCGCATTGATCTTTGATTAAATTAGGCCATTTCAGATTTTGAATGGATTCCACAAGATGGCGACCTATTGATGGCGGCCGTCCCTCCTTGCCGGGATATAATGGCCGCGTTAAGTCGCTGTTATTGATAGAATATTAAAAATGACTGACGATTGTTCACCTTAGAGAACCACTTCAAAGGGTGATATCAGTTCAATGTCTAAAACCGTATGCGATGGGGTGACGGGGGGTGCGATGGGGTGACGGAGGGGTGAGGGGGGTGAGTATAGGTTCTTATTATGAATGAGATTTCTTACAAAAGAAACTCGCCTCGTTTTTATTTTTCTTTCTATTTATTTATGTGCGGTTTCCCTGTTTCCAGAAAAAAAATAATTGAAAAATGGGTTTTTAGGAAGCGAGAAAATGTCAGTAGATATATTATATACAATAGTTTCTCTTTCTTCATCTCGAACTGTCGATGAATGTATACTTATGTCTATAAACGGTTGGCTGGCTGGTTGGTTGGATTTTATGACATGTCGACCCTTAGTATTATTTGGAATATTCGGACTATTGTCCTCGTCTTCATTGTTATCTGTACAACGTTTCGGACGATGTGTATTTCTTCGTGTATTTCTTGTCGGACTCGGGAACCTTCTGGGACTCGGCCGAAACGTTGTACAGATAACAATGAAGATGAGGACAATAGTCCGAATGATCCAAATAATAATAATTATCAAGCCTAATTCCGAGAAATGTCGACCCTTATCGGCTTATTTATATACCGAAAACATTTTGTTTTATTTATTCTTGATATGTATTCAAAAAAAGATTAAATTCAATTTTTTTAAAACCATTTTTTCTATTTAACCTATAGATGGTACCCTAACAGGTACTACCACTCCGGGTCAAAATGGACCAGGGATTAATGGCGATCAAGAAGTACTCCATACACCCCAGAGCTCCACAATTGGAACTTTACCATTAGATGGAGTTTAACATCATACCCAGGACACCAAGACCCTCAGCCACCGCCTTTTAGCATATATATGATAAAAAGGCTGGGGGTTGTCATAAGGGCAATAGGGTTGGAAAAATCATATAGGTGCTAGGGTTTGGCGTGACCAGCCGATTGATCGGAGGGGCCTCTCCGACCGCCGTCTAGCTCAAGC
The DNA here is from genome assembly GCA_023376005.1 of Doryteuthis pealeii. Classification (NCBI taxonomy): domain Eukaryota; kingdom Metazoa; phylum Mollusca; class Cephalopoda; order Myopsida; family Loliginidae; genus Doryteuthis; species Doryteuthis pealeii. The sequence goes on along the minus strand of CM042162.1, from coordinate 25,207,775 downwards.
GAGTATTGCAAGTCATGACTGCTCAACCCCTTCACAGTCATTACTCCCAGGTCCACTCTGACACGGAGTGGTAGTACCTGTTAGGGTACCATCTATGCATTAAATAGGAAAACAATGTTTTAAAAAATGTGTTTAAAAATGTGAACAATAAACAGAATGTCTTCGGCATAAAATAAACCAACAAGGGTTGACATGACGTAAAAACCAACCAACGAACCTACCTACCAGCCAACCAACCTAACCGCTAAGCATCAAATAATCCTAGATGGGTTGAGGTGACGTTAAAACCAACCAATCAATTGCATTTAATACGACTACTCTTACAAAGAACAACAGAAATAAAATGAAAGAAAAACTATGAATAATTTTGATATTTCAGACAGTTATCCTCATCTTTATTGTGTATAAACAACGTTCAGGCCACTATAAGCTCGGGCTCTGTTTTAGGTATTTTTTAAATTTATTATTTTGATTACGTTAAAATAAGTCATCTTCAGATGATTTCGTGTTTTCGGAGCTAAAATCGTTACCACTTATTTAAGGGAGCTCCAAGCAGCATAAATGCCACCAGACTGCTATGGTTACATTGGCCTGAACGTTGTATTTATACACAATAAAGATGATGATTTGGTTTGGTTTGGTTTGTTTTACAGTATTTCAACCTCAGTGGGTCATTTAATGCCGATAAAGTTTTGAAATAAATTCATTCTTAATGGATACTCAATGTTTTTTATAAAACACATTTTTCTATTTAACCCATAGATGGGACCCTAACAGAGACTACCTCTCCGGGCCAGAGTCGACCAGGGAGCAATGGTGATAAAGGGGTGCTCCACATTCCCTAAACTTCCAAAACTGGAAAGTCACACTCAGATAGAGTTTAACGTCATTCCCAGGACATGTAGACCCTCAGCCACTGCCTCTAGCACCCATATGATAAAAAGGGTTGGGGCTTGCTATAAGGGCAATAGGGTTGAAAAAATCATATAGGTGCTAGGGCTTGGCGTGACCAGCCGATTGATCGGAGGGGGCCTCTCCGACCGCTCGTCTAGCTCAAGCAAGGACCAAAGTGGAGTATTGCAAGTCACGGACTGCTCAACCACCTGGGTTCTATCCTTAAGCATCACGGGTCACCACCCAAAGCCAATAAGTGACCCCATCGGGGGAGTCTTACTCCTCTGCAGAGGTGCAGTCGGTGCATTCTAACGCCCCAGCAGACAGGGCGGACAATAAAGATGAGGAAAACAGTCCGAAATATCAAAACCAAGCCTCATCTCAGATTCATACAAGTAAAAGAAAACCTAGTCAAAATTTAATAATTGACAATGTTGTGAACTGTAGAATGAATTTGTTGATCAATAAGTTCACGACTCTAAGTTATTCCATTCCTGTTCGGGTCGAGAACTTTTCAGTTAACCCCCCCCCCTCTCGAAGATACGCAGAAAGGAGAAGCTTATTTATTCATTTTCGATTTCTATTTCCCAATTTATTGATTCATCTGTCGATATTCCGTCCCCTCTGAATACTGGGTTTCCTTAAGACCATTTTTGTAACCCTACCCCTCCTACGCATCCTGATTATCTCTTATTATTATCTATTTTTATACACATATATTATTACTATTATTATTATTAACTTTTATATTATATATATATATATATATATATATATTATATATATATATATATACATGTTTATTATTATTATTATTATTATTATTATTTATATTTGAGTTTTTCACATCAACGTTATTCTACTGGAGTCTGAGTGACAACAAGTCTCCTCAGGTCTCCAGGACTCTTCTGAGTATTCTGGCAGATTGCAGTCTCAATTCTTCCTCTGATTTCCAGATTTTTTTCCAAGTTTTTTCCTGAGCTTTTTGAGACCGTTCCAAGTGCACCAACTACAATTGGTATCACTTTGACTTTCATATTCCATAGCTTTTTCAGTTCTCTGGCAACGTCCAGGATTATTATTATTATTATTATTATTATTATTATTATGCAAGTCTTTCACACTCAAGTAAGCTGATGATTTTTCACTGGAGTCTGAGGGAAAACAAGTTCTACAGGTTTCCAGGGTTGTTCTTCTGGATATTCTAGCCGATCTTAACAATGTTGTTGTTTGAATAGTCTCGATTCTTCCTCTGATTTCCTATTTATCCTGACTCTTTTCAAAACACTTGGGGACCATTCCAAGGGCACCAATTACAATTGGTAAGACTTTCACCCTCATGTTACACAGTTTGTTTTTTTTGGTTTTTTTTTTTGTTGTTTCTTTTTTTTTCAGTTTTTTGGAAAGGTCCAAGTATTTCTCTATCTTTTCGATTGCTTTCATTTTCACTTCGTAAACTGTCTACGACATGAAAAGTTCTATTATTTTTGTTAATTAACACAAGGTATGGTCTCCTGGTCGGGATTAGGTTATCCGTCTGTATCTCAAAGTTCCAGAGAACTATATGCGTCTCATTCTCGAGGACAGATTCTGGTTTGTACATATATATTGTTTGTGCGCGTGGTGTAATGGAAATGGACTCATCGCCCCGAGTTCAAATCTTGAACGTGGTAATTGCATTTCACTTAGCACTAATACCCTTATGGGAAAGGTAGGAATCCTACTCCCCCTCAAGCTATAGATAAATAGTAGGGCAGACTGGTCTCTTTAACATTGGTTAGGCAACCAGTCTAGGAGAAGGAAAACTCTGAATACAAACCAGCTGAACTCCGCTTAAGAAATTGACCTTGTGTCACATCCTACTCGTGCGGAAGGGTTGGTATATATATATATATATATATATATATATATATATATATTGTTTGTGCATATACCATTTAGTAGCAATATATATACAAATACACATATATATATATATACACACATATATATACAAACACATATATACACACGCACACACTCACACATATATATATACATACATATATATATATATAAGCATAATAACCATATATTATTACATATATATATATATATATATATATATATATATATATATATATATAGTAAAGTAAGCAAATGGAAATGAACTCAAGAAGCAGCCATTCTCAATCATTCCCATTATCGGAAAATCGATGAAAATGTCCAATATTCTGTGATTTTTTAAGTCATCAATCGTTTTTGCCATAAACGATTCGGCTTTTGAGCGGGGTATTTGTCGTTCAAGTTTGAGTGATGGGCTTGCACCAAAAAGAGCTCTTCAGTTGGGCCCCCACTCTCCAATTTAATGAAGCTTGCATCTCAAGCACTCAAGTTTCCCCACCTTTTTTTAAAGGAAAAGAAAATGCTTTGATATTAAAAGCCGAGTGAAAGATGCTTTTTTTCTTTTTTCTTAGCGGCCTTGTCTTGTAAATTTACATTTCCTCCTCTATTGGAACGCTTGTTTGACCAAATAATGGCCGCCAAACATGAGCGATAAGAGACGCTGGCTTTCTAGATTTGTTCATTTTCGTTTTTTTTTTTTTTGTTTTGTTTTTATTTTTATTTTTATTTTTAATGCCACGTTCAAGCCGATAACAAAAAATAATTGAAAATAGGTTTTAGGTTGGTTGGTTGGTTGGTTGAATTTTATGGAATGTCAACCCTTTGTTAGGTTCCATACCTGACCAAAATAGACATACGCCCCTTGATCAGTAGGGCGTTGATGGGACACCCGAAATTGGGGTTTCCGCAATGACACTTTTGGATTTGGGTTCGAATGGCCAGGACACACATGAACAGCACGGTTGAGCTAGTTAATTCACTTTTAGGGTAGAACCATTTTCTACCCTGTGTTAAATAAAATCTTGTTAATATCCAAGGTTATATAGGACATTAACAAGATTTTATTTAACACAGGGTAGAAAATACTTCTACTTTTAGGGTAGAAGCATTTAATGTTAAAGTTGTTAATGTCCAAGGTTATATACTTAATGTTAATATATTTAATAATAATATAGTTACTAAGGTTATATATTTAATGTTAATATTGTTAATATCCAAGGTTATATATATACATTTAAATAAAAGTATATATATATATATATATATATATATATATATATATATATATAAGTAAAGAAATAACAAAAGACTTAGAGATTGAGCATTATAGTCTATTAAGCTCCCTGAAATAGACTATAATGCTAAATCTCTAAGTCTTTTGTTATTTCTTTACTTATATATTTGCTCTGTGACTCTAACATTAAGAGCACACGTTGAGCTCTCAAACTGCGACTTGTTTTTTTTAATAAAACTCTTGTGTCGTAAGGAAGATTTCTTCTCTGGACTTTTGGATTATATATATATATATATATATATATATATATATATATATATATATATATATATATAGTGTGTGTGTGTGTGTGTGTGTGTGTGTGTGTGTGATTTATAAAAGACTCAAGCTTAAAGACAAGTGGATAGAATTTCTTCGCTCGTAGAATTTAGGTTGCAATGTTAGTCAAATGGCAACAATGTAGTTATTTACTAAGCTTAACTTAGTTGTGGCACAAGGCCACAAGAATGGGGGTACCCATTGAGAATCGATCTCACTCACTAACAATGATTTGCTTAATATTACACCACTTTGAGGTGCCCACCCAGTTCGTTTGCCACGGATGGGATGTGACACAAGTTCTTTGTGGCTGTGTTAAAAAAAAAAACATCGAGACTTTAACAAGTCAGAAATGAACAATGAATGAAACATTGATTTTCTTCAAAATACGCATTGTGCTCAGAAAGTATCGAGGCTACTGATCAAAAAGTATGGAAACTGCTGACACACAAGTTTCTTAGATGAATACACATTATGGTTTAAAGTTTAAATTTCAAAATCTAGAAGAAATATTAAAGATTCGGTCTCGATACTTTTAAAAAGTTTTTCGAATCTTACAAGAATACCACCGCGTTTTCCCAAAAATAAGACCTACCTACAAAATAAGACCTAGCGTGATTTTTAAGGATGATTTTAATGTAAGCCCTCCCCTTAAAATAAGCTCTAATTGAGAGTGGCAGACAGACGAAAGAAATACACGAACCTGCACAATAAGACCAAGCGTAATTTTCAAGGATGATTTTAATGTAAGCCCTCATCTTAAATTAAGCTCTAGTTGAGAGCGAAAGACAGACGAAAGAAATAAGCATTTTTACAATCACATCATGCGACGCAGACACTCGACATCCACCCCCCGTGTTTAGTGTTATATTTTGGAGTGAAAATTATTATAAGCCCTATCTTATTTTGGGGAAAATACGGTATTAAATTGGTTTCAGTGTTTACCAAAGTTTTGTCTGTTGTAACAGGGCGATATGTGTCGCATAGGCCAACTCAAGTTGTAGTAGTAGTAGTCGTCGTTAGTAGAGAAACAATACACGCAGGTTGTATAGTCACAAAGAGTTGTTTATTACTTGAACGCACGTGGGCTCTTTTCAGAGAGAAGGAAAGACAGAGAAAGAGGGAGTATCGTCAAATTATTCTATCTTCATTGTATCATGATTTGTACCGCTGACCCACACCCACACGAGGACCGGGACCAACGTCTGACTCCTACTACGACCGAAAGGAAAAGAGGCAGATTGTCTTCTTCCTTCGTTTCTCGCCACTGCGTCACATCCGTTTCCGGTCAACACCCGGAACTTCCGTTTTTATTTTTAACTCTATTTCCGGGGTCATTCTTCGGTCAAATTACTTGCACCCCGCTTAGTGTTTACTCTTCTCGATTTTAACCTTTGTCTGCTCTTATTTCTTCTTCCTCTCTTTCTCTAGAAATCCGAATACAGTTTTATTTTTAATCTCAAATTCCCGGTAGACCCTAATAATTACGCTACCCTGTCCCAATCGTTTAAACCAATATCGACTCGTGATTATTATCCTCGAGATTTATCCGTTCTTATCGTTCTATTATATTTGATTAAGAATAACCAACAAGCTCTTTGTCCGTCGTTAATAATATCTTATCCCTGACCAAAATATGTACCCAAACTCTCTTGAAAATTACTTTACTGAAATTCTGTTTACTGTGCAAAGTTAAAATGGCCACGGTTTGGACATTTGCCAGATTGTAAATAGTGTTTACAAAGATGCTTATATATCTTTGCTTACCGACAATTTACAGCGTTTGGTCACTTAGTAGAGACGACACTTTTTCCTCGAGGTATGAATTGAATAAAAAATAGCAATTTATACCTTTTTTACCGTAAGTATGATACTGTATTATACCCTCGATTTTTTTCTTGTTTTTTTTTTTGTCTCTATACGAATTGCTTTTTATCGTCGACAGAGTTGTATGATAAATGCGCGCCTGTTTTTTTTTGTTTTTTTTCAAATTGGAGGTGATATTTCTGACCTTGTGACACTACTAAGCTAAGCTTAGTTGACAACAAATAAGAACTAGGGCGACCATATTACGTGTTACAATGGTTAGTAAGCTAGATTAACAAAACATTGCTACCGAGTTCGATTCTCACTGGGGGAGAAGTATTATACTGTATCATCCTCTCAATTTTTTCTTGTATTTTTTTTTCTGTAAGAATTGCTTTTTTATCGTCCACAGAGTTGTATTATGATTGTACGCGTTTTCTTTTTTTTTTTTTTCAAATTGGAGGTGATACTTCTGGCCTTGTGACACTACTAAGCTAAGCTTAGTTGATAGCAAATAAAAACTAGGGTGACCATCTTACGTGTTGTAATGATTAGTAAGCTAGATTAACAAAACATTGCTACTGAGTTCGATTCTCACTGGGTGAGAAGTATAATACTATATTAGCCTCTCGATTTTTTTCTTGTATTTTTTTCTCTGTAAGAATTGCTTTTTTATACAGTCTGGGTGCACTTACAGTACTACATATACTTGATAGCACACTGTATACAAAATAGGACGAATATGTTATTAAGTTAACTATTAAATATATTAAAAAAATAACACATTTAACAAAAGCAAACTTAACATACCTCTATGAAGTTTATTCATTCCTGTGTTAATGAGAAACATGAGCTTGATGAGACCTTGCGATTTCTTCAATGTTTGGTCTTATTTTGAGAGACAAACTCTCATTTCCTCATCAATGCATTGAAGAGTTCTTCTCTTTTTAGTCGCAAGAAAAGTAACTTATAACTATCATAATAATGTCGCAACGAAACAAGCAGAGTGTTCGTAAAGAAATGGTATAATATAGTAACTTAGTATACATTTGCTTTTCATATCTGGATAGATTTTTCAGGAATACTACGGAGCGCACCTGAAAAAGCTCTGGGGTGCACCAGTGCGCCTGAGCGCACTGTTTGAGAACCACTGATCTACAGAGTTGTATTATGATTGTGCGCGTTTTTCAAAATGGAGGTGATAACAAATAAGAACTAGGGCGACCCTCTTACGTGTTGCAATGGTTAGTAAGCTAGATTAGCAAAACATTATTACTGAGTTCGATTCTTACTGGGTGTCCTATACTTCTGGAAGCTAAGCTTAGTAAATAACTAATTAAGAACTCTTAGTAGATAACAAATAAGAACTATGGCGACAATCTGATGTGTGGATGACTTTGATATTGAATAAACCACGAAGGTTGATATGCCATTAAACAAAGAAACCGAAACGTTTTAGTAACATCCTCCCAGCTATGCATTAGATTATTTCCTATAACTCCAACCCAAAAAGGGGAACCACTCTGAATGAATTTTATCTGTTAATTAATCTACCCATTATTTTCCTTTTAAAGAAAGGGGAAAAAAGACGAGGTTGGGTTAGGGTTAGGGTTTAGGGTTAGTTTAATGGGTAGATTAATTAACAGATAAAATTCATTCAGAGTGGTTCCCCCTTTTTTAGGTTGGAGTTATAGGAAATAACCATGGATTATATTGTATTACTACTATTCTTCTTCAAGGATGGCTTTGGTATTGAATAAACTACGAAGGTTGATGTGCCATTAAACAAAGAAACTGAAGTTTCCAGGATTAAAAAGAATTCCGCTACTCTTTTATTCCTATAAAATTTCCTATAAAAATCCTATGAAATTTTCCTATATTCCTATAAAAATTTCCTATAAAATTCAATCCATTAATATTCAGCAATCGAATGTATTTTCGCGGTGTTTTTATGTCCTCGGGCTTAGATTGCATAGCCCATCATATTAGGATTTGTTGACAAGATCTTTTATTCATATAAAATTCATGACATCTTTATTCAGTTATTATTAAGATATGTTTCTGGCTTTTCTATGACTCCAGGCCACCTTTTCTGCTAAATTGTTTACTCCATCGTACTGGGCTGATGAAGGATTTTTCTTTCTTTCTGGCAACACTTTTTCTTCGCATACATTTATTGCAATGGAGAGACGCACATTGTGTAACGTCTATCGTCATAGAGAAATGGACATATCACATATATGTCCACACATACATATTCAATATTATATGTGCATGTGCGCGTATGTTTACTCCATCGTACTGGGTGGATGCAGGGTTTTTTTTTTTTCTAGCAACACTTTTTCTTCGGATACATTTATAGAAATTGAGAGGCGCGCGTGTGTAACGGTTATCGTCATAGGAAATGGACGAAGGGCCGAGTTAGCTCAGTCGGTAGAGCGTTCGGCTAGAAACCACAAAGTTCCTAGTTCGATACCGGTCCTCGCCAACTCAGTGTATGAGTAGCATAGGGATCTGTGCGGTAAAGTAAGGAGCTGATGGTAGGTGTGGCGCTCCATCTCAGACGCCAAAACAATCTCCTTGGTCTAGCGCTATTGAAAAGGGGATAGACTCCCTCGCTGACTAGCTGATACCGACATTAGGCCGCCCCGACGACTTTACTTACTTTTACTTACATATAAGTACACTAGGCATACCCCAAAAAATCGTCTGCTAGGTTTTAAAAAACGAATTAAAATTAATTAAATCTATTATTTAAGGTCAAGCTTTTGTCTAAAATGATAAGTAGTAACATAATGACAATCATCAAAAAAAGAAAAATATCATTACATATACAGTTTATTTTTAATAGATTTAAAACGATTTGTTTTGGTCAATTTCGACGCGATCCGCCATTCTGTCTCCTTTTCAATGGTTTTAAAGCGCTTGTTTACAATTTGAATGTAACATTCGCGATTGCAAAAAAATTACCAAAAATCAGGTAATTATCCGATTTTAATGAAATTTTCAGTATTGATTTATCAATTAATGATTTTATAATGCATCAGTTATTTTATTTCAAAACTTTAATTTAGTATTTTTGCTATGAAAAATTAATATATAAAATTTATTTAAAATATGAAAAGCCTGATGTTAAGTTTAAAATGTTATATTTTTAGATTCTAAAAATAAATATCTATTTAATGCAAACCTTATTTTATTACATCAAAGTATACTTTTTGAAGAAAAACTCGATTGAAAATGTACCCCCCCCCTTTTTAAGCAGAAAAAATATCGATGTATATTTTTTTCTTTTATAAGATAATAGCCAATCAAATAATTATCGAAATGAGTAAAAAAGAAATCTCTAAAAAATTAATTATTTATTATTTTTTTACATTTTATTTTTCGATTTTCGGTACTTTTTCTCATAGAAAAGCCACCGTAATTTTTTTTTGTTTGTTTCTATTCATAACTTTTATCTCTTTATTTATACTGTAATAAGAAAACTATAAGACCAACTTGAAAAAAATGTTACGCCCCCAACATAAGGGGGGTCAAAATTAAGTGACCTGAAAAAAATGAGAAAGTTTTGAAATAAAATGAATAATGCATTAGAAAGATCAATCATTGATAAATAAACACTGAAATTTTTCATTAAAATCCGATAATTTCCTGATTTTTAGTAAATTATTTTCGCGGGGGGGGGGAGGTCTAAAGTCATTTTGTCAAAAACGTAACGGTTATCATCATAGGAAATTGACATCTTATATACTAGCAGCGGCTACCCGGCGTCGCCTGAGTTGAGGGGGATGTTTTAAGTTAGTCCAGCAGATCCATTATTACTGAATCGTGAGTTGAATCCTCGCGGAATGCCCCATTTAAATCCCTATGTTAATGTCTACTATCTAAAATATTAAATGAAAACAAAAAATCTATTCTGTTATCATTTAAATTTTATTTTTTAATTATCTTCACGAATATAAATTAAATCTCTATTATTTTTGCTCAAAAACCAAGCCCTGGTGATATTTAATGTGTATATATATTTACTTTGTCATTCATTATTTTATTTTCGAAGTTTCCCCGGACATACATATACAGACAATTGCCCTTTATATGTGTCTAGATAAGTCCACGCATATTTATTCAAATATGTTATATGCATGCGCGTGCACGTGTGTGTGTGTTGTGTGTGTGTGTGTGTGTGTGTGTGTGGTGTGTGTAGTTGGAGCACTTGGAACGGTTTCAAAAACTGGAAATCAGAGGAAGAATTGAGACCATCTAGACAACAGCATTGTTGAAATCAGCTGGAATACTCAGGAGAGTCCTGGAGACCTGGGGAGACTTGTTGTCACTCAGACTCCAGTGAAATGCCATTAGCTCACGCTGGTGTGAAAAACTCACAAGGAGTGAAATAATAATAATAATAATAATAATAATAATAATAATAATAATAATAATAATCAGGACCTGTTGATATACCACAGTATGATAATTTAATTATGACAACGTTATTGCAATAGTTCAATATGTAAAAAGTATAATAATCTGAATTTAACTCTCTTACTCCTTTTTTTTTCTTTCTTTTCCTTTTTTTCATTATGTTCGTTTGAAACAGATTAGTGTTATCGCTTACGCGTGCCCACCACCTCTCACGATCTTTCCCTACTCTATTTCTTTCTTATTACATTTTTTCTGTATAGCATGTCCCTTTTCTTCCCTTATTTTATAATAAAAATTGAAAGGTCCATTATTTAGCTGAGGTGACGACGCTCATAAAATTGTATTTCATTTTGGATGATTTGGACGGTCTCATTTTTAAACCGAGGTGTTGCAAGATGATAACGGTCGTTTAGAGAAAATTCGATTTGGAAGGTAAACACAGAGAGAAGAATTGAGACCATTCAGGCACTGAATCCGCTAGAATACTCAGAAGAGTCCTGGAGACTGAGGAATTGTTGTCACTCAAACTCCAGTGAAAACCAACAGCTAACGGTGATGGAAAAACTCAAAAGCAGTTTAAATAATAAATACGTTCCGGCCGACCACCGAGTGAAAATAAAAGAAAGCGAAAAGATAGACAAATACTTGGACCTTGCCAGAGAACTGAGGAAACTGTGGAACATGAAGGTGAAGGTTGTACCAATTGTAATTGGTGCCATTGAACGACCTCCAAAGCTCTGAAAAAGAATGTGGGTGAATTGGAAATCAAAGGAAGAATCGAGACCATGCAAACTACAGCACTTTTGGGATCGGCTTGGATAATAGAATGTCTCAAAATATACAACGTATCCGTCTAGTTCAATGGTTCTCAACCGGAGACCATATAACATTTTTTGGGACGCAGGCAAGTAAAATGTATTAACTATAAAAACACAACGGGATTTTTAAACAACGAATGGATATGGGGGTCTACCAGAGTAAAATAGGATTAAAAGGTTAAAAAATGTTGAGAACCATTGGTCTTGTTCATAGACTCCATAACGAAAGGTATGGAAAACAAGAAAAGTGGAATTAAAAGTAGGAGGACAAGCCCTAACAGTTTTTTTTTTAAATCAAAGGCAACTTCCAGGGAAACTAATTCTGGTCACTGTTATTTGTAATCGCAATATCAGAAATCGCCACTCATCAGAAATTCATTATTGATCATTATCACTCAAGGGTTGCGTGTGATATTTCTCTTATCGGATGACGATAAACAATATAATTGGTGATGACAGTTGGGCATAACGTTCAGAATTATGAAGATCATAAATTCGATAAAAGATCTCACAATAAGATACAACAGTTTTTGTCGTCTGTTTTTTATCGCCATATTTTAAACATAAGTCATAAACAGATTTTTAAATTTATTGCTTATGGACGTTTTTTTGTTGTTTGTTTGTTTTTTTTTGGGGGGGGTTGTTTTTTTTTTGTTTTTGTTTTTTATTTTTTGGTTTTTGGTTTTTGGGGAGTTTTGTTGTTTTGTTTTTTGTTTTGTTTTGTTTTTTTTGCTTTGTTTTTTTTTGTTTTTTTGTTTTTTTTTTTGTCTTTTTTTTGTCTTTTTGTTTTTTCTTTACTTTTTTTTGTATTTTGTTTTGTTCTTTTATGAGTGGGGCGTTGCTTTTTTTATTTATTTAATTCTAGTCCGTGTAATTTCATTACATTGAAGGGCCAGGTTAGCTCAGTCGGTACAACGTTCGGCTAGAAACCACAAGGTTCCTCGTTCGATATCGCCTCCTCGCAACTCAGCGTATGAGTAGCACAGGGATCTGTGCGGTAAAGAAAGAGCTGATGGTAAGTACAAAAACAATCACCTTGGTCTAGCGCTAGTGAAAAGGAGATAGACTCCCTCTCTGATTGGATGATACCGACTTTAGGCCACCCGACGACTTTACTTTACTTTTTACTTTTATTTGCTCTTTACTACCCGATTGGACGATTAGCAGGTTTTGGTTGGTTCATTGGTTGGTGACATCACCATAAGGGTCTGCGCCGAACCCGACTGGCAATAATTATGGCAATTACGAAAATAGATGCAATTATCGTTTGTGACCATATATATATATATATATATATATATATATATATATATATATATAATCTGAATTTAAACTAGCTTTACTCCACTTGAACCTTGTAAATATATAGAATGTCGAAACGATCTCTGAATTTCCGACTTGCATGTACACAAGTTAATTCTCCTTTGTTCTTATTTCCAAATATCATCAAATATATATAAATAGTTCTTCGACTTTCTTTGTACTTTGGGTGTCAATGGCAATTCTTTATCATCACCGTGGGGGAACCCGACAGGCGATAATCATGACAAATACGAAAATAGATACAATTATTGTTTGTGACCATTCGGTGTAAATTTTTAACTAACAAGAAAAAGTGTCAAATGCCTAATCATCTTTTAACCGGCGTAGATTGGTACATCAACTAGAGACAGTAATCATTTACTATGCCTATCTTAGTTTGGTATTAGGCCAGAAGAATGAGGCACCCGGTGAGAATCAAACTCACTAACAATACTCTGTTAGCTTAGTTTGTTAAGCTAACTGAAAATTATATGGTAAAGTCGATGGTGTTGCCTCTTGTTAGTATCAGCTGGACAGGGAGGGAGTCCAGCTCAGTTAACTTTGAACCACGTATCTTTGTAATAAAGATTCTCAAAGATACGTGGTTCATAGTTAACTAACCTGAAAAAATCTAAAAGTTTTTAAATAAAATACTGGTGCATTATATCTTTTTATATAAACACTGAAATTTTCATTAAATTCCGTTAATTTCCTGATTTCGGGGTTTTTTTTTCTTTCGGCGTGGTGACATATGATGGTGGAATTCAGGTCCGTTAAGTTCGATTTAACCCGAGAACCCTAAACCTGAAAAGTCTTGCAGACGCCCTAATGCGATTGACAGTTATCAATTGAAGGTCACTTATAGAATAAACCCACAGAACGCAACTGGAAACGGTTTGTAGATGAACGAACTCTTAACCTTTCAACATATCGACATTTCTACCGAATAGTTTATCGTTGGCAATAACGCGTAAATTCCAAAAGTTCTTATTTTGAATGGTGAATCGTATTCTGTGCTGAGAGATACTACTTTAAAGATGGTGTCCACTTTTGGTGTAGAACAGTCGACAGAACATCTGTCACTGAACCAAAATGATAGCATGTTTGCTAATACTTGTGGGACAGGTATGAATCCATTTCTCTTCTCCAACTAACACATCACTTAATAAGTCCCGGGCCTGACATATAGATGTTGCCACTAATTTTTAAAGATCTATATGATTTTTATAAAGTACTATCCTTCAAATGGTACGTGGCAAAATTTTAGCCCAATCGGATTATTAGTTTACAAATTACAGTTATTTAAGTGAAGCTATTGTTGCAAATTTTCAAAACAATGGAAAAATCTGAATTTCGTGTGTTGATAAAGCATTGCTTTCTGATTGGAAAAAATACTGTTTAAGCAAAGCAATGGCTTGATAAGTTTTATTCGGACTCTGCACCTTCGGAAACAACGGTTAAGAGTGGTATGCTGACTTTAAACGTGGTTGTACAGATACAAATGATGCTGAAAGGCTCAGGTCGCCAGTTGTCCCGGAAAACACAAAAAAAAAAACTCCACAAATTGCTTTTGGACGATCGTAAATTGAAGTTGGGCGAGATAGAAAAATGAGACTATTGTAACGTAGCGGCGTCGTCACGGTACCAAATAGACATTATGTTATATACCTCTTTTATTCTTCTGGCCGGATCTGGTATATTTCTACAGGTCTGGTCTTTCTTATTTGGGGGTTCCGAGTCTGGTTCTGTTGGGACCATTCCTTATCAGAAGCCTTGTGCTATTGTTAGCTTTTAGTAATAACAACAAGACTTCGATTTACAGTGATGTTACTTTATTCATGAACCCCAGACCAGACAATCATGCAGTGAGCTCACATCTTAGCTAGCTTCCTTCTAAGTTCTAACTCTGCAACTGACTGACTAACTGCAACTAACTGAGTTGCTTACACCTTAAACCGGAAGGGCTTCTATTGACTTCCGTTCTCACGTTCCATCCCCAGAACGCAAGGTGAGAGTGAGGTCAAGCATTGTCACTCACTCTCAAGGCCATCAGCTGTACTGATCGCCATAAGGATTTCTATACTACCTTAAAAAGTAATAGGGATCCAATTAATATGTAACACTATGTTGATGAATAAAGTCAAATTTTGTCGAAAAGTTTTATTAGTTAAGCTCGGGACTTATTGAGTGATGTGTTACTGATTTAAAGATGACATCCCCTTTCGGTGTAGAACAGTCGGTAGAACATCCGTCTCGGAACCGCAATGTTCCGGGTTCGATAACGGACCGCGCCAACTCAGTGCACACATAGTACAACTTGGGATACTGCTGAGGATTAGCCTAGCTTACCTTTCGTAGAGAGTAAATTAGCTGGCCCGGGACTATTTGTACACTGCTGTTTTAGAACATCGGGGTGAGACTACGAAGATTACGGAACCATTACGCGATCCGTCTACCTCGATGTTTTAGCACTCTGTTGCGAGTTACTCTATGTCTGGCGCAAACTATATTTGGATGTACTAGTATACTGAATATTGTATGATCCAGTATACAGCAGATACTAATGCGCAAGAGATACCATTAGAATCGCATTTTATGTATGAATAGCATTAGCTGTTGGAAACTCCCTGAGTAGCATAACTCCAACACTAACACTAACTTTAATCCTAACACGAACCCTATCCCATAACCTAACCCTAGCGTCTCAAAGGTTTCGGTTACTTCCGTGAAATGTAATGAAATGCAATGCTTTTTATACGTAATCTAATGATATTATCTCTTGCGCGCTATTGTGCATTAGTACCCAGCTTGGATCTGTGTGGTAAAGGGGAAGCTGATGGTAGGTGTGGCGATCCACCTCGGACTCAAAAACAATCTCTCTAACATTAGGATTATACGACGGTGAGTCAAGAAGTAATGCCATTTTGTTTAGGACAGGTATAATTACCAACACAAGAACATGTATCATACATCAAAATGAAGCTGGTCCTCCTACTTCTCCGCATAGTCAATGTTTCTCTCAATAGCAATGTTCCACCTTCAAATGAGAGCATGTATCCTATTACCGTAAAATTCTGTTGACTGTTCTTTGAGCCACTCCTTCACTACAGATTTTACTTCCTCGTCACTCGAATAATGTTTGCCTCGCTTCGGCCCCATGAAAGAGGGTTTGAGAGGCAAACATTATTTCAGTGATGAGGAAGTGAAATCTGTATTGAAGAAGTGGCTCAAAGAACAGTCAACAGAATTTTACAGGACAGAGATACATGCTCTCATTCAAAGGTGGAACATTGGTATTAAGAGAAACGGTGACTATGTTAAGAAGTGGAGATGTGATCCTCAGAGGACCAGCTTCATTTTTATGTATAATACATGTTTCTGTGTTGGTAATTATACCTGTCCAAAACAAAATGACTTTACCTTTTTACACACCCTCGTACAGATAGGTAGATAGATAAAAAGGCTATTGATAGATAGATATTTTACATTTTTAAATGATACATGTTCCTGTATTGGTAATTATACATGTCCTAAAAATGGTATTACTTTTTGACTCATCTATGTGGAGAAGTAGGGATGTGATCCATAGAGGACTAGCTTCATTTTGATGTATGATACATGTTCCTGCGTTGGTACCTGTCCTCAACAAAATGGCATTACTTTTTGACTCACTCTCGTATTATGCCTATAGGTTAAGGAATTGCATTCAAATCTACATGTTTGTGTAGTTGTTTCTTAAAACGTGTCTTGTTTAACACGGTCCTATCGAATACGAATCATTTTTAAACAAATCTATTTGTCCCATTGATGTAACCATAACAGGTAATACCACTCCGGGTAAGCGTGGTCCTGGGAGTAATGGCAATGAATAGGTACTTCCTTCTCCCTCAGATCTTCAGTACTGGAACCTTACCATCCGATGCAATTTAGTGTCATACCAACGACACCGAAAGTTCCAGAAGTGGAGCCTCACCACCGGATACAGTTTAGTGTCCTATCTCAGACACTCTCCGTTGGGTGTGCAGTTGGCACATTATACACCCTGTCGACAAGGGAAAATAACAAGAGTAATAGTGGACCTGGGAGTAATGGCAATGAAAAGGTACGTCATACTCCCCAGATCTTTAGAACTGGAGCCTCACCATCAGATAAAATTTAGTGTCATAACCAGGGCTCCCAAAGCCTGGAATTGGAGTCTCACCACTTGATGCAGTGTCCTACATTTCAGCGGGGGTGTAGTTGGCACATTATACACCCCGTCGACAAGGCAAAAAAACAAGGGTCATAGTGGACCTGGGAGTAATAGTGATGAAGAAGTACTTCATTCTCCCCAAGATCTTTAGAACTGGAGACTCACCATCAGATAAAATTTAGTGTCATAACCAGGGCTTTCAAAGCCCCGGAATTGGAGTCTCACCACTGGTTACCCAAAGTTCAAGAAGTGGGGCCTCATCATCAGGTGTAGTTTAGTATCCCACCTATTAGCAGAGGGTTCAGTTGGCACAATGTATGCCCCATCGACAGGAGAGAAAAATAACAAAGGTAAGAGTGGACCTGGGAGTAATGGCAAGGAATAGGCACTTCCTACTCCTCCAGATCTTCGGATCTTCAGAAGTGGAGCTTCATCATCAGATTTAATTTAGTGTCAGAGTCACAATTTAGTGTCATAACCAGCCTCACCACCTGGTGCAGTTTAGTATCCTACCTTTTAGCAAGGGATGCAATTGGCACATTATACGCCCCGTCGGCAGGACAGACAAAAAATCAGTGCAGTTCTTTTCTTAATGATGAAATGGTCATTGGTGACAAATGGTCGTTCTGGGACAGAGATACAGTGATGAAGAGGTACTTCATACTCCCTCAGATCTTTAGAACTGGAGCCTCACCATCAGATAAAATTTAGTGTCATATCCAGGGCTCCCAAAGCCCCGGAACTGGAGTCTCACCACTTGATGCAGTGTCCTACCTTTCAGCGGCGGTGTAGTTGGTATATTATACGCTCCGTCGACAGGATAGAAAAAAAACTAGGGTGAGAGTGGACCTGGGAGTAATGACGATACAGAGTTACTTACTACCCCCCTGATTTTCTGAACTGGAATGCCATACTCAGTTAATACAAAGCTCCAGAAGTGGAGTCTCACCATCGGATGCAGTTTAGTATCCTACCTCTTAGCAATGGATGCAATTGGCACATTATACTCGCCATCGACAAGGCAAACAAAAAAAATCAGTGTTCTTCTTTTATTAATGACTAGCAGTGGCTACCCGGCGTCGCCTGGGTAGAGGGGGATTTTTTAAGTTAGTCCCGCAGATTCATTATTACTGAATCGTCAGTTGATTCCTCGTGTATTCCCCATTTAAATCCCTATGTAACAAAATAGACTTTGCATTGATCCAGCTACTCTGAAAAGAAATCTTAATGTCTACTATCTAAAGTATTAAATGAAAAAAAAATCCATGTTGTTATCATTTAAATTGTATTTTTTAATTATCTTCACGAATATAAATCAAATCTGTATTATTTTTGCTCAAAAACCAAGCCCTGGTGATACTTAATGTGTATATACATTCACTTTGTCGTTAATTGTTTTATTTTCGAAGTTTTTCCGGACATACATATACACGCAACTGCCCAATATATATATATGTATAGATAGATGAAATGCTCGTTGGTGTGTAGATGTTTCTTTTTGTCCAAATCACAGAAGTGTAGCCTCACCACCTAATGCAGTTTAGTATCCTATCTGTTAGCAAGGGGTGCAATTGGCACATTATACGCCCTGACGGCAGGACAGACAAAAAAAATTCAGTGTTCTTCGGTTCTTAATGATGAAAAGGTCGTTGGTGTGTGGTTGATTCGTTTTATCCAAATCACCTCGTTAATCCGCTGTGGGCGACTTTCTCTTCGCTGGTTTAAAATTAGAGTCGCCCACACTAATGAACAGACAGATCCGTAATGGACGCAACTTATAAAGAGAACAATTTTCGGCAAAAGGGACGCGAATAGCTTCTTATCTTCTTGTCTTTTAATTGTGTCCGTCCTAAAAGACGTGTTAATTTGTGACTCCGGCCTAAATCACGCCCGTGGCTAGCAGCCAACGGCCACGCCGCGCAAAAATCTATAAGCGTATTTCGATTCGCCCATTTACAGCGGTCATTGCAAGATGCTAAATGTAATCTCCTTTGTGAAATCAGTTATTAAAAGGGCTTCTCTCTATAATGAACTGTTACAATCCTAAACTAACTGATAGATTCTTACACTATCGTCCTTCCATAACAGTTACGTTGGCCAATATATTGTGCAGTGCCCTTTTCTGGCTTCGTGGTTTTATTCGCCCTGTCGTCTGGGGCTGTAGAATATGGCGACTGCACCTCTGCACAGAGGTAAAATCATCCCAATGGTGTCAACTATTGGTCGAGGGTGGCGACCCGTGATTCTTAAGGACGGAATCCTAGTTTAAATTTAAATTTTACGGCGTAATGATACTTAGGTCCGTTTTCGAAAACGGACCTAAGTATCATTACGCTCTGATTATGATTTTTGATAAATCGAAATATTGTCAATATCAGCAATGAAAAAGGATATAAAATATTTTCATTTTTACAACATATTGTGTTTTTTCATACCCTTTTATCTATCTATCTATCTATCTATCTATCTCGCTCACTCTCTCTCTCTCTCTCTCTCTCTCTCTCTCTCTCTCTCTCTCATATATATATATATATATATATATATATATATATATATATATATATAGAGAGAGAGAGAGAGAGAGAGAGAGAGATAAAAGGCTGTGATAAATATCTCTTCGGCCCCATGAAAGAGGGTTTGAGAGACAACATTATTCTAGTGACGATGAAGGGAAATCTGTAGTGAAGAAGAGCCTCAAAGAACAGTCAACAGAATTTTACGGGGCAGGGATACATGCTCTCATTCGAATGTGAAACATTGCTATTGAGGCTATTGTAACTATGTAGAGAAGTAGGGATAGATAGAGAGATAAATAATAAGGCTATTGATAGATAGATATTTTAAAATTTACATTAAAAAAGATATATAGATAGATAGAAAGCAATGAGATGAATGGATAGATAGATGGCTAGATAGATAGATAGATAGATAACAAAGTAGAGATAGATAGATAGATAGATAGATAAACGAAGTTGAGACAGATAGATGTGAACAGATAGCTAGATAGATAGATAGATGTGAACAGATAGATAGATAGATAGATAGATAAAATTGACTGAGATAGATAGATAGATAGATAGATAGATAGATGTGAACAGATAGATAGATAGATAGATAGATGTGAACAAATAGATAGATAGATAGATAGATATGAACAAATAGATAGATAGATAGATAGATAGATGTGAACAAATAGATAGATAGATAGAGGTGAACAAATAGATAGATAGATAGATAGATAGATAGATAGATGTGAACAGATAGATAGATATGAACAAATAGATAGATAGATAGATAGATAGATGTGAACAGATAGATAGATAGATAGATAGATCCACTCATTACTAATGGCATGCGACATCAGCACGCAAGTTCTAATGCTGGCTAACAACCTTCGCCATTTTGAAACGTGAAGTGCGTGTTGATAAAGAGAATGAAACGTACATTTCAGTTATCACATGCCGCGTTGTAACAGGCTAGAGATTAGAATAAGATGACAGCCGACGAGAATAGGTGCAAGGGCGGCTGGATTCATGCCTTTATTGAGAACATTCATGCTGTAAAATAATTAGGGATCTCAAGTAATTATTTTAGTAGTTTGTCATTTATGGTTCAGGTTTTGAATTCGGAAGGAAAGAAAAATAATGTTAAAGATACTTTTCTGTCTAACCAGGAACTGTCATGCATTCTAAATTGAAGTGCAAACATTACTGAATACACTGACCCAGTGCGACTAGAGTTTGAATTTTACTACATGTTTTATAAAATAACTGCTTTTTCATTGATGTATCTATTGTCATATGTCCAATATTCCATTTCTATTTAGATGTTGGATTTAAAGTCGGAGGAAATTCTGATGTTCAATATTTGGTCATACAGATTCATTATAAAAATGTGGAAAAATTCCTTCCACCAAGTAAGTATTTTTTTATTTCAAGATTTCTCTTAATAATTTCCCTATCTTATTCCATCTTCTAACTTTTCTTAACACGTCGGCCGTGATTGCTAATGCAATACTTATTCCTGCCTAGCACCATGTTCCAACTTGTATGACTTTAGTACCAAGCCAGATATCGGAGTGAAAGGTTGTGTGCAGCTTGCAGAGGTAAGTCCAAAAGGACTTATCTCAGCAAAGCTGCACAAAATACTTTGATGATTTTGTGAATAATTTGAAGGCATCTAACTAGGATTCATTAAAATGCAAGAATGTATTTTTTTTTATTATTATTTTGTCATTTGCAGTTACAAATAAAGATTTTCTGTTAGATCATTGATTACTTTGAACACTCCTTAACAATATTAATTAAAATTAGTACTTTTAAAAAAATGGGCTAATTTGGGCTATTAATGAGAATAAAGTCAATGATCGATTACACTGACCTGCATTTAAAAAAATTTTTCCAATATTCAAAGGTTTATCAAGTGATATATGATCGCCATTTTATGCTGAATTCAAAAGTACCATTCATTGTGTTTAGTCAGGTCTAGTTTTTAAAATGTGCTTGAATAAGTTATACATTATAATAACACAATTCAAAAGACTGTGGACTCTACTTGTCACAGCTATAATACTGTTCTATACATTTCAAGAGTGAGCTTGTTTCTTAAAAAGTTGATCTGATTAGATAAAAATGAGTATGATTTTTGGATTCAGTGTGAAAAAACTGCCTTAAAATCAGCTATTATATATTTGACCTTAAAAAACATCGCAGGCCAGTGTTATTTTTATGCATTTATAATATGATTATCTTATGAAGACAAAAGATAAATATTGGAAAGTTTTGGAAAATAAGACTTATAAACTGTGTGGAGACATTTCATCACGGATACAAAGTTTCTTTGGTGCTACCTTATGTCAGTTTTACACCATGAGTTGTGTGGCTCACAACAAAAAAGTTAAATTATAGTGCTGTATAGCCGGCTACTGGCTTCAATGAAACTACAGACACATATATATAAAAATATGACCCGTCTTTATTTTCTTTGGTTTGTGGGTGGTGACTGGAGCAGAGCGTTCACAATGAAAATGTCCGAGCGAATTGGTGAAGGGCGACGACGAGTGTTCACAATGGAAAGGCCCGGAGGGGTTGTTGATGGGAGGCGACGAGGTTACGTTCACGGCTGCTCGCTGGGGACTGAGTGACACTTTCGAGATCCACTAATCTTTATATACAATAAATATGCCCACGCATTTTTTTATCGTTTGATCTGATAACGGACAGACTTCCTTTTTTATATATTTCTTTTTCTTTCTCACAGAAAAGAAGAGGAATCTTCCGTTTTCCTTGTTTTATATATATATATATATATATATATATATATATTCTTTATCTTCTCCCTGCTTCTTGACCAGAAGGCCTCTCTTCCTTTTTCATCCTTTTTATATATATATATTTCTTTCTCTTTCTCTTTTGTCTCTTGACCGGAAGATTTATATTCCGTTGCACGATATACAACAATAGTTTTTAATACATACTAACATTTTTTGAGATCCCAGGAAAATGCAAAAAGCTTCTAGGTCTTGTGAGGATTAAAATAAAATTAAGATTACAAAAAGAATCCCCCAAAAAAAACAATCTCCCATGGGCCTTCAGATAGAAAGAACCCGCTGAGCATGCGTGTGAAAAAGAACCCACTTCCTACCGCCAAGATAATATCTTGGCCATTCGGTAATATTTCTCTGAAAGGCACATTGATCGAAACGCCGTGCAGATAACAATGAAGATGAGAACAATAGTTCGAATAATGCAAATAATACTAATTAAACTTGGTACTTTTTGACACACCTCGTATTTTGAAAAAAAAAAACAACAACTAATAAATAGAACGTTTTTTTTTTCAGAATACAGGGTGTGTCAGAAAGTAAAAAAATACTTTTTTGACACGCCTTCTCTCTCTCTCTCTCTCTCTCTTCTCTCTCTCTCTCTCTCTCTCTCTCTCTCTCTCTCTCTCTTATATATATATATATATAGAGAGAGAGAGAGATAGATAGATAGATAGATAGATGTTGAAAAAATGATTGGAAAAATATATATATACTTTGGTATGAATGAAATTCATAACTGTTATTTGTTAACATGTGTTTCGATCAAATTTTGTTTTCATGAACAGAATATGCTAGTTAAAATCATTTTAATTATAAAAAAATTAAAATAACAGGCATTTAACAAAATATCAGGCATTTTAATGACAGATCATATTGATTTTTTAAAGGCAAGTTATACAAAAAAACAACTGGGATCAGACACTATTACTGGACAGGGAGGAATTTCCTCTCCACAGGGTAGCTATGACCCATGAATAAAGCCTGAATCCTAAAACTACCTTTTGTCTTTGTCTCTTGCTTTTCCTTCGTTTAATTCCTTTTCAGCTCGACCACCAAATATTATGTGGTTAAAAAGAAAACCCACGAACACGCACCAGAAATAACCAGTGACCTTTGAACCAATATTAAAATCCTTAAAAGCACACAAGTTTCTCACCCCTATTTGGATTACTAGACTACTTTTTGGTTGGAATGAAAACAACCCGAATTATGGCAAATTCCGATGCTGGAATGGCGGTATCTACGTCACTAACAATTCGCTGATATTCTGGAAATGCTGACGTACGCCAAACCGATTTGAGTAAATTCATTTTTTAAACTTTTCAGTAATTGGTTTTAACAATGTGTTAGCATTATTGAGGATCATGTTGTATGGTATTGATTAGTTTCATGTGTATATTCTATGGTATAATTTTATTTCCCTCAAAAAAGAAAGAATATCCTCCATGTTGACATTTTCAAACAGATATTTCATATTGCTTGCTTTAAAATAACGGTTTCTGATGTGAGCAAAAAACCTGCATTCCATGAATAAGTGTTTAACTGTCAAAGGTGTTTGACATGTTCCACATTGTAGTTGTTATTCTTGTTTGAGTATAAACCGATTTGAGTAAATTGATAAATGATTAAAATGTTTAGGATATTAAAAAAACAATTTTTGAAGAAGGGGTCAGATATGTGCAAGAAACGAGAGACGAAACTCGGGCGAATCGGCATTTTATAAGGTAACTAGCAGCGGCTACCCGGCGTCGCCTGGGCAGAGGAGGATTTTTAAGTTAGTTCTGCAGATCCATTATTAATGAATCGTGAGATGAATCCTCGTGGGATACCCAATTTAAATCCCTATGTAAAAAAGACCTTGCATTGATCCAGTTACTCTGAAAAGAAATGTTAATGTCTACTATCTAAAATATTAAATGAAAAAAAAAACCATGCTGTTATCATTTAAATTCTATTTTTTTAATTATCTTCATGAATATAAATCAAATCTCTATTACTTTTGCTCAAAAACCAAACCCTGGCGATATTTAATGTGTATATATATTTACTTTGTTGTTAATTGTTTTATTTTTGAAGTTTCCCCCGGACATACATATCCACACAACTGCCCTTTATATATGTATGGAAAACCAAGCCCCGGTGATATTTAATGTGTATATATATTTACTTTGTCGTCAATTGTTTTATTTTCGAAGTTTCCTCCGGACATACATATCCACACACATATATGTATTATATATGTATAGGTAGATATTATTATATGTATAGGTAGATGCTAGAAGTTAAATAATACAGAATTTCATCTACAGTTATTACCATGTGCATTCTCTAACACAAAATCAAACATTTATAAATGACGATATCACGTTTGCATTCTTGCGAGAAAAAAAAGTTTATATTGTGGACATTTTCTGTGTATAAATGATGAAATCTCTAGTCAATTTCGCCGTATGAGGGCCGAACATTTCAGATAAAGATAGGAACCCTTGAGCTAACTACACAGGTGATTTGTTCATTGAAGGATTGTGTAGGAGAAGCCATTCATTGTAGATGAGAAGATAAAAAAGAATGGTACACCAATGTGCTATAGATTTGTCGCACAAAATTCTACAGGTTTTGAATTCAGATTTTCCTTTTCATATATATATATATATATATATATATATATATATATATATATATATACCTAATATTAAAATATACAAAATTGATCATTTAGTTCTTTCAATTTATCAGAGAATTTTAAAACGGTCCTTCATATACAGCAAACTGGTCCAAGTTCAGCTACCGGGAGGAGAGAAAGAATGGTGACGAATGAAATGGAATTAGGCCGTGGAGGACTACTTATTTAAAAGGCGACAGAAGAAAAAAGAATTTTCGATTCGAGCTACATTCCATTAGGGGAAAAATTAAACTTAAAAAAAACTTTCAATTATACACATATAACAAGGACATTCCTGAAATTTTTAAAAGGCAATTTTGATAATTTACCTTATATTAAAATATACAAAATTGATAATTTAGACCTTTCAATTCATCAGAGAATTTTAAAACGGTCCTTCATATACAGCAAACTTGTTCAAGTTCATTGACAAATGAATGGAATTAGGCCGTACATATAATCCAAAGATTGAATGAAGAAATCTCCCTTACGACGTAGTAGTTTACAATAGTCGTAATTTATAGAGGTCAATGTGTCCCCTTATTGTTAGGGTTACGTGTTCTGTTTCAGTTTCTTCTAATTTATTCATGAATGCTAATTTAATGAGAAATCTAACATAACCACTAGTTTATTAGTGTAAGATAATTAGGGATCTCAAGCAATTATTTTAGTAGCTTATAATTAAGGATTTACATTTTGGATTTAGAAGGAAAGAGAAAAGAAAGAAAATTAATGTTAAAATGATATTTGGCTGAAATGAAAACAATGGTGGAATATGTGAGAGAGATATTTCGTTATTTTTTTTTAAGACAAATTATGGCAAATTCGATGGAATAGTGACATCTACGTCACTAATAATTAACTGATATTTTTAGAAATACTGACGTGCGCCAAACCGATTAGAGTTTAATAAATAATTAAAATGTTTAGAATATTATAAAAAGACCCAGTTTATTTCCCTTATTTCTTGGGAAAAAAACGTTGGAAGAAGTTCAATATCCTCTCCTCAACGGTACAAATATATTAAAAAGAGTAAAAGTAAAGTCGTCAGGGGGGCTTAAAGTCAGTATCAGCCAGACAGTGAGGGAGCCTATCCCATTTTCACTAGCGCAAGACCAAGGAGATTGTTCTTTAGCGTCTGAGGCGGTGCGCCACACCTACCATCTGCTCCTCACTTTGCCGCACATATCTCTGTGCTATTCATACGCTGAGTTGGCGAGGGCCGGTAACGAACCGGGAACCATCAGGTTCCCAGCCGAACACTCTACTGAAATAGACTTTATTGTCTGAGCAAAACTTTATAGAAGTAATACAGAAATTGACCTTGTGTCGCATCCTGCTCGTGCGGAGGGGTTGGTCATATACTAATAATACAAAAAACAAGGTAAAAGAAATACATTTGTATCGTAGAAATGTTCAAGAGGCAGATAGCTTTTGGGTAGTAAAGTCTTCAGGCTGGCTTGTATATCGCTGACGATATATATATATATATATATATATATATATATATATATATATATTAGTCGTAAAAACGTTTTTCCTTCTACCACGGTTTCGGTGTTCAAGGTGCACCTTCTTCAGGGTAACCAATCAGATTGTGCCGCTAAAAATGTATTAGTCTAGCCTGTTTAGTTCTCCTGAAGAAGGTGTACATTAAACACCGAAACCGTGGTAGAGGGAAAACCTTTTTCTACAACTATTATTGCGCACTTTTTGAATTAACTACTAATGCTACTACAGTCGAAATGCTGGAGAACCACTTGAAGAGTTGAAGATTATATATATATAGAGAGAGACAGACAGACAGACAGACAGACAGACAGAGAAAGAGACACATAGACATAGATAAATAGATAGATAGATAAGGACTGAATAAAAGAAAGAAAGTAAGAAAGAAGAAAGAAAGAACGAAAGAACTGAGATTGATAAATAGATAGATTTTTTTTAAAGATGGATAAAATAGATAGAAAGGACTGGGATATATATATATATATATATATATATATATATATATATATATATAGAGAGAGAGAGAGAGAGAGAGAGAGAGAGAGAGAGAGAGAGAGAGAGAGAGAGAACTGAAAGAAAGAAAGAATTGAAATAGATAAATTAATAGATTTTTAAAAGATAAAAATAGATAGAAAGGTCTAATATAAATAGATAAAAAACGTCTTTATATATATATATATATATATATATATATAGAGAGAGAGAGAGAGAGAGAGAGAGAGAGAGAGAGAGAGAGAGAGAGAAGAGAGAGAGAGAGAGAGAGAGAGAGAGAGAGAGAGAGAAATCCACTTATTTTAGTAACAACTTTTTTCTTAGCAACTTTTATATTCTTCATTTTATCGCCATAAACTTGATAACATCAAATGGAATTACCAGAATTCAATTATCTGATACTTCAAGGTTTCTTCCATTTTTAATTGTGCTATTTATTTCTTTATAACCCCAGGACTTATTTTGAAAGATTAATCTTCTTTGAAGTACGAATTAATCTCTTATTATTATTTCCTTTTCAGTTTTTTTGTTCCACTTTCTTTTTTTCTTTTTTTAATTATTCGTTTCTTTCCCGCTTAACTGTAATGACACAAGCATATCCAATATGGCGCTTCAAGAAAGGAAAATGTTTTCGATGGAAACTGCTGGACAAAAGTTTTCTCGCAAAAAGAAATACAAAAAAATGAGACTTTTGTGTTATTTAGATTTTCGGACTATTCTCGCAAAAAGAAATACAAATAAATGAAACTTTTGTGTTATTTAGATGTTTCGGACTATTGTCCTCATTTCTCTGAATTTTTGGATTATGTTTAATAATTTGGATTATTTGGATTATTCGGACAAATGTCCTCATCTTTATTGTTCCCGAGTTTCCGAAGGTTGTTGA
Organism: Doryteuthis pealeii; assembly: GCA_023376005.1. Classification (NCBI taxonomy): domain Eukaryota; kingdom Metazoa; phylum Mollusca; class Cephalopoda; order Myopsida; family Loliginidae; genus Doryteuthis; species Doryteuthis pealeii. The sequence continues at coordinate 25,180,027 of CM042162.1, read as the reverse complement.
AGGTTCCCGAGTTCGAGAAGGCTCCCGAGTCCGACAAAAAGGTCTTCGAATTCGAGACGTAAGTATTTAATTCTACAGAAACTTCAATATAAATATAGTTGCATATTCTATTTCGTTGGCAACGGTATTGCTGGTTCCGAGACGACATAAGATCAAAATTACCAAAATATATTCCGTAATTCACAATTTCAATATAGCAAATAAAAGAAACATGAAACCTCTTCTTTTTTTTCAATTCATTTTAATTTTACGTTTACTATTTAAGCAACGCAAGACCATTTGGAATGTTTAATTTTTAAAATTGGTTGAAATGAAATGGAACGAATAACTGAAGAAGGCCGGAAGGCACATCGACCGAAACGTTGAACAGATAACAATAAAGATGAGGACAATAGTCGAATAATCCAAATAATACATATTGTCCTCATCTTTATTGTTATATACACAATTTTTCGGTTGATGTGTCCTCCGGCCCTCATTAGGTCTTTCTTGTTAAACTCAGGAACCTTCTCGAACCCGGGAACCTTCTTGTCGAATTCAGGAACCTTCTTGTCGATCTCGGAAGCCTTCATGTGATAATCGGGAGCCTTCACGGAACTTCGAATCGAACCATTTATTCTATCCAGCGGGGTAAACTGTTCTCTTTCCGTTAACCATGACCGGGTATGTTAATCTATGTTAACTATTCTATGTTATAATCACCATTTGCCAGGATTGAACCTGCAACCTACTGATGATTTTCCTTTAGAACTGTATTAATTCAACATATATCTGTTGCGCCAACTAACTCCCGAGTTAAAAAAAAAAAAAAAGATTCCAGAATTCAAGAAGATTCCCGATTTTGACAAGAAACTCCTGAAGAAAGCCGAATGGCACATCGGCCGAAATGTTAAATATATAACAATAAAGATGATGAAAATAGTCCGAAAAACCCAAATAATACGAATTATCAAGCCCATCTAAAAAAATTCAGACAAAATATGTGACGTTAGAAAAAATAAACTAAGATGGATAATATTTCTCTGAATGTTTGAGATGAGGCTTGATGATTAGTATTGGACACATGGCCTAGTGGATAAAGGAGTTAGGTTAAGACAGTTCTAAGTGACAGTTATCTCTAAACTGCAGGTTCAATCCTGGTCAAGGACATCAGTAACATAGAATAATAATTAACACAGCTTAACGCCTCTACCCCCAGCTATGGTTAGCGGAATGAAACAGGATACCCCCGTGGACTGAATAAAGGGTTAGATTCAAAGTTCCGTGATGGCTCCCGATTCCGACAAGAAGGTTCCCGAGTTCGAAAAGAAGGTTCACGAGTCCGAGAAGGTTCCCCGAGTCCGACAAGAAATACCTGAAGAAGGCCGGAGGGCACATCGGTTGAAATGTTGTACAGATAACAATGAAGATGGGGACAAAAGTCTGAATAATGCAAATAATACTAAGATGGATAGCGCAAACTTTTATCTTTCAAAGACATTCGTTGTCGTAATCCTACATTATAAGGCACACAGTGAGAATTGAACTCACTAACTAAAAATATGTTTTTAAAAATTGAGTTTGAAAAAAAAAAGGTTGAAATAAATGTTGAATACCCATCAAGAATGAATAAAACAAAACGTCTTTGGTATAAATTAACCCAACAAGAGTTGACAAGCCGTAAAATCCAACAACCAACCAAATTTTAGCTTGCAACACAAAGTAAAAAATCGGGTAATTTTCACCTTTAGTTGGCTAAATTCCTAGCAAATAAGGCAATTAGAGTAACCTCCTTTGACTTTCACTTTGAAACAAACCAGTAGCCATTTTAAAAGTCTCCGTGTGAAATACACAAAAAGTAGAAACTTTTCGAAAACAATACAACTGCATGTTTTAACACAAAATATCATAAAATATGTTCTTAATAACAATTAAGTTCATTTCAGATAATGCGCATGCACAATTTTATGCTAGGAATTTAGCCAACTAAAGGTGAAAATGACCAAAAATCGACCGAATAACTGCTTGTAACTCTGAAAATTCGTAAGTTGGGGTCATTCGTAAGTCAAGGTAACAGCGTGTTAGATTTTTATCCTAGAATGAATCCTGTGATTGCTGAAATAATTTGAGCTGAAGCCAGACCAACTGAACAAAATCAGGCGCTGAATTTTCAACATTCAATAATACAGAACTATTTCTACGCGTGTGGGAAGCGTGAAAGATAATAGAATGAATCACACACGCAAATTATGGCTTCGTACGGCTTTCCTGGTAATTAATAACCAGCTTTATTCCCCCACTCCTTTTTTTAAACGTGTCTGTCGTATGTGTGCACGAGGGTACGTTGATTTTGGAACTGTAATGTCTCCAATGTGGCAAAAGTTGCAAATTAATATAAAGAATTACCACACAAAATATTTTTCTTCAAAACTTTGACTTTGTTTGAGGAAATAGATTTCAATCTTTTAAAATGTTATCACTGTTACATAATCTGTTAATGGAGATTCGCTTCCGGTTTTTGTCTGTAACAAAAATTACGTCACTGCTTACGTCACATTACCCAAAATCGTCATAACATAGAATAAATACACTCAAAATTTGAACATGCAACATTAGACAGTCCTCATTGTTTTTTAAAACAAGATTAATAAATACATGACTGGTATTATATATCTATAAATAGTTTGTTTTATTTTAATACATACTTAAAGTTTACATTTCAAATTGTTTTATTTTTTAATCCTTTAATGAATTTGATGATTTTACTTACTTAGGGTACAAACTCGCTGACATTGAATTTTTTTACTCCCACCCCTCAGGCAATATGTTTCAAAAGTTCTATTTTTACATCGCCCAGGGGGGGGTATTTTGTACTAGTCATTATAATTATTGCTCAATTATTGGGTAAAATCGGGGTGTCAGTGGTGATGAGGCATATTTTTAATTTAAATTTGAGTTATATATTATTTGTTTCGTTTAAAATGACAATTTTTTTCTGTTTTAAGTATTGAAATTGAAAAGTAATTTTTTTGTACGGATAAATAAAGTTTTTAAAAAAAATAAAACAAATGACATAATAAGAAAAAAAATAAAATAATATAAAAATGAAATAGAATATCCCACAATTACACATCTCCCAAAATAAAAAAGTTTTTTATCCAATTCTAACCAATTTTTGGACCAAATGTTGTGAAAACGAAGATTTTTAGTGCATTTTGACTGACGATCTTTGATGCCATTTCTTAAAAAAAAAGGGGTGCATGTAATAGATCTAGTTTTTGGTATCAGTATTCATTATGCCAACATACAACTTTCACTGTTTGAGAGAATTTAATATTTAGAAAAAAAAAAGGGGGGAAAAATCAACCTACCCTAGTGTGCACCGATGAAGGTGGAGTCGTAGGAAATGGACTCGTACTCTCTCTCTCTCTCTCTCTCTCTCTCTCTCTATATATATATATATATATATATATATATATATATATATTATTTATAGTTTTTTCCGTAGTTAGGGTCTTTCCATGTGTGGTTTAACCAAGCTGATGCAGGTAGACCATAAGGAGAGCTCAATGTGCCTAATACCAGTGAGTAACAGGACAGAGCAAGATATTTAGTAAATGAAGAAAAACTCTAAACTTGCTTCATTACAATAATTTATTTCAACCGTATTAATACGGCATCTTCAGGTAATCACAAGAACATGACTCTTACTGGGAAATTCTCAGTTCTTGTGATTACCTGATGCGGTATTAATACGGTTGAAATAAATTATTGTAATGAAGCAAGTTTAGAGTTTTTCTTTTTCTATCATTATACTATATATATAATATATATATATATATATATATATATATATATATATATATTGTTACCCCAGACTGATGAAGAAAGGATTACAATTTTGAAAATTTACTAAATAAACGAAAATCTTCTCCCAAACAACCGAGTTTCTTATATTTTTAATTTCTTTAATTGATTGCATTTTCTATGCTGCTCGGGTTAGCTCAGTCAGTAGAGCGTTCGCCTAGAAACCACAAGGTTCTTAGTTCGATACCGGCCCTCGCCAACTCAACGTATGAGTAGCACAGTGCGGTAAAGTAAGGAGCTGATGGTAGGTGTGGCGCTCCCTCAGATGCTAAAATAATCTCCTTGGTCTAGCGCTAGTGAAAAGGGGAAGACTCCTTCGCTGTCTGGTTGATACCAACATTAGGCCGCCCCGACGACTTTACTTACTTTTACTTACATGGCCACTAGAAGTAAGTAAAGTCGTCGGTGTGGCCCAAAGTCGGTACCAGCTGGACAGCGAGGGAGTCTATCCCCTTTTCACTAGCGCTAGACCAAGAAGATTGTTTTGGCGACTGAGGTGGAGCGCTACACCTACCATCAACACCCCACTTTAGCGCAGAGATCCCTGTGCAACATAGGTTGAGTTGGCGAGGGCCCGTATAGAATCCGGGGCCTGAGGGACGTTCTACCGACTGGGCTACTGAATTCTAACGTGTTAAATTCCGCTTAAGAAATTGACCTTGTGGCACCTCCTGATCGTGCGATGGGGTTGGTAAATATGTGCGCGTTTATTTTCACGGGTGTAGAGAGTGATTACTACTGGTACAATGAAATCCAGTACGGTCTGTTGATTGGTTGAATTTTACGGCATGTCAAACTTCAAAATTCAAATTTTTAAACATATTTTTATACTCATTTTTTCTATTTAACCCACAGATAGGACCCTAAAAGATACTACCGCTCCGGGTCAGAGTGGACCTGGAAGTAATGGCAATAAAAGGGGTACTCCACACTTCCCAAAGCTTTAAATTGGAACTTCACCATTAGATGCACTTTAAAGTACGATCTGTTGCAAATACTTGAAGAGGAGAAAGCCTGTCGACTGGTGCTGTAGAATACACCGACTGCACCTCTGCAGAGGAGTAGGACCCGACCTAAATGGTGCAATTCGATGCCTAAGTACGGAATCCTGGTGTCTAAGTAGTCCATGATATGTAAGACTCCACTTTCGCTCTTACTTAGGCTAGACGGACGACCGGGGAGGCCCCTCCGATCAATGGGCTGGTTGCGAGAAGCCCAAGTACCTACATGATTTTCCCAACCCTTTGTCCCTATGGCAACCGTCGATCCTTTTTATGATATATGTGCTAGAAGACGGTGGCTGGGGGAAATTCGTGTCCTAGGCATGGCGTTAAACTGCATCTAATTGTGAAATTCCAATTTTAGAGCTCGGGGAGGGGAGTACCCCTTCATCGCCATTATTCACAAATCCACAATGACCCGGAGTGGAATGGCCCCATGAGTTAAATAGAAAAAATGAGTTTTATAAAAATGTTTTTTTAAAATTGAGTTTTAAAAAAATTGAATACCCATCAAGAATGAATGAAAAAAATGTCGTTGTGATAAAATAAGCCAACACGGTTGACATGCCGTAAGATCCAACCAATCAACCAATCAACCTCTCTAACATTGCTTTTTTACATAAAAAGTTAATTCACTTCTAAAGAGACCACTAATGAGTTCGAGCCTTACTGGGTGCCCGATAATTCTGGACTTAAGCTATAATTAAGCAAGGCTTTGTAAATAACTATTTCTTGTAGAACATAATATAATCAAAATATCATTAACTCTTTGCCTACTTTTAAAGACTTAATGAAAAAACAAATTGGCTGTAAAGTTCCGCTCAAATTGGCTTTCCCACCACAGCGAACCTGCTATAAACCGTCATTGGCATTTCAGTCTCGGAAGACTATGATAAAGTTTTTTTATGTGCCCTGAAGTTACAGCGCCTCCTGTGACTGTGAAGTCCGATGTTTGAAAAACATTCTCGACCACAGATTTTGCATTTGAAGGCTGTCCCCGAAGATGATGATGTTCCGATGCTTTGTTGCCGCTGCTTTCTACTGGACCTCTTAGCTTCATGGTGTTGTGTCAGGGTGACTTCTGACATGAGCAGTCCTCTATGGAGATTCTGCCGCCACCGAGGGCAGTCATGAGCCAAATTTTCCCAGCTGGAAGGGGCAATGCCAAAGCACCTGAGATCATTCTTGCAGACAAACCGTAGTTTGTTTGTAAACCGTAGTTCGTTATAATTGTGAAGAAGGACTAAGATTATAATAAAATAACCCAACACTGGTTGGCATGCCGTAAGATCAAACCAACCAAACCATTTGATTTCGATTTATGATGTTGATTAGATCCATGCACAAATGCTAACGCATTGAAACAATTCAAATAATTCAATTTCCGCGGTTTCTGGCAGAACTCCGGCGAGAATCAGAGTTCCAAACTGGATTAGCATAAATGTACAAAAAGCAAAGAACTTCAGGCGATATAGATAATGCTATCTTCATTTTAGTGTAAGTGAATATATATATATATATATATATATATATATATATATTTCCTATACAACAATTATAAACAGCAAACACGATTAAAGAATGGTATCAAATTTTTAGACCACACAGAGGTATAAATTCTGATGATGGCATTAGTCAGAAACCTAAGGTAAATAAACTTATTTTTATATATATATATATATATTTATATATATATATATATATATATATATATATATATATGGAGAAAATTTAGAAACAAACACGGGATGTTATGATGGATGGAAATTTATAATCGATACTCGAGCATTTCGGTTTACAATGGAAACCTTCTTCAGGACTGTGAAAATGAGAAGAAAACAAGGATTTATGTGGATAAAAGATGATGATTGTTTCGTATGCGGTTAATTAGAAAAAATGTGTGGGAAAAGGTTAGTTACTGTTAGTTGAGTGTCGTTTTTATT
>CM042162.1:25155737-25165737 GCA_023376005.1 Doryteuthis pealeii | reverse complement strand
TGTGCGGACATGGGCGCGGACTAATCAGCTCCTCCCATCTCTTCCCCCCTCTCTCTCTCTCTCTCTCTCTCTCTCTCTCTCTCTCTCTCTCTTTCTTTCTTTCTTTCTCTCTCTCTTTCTCTCTCTTTCTATTTCTCTACTTGCTTTCTACTCGTTTCTTTCTTTCTTTCTTTATCTCTCTCCCCCTCTTTCTAATTCTCTCTGTCTACCTTTCTTACCACTCGTCTCTCTCTCTCTCTCTCTCTCTCTCTCTCTCTCTCTCTCTCTCTCTATCTCTCTCTTCTCTCTCTCTCTCTCTCTCTCTCTCTCTCTCTCTCTCTCTTTCTGTTTTCCTCTGTCTAGTTTTCTTTTCTACTCGTTCTCTCTCCTCTCTCTCTCTCTCTCTCTCTCTCTCTCTTTCTCTCTCTCTTTCTCTCTCTCTCTCTCTCTCTCTCTCTCTCTCTCTCTCTCGCACACACACTTTTCTCCTTTTCTTTCCTTCCCTTTCACTTATTTTCTTTCTTCCACAATCCCAGTCTCTCTCTCTCTCTCTCTCTCTCTCTCTCTCTCTCTCTCTCTCTCTCTCTCTCTCTCTCTCTCTCAACCCTGTCGGTGAGGCTTAGAATACGCCGACTGCATACTCTGTGGAGAGGTAACCCCCCCCCTAAATAAAAACGTGTCCTGGATATGATAATAAACCGCATCCAGTTGTGAGGCTCCATTCTGGAGCTTTATAGAGTACTAGCAGCGGCTACCCGGCGTCGCCTGGGTAGAGGGGGATCTTTTTAAGTTAGTCCCGCAGATCCATTATTACTGAATTGTGAGTTGAATCCGCGTGGGATGCCCCATTTAAATTCCAATGTAAAAAAATAGACCTTGCATTGATCGAGCTACTCTGAAAAGAAATGTTAATGTCTACTATCTAAAATATTAAATGAAAAAAAAAACATGCTGTTATCATTTAAATTTTATATTTCAATTATCTTCACGAATATAAATAAAATCTCTATTATTTTTGCTCAAAAACCAAGCCCTGGTGATATTTGATGTATATATATATTTACTTTGTCGTTAATTGTTTTATTTTCGAAGTTTCCTCCGGACATACATATACACAACTACCCTTTATATATGTATAGATGGAGTACCCCTTCATTGCCATTAATCCCAGATACACTCTGACCTGTTAGAGTCCCATATATTTGGAAATTATTATTACTAGCAAATATATGCACCCCCCAGGAGCAAGTATTTAAGTTTTAATGCAATAAAATATTATATTGAATTAGAAGACTAATGAAACCTAAAAAGCATTTTTTTTTAGCAAATTAAATCGAACTAGGAAGGCTCTACCGACTATAATCGAAAAATAGAATAACTGTCATCTTTCATTGCTGAATTTCCCTAATTTAACTATTTTGTTAAAATTGCAAGTAAAGAATAAAATTACAGTTATTTCTTCTTGATAATGGATTTCTTTTAAGATTTATCCCCGAGATTTTTGCTCATGTTCATAAAAAGACTAAACTATTAGAAATCAATAATACTAAGCATATATTTATCAAAATCAAATTTTTTATATCAATATGCAAATCGCTTTCCCATTCACACTGTAAACCGCTATTTTGTTGTATATATAAATACAATTGCATGTTATTAATATGTTGATATGGTCAACAGTATTAATAATGTAAAACTATTTTATTAATAATTAAGGTTTAAATAAAAAATAAAATCATGGAAAATGTGATGTAAATAACTAAGGGATTTGTGACTTGAGTAGTAATATAGTTTTGGTTAAGACAAACACACAATCTCCATTATAATAAAAAATAAACTTCGAAACAAGTCAACATGTCCTGAAATGTTTATAATTTCCCGCCTATCCTCCTTCCACGATTCCCCTCCCTTCTCACAAACTTGTGACCCCCTCCCACAAAATCTCTACAGCATCGTTCGTTCGAACTACTACCAATTCCTACTACTCCACTACCAATTGTTACTACCTCCCACTACCAATTCCTACGCTACTGCTCGTTTTCTTTAAAACGAGACAGCACGAAACATACCATCAGTTTCCAACATGAAGATGGCAGATCGACATGCCGAAAGCGCTCGTAGAGACACCTTTGGTGGATTGCTACACCAGTTCACCCTGACACCAAAAAAGATGGCCAGACACCTTGAAAGGATTGAACAGAAACTCGTACGACAGGAATTGTCACTCGAGTTCAACCAAACATTATAATAAGATTAGATAGGAATACACGAAACTATATAACCGTGGCAAAATTATTTGTATTAAAAATAATTACTTGAAGCTATGACTGTTTATAAATGGTTATTTTATCATTTACGTTAAACCATATAAGAAAAGGTAAAGTCGTCGGAGTGGCCTAAAGTCGGTATCAGCCAATCAGCGAGGGAGTCTATCCCCTTTTCTCCAGCGCTAGACCAAGGATATTGGTTTTGCGTCTGAGGTGGAGCGCCACACCTACCATCAGTTCCGTACTTTACCGCACAGATCCCTGTGCTACTCATACGCTGAATTGGCGAGGGCCGGTATCGAACTAGGAACCTTGTGGTTTCTAGCTGAACGCTCTACCGACTGAGCTAACCCGGTCCTATAAGATATAATTGCTTGCAAATTATTGATGTTAGAGTGTTTGCAAACAGATAATTATTCTCAAATGATAATAATTCATTTAAACTCTATACTTGTGTGTAAATTGGATAGAAATAGTTGATACCATATATGGTGGACTCTCCTATCGTGAACGATAGATGAGGGTCAGTAGTAAGTGATTTGTCTCTTCCCATGTTGTGCATGCTATCAAGAAGACATTTTGTGTTTCCTTGAGTGTGATAGCAACCCAGCCTTGCTGCGAGCTATAAAGCCACACCCACCCTGTCGGCTGGGGCGTTAGAATGCACCGACTGTACCTTTGCAGAGGGGTAAGACTCCCCCAATGGGGCCACCTGTTGGCCGTGGGTGGCGACCCGTGATGCTTAAGGATAGACCCCGGGTGGATGAGCAGTTCATGACATGCAATACTACACTTTGGCCCTATCTTGGGCTAGACGGGCGGTCGGAGAGGCCCCTTCCGATCAATCGGCTGGTCACGTCAAGCCCTAGTACCTATATGATTTTCCCAACCCTATTGCCCTTATGGCAAGCCCCAACCCCTTTTTATCATATGGGTGCTAGAAGGCGGTGGCTGCGGGTCTACATGTCCTGGGAATGACGTTAAACTCTATCTGATGGTGAGGTTCCAGTTTTGGAGGTTTGGGGAATGTGGAGCACCCCTTCATCACCATTGCTCCTGGTCCACTCTGACCCGGAGTGGTAGTACCTGTTAGGGTCGCATCTATGGGTTAAATAGAAAAATGTATTTATAAAAAATTGTATTATCCATTAAGAATTGAGTTATTTCAAAACTTTATCGGCATTAAATGGCCCACTGAGGTTGATATGCCGTAAAACAAAACAAACCAAACCAATATAAAGCCACACTGACAGATGAAATGTTCTAAGGCGGGAGTCAGATGTTTTTGTTTTAACGTTAGGCGGAGCCGATCTCGATGCTTCAGTCTATTTCCTTCAAAGCTCTTTAATCTAGCGAAACATGTCTTACGGCATTCCTTCCGATTTTATGCTAGATTTTCCCGAGCATTTTATTGCTTTTATTGACGAACACAAGACTTGTGATATTTTAAAGCTGTTTTTTTTTTATACTGTCCAAGTTAAACCAATATACGTGGAGTGAAAATAGTTATCTTTGGAGAGACACCATTTGTGTCTGTCTTCTCTAAGTACCAAGTTAAATCTGAAAACTCTAAATCTGCTTCCACTTCTCACGAAATGGATTTACCAATTCGAGAATAGCTACAAGGTCATTGAAAGGTTAAGACTTGTTAATCATCTTTCGGATACTTTCCATGATTGAAAATGTATCCGTAATCTTTTAAATTCCTACACTATCGTACATGAGGGTGGAAGACCTCCGCAGACTATAGGCGTTTGATCATTTCTGTCTACGCAGCATCCTTCGTGTCCGATAGCATCATCATTTCCTATCAAACGCCACTGTGCGTCTTCGGTACAATATCAACTCGGTTCAGCAAGCCGTGGTCACGAGACGTCTGGGCTGGGTCGGTCATACTCTCTGTCGTTAACTTGGAGAACACATCTGTGACGTGATCACAGCGGACCATCCTCCGGACTGGAAAGAAATGTCGTGGTGGTCAACAACAAAAAAAACGTGGCTAATGACGGTGACTACTGATCTTGAACGAAATATCGGCCCTTGTGTTTACGGATTGCGCCGCTGGAACAGTGACTGGCTGGAGATCACCCATTCGTTCGTATCGGATCGCTAGCATGGTCGACCTTCGTGAGGGACTCATCAAATTCTATAGATGGAGCAAGCACAACCCATCCCCGGTGAATAATGCTACAACCAACTACTGTACATAATTTATTGGCAACCTTTCAATTAAGCAACACTGCAAATCGGATAAATGATTAAATACTTCAGATAATCATTGACACACCTTCTTCAAATTAGTTTTCACATGTTTACTATTATTAATCTCCCTCTCTCTCTCTCTCTCTCTCTCTCTCTCTCTCTCTCTATATATATATATATATATATATATATATATATATATAGTGTGAGATGGTCACTGTTTCAGCTTTTGCTGGAATGGCGTACCAAAGGCAGTATTAATTGGTAGAGAGCTCAATATAAAATAGACTGTTATATAATATAATAAAATAAAAATATAAAGGTTTTACATATCTATTTATTAGGTGACAAATTATTATGACCTAATAAATAGATATGTAAAACCTTTATATATTTATTATATCATATTATATTATATTATATTATATATATATATATATATATATAATATATATCAGAAATTCTCCGTATTTTAACCGCATTGATTTAAAGCACCAAAGAATTTACTCTGACGAAGGCCGTTATTCCTTGTATACTAAAAAAAATGTATAGTTTTCTATTATTGTTATTTTATTTTGTATTTAAAATAGTAATAGATAGAGTACATATGTACGTGGATAAACTCCTGGCCGAAACACGTGTCAGTAAAATAGAATAAAAAAATAAATTTATTTTATTCATTCAGCATTTTCTTTCCTTTATTTTCATTTCAACATACCGTCGGATTCGCTGCGATTTTCAACGGGTTCGATACCGACCCTCGCCAACTCAGTGTATGAGTAACACATGGGGTATGTGTGGTAAAGTGAGGAACTGGTGGTTGGTGTGGCGCTCCACCTCAGACGCTAAAAAACAATTTTCTTGGTCTAGCGCTAGTGAAAAGGGAACAGACTCTCTTGCTGTCTGTCTGATACCGACGACTTTACTTTACAATATATATATATATATATACGAGGGAAATCCCAAAAGTAAGGTCTCCAAAGCGCTGGGAACGTAGGAAAACATTGTCATGTTTGCAATGTTTGTGCCTGTGACTGTGTCTGTGCCTTCGCCTGCCCCTGCGCCTGCCCCTGCGCCACGTTCAGTCTTGACGCTACCACCAAATGTGACGTTTATGCAGTTATTCGAGTTTTGAACGCAAAGGACATTAAACGAATTGAAATTTATCGCCAATTAACGGAAGTGTATGCTGAGTCGTCCATCGATACCAAAAATGTCCGCAGAGAGTTTGTAACGACGACGAGGTCCAAAGCTTCCTCAACGACATAGTAACAATCTCGTATGACATGGGCATGTAAAAACTAACACAGACACCAACAATAATGAATCAACCGAAATGGCAATTATTAAATGATTAATAATTAAAGTCAATCGTTGGACATGAAGACCTTCAGCCACCGCCCTCTAGTACATATATTATAAAAAGGTTTGGGGATTGCCATGAGAGCAATAGAGTCAGGACAATCATATAGGTATATAGGTACTAGAGCTTGATGTAACCAGCTGACTGATCAGGGAGTGACCTCTCCGACCGCCCGTCTAGCCTAAGTAAGGGCCTAAGTGGAATGTTGTATGTCATAGATTACTCAGCCACTAGGATTCCGTCCTTAAGCATCACGGGTCGCCACCCACAGCCAATAGGGAACGAATACGTCGACCTATAGTATCTGGGTAATTCCATGTCAAATCGCCCAGAAAAAAGTAAAATTATCACCCACCCGTTTCAATTTTTCTGCCATTGTTTCCATGTGTGGACTATGTTAACATTAGACAATTCTCAAAATTTGGGCTTCCAATTTCTGATTTGCAAAATTTTAACTAGTGTTGTAGCTTCGGTTCTGAGCAAAAATCAAACTATTTTTTTGGTACAAATAATGTTCAATATATGTGAAATAATGATAGAAAAATAATTTTGTTATTGATGCATCGGGATATTGATCTTGCTATGAAAAATCAGAAATCTTCATAATTTATTGGTTGGTTTTAGACGTTTTGATAGCATTTTTTGGGTTTCTTTGGTGAGAATTCTTTTATAAGCCAATTTTTAGGAATAGAGAAGCTCTAGAACTCATTTTACAGAGAAAAATAAATTACAAAAAGTCGCCATTTTTCGCCAACCCCACTAAATTTTGAGAGCTAAAAATCGACATAACTTCACCAATTTTTAGAATTGGAAGCTCAAATTTTGGGGATTGTCTAACTTTAACATAATCAACACCTGGATAAAATTTCAGAAAACTTGAAGTGGGTGGGTGACATGGCCTGGATGATTTGACATAGATGCATGTTGAAACTTTAACATGATGCAAACATCATTGCCAATATTCAATAAACGTTTCTGTGATTTCTAAATATTTTGGAGACCTTAACTTGACCACTTAGTAACGGTTGGTACTGTGTCCTTAACGGAAGTGTATGGCGAGTCGTGCAGTAAAAACTTTAATTCAGCTCTCTCTCTCTCTCTCTCTCTCTCTCTCTCTCTCTCTCTCTCTCACACACACACACACACACCATATATATATATATAATTTTTATTTATTTATTTTATTTTATTTTTTTTGTGGAGAGAAATTTTATTTATATAATTTTTAATTAATCATGACAAGCAAATTCGGCGAATACCATGTGCGACGTGAGGAACACTGTACAGCTGTTTCGACCTAATTTTGTCTCATCAGCAGTGTATACCTACGATCTCCCCCCGACAGAGATCGAACCGGCGAACCCAGGGCGCAAAGTGAGAGACTCTACCCCTAGGCCAACCGGACACGCCACACATGAAACTCGCCAAATCAACTTGTCAATATATATATATATATATATATATATATATATATATATATATATATATATATATATATATATATATATATATATATATATATATATATATATATATATATAATAAAGAAAAGGCTTAAATACCAATCATATCAGTAATAAATTTATTTCTACCCATATATCTATATCTATAATACGCTCAATATATGGACTTCATCAGACCGCTAATTCCATTGAAATGATCAAATAATAAAACTAGCGGTCTGATGAAGCCCATATAAATATATATAGATATATGGGTGGAAATAACTTTATAACACCTGATACGCTGCGTAGACAGATATAAGTATTTTTTATTACTAAATTTATTGATCTGTATATAATTCCCGAATTATTGTATATTGAGCTCTCAACATTGGACTATACCTACTTTAACATTCAGTTGTTAAAGAAGGCCAAGCTTAAAATCATTACTAACACCAACTAACCTGGTGATATACATATATATATATGATCGTTTGCTCGCAAACTAGATCTCTCTGAGATCGTAAAATATGTAAACAAACCTATGTATTTAATAGTTTAAACATTACCCGATACAGCAGCTGTCAAAGTGGCCGAGAGGTTAAGAAATAAGGTAGGCAATTAGTTAGTCGTAGTTCGCTTCTAGCCAGGGATAGTTATTTTGTCTAGCCACACTGAGGAGGCGTGAAACGCCGAAACACGTGTCTGTGGATGACTTATTAATATATATATATATATATATATATATGCGTGAGTATGTGTGTGTGTGTGCTTGTTCATATCTATCACTTTGTCTGTCTGTCTACCTGTCTAAAAAAATTGCATATGTATGTTTACATCGATCTAATCTGATAATACATATATATATATATATATATATATATCCCTCTCTCTTCCTCCTCCTTCTCTCTCTCTCTCTCTATCTATCTCTCTATATATATATATATATATATATTATAACCGGTAGGGAAAAATTAGTTGATTGGTTGTGTTTTTTTTTTATTTTATGGCATATCAACCCTTTTCGGGTCATGTAATACCGAATCAAGTCATTTTGATTTAAGTTTTCTTACAGTACCTACTGTTGCTTAAATGGTCACCCATCTAAGTATTGGACAGACTTATCGGTGCTTAACTTTGGTGAACCGGTGATTTCAACGCGTCTTGACAGTAAGCGTTAGGGACGGTACACGAAAATGAGTCAGGGGAATCCACGCTGTCCGCACGTCTTTATTTTGATGATGATGGTCAGCGGATAGAGCAAAGATATTTTGAATGGCCAACTGCGTCCCGGTTACTTGAATCTAATCCGACATCTTTAAGCCAATCGACTGATTGTTGGTCAATCGATTTCAGCCAATCAGAAATCACTTACGATTCAGAGCTTTTGAAAGAACCCAACTGACCTTTTGAAAAAAGAATACCAAATATGGATTGCAAAGACAACTCCGGACGCTGAAAGCTATGGAGTCTATAGGGCTGGACACTGGCGATGGCTGTGCGGGACGACGTAATTGGAAGAACCAGTGAAGCATGGCCGACCTCGTGAGTGGTCAACTAATCGAGTGGACAGCAGATGGTTGAAGGGTTTTTGATTGAAAACGAATGACGTTAATGCTGTTGGTAATCTGGCTTTGAAGATACCGTCATTGGTTCCTCGTCATATCTGGAATCTTCACGAGCAGATTAATAGATTCCATAGATTCCCTCTCTCTCTCTCTCTCTCTCTCTCTCTCTCTCTCTCTCTCTCTCTCTCTCTCTCTCTCTCTCTTCTCTCTCTCTATCTCTCTCTCTATATATATATATATATATATATATATATATATATATATATATATATATATATTATGTAGGACTGTAAATAAGTGTACACATAGAAAGTGTTCAATGCTATAATAGCAGAGCTTGTATAAAAAATAAAATTGTAAAATTATAGATACTATATTTCCATCTTCTCTCTCTCTCTCTCTCTCTCTCTCTCTCTCTCTCTCTCTCTCTCTCTCTCTCTCTCTCTCTCTCTCTCTCAGCTTTTTCTATCTATCAGTTCATATCTCCTAAAATTATTAAATTATGGTAACTATATTTCCGTTACTCAATTTTCATGTGTGTAACACAATCCTCAGACAGGATAATAGTAAAAACGTTTGTATAGCGTGCTGTGTTCACGAGGTTATATATATATATATATATATATATATATATATATATATATATATATATTATTATTATTATTATTATTATTATTATTACAGGGGTATACACTGGAATAACCTATTCAAGTTTCACCATAAGGATCTTCAGGGTTAAATCCACTGAATTAATCAAGATATTGATTAATTCCATCCGATTGTACGAGTGTATTTTGTGGTTATGACGGTTAATGACAGACCCGAAAAAAATCATCCCCGTTTTTTGTTTTTGTTTTTTTTTTTGGGGGGGTCGAGTCTGTCATTAACCGTCATAATCATGGTGAAACTCGAGTAGGTTATTCCAGTGCATACCATTATAATAATAAATTTGCTCTACTCACGTATTGAGCCACTTTATATTTGTTATATCGCTGTCTTATCATTGTGAAACTTGTATCAACTAACCATTGTGACCAATTTCACCGGTAAGTCACCTTTTTCATATATAAAATCATATATATATATATATATATGTGTGCGTGTGTGTGTGGTGTGTGTGTGTGTGTGTGTGTAAATTGCAATTCTGGAGCCTATGGGTTAAATAGACAACTGTATTCA
>CM042162.1:25143237-25148237 GCA_023376005.1 Doryteuthis pealeii | reverse complement strand
AGTGAAATAAAGCTTTAGTCACCGAAAGTTACAATATTTTCTGTAAGCTTTCAGCTTGTATGTTTGGCTTGGTTTCTTGGATTTTACGGCATATCAACCCTTCTTGGGTTATTTTGTGCGGAATGCGTTTTGTTTTGGACACATGGCCTAGTGGAAAAAGGAGTTAGGTTAAGACAGTTCTAAGTGACAGTTATCTCTTGACTGCAGGTTCAATCCTGGTTAAGGGCAATAGTAACATAGAATAATAATTAACACAGCTTAACGCCTCTACCACAGCTATGGTTAGCGGAATGAGAACAGGATACCCCCATGGATTGAATAAAGGGTTTGGTTCAAAGTTCCGTGATGGCTCCCGATTACGACAAGAAGGTTCCCAAGTCCAAAAAGGTTCCCTGTGCTTGTAGATGTTATTCTTAGCAAGAAATATCTCTGGATCCGGTCTGCTCTGGGCTGGTTAGATATTCTTAGCTAGGAATATCTCTGGATCCGGGCTGGTAGATGTTATTCTTAGCTAGAAATATCTCTGGATCCGGTCTGCTCTGGGCTGGTAGATGTTATTTTTAGTTAGAAATATCTCTGGATCCGGTTTGCTCTGGGCTGGTAGATGTTATTCTTAGCTAGGAATATCTCTGGATCCGGTTTGCTCTGGGCTGGTAGATGTTATTCTTAGCTAAAAATATCTCTGGATCCGGCTGGTAGATGTTATTCTTAGCTAGAAATATCTCTGGATCCGGTCTGCTCGGGCTGGGAGATGTTATTATTAGCTAGAAATATCTCTGATCCGGTTTTGCTCTGGGCTGTAGATGTTATTCTTAGCTAGGAATATCTCTGGATCCGTCTGCTCTGGGCTGGTAGATGTTATTCTTAGCTATTAGAATATCTCTGGATCCGGTCTGCTCTGGGCTGGTAGATGTTTTATTCTGGAGCTAGGTAGCTCTGGATGCTGTAGATGTTATTCTTAGCTAGGAATATCTCTGGATCCGGTCTGCTCTGGCTGGTAGATGTTATTTTTAGCTAGAAAATATCTCTGGATCCGGTCTGCTCTGGGCTGGTAGATGTTATTCTTAGCTAGAATATCTCTGGATCCGGTTTGTCTGGGGCTAGTAGATGTTATTCTTAGCTAGGAATATCTCTGGATCGGGCTCGGGCTGGTAGATGTTATTCTTAGCTAGAAATATCTCTGGATCCGGTCTGCTAGACTCTGGGGGTAGATGTTATTCTTAGCTAGAAATATCTCTGGATCCGGTCTGCTCTGGGTGGTAGATGTATTAAGCTAGAAATATCTCTGATCCGTTTGCTCTGGGCTGTAGAGATGTTATTCTTAGCTAGAAATATCTCTGGATCCGGTCTGCTCTGGGCTGGTAGATGTTATCTTAGCTAGGAATATCTCTGGATCCGGGCTGGTAGATGTTATTCTTAGCTAGAAATATCTCTGGATCCGGTCTGCTCTGGGCTGGTAGATGTTATTTAGTTAGAAATATCTCTGGATCCGGTCTGCTCTTGGCTGCGTAGATGTTATTCTTAGCTAGAATAATATATCTGGATCCGGCTGGTAGATGTTATTCTTAGCTAGGAATATCTCTGGATCCGGTCTGTCTGGGGCTGGTAGATGTTATTTTTAGTTAGAAATATCTCTGGATCCGGTCTGCTCTGGGCTGGTAGATGTTATTCTTAGCTAGAAATACTCTGGATCCGGGCTGCTGTAGATGTTATTCTTAGCAGGAATATCTCTGGATCCGGTCTGCTCTGGGCGGTAGATCTTATCTTAGCCTAGAAATATCTCTGGATCCGGTCTGCTCTGGGCTGGTAGATGTATTCTTAGCTAGAAATATCTCTGGTCCGGTCTGCTCTGGTCTGGTAAATGTTATTCTTAGCTAGAAATATCTCTGATCCGGTCTGCTCTGGGCTGGTAGATGTTATTCTTAGCTAGGAATATCTCTGGATCCGGGCTGGTAGATGTTATTCTTAGCTAGAAAATATCTCTGGATCCGGTCTGCTCTGGGCTGGTAGATGTTATTTTATTTCTTAGCTAGAATATCTCTGGATCCGGTCTGCTCTGGGCTGGTAGATGTTATTCTTAGCTAGAAATATCTCTGGTCCTGTCTGCTCTGGGTCTGGTGTTATTCTTAGCTAGAAATAATCTCTGGATCCGGTTTGTCTGGGCTGGTAGATGTTATTCTTAGCTAGGAATAATCTCCGGCTGAGATGTTTATTCTTAGCTAGGAATATCTCTGGATCCGGTCTGCTCTGGGCTGGTAGATGTTTTTTTAGTTAGAAATATCTCTGGATCCGGTCTGCTCTGGGCTGGTAGATGTTATTCTTAGCTAGAAATATCTCTGGATCCGGGCTGGTAGATGTTATTCTTAGCTAGGAATATCTCTGGATCCGGTCTGCTCTGGGCTGTAGATGTTATTCTTAGCTAGAAATATCTCTGGATCCGGTCTGCCTGGGCTGGTAGATGTTTTTAGCTAGAAAATATCTCTGGGTCCGTCTGCTCTGGTCTGGTAATGTTATTCTTAGCTAGAAATATCTCTGATCCGGTTTGCTCTGGCTGGCTGTAGATTTATTCTTAGCTAGGAATATATCTGGATCCGGGCTGGTAGATGTATATTCTTAGCTAGGAATATCTCTGGATCCGGTCTGCTCTGGGCTGGTAGATGTTATTCTTAGTTAGAAATATCTCTGGATCCGGTCTGCTCTCTGGTATTGGTTAGAGTTATTCTTACTAGAAATATCTCTGGATCCGGGCTGGTAGATGTTATTCTTAGCTAGGAAATATCTCTGGATCCGTCTGCTCTGGGGCTGGTAGATGTTATTCTTAGCTAGAAATATCTCTGGTCCGGTCTGCTCTGGTCTGGTAAATGTTATTCTTAGCTAGAAATATCTCTGGATCCGGTCCGGCTCTGGCTGGTAGATGTTATTCTTAGCTAGGAATATCTCTGGATCCGGGCTGGTAGATGTTATTCTTAGCTAGAAATATCTCTGGATCCGGGCTGCTCTGGGCTGCGTAGATGTTATTTTTAGTAGATAGAAATATCTCTGGATCCAGTCTGCTCTGGGCTGGTAAATGTTATTCTTAGCTAGAAATATCTCTTGGGTCCGGTCTGCTCTGTCTGTAATGTTTATCTAGCTAGAATATCTCTGGATCCGGTCTGCTCTGGGCTGGTAGATGTTATTCTTAGCTAGGAATATCTTCGATCCGGGCTGGGTAGATGTTATTCTTAGCTAGAAATATCTCTGGATCCGGTCTGCTCTGGGCTGGTAGATGTTATTTTAGTTAGAAATATCTCTGGATCCAGTCTGCTCTGGGCTGTAGATGTTATTCTTAGCTAGAAATACTTCTGGATCCGATCTGCTCTGGGCGGTAGATGTTATTCTTAGCTAGAAATATCTCTGGGTCCTGTTGCTCTGGCTGGTAGATGTTATTCTTAGCTAGAAATATCTCTGGATCCGGGCTGGTAGATGTTATTCTTAGCTAGAATATCTCTGGATCCGGTCTGCTCTGGGCTGGTAGATGTTTATTCTTAGCTAGAAATATCTCTGGATCCGACTGCTCTGGCTGGAGATTTATTCTTAGCTAGGAATATCTCTGGATCGGTCTGCTCTGGGCTGGTAGATGTTATTCTTAGCTAGAAATATCTCTGGATCCGGTCTGCTCTGGCTGGTAGATCTATTTTTAGTTAGAAATATCTCTGGATCCGGTCTGCTCTGGGTGGTAGATGTTATCTTAGCTAGAAATATCTCTGGTCCGAGCTGCCCTGGCTGCTAGATGGTTATTTCCTATAATTCCAACCTAAAAAAAAGTACCACTCTGAATTAAATATCTGTTAATTAACCTACTCACCCATTATTCCCATTAAACTAACCTTAAACCCTTTCCCTAACCCTAACCCCTAACACTAAACCCTAACCCCGTCTTCTTTTTCCCAGCAGATCTATAAATAAATAAATATTATATCTGTCAATCAGAGGGCGTTCTTCTTTTTTTAGGTTGGAATTATAGGAGAATAACCTGTAGATGTTATTCTGTTATTTGCCGATTCTGGGACTTCTGTGTTGTTGTTTTTTTGTTTGGGGGGGTTTTTTGGGGTTTGTTTTTTGTTGTTTTTTTTTTTTTTGCCATTAAAAATTGAACGTTACCATTTATTATTTTTGTTATAGTTTTTTTTAAACTGGTGAGTCCATAATTTTTGCCCTTTCACCTGTACATCTAAATAAAAAGAATCAATGGTGTTATTGTTTTTTTTTTAAGGGGGGGGGTTTTCACCTATAATTTGTTTTCAGTTTTTCTTTGTTTTCACTAAAGAAAAGAACCTTTTGTTATACAGCTGAAATTGGCAAGAAAAGAAGAAGAAAATCAATGTTTTGTTTTAAAAAAAAGCCTTTCTAAACTTAATTGATAAATAAGAATTCTCCTATTGACCAATCAAAAATCTGCCCGTCTGCAGAAAATACATTTTTTTGTTGTTCTAATTGATCGGAATCTTTGGCGATATTTCTTGATTTAAAAATAAATCTAAACACGGAACTTAATATGGCTATTCATTCTGGAAAACACACACAATCCGGATAATCCTCGCTTCATACATTCCTATTCGGAATTTTTTAATTAAAAAAAAACCTAATGTTTTGTTTTTGTTTTGTTTTATTTGGTGGGTTTTTTTTAGATAAAGATTATTCTTTATTTAATATCTAATTCCCTTCATTTTTCTTTCATTTTTATTATTTATTTCCATATATTTTTATCATTATTCCTATTTTTTTTTCTATTTATTCTTATTTTTATTTTTCTTATTATAATCATTCTATTTTCATTCTTCTCTTCTTCTTCTCTTCTCTTCTTCTTCTTCTTCTTCTTCTTCTTCCTTCTTCTTTATTAATCATATTATCAAGCGGACCACCAATTCTTTTAAATGTTCGTATGTCGTGTTGTGTGTACTGTGGTGTGTGTGTGTTTGATAGAATTGAGAGATAAGAATTGATTCGCGAATCTCTCTCAT
>CM042162.1:25127207-25143137 GCA_023376005.1 Doryteuthis pealeii | reverse complement strand
AGACGAAGAGGGAAGATAGAGAGAGAGACTAGACCATAATATCATTAAGAAATGCCTAGAAAGATAGTGTGGAATGGTCGTACACTGCAAAATTCTCCCGGCTAATCCTCCTGTTAACAGTTGGTATCGATCTGCGTTCGAGTTTTACTTAACCATGCCGAGATGGAAGATGTTGTGGGCAAAATAGAAGAAGGGAAAGGAGAGTGAGGTATGGAATAAAAAAAAACAAATAGAAAAGAGTAGAAAGTGAAAGCAAAACATTACACTTATTACACCCCCACACACTATATATATATATATATTATATATATTATAAATGGAAGAAAAATCTTTAAATTTGGTTCATGTTGATGATTTCACTGCAACAAGCTTAGCTCGCAACATTATTCTTCAGACACAGAGCAAAATAGTGGAATTAGGCTTTTCGGAATATTTTTGAATATATATATATATATATATTATATATATATAAATATATATCATACTTTGTGGGACCGAAATTCTTTTGGTGATTAGGATGATTCTAAACTGCGTCCTTTCCTCCAACTGTAGGGTTGTTGCAAAGGTCAGGTTCGGATTGTGAGAGCTTCAACTGGTTTTTTTATATAAACAGAGCAGTTGTACTTTTGTAAAGAAAAAAGGCTTAAATGCGGGTATTCAGTGATTATGGTCCATTCCACCCAGGTGGTATCTGAGAACCCTACGAATCTCTTCATCACTGGGAGAAGGATTAAAATGTATAAATATAAGCTGATTTAATTGTTTACCAGTTTGAATAAAGAAAGCGATCTGAAGGAACTCGTAGGGGTCTTCAGATACCCACGTTGAAAATGGACCATAATCGCTGAATACCCGGTCTTAAAGCCTTTTTTCTTTACAATTATTATATATATATATATATATATATATATATATATATATATTAGTATATATATATATATAGTATATCAACCGCTTCCGGAGCTGGACATGACTACAAGGTCCAATTTCTTAGCCGGTAGTTTAAGAAGGTCTGAACTTCAGAAATTTCCTCTCCTAAACTGGTTACCGAACCAAAGTCAAAGAGCCCCAGTCTGACCTACTATTGTACCCATAGTGGTAGCGAGAGTAATGGATGTATACCTTCCAAAAGAATATTCTGCGTATATGAAATGTCCATGATTTGAACGAGGTCCATTCCTAGAACCTAACCATACGCCACGCGCTTCCACGCTTTTTTGAAAGTATAACCCGTGTTTTCTGGTTTTTATGTGTGTAATTTTGGGGTGGTGGTGAAGGCGGGAAAATCCAGATACATTTTAATAGATTTCACCAAAGACATTCCGTGAAATCAACGCCCTTCTTCCAACCTATGCCTTATGGCAACCCCAAACGCTTTTTTTTTATTCATATATGTGTGTGGCTTGAGGGTTCTTCATATCCAGCGTGAGGGCGTGAATTTCCAATTCTGGAAGTTCTGGAGAATGTTGAATACCCCTTCATCATATTACACCCGGGTGACACTCTGACCCCGGAGGGTGATCTGTACCTGTTAGTTCATCTAGCGGTTAAATAGAAAAAATGAGTTTAAAAAAAATTGTTAAAAAAATTGACTTTAAAAGAAAAAAATTGAATTACCCATCAAAGAATGCAATTAAACAAAAAGTATTTCAGATAAAATCACCCAATTTAGGGTTGACATACCCGTAAACTCCAACCAACAACCAGGCAACTAACCAACCAACCAGCTGGGTGCGAAAATTCTGTCTAATATAAACACATTTGCTCGGTCTGAAGATGATATAGTGAGCTGAGCTTGTTGCAGTTGAAATAAAATTATCACATGAAGAAAATTTAAGTCTTTTTTTTCCATTTATTTAATTATATATGCTCTGTCGTTCACACACAAGGAACAATGTATATTGAGCTTCTCATACGGTGACCTGTATATTACAAGTAGAAACTCCGCATGGAAGGATTCCTTAACCACCAAGGAACTGGAATCACACACACACACAGCACACCGCCCACACACACACACATTATTATATATGTTTTATTAGCTAATTATGGTATAATTAGAATTAAAATTAATAACAATAACAGAAAATGATAACTAAGGAATAAAATAAACGAATCAGAAATAGCCGCACGCGAAAATGAGAGAGAAAATCTTATCTAACGTGGCGTTCAACCGTTATTTATTACCCGAAAAGAAATTTATCCAGTTTAAACAAAGACATTGAACATCGACTTAGTTAGCGTAGGGTAGGGTCTCGTTACAAATATTTGGATTGAAAAAACCAAATGAATAGACCCTTAACTCTTTTCCTCTACTACTCATATATATATAATATATACAATAATATATATATATTATATATATATATAATATAATTTATACCCTCAATCATTATTACATAATTTATTCAGTCTATTCAGGGAGCTTCAGACTATAATGCTAAGTCTCTAAGACTTTTGTAGTTTCTTTACTATAAATTTACCTGTGAATTCGTAACATACAGGCCACACATTGAGCTCTCAAATTGCCGACAGATTTTTTTTAAAACCTCTTGTGTCGTAAGGAAGATTCTCTCTGGATTTGGATTATATATATATATATATATATATATATATTATAATACCAACCCCTCCGACACTGAGAGGATCTCGACACAAAAGTCCAATTTCTTAAGCGGAGTTAACAGTTTGAATTCAAAAGTTTTCATACAGGCTCCTAGACAGGTTGCATTACCCAGGTGGGTAAGAGCCCAGTGGCTCTACTATTACCCATAGCTGGAGGGAGTATAGTTGCATCAACCGGGCCGCAAGGTTATTTAAGCGCGACTGTGAAATGCAACAGTTTTCGTCAGGATTGAACTTGGGTCGAGGAGTCCATTTTCCTACGACTCTAAGCTCCCTCCTCTCTCTCTCCCCCCTATCTCCTCTCTCTCTCTCTCTCATATATATTATATTATAATAGGATATATATATATATAATATGCTATACAATTTACCTTGGTAGAGCACTGTGGGGGAACTTCTTAGTTGAACTTTCACCGGTCAGCATTAAGGCATGTACTCGCCTGTTGTTTACAGACTTGAGTTCTCTGATGATTTGTAAAAACATACAACCTGTATAGTATGTACCAATTAATTGTGCGCCTCTGACTGACAGTTCTCAAGAACCGTAAGGATGTAAGGAGCTTGACAGACGAAAATTCTGTCGGGGTTTCACGCCTCCCCTGAGGCAGCTGTTTAAAAAGTCGAGCCGCCACTGATGAGACAATAAATGTCTTATGGATGACTGAATATATTTTAATATATATATATATATATATATATATATATATATATATCCCTTACCGCAAATAAAGCATTTTAAACCCAAATGTACCGCAGTTAATATAAACGATGAACAAAGTGACCCAAAGGTTAAAAAAACACGACAAAAAGTCTACTACTACCAAATTAAGCCCCAACCCGGGGAAATATATTAACATTTGTTCATTTTCTCACTTGTAGTTCTGTCTGAAGAAGGCTGAAGTTTTCAAAGATGAGAATTTTAGTTGAAATAAATTTATAATCACCAACATGACTGATATTAAGGCATTTCTTTATCAATCATACGAATATTGCTCAGTATATAATTATCAAATTATAATTTCAGCGGACCACCAAATCTTTAAATGTTGTACATGTGTGTGTGGTGTGTGTGTGTACATGTGTGTACGTGTGTGTTGTGTAGAATTGAGAGAGAGAATTGATTCAGGAACGAAAAGAAGAAAATAGTGATTAAAGGTTATAATAAGTGCAGAATGTGTGGATACGAAACGGTCAACCATATAATAAGCGAATGCAGCAAACTAGCACAAAGAGAGTACAAGACTAGGCACGACTCTGTGGGAAAGGTAATCCACTGGGAATTGTGCAAGAAATTCAATTTTCACCATACTACCAAATGCTATATGCACAAACCTAAACCTGTTCTAGAGAACGAGACGCATAAAATTCTCTGGGACTTCGAGGTACAGACGGATCACCTAATCCCGACCAGGAGACTGGACCTAGTACTGATTGACAAGAAAAAGAGAACCTGTCATCCCGATATTTTTGCCATTTCGGCCGACCACCGAGTGAAAATGAAAGAAAGCGATAAGATTGACAAATACTTAGACCTTGCCAAAGAATCGAGGAAACTTTGGAACATGAAAGTGAAGATGGTACCAATCGTGGTTGGTGCCCTTGGAACGATCCTCAAAGCTCTGGAAAAGAATTTGGGTGAACTGAGACCATGCAAACTACAACACTGTTGGGATCGGCTAGAATACTCAGAAAAGTCCTGGAGACCTGAGGAGACTTGCTGTCACTCAGCCTCCAATGAATCACCAGCTACGGCAGGTGTGAAAAACTAATAATAATAACTAATAATAATTAATAATAATAATTAACAAAAAAAAAGAGAGCTTGTCAACTGGTAGATTTTGCAGTTCTAACAGACCACAGGGTGAAGTTGAAAGAAAATGAAAAGATGGATGAATACCTGGACCTTGCCAGAGAAATGAAAAAAGTTGTGGAATATGAGGCTGAAAGTGATACCAATTGTAGTTGGTGCACTTGGAACAGTCCGAAAAAGCTTGGAAAAGACTGGAGGACCTGGAAATCAGAGGAAGAACAGAGACCATCCAGACTACTGCATTGTTGCAATCGGCTAGAATACTCGGAAGAGTCCTGGAGACCTGAGAAGACTTGTTGTCACTTAGATTTCAGTAAAATACCATCAGCTAACACTGATATGAAAAACTCAAAAGGAGCGAAATAATAATAATAATAATAATAAAATAATAATAATAATAATAATAATAATAATGAACACTATAAAATCACTTGATGAAAATGAAAGTTACAAATACTTAGGAATTTTAGAAGCGGACAATATCAAGCAAACAGAAATGAAAGGAAAAAGTTAAAAAAGAATGTCTCAGGAGAACTAGAAAACTCTAGAACCAAACCTTAACAGCAGAAATCTGATCAAAGGAATCAATACCTGGGCCGTCCCCATTATAAGATACTCAGGACCATTCTTAAAATGGACAAAAGAAGAACTCAGACAGATTGACCAAAGAACGAGAAAGTTAATGACCATGCACAAGGCTCTTCACCCTTAGAGACGATAGAGATAGATTATATGTGTCAAGAAAGGAAGGGGAAAGAGGTCTTGCAACATGAGGACTTCGTAGAAACCACAATCCAAAAACTTGAGGATTACACATGAGAAAGAGCAAAGACAAATTACTTATGGCGGCCAACAATAGTAGAAGTGACAGATGGACAAACAGAAAAAAAACAACAAAGACTAGAAAACAAAAAATGGAAAGAAAAAACAATTATATGACACTTCAAACGACAAATCGAAGAGGTTGCACATGAAAAGACTTGGACCATGGTTAAGAAAAAGGAAACCCAAAAGAGAAACAGAATCATTAATAAGCTGCATAAAATAATACCATACTAACAAGCGAAAATTGATAGGACCCAACAAAATAGTAAATGTAGACTTTGTGGTAATAGAGATGAGACTGTATAAACCATATACTCTGCGAATGTAGCAAACTAGCACAACGAGAATAACAACACTAGACACGACTGGGTTTGGGAAGGTGATCCACTGGGAATTATGCAAAAAAAAATTTAATTTTGACCATACACGCAAAAGTATATGCATAACCAGAATCTGTTCTTGAGAACGAAACACATAAAATTCCTTGGACTTTGAAATAAAAAACGGAACCTTATCCCAGCAAGAAGACCCAGACCTAAGGATAGAAAAGGGCTTGGAAAGTTCTGGATAGAGAAGAAGAAGAAGGAAGAAGAAGAAGAAGAAGAAGAAGAAGAAAGAAAGAAGAAGAAGAATGATAATAAGAAACAATTATAAGAATAATAGAAATGGAAAAATATAATAATAATAATAATAATAATATAATAATAATAATAATAATAATAAATAAAAAACGGATCACCTTATCCCAGCAAGAAGACCAGTCATAGTGTTGATTAACAAAAAAGAAAGAACTTGTCAACTGGTGGATTTTGCAGTTCCAGCAGATCATAGAGTGAAGCTAAAGGAAAATGAAAAAATGGACAAATACCTAGACCTTGCCAGAGAACTGAAAAAGTTATGGAATATGAAAGTCAAAGTGATACCAGTTGTAGTTGGTGCACTTGGAACGGTCCCAAAAGGATTGGAAAAGGGTTTGGAAAATCAGAGGAAGGATTGATACCATCCAGAACACTGCGCTGCTGCAATCTGCCAGAATACTCAGAAGAGTCCTGGAGACCTGAGGAGTCTTGCTGTCACTCAGACTCCAGTGAAAGACCATCAGCTAATGCTGATGTGGAAACTCAAAAGGAGTAAATAATAATAATAATAATAATAATAATAATAATAAATTAATAATAATAATAATAATAATAATTCGTTCCCGAATCAATTCTTTCTCTCAATTCTACACACACACACACACACACACAACATTTAAAGATTTGTGGTCCGCTGATAATAATGATAATAACTAAAGAAGAGAAAGAAGAAGAAGAAGAAGAAGAAGAAGAAGAAGAAGAAGAAGAAGAAGAAGAATGAAAATAGAATGATTATAATAAGAAGAATAAAAATAAGAATAATAGAAATAAAAATAGGAATAATGATAAAAAATAATATGGAAAATAAAATAATAAAAAAATGAAAGAAAAATGAAGGGAATTAGATATTAAATAAAGAATAAAATCTTTATCTAAAAAAAAACCCCAACCAATAAAACAAAACAAAAACAAAACATTAGGTTTTTTTTAATTTAAAAAATTCCGAATAGGAATGTAATGAAGCGAGGATTATCCGGATTGTGTGTGTTTTCCAGAATGAATAGCCATATTAAGTTCCGTGTTTAGATTTTATTTTTAAATCAAGAAATATCGCCAAAGATGTCCGATCAATTAGAACAACAAAACTAAATGTATTTTCTGCAGACGGGCAGATTTTTGATTGGTCAATAGGAGGATTCTTATTTATCAATAAGTTTAGGCTTTTTTTTAAAACAAAACATTGATTTTCTTCTTTTCTTGCCAAATTTCAGCTGTATAACAAAAAGGTTCTTTTCTTTAGTGAAAACAAAAGAAAAACTGAAAACAAAATATAGGTGAAACCCCCCACCCTTTAAAAACAATAACAACTCAATTGATCTTTTATAGATGTACAGGTGAAGGCAAAAATATGGACTCACCAGTTTAAAAAAAACTATACAAAAATATAAATGGTAACGTTCAATTTTAATGGCAAAAAAAAACAACAAAAAAACAACCCCCCCCAAAAAAAAACAACCAAAAAAACAACCAACAAAACAAACACACAGAAGTCCCAGAATCGGCACAATAACAGAATAACATCTACAGGTTATTCCCTATAACTCCAACCTAAAAAAAGAAGAACCACTCTGATTGACAGATATAATATTTATTTTTATAGATCTGCTAGGAAAAAGAAGACGGGTTAGGGTAGGTTAGGGTTAGGTTAGGAAAGGGTTTAAGGTTGTTTAATGGGAAATAATGGGTAGGTTAATTAACAGATATAATTAATTCAGAGTGGTACTCCTTTTTTTAGTCTGGAATTATAGGAAATACCCATCTAGCAGCCCAGGGGCAGCATCTCGGACCAGAGAAGTCATGTTCTAGCTAAGCCAATAAACAATTCTACCAGCCCAGACGCAGACACCGCGATCCCAGAGATATCGTCTAACTAAAAACATGAACATCTACCAGCCAGAGCAGAACCCGGAATTCAGAGATATTTCTAGCTAGTAAATTAACATCTACCAGCCAGAGCAGACCGCGATCCAGAGATATTTCTAGCTAAGGAGTACATTTACCAGCCCAAGAGCAGTCCGGATCCAGAGATAGTGTTCTAAGCCTAAGAATAACATCTACCAGCCCCAGAGCAGACCGGATCCAGAGAGAATATTGCCTACGCCTAAGACATAACCACCATCTACCAGCGCCGGACTCAGAGACTAATTTCTAGCGTAAGATATAACAATCTACCAGCCCATGAGCAGACAGGCACCCAGAGATATTTTCTAGCTAAGAATAACATCTACCAGCCCAGGAGCAGAATCGGTACTCCGAGTATACTCTAGCTAGCAATAACATCTACCAGCCAGAGCAGACTGGACCAGAGAATATTTCATAACTAAAAATAACACCTCTACCCACGCCCAGAGCAGACCGGAATCCACGCAGATTTTCTAAGCTAAGAAATAACACTCCTTACTAGCCTCGGATCCCAGATGATATTCCTAGCTAAAGTAATAACACTCTACTCAGACGCCAGAGCAGATCCGGATCCAGAGATATATAATTTCCTAGCTAAGAAACACTTTCACCCAGGACTGTAGAGAGACGCGACCCAGACAGAATATTTCTAGACTAAGCAAAATCATCTACCAGCCAGAGCAAGACTGCGAGATCTCAGAAATATTATCTACACACTACAACAATACACATCTATCCAGCACCAGAGCAAGGCCCGGCATCCACGAAGACGTTATTTCGTCAGAAACTAGAAAACATCTACCAGCCGGATCCAAGAGAATCATCCTAGCTAAGCAATAACATCTACCAGCCCAGAGCCAGACGGATCCAGAGAATATTCTAGCCTAAGCAATACATACTTTACCAGACCAGAGCAGAACACGGACCGAGGATAATTTACTAGCTAATAGATTAACATCTACCAGCCACGAGCAAGACCGGATACCAGTGTAGATATATCCTAAGCTAGACCATGACGATTCTACCAGCCAAGAGCAGACCTGGATCCAGAGCTCATTTCCTAGCTAAGAATACATCTACCAGCCGGATCCAGCAGATATTTTCTTACTAAGCAATAACACTTACCAGCCCAGAGCCAGACCGGATCCAGAGATACTTTCTAATAAAAAAATACATCTGACCAGCCCAGAGCAGACCGGATCCCAGAGATTTCCTAGCTAAGAAATACATCTACCACCGGATCCACGATATATTCCTAGCTAAGACTAACATCTACCAGCCAAGCAAACCGGATCCAAGAGATATTTCTAGCTAGAATTAACATTTACCAGACAGAGCAGACCGACCAGACGATAATTTTACTAAGAATAACACTCATACCAGCCAGAGGCAGACCGGATCCAGAGAGTACTTTCTAGCTAAGAAATAACAATCTACAGCCCAGAGATCAGACGGATCAGAGATATTTCCTAGCTAAGAATAAACATTACCAGCCCGATCCAGAATATTTCTAGCCTAAGGGAATAAACATCACCAAGCCAGAGCAGACCGGATCCAGAATATTTCTAAACTAAAAAATAACATCTACCACGCCCCAGAGCAAATCGGATCAAGAGATATTCCTTAGCTAAGAAATAACATCTACCAGTCCGGATCCAGACTACTATCCTAGCTAAGCAATAACATCTACCAGCCCTCAGAGCAAAACCGGATTCCAGATAGTATTTCTTAGCTAGAATAACATTTACCAGACCAGAGCAGACAGGACCGACGATATTTCTAGCTAAGAAATTAACATCTACCCAGCCAGAGCAGACGGATCCAAGACGCATATTTCTAGCTAAGAATAACCATCTACCAGCCCAGAGCAGGACTGGATCCAGAGATATTTCTAACTAAAAATAACATCTACCAGCCAGAGCAGACCGGATCCAGAGATATTTCTAGCTGAAGGCAATAACACTCTACCAGCCCGGATCCAGAGATATTCCTAGCTAGAAATATCTCTGGATCGGTCTGCTCTGGCTTGGCTAGATGTTCATTTTAGTTTAGAAAATATCTCTGGATTTCCAGTCTGCTCTGGCTGGTAGATGTTATTCTAGCTTTTAATGAATATCTCTGGATCCGTCTGCTCTGCGGCTGTGATGATTTTCTTAGCTAGGAAATATCTCTGGCGTCCTGTTCTGCCTCTGGTCTGGTAACATGTTATTCTTAGCTAGAAATATCTCTGGATCCGGTTTGCTCTGGCGCTGGTAGATTTATTCTTCAGCTAGGAATATATCTGGGATCCGGAGCTGTAGATGTTATCATTAGCTAGGAATATCTCTGGATCCGGTTCTGCTCTGGGCTGGTAGATGTTTATTTTTAGTTAGAAATTATCTCTGGATCCCGTCTGCTCTGGGCTGGTAGCATTGTTTATTCTTAGCTAGAAATATCTCTGGATCCGGGCTCGTAGATGTTATTCTTTTAGCTAGGAATATCTCTGGATCCGGTCATGCTCTGGGCTGGGAGATTTATTCTTAAGCTAGAAAATCTCTGAACCCGGTTCTGCTCTGGGCTGGTAGATGTTATTCTTAGTTTAGAATATCTCTAGCCGTCCGTCTGCTCTAGTCTGTAAATGTATCTTAGCTAGAAATATCTCTGGATCCGAGTTTGCTCTGGGCTGGTAGATGTTATTTCTTAGCTAGGAATATATCTGGATCCGGTGTCTAGATGTTATCGTTAGCTAGGATATCTCTGATCCGGTCTGCTCTGGGCTTGGTAGATGTTATGTTTATTAGAAATATCTCTGGATCCGGGTCTGCTCTGGGCTGGTAGAGGTTATTCTTAGCTAGACAATGATCTCTGGATCCGGGCCTGGTAGATGTTATTCCTTTAGCTATGGAATATCTCTGGATCCGGTATTCTGCTCTGGGCCTGGTAGATGTTCATTCTTAGTCTAGACATATCTCTGGATCACCGGTCTGCTCTAGGAGCTGGTATAGATGTTTTTTAGCCTAGAATATCTCTGGGTCCCAGCGTCTGCTCTGGTTGGCTAAATGTTTATTCTAGCTAGAAATAATCCTCTGAGCATCCCGGTCGCTCTGGGCTGTAGATGTTATTCTTAGCTAGGAATATCTCTGGATCCGGGCTGGAGATTTTGTCTTAGGCTAGAAATGTTATCTCTGGATTCCCTGGGCTGCTCTGGGGTAGGTAGATGTCTAATTTTTACGTAGATATCTCTGGATCAAGTACTGCTCTGGGACTGGTAGATGTTATTCTTAGCTAGGAAAATATCGTCTGCGGTCCGGTCTGCTCTAGTCTAGGTAAATGTTATTCTTTAGCTAGAAATTATCTCTGGATCACGGTCGCTCTGGGCTGGATAGAATGTTATTTCTTAGCTAGGAATAATTCTTCTGGATCCGGGCTGGTAGATGTCTATTCTTAGCTAGAAATATCTCTGGATTCCGTCTGCTCTGGGCTGGAGATGTTATTTAGTTAGAAATAATCTCTGGCATCCAGTCTGCTACTGGCGCTGGTAGATCGTTACATTCTTAGCTAGAAATATCTCTAGATCCGATCTGCTCTGGCTGGCTAGATGATTATTCTTAGCTAGAAAATATCTCTGGGTCCTGTCTGCTCTGGGCTGGTTAGATGTATCATTCTTAGCTAGAAATTATCTCTGATCCCGGGCTGGTAGAGATGTATTCTTTAGCCTAGGCAAAATATCTCTGGATCCGGTCTGCTCTGCGGCTGGAGATGTTCAATCTTAGCCTAGAAATATCTCTGAGATCCTGGACTGTCATCTGGGCTGTAGAGTTATTCTTAGCTAAAAATATCCTGGATCCGGTCTGCTCTGGGCTGGTAGATGGTCTATTCTTAGCTAGAGGGAGATATCTCTGGATCCGGTCTGCTCTGGGCTGGTAGATGTTATTTAGTTAGAAAATTATTCTCTGGCATCTTGTTGCTGCTCTGGGCTCGGTTAGATTGTTTATTACTTAGCTTAAGAAATATCTTCTGGGCCGAGCTGCCCTGGGCTGCTAGATGGGTTTATTTCCCTATTAATTACCAACCTAAAAAAAAGGAGTAGAGTACCACTCTAATTAATTATATCTGTTAACATTAACCTACCCATTATTTTCCCAATTAAACTAACCTTAAACCCTTTCCCTAACCCTTAACCCCTAACACTAACCCTAGACCCCGTCTTCTTTTTCCAGCCAGATCTATAATAAAATAAATATATATATCTGTCAATACAAGGAGTGGTTCTTCTTCATTTTTAGGTTGGAGTTATGTAAGGGAATAACCGTAGGATGTTATCCTGTTATTTGCCGATTCTTGGGACTTCTTGTTGGTTGTTATGTTTTTGTTTGTTGTTTTTTTGGGTTGTTTTTTTGGGGGGGGAGGTTGTTTTTTTGTTGTTGTTTTTTGCCATTAAAATTGAACGTTTACCATTTATATTTTTTGTATAGTTTTTTTTAAACTGGTGAGCTTCCATATTTTTGCCTCACCTGTACATTATAAAAGATCAAATTGAGTTGCTTATTGTTTTTTAAAGGGTGGGGAGGTTTCACTATTTTTAGTTTTCAGTTTTTCTTTGGTTTTCACTAAAGAAAGAAACCTTTTTGTATATACAGCTGAAATTTGCAAGAAAAAGAAGAAAATCATGTTTTGTTTTAAAAAAAAAAGCCTAACTTATGATAAATAAGAATCCTCCTATTGACCCAATCAAATTAATCTGCCCGTCCTTGGCAGAAAATACATTTAGTTTTTTTGTTGTTCTAATGATCGCCGACATCTGTTGGCGATTATTTCCTTGATTAAAAATAAATTCTAAACACAGGAACTTAATATGGCTATTCATTCTGGAGAACACACACAATCCGGATAATCTCGCTTCATTACATTCCTATTTCGGAATTTTTTTAATTAAAAAACAACCTAATGTTTTGTTATTGTTTTGTTATTATTTGGTGGGTTTTTTTTAGATAAAGATTTATTCTTTATTTTACATACTCTAATTCCCTTCATTGTTCTTTCATTTTTTTATGTATTATTATTTTCCATATTATTTTTTATCATTATTCCTATTTGATTTCTATTATCTTTATTTTATATTCTTCGTATATAATCATTCTATTTCTTCATCTTCCTTCTTCTTCTTCTTTCTTCCTTCTTCTTCTTCTTCTTCTCTTTCTTCTTCTTCTTTAGTATATTATCATCATATTACTCAGCGGGACCACCAAAATTCTTTTAAATGTCTTGTGTGTGTGTGTGTGTGTGTTGTGTGGGTGTGGTGTAGAAAATTTGGAGAGAAAGAATATGATTCGGGAACGAATTTTTATTATATTATTATTTTATTTATTATTATTACTATGATTATTATTATATTTACTCCTTTGAGTTTCCACATCGCTATTAGCTTGTGGTCTTTCAACTGGAGTCTGATCATAGTGACAGCAAGACTCCAGGTCTCCAGGGGACTCTTCTAGTGATTCTGGCAGATTGCAGCAGCGCAGTGTTCTGGATTGGTATCAATACCTTCCTCTGATTTCCCCAAACCCTTTTCAATCCTGTTGGGACCGTTCCAAGCTGCACCAACTAAACTGGTATCACTCTTGACTTTCATTATTCCATAACTTTTCAGTCTCTTGCGCAAGGTCTTAGGTATTGTCCATGTTCATTTTCCTTTAGCTTCACTCTATGATCTGCTGGAACTGCAAAAATTCCGACCAGTTGAAAGTTCTTTCTTTTGTATAATCAACACTAGGACTGGCTCTTGCTGGCGATAAGGTGATCCGTTTTTATTTACTTTATTTATTATTATTATTATTATTATTATTATCTATTTATTATTACTATTTTATCCATTTCGTATATTCTGTATACCATTGTTCTTATTATATTTTCTCTCTTCTTCTTCTCTTCTTCTTCTTCTTCTTCTTCTTCTTCTTCTTCTTCTCTCTATCCAAACTTTTCCAAGCCCAGTTTTCTAATCCTAGGGTTCTGGTCTTCTTTGCTGGGATAGCGTGATCCGTTTTTATTTCAAAAGTCCCAGAGAAATTTTATGTGTTTCGTTCTAAGAACAGATTCTGGTTTATTGCATATACCCATTTTGCTGTATGGTCAAAATTATTTTTTTGCATATTCCCAGAGTGGATTCACCTATCCCAACCCAGTCGTGTCTCAGTGTTGTATTTCTCGTTGTGCTAGTTTGCTACATTCGCAGAGTATATGATTTTACAAGGTCTCATCCATTTACCACAAAGTCTAACATTACTATTTGTTGGTCCATCAATTTTCGCTTTGATTGTAGTCTGCCCTTTCATGGATTATTTTATGCCAAGCAATTATTTAATGATTCTGTTTCTCTTTTGAGGTTTCCTTTTCTTAACCATGTCCAGTCTTTTCATGTGCCACCTCTTCGATTTGGTCGTTTTGAAGTGTTTCATATAATGTTTTTCCTTTTCCATTTTTTTGTTTTCTAGTCTTTGTTTGTTTTTCTGTTTGTCCTCTGTCATATCTACTACTTTGTATGGCCATGCCATAAGTAATGTTGTATCTTTGCTCTTTTCTTGGTAAATCCCAAGTTTGGATTTGTGGTTTTCTATCCGAAGCCTCAATGTTAGCAAGACCTCTGTTTTCCCCCTTCCTTTCCTTGACCACATATAATCTACTCTAGTCCGGTCTCTTAAGGTGGAACGAGCCTTGTGCCCCATGCGTCATTAACTATTCTCCGTTCTTTGGTCCCAATCTGTCTATCTGGAGTTCTTCTTTTGTCCATTTTTTAAGAATGGTCCTGGAGTATCTTATATATGGGGACGGCCCAAGGATTGATTTCTCTTGATCAGATTTTCTGCGCTGTATTAAGTTTGGTTTTCTAGCAAGTTTTCTAGTTCTCCTGAGATATTCTTTTTTTAACTTTTCCTTTCATTTCTGCTTTGCTTGATATTGTCCGCTTCTAAAATCCATACAGTATTTGTAACTTTCATTTTCATCAAGTGAATTTTATAGTTGTTCCTATTATTATTATTATTATATTATTATGATTAATTATATTATTATTATTTCGCTCCTTTGGAGATTTTTCATATGCCAGTGTTAGCTGATGTTATTTTACTGAAATCTAAGTGACAACAAGGTTTCTCAGGTCTCCAGGACTCTTCTCCAGTATTCTAGCACGATTGCAACAATGCAGTAGTCTGGGATGCTCTCCTGTTCTTCCTCTGATTTTCCAGTCCCTTCCATCTTTTTCCACAGCATTTTCGGGATGTTCCCAAGTGCACCACAACTACAATTGCGTATATCACTTGCCAAGCCTCATATTCCACAACTATTTTTATTTCTCTGGCAAGGTCCAGGTATTCATACCACTCTTTTCATGTTTCTTCAACTTCACCTGTGGTCTGTTTAAGAACTGCAAAATCTACCAGTTGACAAGCTCTCTTTTTTTTTTGTAATCATTGATTATTATTATTATTATTATTAGTGGAGGTTATTAGTTTTTACCACCTATGACGTAGCTGGTGATTCATTGAGAGGCTGAGTGACAGCAAGTCTCCTCAGGTCTCCAGGGACTTTTCTGAGTATTCTAGCCGATCCCAACAGTGTTGGAGTTTTGTCATTGGTCTCAGTCACCCAAATTCTTTTCCCAGAGCTTTGGAGGACGTTCAAGGGCACCCAACCACGATTCGGTACCATCTTATCCACTTATTCATGTTCAAGTTTCCTCGATTCTCTGGGCAAGGTCTAAGTATTTGTCAATTTCTTTATCGCTTTCTTTCATTATTCATCGGTGGTCGGCCGGAATGGCCAAAATATCGGAGGATGACAGGTTTCTCTTTTTTCTTGTCAATCATTCTAGCTTCCAGTCTCCTGGTCGGCGATTAAGTGATCCGTCTGTACCTCGAAGTTCCCAGAGAATTTGTATTGCCGTCGTCGTTCTTCATAGAACAGGTTTAGGTTTGTGCATATAGCATTGGTAGTATGCGTTGAAAATTGAATTTCTTGCACAATTCCCAGTGGATTTACCTTTCCCACAGAGTTCGTGCCTAGTCTGTACTCTCTTTGTGTAGTTTGCTGCATTCGGCTTATTAATATGGTTGACCGTTTTCGTATCACACATTCTGCACTTATTATAAACCTCTT
>CM042162.1:25104707-25119707 GCA_023376005.1 Doryteuthis pealeii | reverse complement strand
CTCTCCTGCTTTCAATCGAAACACGACTATAATTGGAAGTGACAGTGAGACTTGTACGTTTTATTATTTGAACTTTGGTCAGTAATATTCTTTTTTCCGTTCTTTTTAACAAAAATGTGTTGTTGTTTTTTTTTTTCATATACATGTATTCCTTATCTTTTAGTTGATAATAAAGAAATTAATGATAGCAATCATCACTTTGTTCTGTTAATGTAGAAGAAGGATTTAAAGATTTAGTTGTCATGTGCGGCCCTCATGACAGACATATGTAATCCCAGGCATACACCCCCAGTCGGGCTCACCTGTTTCCGTGGGTGGCGACCCGTTGTGCTTAACGGTGGAATCATGGTGGTCCGAGCAGTCCATGACTGAGGGTCTTATTGTCTCAGGTATGACGTTAAACTCTATCTTGATGGTGAGGTTCCAGTTCTGGAGATCTGGGGAATATGGGAAATTGAATGAGAGCCGCCATTGCGGTCCGTCTCGCTCAACGGTTAACCAGAAACTTATTTTCTAAACTGACTTAGATCACGAACCGGAAGAGTAGGTCAAACATCAATTGTTACATACCCATATCAACATGCTCATGTTGCGGATATATATATTTACCAGCCCCTCCGCACGAGCAGGATGTGGCACAAGGTCAATTTCGTAAGCGGAGTTCAACAGATTTGAATTCAGAGTTTTCCTTCTCCTAGAAAGGTTGCCTAACCAAGGTTAAAGAGCCCAGTCTGCCCTACTATTCATCCATAGCTGGAGGGAGAGTAGGATTCATATCTTTCCCAATGGTATTAGTGCTAAGTGAAATGCAATTATCACATCCCGGATTTGAACTCGGGGCGACGAGTCCATTTCCCATGACTTTAACCATTACACCACGCACTTCCATTCATGTTGCGGGTATATACACAAATGTTCTTTTAGTGGAGAGAGAGAGAGAGAGAGAGAGAGAGAGAGAGTGTGTGTGTGTGTGTGTGTGTGTGTGTGTGTGTGTATCAGAGAGATGAGATGCATATTTGCATTACTTACTTCTTTCTTCTTCTCTGGTCATTCGTCTGATCGTCTAGTCGCCATGTTGAATTCTATCTTCTTCTTGTTGGCCGATCTTGTTGTTGATTCCTTTTCTAGCTAAGACATTCATGACCAACAACGCCAAGTTACTGTTTAAACTTTTATTCCTAATAATCTTAACTAACTAACACAGCGCACGTGCAGGCGATAAGTTCCAGTTAAGAAAAAGACGTCTCTCTGCGCCAACACCGAGCTTGGAACTGAAGAGCTAACTAGCTCTCATGTGACTTCACATGATTTGCGGACTTTTCCGCCTCCGGGGTTAAAAGGTCCCAAACCGTCTGTAACTTTCCATTTTCGCTATACAGTGTTGTCAATAATCTATGCTACCATAGATTATGCAACACAGTCAGAAAGTGCCAATCACTTTTCGTTCCGTGTTTTTTCCATTAATCCTTATTTTAAAATCTACGCAACCGTACATAATTAATAGACTAGTGAAAGAACCTCTTCGTCGTTCCGTATGCCACTTGCAAACGGTTTTTGACATCCATGTACGACTTCCGTTAATCGACGATGAAGTCCAATCGGTTTAATGCTTTTTGCGTTCAAAAAACGAATAACAACGCAAACTTCACACAGAGCGGTAGCGTCAATCGAGAGTTCCATCAGAAATGATTGCCAAGCCAAGACTAAATGTGCCAGTAAGGCGCGCTGGAACAGGCACATGAATAACAAACATAACAATCATTCCCACCACCAACATTACCTAGTTATATATCTGTAATGGCCAATACCCCCGACATAAACGGCAAAGAATCGCTTGTGCCATGAACCAGAGTCCCGGATGGGACGAGACGGAATTTGCATAAAGGGTAGCCGAGCGATCTTAAAAACGGACACTGGCTGATACTGTCAGTCAGCAAAAGAAGCAAGTGTCTGTGACAGAGGTGAAATTCGACGACTGCTGTGTTTTTGGGTGTTTAACAGAGGAAATGAGAGGAACGTATTCAGTTGGTAGAGACTTTGCTGACGGTGAAAGGAATTACTGTGTTCAATAGAACAGACTGCAGTTGGAAAACTTTTAACAGTATCATTGGCATTTCAGTCTCGGAAGACTATATAGTTTTGTGCCCCTGAAGTTACAGCTCCTCCTGTGAATCTAATGTTCGAAAAACATTCTCAACCACAGATGTCGCATGTAAATGCTATCCCTGAAGAGGTTGACGTACCGGTGCTTTGTTGTCGCTACTTCCTTCTGGACCTCTTGGCTTCATGGTGTTGCGCCTGGGTGGCTGCAGACATGAACAGTCTGCTATAGAGAGCGGACTAGTTATATATATATATTATATATATATATATATAAGTAAAGAAATAACAAAAGACTTAGAGATTTTAGCATTATAGTCTATTTCTGGGAGCTTAGACAAATAGTCTAACTCTCCCGACTCATCAGATGCGAATGATGAAATTTTTTATTACTTTAAAGGCATTTGAATACAGATTTTTATTTTTTATATAAAAGGCTGTCCCTGAAGAAGAAAAAAATAAA
The DNA here is from genome assembly GCA_023376005.1 of Doryteuthis pealeii. Classification (NCBI taxonomy): domain Eukaryota; kingdom Metazoa; phylum Mollusca; class Cephalopoda; order Myopsida; family Loliginidae; genus Doryteuthis; species Doryteuthis pealeii. The sequence continues at coordinate 25,117,144 of CM042162.1, read as the reverse complement.
GAAAACTCTTGTGTCGTAAGGAAGATTTCCTCTCTGGACTTTTGGATATATATATATATATATATATATATATAATATATATATATATATATATATATATGTGGTGTGTGTGTGTGTGTGTGTGTGTGTGTGTGTATTCTCAATTTTAGTATGTTTTATGTTGGCTATCTGACGAAACGAGGCTCTTTTCTGGTGTTACCGGCAGAAATAAATTATAATAGCCAAACGACTGTTGAGTTTTACTTTCTTATTGGAAGTGTAAATATTGCTCTGTATATAATTAACTTATTAATCATCTTACATTGAGCTCTCTTGGGTATTTGAAATAATCCTTGTATAAATCTATAGGTGTGCATCAGCATGGGCATGCATTGTGCATATTACGGGGTATATCCTCCCCAACTTATCTGTCTATTAGATATTTTTATCTTTATATAAATAAATATATATATATATATATATGTTAGGGAGAGTTATCTCCCCCTAACGATTCGAACCGGACTCTCTAAAAGAGGAGGGAAAAACAGACTGCACAGCAGATCAGAACCGAGCAGGTCATACACTCTCATCCTCATTAAGCTAGAACTCTAATCTAAACCCATCCACTGTATTCCCTGTCAGTGAACCATAAATAAAACAAGCATTGTTATTGTTAACAATTTCCCTGTTTTTATTATTATTTCTGTTATCCCTACATCTCGGATATAACAGATTTGTGGCGACGAGGATTGTTTTGAAGATTCTACACACGTGGATATAAAAAAAAAAATGGCGATTTCACAGGAAGCCTTAACACAAATTTTAAGCCAGCAACAAGAGATGTTCGCAAAACAGCAACAAGAGTTCATGGCTATGATGACTCAACAATTCAATCAGCAATTTAATCACCAGGTTGATATTCTACAGGGAAAACAGAATTTGAACACAAATTCAGCCGAGGAAATGGCGAAAACTATCACGGAATTCACCTATGATTATAAGAACGGAAAAACTTTTGCTTCGTGGTACAAGCGATGGATAGACCTTTTCCAAAACGAATTCTCACACAAAAACGAAGAATGGAAAATTCGTCTATTAATTCGGAAGCTGGGTACCCAGGAACATGAAAGATTTACAAATTATATCATTCCCAAGGAAGCTACGGATTTTTCCTTCGCTGAAACAGTAAACTTGCTTAAAGAAATATTCGGAAATAAGCAGTCACTATTCAACACCCGGTTCAATTTCCTGAAGTTGGAAAAAAATGTGACGAAGACTTTGTAACATTCACTGGTATTGTAAATCGTGAATGCGAAAAATTTAAACTGAGTTCTCTCACAGAAGAACAGTTTAAATGTCTAATCTTTATCAAGGGACTTACCTCTGAAGCACACAGTGATATTCGGGCGAGGTTACTCAGTAAATTAGAAAACGATAAAGATGTGACAATTCATGCGCTCACAAATATATGCAACGACATGGTAAAAATTAAAAGTGATACCATTTTAGTGCAAAAACAAAGTACCACACCATCAACTTTTAACGTACAGGCTAAAAAGGTAAACAAACCTTCCGAGGCATGCTGGTTTTGCGGAGAAATACATTATTCAAAGTTTTGCCCGTTTAAAAAAACATAAATGTAATGTTTGCAAAAAAATTGGTCAAGGAAAACTTTTGTGAGCCCAGACAAAAAAATGGGCCGAAATTCCAACCAGGAAGAAAATCCGTAAATAAAAAACAGTGGAACAGACAAACGGCACAAACAAACTCAGTGTTTGCTACTTCAAAACGGACTACAAAAGCAGCCGGAAATATTTAGTTGTTTCAGTAAACGATAAACAAGTTCGTTTTCAATTCGACACAGCGTCAGATATTACACTGATATCTCAAGAGACATGGAAATACCTAGGAAAACCTAGATATTCTGAATCACAACACATGGCAAAAAGCGCTTCTGGTGACCTATTTCAGCTTACCGGTGAGTTACATTGTAATGTGACATTTCGGAATATTGCTTTCTCGAGTTTATGTTATCTTGCTGAGAATTCAGAACTAAATTTACTCGGTCTCGACTGGATCGAAAAATTAAAACTTTTCGACATTCCTCTCAGGTCGGTTTTTAACACATTCAGCATAACGTCTGTTACGGAAATTGAACGTTATTTTACTAGTGAACTTAAAAATAAGTTCAGCGATGTTTTTCAGGAGGGCCTTGGTTGTTGCACAAAAATTAAAGTAGCTTTAAAATTAAACAAGGATGCTAAGCCTATTTTTAGGCCGAAACGACCAGTACCTTATGCCGCACTGGATATTGTCGAAAAAGAACTGCTACGTCTTCAGAAACAAGGAGTAATAGAGCCTACAAATTACTCCAAATGGGCTGCTCCCATCGTGGTTGTAAAGAAAGCAAATGGGAAGGTCCGGATATGCGCGGATTATTCGACTGGACTGAACAATTCTCTGGAATCACATCAATATCCTCTACCAATTCCAGAGGATTTGTTTACAAAATTAAATGCGGGAATTTTCTTTGCAAAAATCGATTTTTCCGATGCCTTTCTCCAACTCGAAGTTGAAGAGGAGTCCAAGGAGCTCCTTACAATAAACACCCACAAGGGTTTATTTAGATTTAACCGGCTTAGTTTTGGGGTTAAACCTGCACCAGCCATATTTCAGCAAACTATGGACGCCATGTTAACGGGACTGACAGGAGTTGCAGCATTCATTGACGACATCATCGTTACAGCTGCATCTCAGGATGAACTTTTGCAACGATTGTTTTCAGTTTTCAGCCGAATCGGTGAATACGGATTTCGGGTTAAGGCTGAAAAATGTGAGTTTTTCCGGGACAAAATTAAATACCTTGGGTTATAATAGATAAAAACGGTAGACCCCGACCCGGAAAATACCAAAGCAATTTAAAAATATGCAGGCACCTGTAAATATAAAAACTTTACGTTCCTTCCTTGGCATGGTTAGCCACTACAGTGCATTTTTGCCCGAACTTCATAGAGTTCGTGCACCTCTCAACAGTCTTCTCAAGAAAGATGCTACATGGGACTGGTCTGATGCATGTCAGTCAGCCTTCACAAAGGTAAAAACTTTACTTTCCTCAAATTTTTGCTGACACATTATGATCCATCCATGGATATTATCGTGGTCTCAGATGCCTCTAATTACGGCGTTGGAGCTGTTATTTCTCATGTTTTTCCTGATAACAGTCAAAAAGCAATTGCTCATGCATCCAGGTCACTTACACCTGCAGAACGCAACTATAGCCAAATTGAAAAGGAAGCCCTGGCTATAGTATTTGCTATAAAAAAATTCCATAAAATGCTGTATGGACGACATTTTACTCTGATCACAGATCACAAGCCTCTTCTCAGCATTTTTGGATCCAAAAAGGGGATTCCCGTGTACACAGCAAACCGTCTACAAAGATGGGCTACTACATTGTTGGACTATAACTTTACTATAAAGTACAATAGGACTGATACAATTGGTCATGCTGATGCACTATCTAGGCTCATGACTGTACAAGATAAAGTACCAGAGGACTCAGTCATTGCAGCTGTATCTCTGGAGCCAGAAGTCACTTCAGTTTTTGCATCCACTGTGAGAGCATTACCGGTTACTTCTACAATGATCCGTGAAGCTACAATTTCTGATCCAGTGCTACAAATAGTGAAGCGCTTTCATCATACAAAATGGCCAAAAGTATGCACAGACAAAAGAATCCAACCTTTCTTCCAGCGTCGAGCTTCATTGTCAGAAGTCGATGAATGTCTTCTTTTTGCTGAGCGCGTTATCGTTCCATCCTCATTACAGGACAGAGTGGCTCAAGCAATTTTCATTATGGTCATCAAGGTATTAGTCGTATGAAAGCCCTAGCACGCAGTTATGCTTACTGGCCAAATATGGATAAGCAGTTAGAGGAATTAGCACACACATGTACCAACTGTCAATTGGCAGCAAAATCTCCCAGGAAAACTACACTGAGTTCTTGGCCTATTTCCTGAATCCCCCTGGTTACGCCTTCATATTGATTTCGCTGGACCTATAAATGGACAGTGTTATTTTATACTTGTCGATGCTTACAGCAAATGGCCAGAAATTTTTTAAAATGAATCGCATCACTTCAGACGAAACAATCCAAAAGTTGAAACAGATCTTCAGTCGCTTTGGAATTCCCCAGATATTAGTTTCGGATAACGGAACTGCCTTCACTTCAGGTACCTTTGCAAATTTCTGTGCACTTAATGGTATACAACACATTAAAACACCACCCTTTCATCCACAATCAAATGGACAGGTGGAGCGTTTTGTAGACACTTTTAAGAGGGCACTCATCAAAAACAAAGGGGAGGGAACCACGCAAAGAAATATTGGAAATATTCCTCAGTAGTTAGAGCTACACCCAATCCCAACACACCTAATGGTAATTCACCAGCAGAAGCACTGATGAATCGCAAAGTTCGTCTACATATAGATGTCATTCATCCTACTCCAAAACATTCCCAAACAAGGAATATGATGATGGAGGAACAATTTAACAACATCATGGCGCAGTGAAACGCACATACGTACCAGGACAATCTGTACTTGCAAAGGACTACCGCAATGGCAAGGAAAAATGGATTCAAGGTCGCATTATACGTCGTTCTGGAAACGTCATATATGATGTTGATATAGAATCTACAGTTTGGGTTCGACATGCAAACCAATTACGGTCTTCTCACCTTCCAGAGACTATGTCAAATTTTACCTTACCGCTGGATATTTTATTGGACACTTTTGAACTGCCTCCACAACGTCCCCTAGACATACCAAAGGAAAACCCTAAGACACCAAATAAATGTGTGCTTAGAAGATCCTATAGATTTCGGAGAAAACCCTATCAACTACACATAGATTCCCGAAACAAAACATATGAGCTAAAAGCTAAATAGGGGAGGTGTTAGGGAGAGTTATCTCCCCCTAACGATTCGAACCGGACTCTCTAAAAGAGGAGGGAAAAACAGACTGCACAGCAGATCAGAACCGAGCAGGTCATACACTCTCATCCTCATTAAGCTAGAACTCTAATCTAAACCCATCCACTGTATTCCCTGTCAGTGAACCATAAATAAAACAAGCATTGTTATTGTTAACAATTTCCCTGTTTTTATTATTATTTCTGTTATCCCTACATCTCGGATATAACAATATATATATATATATATATTTGTGTGTGTGTGTGTGTGTGTGTGTGTGTGTGTGTGTGTGTGTGTGTGAAATAGAGAGAAGGGGAGATCCTCTTTCTCCATATCTATCTATATGATGATCAATCGATCTATATATCAATCTCTTTCATATTTATCCATCTATGTTCCTCTTTATCTATCTATACATGTATAAAGGGCAGTTGCGTGAATCTGTATGTCCGGAGGAAACTTCGAAAATAAAACAATTAACGACAAAGTAAATGCATATATACACATTGAATATCACCAGGGCTTGGTTTTTGTGCAAGAATAATGAAGAATTGATTTAAATTCATGAAGATATCTAAAAAGTAAAATTTAAATTATAACAACATGGAATTTTTTCCATTTAATATTGCAGGCATAAATTTCTATTTTCAGAGTGACTGGATCAACGCAAGGTCTTTTTTTTACGTAGGGATTTGAATGGGGCATCTAGCGGGGATCCAACTTACAATTCAGTAATAATGGATCTGCGAGACTAACTTTTAAAAAATACCCCCTCTACCCAGTCGACGCCGTATAGCCATTTCTAGTACATATATAAAGAGCTGTTGTGTGAATCTGTATGTCCGGAGGAAACTTCGGAAATAAAACAATTAACGACAAAGTAAATATATATACACATTAAATATCACCAGGGCTAGATTTTTGAGTAAAAATAATAGAGATTTGATTTATATTCGTGAAGATAATTAAAAAATAAAATTTAAATGATAACAGCATGGAATTTTTTCATTTAATATTTTAGATAGTAGATGTTAACATTTCTTTTCAGAGTAGCTGGATCAATGCAAGGTTTTTTTTTTTTTTTTTTTTTTTTTTTGACATAATGATTTAAATGGGGCATTCAACGAGGATTCAACTCACGATTCAGTGATAATGGATCTGCGGGACTAACTTTTAAAGAATCCCCCTCTACCCAGGCGACGCCGGGTAGCCGCTGCTAGTCTACCAATAAAGGTCTGTTTTATCTATCTATCTATCTATCTATGCGCAAATATACATAAATAAATCTTTGTGCACAACAGGTAAAAGTTCAACTAATTTACGTCAGAGTTGTCACTTTTGATTAGACAAACCATTTTCTACCTGCCTACTCCCCTCCTGCTATAAGTTATCCCAAACTTGCGATCTCACAAACTAAGCAGAAAAATGACCTCGAAAAACGGAAATTTGCCCAACCGGACCACCGTCTCGCCTAATTAACTGGTAAGAGTCGATACCCAAATAGTATTACATACTTACTGGTTTTCATATTAATCAGATTGGATCAGTTACAAAGTGACTCATGCTATAACTAGCAAAATCACATAGCATTAGTTCAGTGATTCCAAACATCGGGCCTACGCCCCACTCGGGGGAAATGCAATAATAATAGGGGGGGGGCAATATGAAAAATATAGTAATATCAACATCTCTTTTTTTACCCTATATGGGTAAAGATTATAAATTTATAGGGTAAAATTGTAATTACAACCTAGCTGAGCACAACAGCTTGTACAATCTAGTCAAGTGTTCACCCACTAATGTCATCGTGCATCTGGTACCAGTTATATGCGTGGCTTCTGACTTGTTTAACTTTGCAGTTCTTCATCTGTTGCCCCCCCCCGCAATTATACACATTATAAAATGGATTTTATTTGATTAAATTTGAAGTTAAACCCTTTAGTTTTATTTGAAAGATACACTTTTTTATGTTATACCTCTTCAAAACTGATATAGTTATATCATACTAAACAATTAACGGGTGGGGGACATGAAGAAATTTGTGATAAAAATGTGGGGCATGGTACTAAAATGGTTGGGAACCACTGATATAAAAAGGGGAACCACTCTGAATGAATTTTATAAATTATTTATTTATTTATCTACTATGAAAAAAGAAGACGGGATTAGGGTTATGGTTTGGGGTTTAGGGTTAGGGTTAGGGTTTAGGGTTAGTTTAATGGGAAAATAATGGGTAGATTAATTAACAGATAAAATTCATTCAGAGTGGTTCCCCTTTTTTAGGTTAGAGTTATAGGAAATAACCACGTCTTCGGCATAGAATAACCCAACAAGGGCTGAAATGCCGTAAAATCCAACCAACCAGAAAAATTATTTACACACATATGGTTTTACGTATTTTTATCGAATACGAATTAATTGAGGTGCTACCATTAATGACTTTATGAGCATTTACGAGGTCAGTTGCCAGATACCGGAGTTTCAATGAATCCATTCCCAGGGCAGTAAGATGTTCAAAATATGGCAGATGTTACGTACGGTTATATACCTCATCACCGGGTATACAATAGAGAGAGTTCCGAGTGAGTTATTCGGTGATAGAGAGAGATATTATGTTATATACTTATATACCCTCGTTGGGTATATACACTAGAGTTCTTTTGATTTAGAGAGAGAAGACAGATAGATATTTACACAGATGGATAACTTACTTGCTGTTACTTTCTTTCTTTGGCCATTTGTGATCTCCAGTCTTCTTTCTATTCTTTCTCGCTGTAACTGCCGCTAAACCGACCAGTTAATTATTTCTTATTTGTATATAAATATTTTTGTTTATAAAAAATTAACTACAAGCAGAGTATTCAATTTAGGGTAGTTAATGGGTTTAATATCCTTTGGCATTGAAGAGCTACTTCAAAAAATACTACACACACACCAGATATACAAATGCTATACTATATATTAAGATGAATACTTACTATATTGAGTATATAAGTATATATCAACATATACTTACTATATACTTACTATATATTAAGATGAAAACTTGATACTACACACACACCAGATATACGCAGAATGTAGTTTAGTGTCATACACAAGATACTGCAATCATTTTTTGTTTTTGTGAGGGGATTGAGATCTTACCTCTCTGCAAAGGATACATTCAGCGTTGTTTGGTTGGATTTTACGGCATGTCAACTGTTGTTGGGTTATTTTATGTCGGAGACGTTTTATTCAATTCATTCTTGAAGGGTACTAGTTGTTTTTTAACTCAATTTTTAAAACACATTTTGTAAACTATTTATAAAATGTTTTTCTATTTAAGCTATAAATGAGACCCTAACTGATACCACCATCACCGTCTCGCACATAAATGATAAAAAAAGGGCTGGGGCTTACCATGAAGGCAATAGGGTTGGGACAATCATATAGGTACTAGGGCTCGACATGAACAGCCAATTGATTGGAGGGGTCTCTCCGCCTGATCTAGCCTAAGTAAAGGCCAAAGTAGATTGTTGCATTCATGGGCTGCTCAGACACCAGGATTCCGTCGTTAAGCATCACGGGTTGCCAACCACAGTCAACAGGTGGCCCATTGGGGGGTCCTGCTACTCTACAGAGGTGCAGTTGGCGTATTGTACAGCCACAGCCGACAGGGTGCTACATTCAGCGTGGTGTGATGGTTAGAGTCGATGGAAATGGACTTGTCGATGCGTGTTCTAATTCTGCGCGAGGCTGTTTACATTTCACAGAGGGCTAATACCCTTGGGGAAGCATATGACCTTTAGGCACCCCTTTTGCGATCTCGATTCATAAGGACTTGTTTTTCATTTACACCGGTTGTTTGTTAACAGACGATTTTTAGAGGGTTTTTTTAATTATAAAACTAACCCCTAACCCTAACCCTAACCCCTAACAAACAACATGATTTTGACGGTGTAAATGAAAAACATGCTCTTATGAATCGAGATCGCAAAAGGGGTGCCTAAAGGACATATGGTCCCCCTTGCGAAAGGTATGAATCCAACTATTTTCTCCCTCCCCCACAAACACGCAACTATGGGTAAATAGTAGGGCGGACTGGGCTTTTTGGTAGGTCATCAATCTAGAAGGAAAACTCTGAATTCAAACCAATTAAACTCCGCTTAAGAAATTGACCTTGTGTCACATCCTGCTCGTGCGAAGGAATTGGTAAATATGTACATTTAGCGTACTAGCACAAAAATTGTCGATCCTTCGTAATTTATGACGGGTATTTAGCTCGGTCGGTAGAGCGTTCGGTTAGGAATCACAAGGTTCCTGGTTCGATACCGCCCCTCGCCAACTCGGCGTATGAGTAGCACAGGGATCTGAGCAGTAAAGTGAGGAGCTGTTGGTAGGTGGCGCTCTGCCTCAGAAGCTAAAAAAAACAACAATCACCTTGGTCTAGCGCTAGGGAAAAGGGGATAGACTCCCTCGCTGTCTGGCTGATACCGACATTAGGCCGCCCCGACGACTTTACTTATTTATTCTAATTTTTACAATAGTTGTCGCTGTCTTAATTATGGTGGTGGAATTTTTATTTTATTTTTTTAATGATTTTGGGTCTACGCAGTCCATTGACAATGTTTACATATTAGTCTATAGCTCCAAATATAATTGCATCTGCTTTTGATAATGTTCGATTATTAATTCTTTCCTCTTGAATGAATTCTTTTTAAGAATATATAATGGCCTTAATTAATGACAGGTGGTTTCGGTTGAACATTGGGGTTTTGTTTTGTTTTGGTTTTGTGTTCTTTTGTTTTGTTTTTTTTGTTTTTTTTGTTAAAGTCGGTAAAGGAAAAAACTGCAATTTTAATGAATCTATAAATAATTGTTGTGTACGATAGAAAAATTGAGAAGAAGAAGAAGAAGAAGAAGAAGAAGAAGAAGAAGAAGAAGAAGAAGAAGAAGAAGAAAGCAACGTTGAATAATAATAATCATAATAATAATAATAATAATAATAATAATAATGAGAAGAAGAAGAAGATGAAGAAGAAGAAGAAGAAGAAGAAGAAGAAGAAGAAGAAGAAGAAGAAAGAAGAAGAAGAAGAAGAAAGCAACGTTGAATAATAATAATAATAATAATAATAATAATAATAATAATAATATGAGAAGAAGAAGAAGAAGAAGAAGAAGAAGAAGAAGAAGAAGAAGAAGAAGAAGAAGAAGAAGAAGAAAGCAACGTTGAATAATAATAATAATAATAATAATAATAATAATAATATAATAATTAATGAGAAGAAGAAGAAGAAGAAGAAGAAGAAGAAGAAGAAGAAGAAGAAGGCAACGTTGAATAATATAATAATAATAATAATAATAATAATAATAATAATAATAATGATAATAATAATAATAATAATAATAAGAAGAAGAAGAAGAAGAAGAAGAAGAAGAAGAAGAAGAAGAAGAAGTTAGTTATTTAAGCTATATTTATTTATTATAATTTAAAATTAATTAACATTTTAGTCTCGCTGAGATTTGCCTCAAAACTGTCCATGTTATTAATGCTTTTAAAATCCTGTAGTGTTTGTTATATATCAACAAGAATTTTTTTTAAAGTTACATGGTATATGGTGTGGATAATGATATTTCCAGTGAAAGAAATTCGAAGTTAATTCGCTTTAATCCTGCTTCGTTACTGTCTTGGAAAAGTTAGTAAACCAAGTCCGACCTTAAATTTCTCGCATCGCCAGTTTACTAGTTAAACCTATGAGCGTTCTGTAAGTCAGCTGTTCGCAAAGCTCAGGTTCGTGCTTGCAACTGACATATTCATCTTTTTATCGAATTTCTGGTCAGCCTAAATTTGAATATGTTACAAATTTTGTATCACCAGAGACGAGACAGATATCATAAATTGTAACTAAAAAAATTTTTTTTAAATTAAAAAAAAACAAGTAAAGTCGTCGGGGTGGCCTAAAGTCGGTATCAGCCGATTAGCGAGAGAGTCTATCCCCTTTTCAGTAGCGCTAAACCAAGGAGATTATTTTTTAGCATCTGAAGTAAGTAAAAGTCGTCGGGGCGGCCTAAAGTCGGTATCAGCCAGTCAGCGAGGGAGTCTATCCCCTTTTCAATAGCGCTAGACCAAGGAGATTATTTTTTAGCATCTGAGGCGGAGAATCACACCTACCATCATATCCCCACTTTACTGCACAGATCCTGTGCTACTCATACGCTGATTTGGCGAGCACCGGTATCGAACCAGGAACTTTGAGGTTGCCAGCCGAACAATCAACGGACTTAGCTAAACCGGTCCTCAAAGAACGGTCATATTTCCCAGTCTGTTGCCATCCTGTACGCAAGATGAGTTCGCGCCCGCTCTGAGCTCCGAGGTAAGTTATTTTACTCGCTACAGATAATTTGCATACTTTCTTTAAAAACCGAGTTTGATAAATAATTGCTTGGTGTTATTGATTTCCAATATCATTGTTTTATTCTCAAACGTTCGGCTAGAAACCACAAGATTCCTAGTTCGATACCGGTCCTCGCCAACTCAGCGTATGAGTAGCACAGGGATCTGTGCGGTAAAGTAAGGAGCTGATGGTAGGTGTGGCGCTCCACCTCAGACGCCTAAATAATCTCCTTGGTCTAGCGCTATTGAAAAGGGGATAGACTCCCTCGCTGACTGGCTGATACCGACTTTAGGCCGCCCCGATGACTTTTACTTACTTACTTATATATATTTACCAACTCCTCCGCATGAGCAGGATGCGACACAAGATCAATCTCTTAAGTGGAATTTAACAGGTTTGAATTCAGAGTTTCCCTTCTCCTAGACTGGTTACCTAAACATCGTTAAAGGGCCCAGTCTACCCTGCTATTTACCCATAGCTGGAGCGAGAATAATGGGATTCATACCTTTCCCAATGGTATTAGCACCATCTGAAATGCAAACAGCTTCGTCCAGGATTTGAACTCGGGTTGACGAGTCCATTTCCTACGACTCTAACCATTACACCACGTGGCACCATAATTTTATATAGGAATCAATTAGAAAATTAGAATAGGTGTAATACTTTTATATGCGTTCTTATTTAGTTTTGTTAGTCTTCCTAATTTAATACAATTTTTCCTAAAAAAAAAAATACTTGCACTGGGAGGGCGGATATATTTGCTAGTTATAATAATGGATAATGATTTCGCCAAAGACGTCTTTTTTATGAGTCGTCGAGTTCCTTGAAATTTCGGGATTTTCAACGTCGTATTTTCTCTCCCAGACGACCCAGAGGATATTCTCTCCTTTTTGAGGGAAATAAAATTATACCATAGAATATAGACATGAAACTAATCAATACCATACAACATAATCCACAATAATGCCAACACATTGTTAAAATCAATTACTAAATAGTATAAATATAAATACACGATTTGTATTACTTCCTAACCGTTAGGCATGACATAACCCCAGACGGGTTCATATGCCGTTAAAATCAATAAAACAAACCAACCAACCAACCA
>CM042162.1:25092207-25097207 GCA_023376005.1 Doryteuthis pealeii | reverse complement strand
ACAACCAAAGGATCATACTAAGGGACACCAAGGAACAACCAAAGGATCATACTCAACATTAAGGGACACCCAGGAGCAACCAAAGCTTTCTTCACTAAGGATCGCGCTCTACTTAACACTGTTGCATAATCTATGGTAGCATAGATTATTGATAACACCGTGTAGCGAAAATGGAAAAATACAAACCGTTTTGACCCCACAGGCGGAAAACCCGCGAATCACGTGAAGTCCCGTGGGGGCTGGTTAGCTAGTCAGTACCAGCTAGGACGTCAGGCAAGAAGGATGTTCTTGCTTAGCTTGACTCATCACCTGCACGCGCGATGTGTTAAATAGTAAAGAAACTTAGTTAAGTAAATAAAAGTTTTTTTTAAAAGAACAGTATGGCATTGTTGGTTGATGCATACATTAGTTAGAAGATTGGCCAACAACAAGAAGAGATAGAATTCAACATGGCGACTGGACGATCAAAAGATGGTCAGAGAAGAAGAAAGAAGGAAGAAATGCAATTATGCATCTCATCTCTCTGATACCCCCCCTCTCTCTCTCTCTCTCTCTCTCTCTCTCTCTCTCTCTCTCTCTCTCTCTCTCTCTCTCTCTCTCTCTCTGACACAAAAGAACACTTGTGTATATACTCAAAAGGGGTATATAACAACACAAGGGATCTCCGATGGACAGTGTTCTTGCTTGAAGCCTAAAGGATGGCTACAAAAATCCTAACAGGTCCCAAAATCAATCAATCAATTAATCAATCAATTTGATCATTGATTCAGTCAGATTTCTATTGATCTTTTTTTTAAATAATGATTGATGTCGGTTCTCATTGCAGTCTTCCTCGTTTCTTCATAGAGAAACAATTCGTTTTACCGATGACATCAAATAACAGTTCATCTGTCCAGACAGCGACACATGGCATCGCAAATCATCCGAATAAATAAGTAATCTATGGCCACTATGAAAGAGGCGATAAAAATCAGAGGTCAATGTTTCTATTTTCTTTCCCCACCCTCCAACCCCTAGCCCTTCTTCTTCTTCTTCTTCTTCTTCTTCTTCTTCTTCTTCTTCTTCTTCTTCTTCTTTGCCTACCTTCTTCTTCTCCGTTTACTTTTCTTTCTTCTTTTCTTCTTCTTCTTCTTCTTCTTCTTCTCTTTTCTTCTTCTTCATTTACCATCTTTTTCTTCTTCTTTTTCTTCTTTTACTGTCTTCTTTTTGTTTACTGTCTTCTTCTTCTTCTTTTCTTCTTCTTTCTTCTTCTTCTCTTTCTTACTGTCTTCTTTTCTTCTTCTTCTTCTTCTTTTCTTTTTTCCTTCTTCTTCTTCTTCTTCTTCTTCTTCTTCTTCTTCTTCTTCTTCTTCTCTACTTCGTTTTCTTCTTCTTCTTTTTTTCTTCTTTTACTTCTTCTGTTTCTTTTCTTCTTCTTCTTCTTCTTCTTCTTCTTCTTTTTTCTTCTTCTTCTTCTTCTTCTTCTTCTTCTTCTCTTCTTCTTCTTCTTCTTCTTCTTCTTCTTCTTTCTTCTTTCTCTTCCTTCTTCTTCTTCTTCTTCTTCTTCTTCTTCTTCTTCTTCTTCTTCTTCTTCTTCTTCTTCTTCTTCTTCTTCTTCTTCTCTTCAGTCAAAAGTCGTAAGTTCTCACCACTTATACACTTACCATCAACTAACTCATACACCATCGTTCGCGATACATTGTCGCTGCAAACAAACGTACCGACCGGGCACGACCTTCTTTCTTTCTTTTTCTTTCTTTTTTTTTTTTTTTTTTTTATCCTCCACATCTTCCTTGGCGCACAAAGCTTTTTTCTTCTCACTAATCATATAATCAGGCTATTCTGTTTCTCTATTAACCCGGCAACCACTTGGCGTTCCCTAAGAACGCTGTGATATATATGAATAATTCATGTTCTAACTGTTTCTTCGATGTCTTGGCTGCTCAATTGATTGGTATAAAAGTGCTTGGTCTTGCCTTTACGAATCTCTATAATAATACGATCTGATATATGGTTTGTCGATATCTGCTTGCTGGACCGAGCACCTTATTATTATTGCTCCGATCACTTTGGCATTTTCTTCTACTCGTCTTTTGAGGCCACTTATTATCCAACATTTAAAAGCACGTCAGATACTTCCCCTTAAAGAGGACCATTATTGCTATTGTTGTTGACGCTACAGTTAACGTTTTTAGCGGGACTTTTTTTTTTTATTTTTATAAAGAAAAGTTTTTTGTTCTGGTTAGACGATTAACCTTTTGGTCGGTAACTTTTTTACCCAGTTATATCAGTCATGTTGGCGGTTATAAATTTATTTCAACTAAGATTCTCATTTTTAGAGAATCTTAGTAAGACTTTTTTTTTTTTTCTATTTTTATAAAGAAAAGTTTTTGTTCTGGTTAGACGATTAATTTTGGTCTGTAACTTCTTTTACCTAGTTATATCAGTCCTGTTGGCGGTTATAAAATGTATTTCAACAATGATTCTCATTTTTAGAGAATCTTAGCAAGACTTTTTTTCTATTTTTATAAAGAAAAGTTTTCTTGTTCTGGTTAGACGATTAACCTTTTGGTCCGTAACTTTTTTACCCAGTTATATCAGTTATGTTGGCGGTTATAAATTTATTTCAACTAAGATTCTCATTTTTAGAGAATCTTAGCAAGACTTTTTTTTCTATTTTTATAAAAAGTTGTTTGTTCTGGTTAGACGATTAACCTTTTGGTCGGTAACTTTTTTACCCAGTTATATCAGTCATGTTGGCGGTTATAAATGTATTTCAACTAAGATTCTCATTTTTGAGAATCTTAGCAAGACTTTTTTTCTATTTTTATAAAGAAAAGTTTTTTTCTAGTTAGACCTTTTGGTCCGTAACATTTTACCCAGTTATATCAGTCATTTTGGCGGTTATAAATTTATTTCAACTAAGATTCTCATTTTTGAATACGCGAACTGGATCCGCTAAATATAGGTAAGACCCCCTCCCCGCAAGAAAAAAGTGGTGTCCTGGCTGGTTGGTTGGTTGGGATTTACGGCATATCAATCCTTGTTGGGTTATTTTTTGCCGAAGACGTTTTTTGTTTAATTCATTCTTGTTGGGTATTCAATTTTTTAAACATATTTTTTACTCATTTTTCGTCTATTAAACCCATAGGTACTATACAGGTACTATACGGGTCAGAGTGAACCTGAGAGTAATGGTAATGAAGGGTAATTCCACATGCCCCGGAGCAATAGAATTGGAACCTCACCACTGGATCCAGTTTAACATCATATCCAGACACCGTTTTATTCATTCTTGTATTATTCATTTTTGTTTGATATTCAATTTTTTTAAACTCATTTTTTTTAAATATTTTTAATTCATTTTTAAACTATTTTTAACAAAGACTTAGAATACGCTGACTGGATTCTCTGCAGATAGGGAAGACCTGCTGTTGGAATATTTTTGGATATAAGGTGTGCTACAATTCTCCACCTAAATTTATAGACCGGGCGAAGTCACGTGGTTTATTCCTCCAGCCAATCCACAGCCATAATGCGTGGCTGATTCACTACTTAAACACCGATACTTTCATGGTCCACTTGCAAACCAACCTGGTTTCGACTGGGGGTCCGGTGAGCTTCGGCCATCCCCCCAGGCAACACCTGCCCCTTTGATTTAAAGGAGCAGGGCTGGGTTTATTGCCCAGCGCCTGAGGCGCCCCCCCTTGAGGGGGGAATGCCGACGGGATCGACGCAATTTTTCACCCGCCACCCATGAGTCTCGGCTTGCGGGTGGTCCCACATAAATAGGGCCTTGTGCCTGACCCGTGCAAGTGGGGTACGTGGAAAATATCTTGCAAACCATTGACGAAGGAACTTACAATACTAAGGATTCTTTACTAGAGGATTTCCGCTGAACAAGCGCTCTTGCTTAAAGATTAAAGGATAGCCCATAAGATTGTAACAGGTTATGGGCCCAGCACGCTTCCTCAAAAAAGTGCTGTCCTACTTGATTGGTTGATTGGTTGGTTGGGTTTTAAGGCATGTCAACCCCTGTTGGGTTATTTTTACCGAAGATGTTTTTGTTTTATTCATTCTTGTTAGGTATTCAGTTTTTTTTACCTTCTAGAATAATATTTGTTTCTCTTCGGTCCTATGAAAGAGCGTTTGAGAGGCAAACATTATTCCAGTGACGAGGAAGTGAAATCTGTTGTGAAGAAGTGGCTCAAAGAACAGTCAACAGAATTTTACTGAGCAGGGATACATGCTTTCATTTGAAGGCGAAACATTGCTATTGAGAGAAACGGTGACTATGTGGACAAGTAGGGATGTGATCCACAGAGGACCAGCTTTATTTTGGTGTAACCGAAACTATATCACTATTCAAGTCACAATTCCCCTGTTTTTTTTTTCTTCACATTCTCCATGATTTTATTTTTATTCAAACCTCAATTATTAATAAAATTGTCTTACATTAATAATACTGTTGACCTTATGTACATACTAACAACATGTAATTGTACTTATTTATACAACAACATGTTCCTGTGTTGGTAATTGTACCTGTCCTAAACAAAATGGCACCGAGTTTAATAAGTAATTACTTGGTGTTATTAATCTCTAATATTATTGTTTTATTCCCCAACGTATTAAAATCTGTTGTACCGGCCGTTCCTACAGTGGAGAACATGCACCGGTTCTCACTATAAATAGTGAGACACCGAGTGGAAAGGGAGCACTGTTCCCGTTAACGACAAGCTAGTCGTACATGTACCATTAATTGTAAATACACTTGTCTTATTTTACCCCATCTCGACTTGACTTCTTTTTACTGTTGGGACTAACATCACAACAAAATCAATCATATAAATGATTTTATCGATAAATTTTATGATATAAATCTAAGTTAGATTTGCCTCAAAACAACTCATGGTATTAGTGTGCTTAAAATCCTGCAATGTATTTTATGTATCACTAAAAATAAAGGTTTACATAATATATGGTGTAGTTAATTTGCATTCTGGTTTTAAAAACCGAGT
>CM042162.1:25084707-25087207 GCA_023376005.1 Doryteuthis pealeii | reverse complement strand
TCAGCAGAGCTATAGACAGGAAGACTGCTTTGTGTGTGATTCGATCCCTGACTGTCAAGCTGACAGGCGGGATTCTAACCATTACACCAGCTGGTTTTCTCCAGATTTTTCGTTTGTTTTGAACTGTGTAATGGTTAGAATCCCCGCCTGTCAGCTTATAGTCAGGGTTCGAATCACACACAAAAGCAGTCTTCCTGTCTATAGCTCTGCTGATGAGGCCTAATAGGCTGATATATATATATATATATATATAATATATATATATATAATATGTTAGTGTGGCTTCGTAGCTCACCACAAGGTTGGGCTAGTATCACACTCGAGAAAACACAAAATGTCTATTTGATAGTATGCACAACTCATCAGATGCGTCGGGAGAGTTAGACACTTTGTCTAAGCTCCCTGAAATAGACTATAAAGCTAAATCTCTAAGTCTTTTGTTATTTCTTTACTTATATATTTGCTCTGTGACTCTAACATTAAGAGCACACATTGAGCTCTCAAACTGCGACAGGTTTTTTAAATAAAACTCTTGTGTCGTAAGGAAGATTTATTCTCTGGACTTTTTGATTATATATATATATATATAATGGTATGACGTTTAACTGTATCTAGTGGTGAGGTTCCACTTCTGGAGCTCTGGGGAGTGTGGAGTACCCCTTTATTGGTATGACTTTCAGGTTGACCTTGACCCGGAGTGGTAGTAGCTGTTAGCCCCCTTCTATGGTTTAAATATATGAAAAAAAATGGATTTTTTAAAAAATGTGTTTAAAAATGAGTTTTAAAAAAATTCAATACCCATCAAGAATGAATAAAACAAAAGACTTCGGCATCGAATAACCCAACAAGGGTTGACATGCTGTAAAATCCAAGCAAACAACCAGCCAGCCAACCACCTACCCACCCACTCAACCAACTAGGATTATGAAAAGGGGGGATCGGGTCTTACCTATCTGCTGCGTATCTAGTCAGCGTCTTGCCGACTAAGCCCTGCCGATAGGGCGGCCTGATTTAAAAGTTACTGACCAAAAGGTTAATAGTCTAATTAGAAAACTAGAAGCCGGATCCCAATATATCATACCATTTTATTATCAGGCTGACTCCGTGAGTAAATTAAAGTCTTTTTAATAAAACAAATTTTTGGCAACCAACCAACCAACCCAACAAGAATGAATAAAACAAAAACGTCTTCGGCATAAAATAACCCAATGGGTTGACATGCCGTAAAATCCACAAACCAACCAACCAACCAACCCAACAAGAATGAATAAAACAAAAACGTCTTTGGCATAGAATAACCCAACAAGGGTTGACATGCCAGTACTCCTAGGTCCACTCTGACTCAGAGTGCTAGGACCTTTTAGGGTCTCATCTATGGGATAACATAAATGAGTTTTAAAAATGTGTTTAAAAAAGGAAATTGAATACCCAACAAGAATGAATAAAACAAAAGTTTTCGGCATAAAATAACCCAACAAGAGTTGACATGCCGTTGTAGCGTAATTATTATGGTCTACGGAGAATTTGGTTATTGACAGGGAAAGAGAGGAAGAAGAAATAAGAATAAACAAAGGTTAAAATTTGGAAGAGTAAACACTAAGCAGGGTGCCAGTAATGTGACCGACGAATGACCCCGGAAATAGATTTTAAAATAAAAACGGAAGTTCCGGGCTTTGACCGGAAACGGATGTGACGCCGGAACGAGAAACGGGGGAGAAGAAAATCTGCCTCTTTATCGGCTGGCTCTGGTGAGAGCAGACGTGTCGGTCGGTCCCTCGTATGGGTCTGGGACAGCAGTAAAGAACATGATATTATGTTAGAAGATAGAATAATTTGACCGTACCTTCTCTCTCTTTCTCTCTATCTTTCTTCTCTCTGAAAAAGAACCCACGAGCCTAGAAATAAATACACATCCCCTTGGGACTATACAACTTGCGAGTATGCTGTTTCTGAACTATTACTACTGATGCTATGACTACAACTTGAGTTGGCAAACATCGTTCTTGTACCGTGACCATCGTTATGCAACAGTCGTAAAATCCAACCAACCGAATCTTAATGGATATTGTTGGTGAACGCTCCAGGAATATTCAACGGAGGAATCTTTATCCTATTTTCTAGGAGAAGTATGCACGGAATGAAGCAATTTTTTTTCTCATGTCCAAAAATTTTCCAAAAATTCTATCCCTTCACCACGACCACACACGCCAAGTGCACTGGGCATCCAATCCAAACTTTGTGGAGGGTGAGGGCGGAGATCCGGCCGGACTCATCGGCATTTAATGCCCATCGGCATTTAATCCAAAATCGTTCGGACACAATTGATCGTCGATCGTACAAAGACCGGCGTAAAAAGGCAGTCGTCGATTTCGTTCCCATCCCAGCGTCCTAATACTTTGATTATTTCGAATCGAATCGGGCACATGTCGGTGGCCATCTGAAATTACCCATCAGCATTCATATTGATTCGAATCAGAGTAACATCCTCATTATTTAGGTA
>CM042162.1:25057207-25079707 GCA_023376005.1 Doryteuthis pealeii | reverse complement strand
GATTTAGATTTATATTTGTGAGAAATATTAAAAAATGAAATTTAAATGATAAAGCATGGATTTTTTTGTGTTTTTTTGTTTGTTTGTTTTTTGGTTTTTTTTTTTTTTGTTTTGTTTTTTTTTTTTCGTTTTGTTTTTTTTCTTCATTTAAATATTTTAGATTAGGTGATCCGACCCTATATGATAGTAGACATTAACTCTTTTTAGAGTAGTTGGATCAATGCAAGATCTTTTTTTTTTTTTACATACGTATTTCACCTTTTTTGCACATGCAATGATTACGACATCAGCTTTTGTAAACAAACGCACATATAATAATTAACGGTTAATAACATCATATTCACACATTCACTATACACTTAACATCTTTCATTTTGTCCCTCACAAAAACATTCCTTAACAGTGTCCTGAAGATGGTATAATACCGAAATACTTAAGTATTGCCACATAAAATTATTTCCCCTGATCATAACATTCTGTGTTTGTTATATTTTTAAATATTTTCTTCTCATATATATATATATATATATATATAGTTTTATATTAAAATCTATCATATATTATTATATATATATTGTATTTATTGGGTTTTTTTGCTGTTGTTTTTGTCTGTTGTTTTCTGCTTTCTTTTGTTTTATTGGATGTATTTTGTTTGTTTGTTTGTTTGTTTTCTATACGTACAATATTATACTATACAAATACAAAGTCACTTTCCCATCGTGAAATTATCTCCTCTTGACGAAATTTTCACATGTAAAAAAGCATTCAATAGTGAAAGTATTAAAACAAAATATATGCTGAGGTCTGCAGAATATTTGTGTTGTTTGTTTTATTTTGTGTCAATATTTTAATTGTCATTGAATAATTATGCTTTTTCGGACTGTTGTCCTCATCGTTTATTGTGTATGAACTTGTTATTAGTTCTCAACTTTTTCCCACCTGATGGTCATTTTTATTTCAACTAAAATTGGGAATTAGAAAACAATTTTACTAAGAAAACATGAATGTATATTTATTATTTATTTCCTATAAGTCTAACATGATCAAATGGAAACCACTCTTGACTGATAAATTATTTATTTATTTTCCCATTAAACTAACCCTTAACCCTAACCTAAACCCTTACCCTAACGCCGTCTTTTTTTCCTAGTAGATCAATAAATAAATAAATATTTTATCAGTCAAGAGTGGTTCCCCTTTAATCATGTTAGACTTATAGGAAATATGTTTATTATTTATTTCCCCCTTTGCATAAAAAAATAAGAATAATTGTTTAAAAGGTGAAACTTTTTTATTTATTTTTTGTTGGTCTTTTTTTTTTTTTTTTTTTGTTGTTGTTTTTCTTGTTTATGTTTTTATTTTCGCTTATTTTTTATTTGTTTTTTTTTTATTGTGGATATTCGGGACATACAGCGTGTAGGACTTTTTCTTGGATATCTTTAAGTCCGTCGAAACCCTCAGAGTAGATAATGTTCTCCCGTCGGCTGGCTATCGTGTGCAATTCCTGTGAATCGACCCTGGAGCCGATGCCTATCGCAAACACCTCAATCGTATGGAGACTATTCAGCATATCTGCCGACTTTGTTGTTGAATCTTCACTGGTAGAACCGCCATCGGAAAGCAGGACAAGAACCTGGAAATAATAAGATAAACAATTAAGACAATATCACAATTTTTCATTCATTATTATATATATATATATATATATATATATATTATATATATATATATAAACAAATTAATTTCTAATACAGTACACACATTGTAAAATGCCTATAACACCTTTATCACCAATTCTTCTCCTTCCAGCCTCCACATTAATATAATTTTTTGTTTTTTAAATGGAATACATCACCCCTGATGATGGCACTTCGAAGTGCCGAAAGTACTCGGGAACTGAACTTTGGTGGACTTATCCACCAATTCCATCCAAACATTAAAAAGTTGGCCAGAAAATTAGAAAAGATTAAAAATAAAGTTGTTAAACAGGAGATGTGCCTTTTGTTTAATTTTACATGTATAAATGAAAGAATGCTGCCCAAATACACACACACACACACACACACACACACACACATATATATATATATATATATATATATATATATATATATATAGTTTGTCTATATATATATGTGTGTGTGTATATGTATGTTAAACATTTAATCAATTAACATTTTTCTCATTTCTACACATTGATATTCATATGAAATACGTCATAATCTTTTTTAACATTTACTCGTGGACAATTCACCTTCGACATGCGACGATTTCTGATCATCAATTTTCGCTTTCACATGCAATGATCGCGTCATCGGCTTTCATATAAAAACGCTAAGGAAATAACGGTAAATAACTTTTTATCACACATTCAACATACAAATTTTCAATGAAGGTTTTAATTTTTTAAAAAACGAAATACTTAAGTATCGACATAAAGAGTTTCCATCGTTCATGACATCCTGTGTTTGTTTTCTTTAAAAAATTTCTCCACACACACACACACACACACACACACACACACATATATATATATATATATATATATATATATACGAGGGTGTGTCAAAAAGTATTGCCATTTTGTTTAGCAAAGGTATAATTACCAACACAGAATATGTATCATACATTAAAATAAAGCTGGTCCTCTGTGGATCACATCCCTATTTCTCCACATAGACACCGTTTCTCTCAATAGCAATGTTCTATCTTCGAATGAGAGTATGTATCCCTACCCCTTAAAATTATGTTGACTGTTCTTTGGGTCGCTTCTTCACTACAGATTTCCTTTCCGCGTCACTGGAGTAATTTTTGCCTCTCTTCGGTCCCATAAAAAAGGGTTAGTGAGGTAAACATTATTCCAGTGACGAGGAAGTGAAATCTATAGAGAATAAGTGGCTCAAAGAACAGTCAACAGAATTTAACATATATATATACGTGTGTGTGTGTGTGTGTGTGTGTGTGTGTGTGTTTCAGAGTGGCTGGATCAACGCAATGTCTTTTTTACAGAGGGATTTTAATTGGGCATACTAAGAGGATCCAACTCGCGATTCAATAATAATGGATCTGTGAGACTAACTTTTTTACCTCCCATATTAACCAGGCAACGCCGGGTAGCCGCCTCTAGTATATATATATATATATATATATATATATATATATATCGGGTTTCGAATCACGCACAAGGCGGTCTTCCTATCTATAGCTCTGCTGATGAGGCCTAATAGGCCGAAATGTACATACAGAGATTGATTTTTCTCGATTTGTTTAGCCTTAAATTTAAATAGGTATGCCCGCCTAATTAATTAATTATTAATTAACTTTCAAAATTAGTTACGACTTCAATTAAGCACATATTCTCCCAAAAATTGTCGGCTAAATAAAAGCCACATCATAAACACATCGCTGTGTATTTACTTCTCATATATATATATATATATATATATATATATATATATATATATATATATAAGTGTTCCAACGTACCTGGGTGTCATTGACTCGTCCGCCATTTTCTGGTAGAAAGGCTTTTGTTCTGGCATAATCGAGAGCCTTCCAGGTGCGGGTAAGTCCCCAATTGTATTTGATTTTATCGATGTGGGCCAACATATTTGTCTTGTTGAAATATGTGTTCAAATAGAATTCCTCGTAAACACTGGAGCTGAAAACCGCCAACCCCACGCGAAGTTTGTCTTCGCCGATGTCAGATTGGTTGACAAAGTTATGGATAAATGCCAACTCTTTGCGAAAGTTCCAAGAAAAGACGCTCAGGGATGCATCCAGTAAGAAGAAGATGTCGATTGGATAATCACCGCACACTGCAAAACATAAGAAAGCAATTAGTCGACGTTAAAACGTTTGGGTTTTTTTAAATAAAACCTTCATCAGGTTGGTTGGTGTTATATACATCACAGCAAGGACAGTCCTACTGTATCACGATGGTGGGCCCAACCGAGATCTACCCCAGCTGCTGCTGATACTATAATCACCCTGCCCCGCCCAGCTCCTGCTGCTGCTATTATCCCAAAACCTATAGTACGGAATAATGTCCTTGTATCTGTCGCACGTGTTTGTTAGTCTCTCATTTCAGCATCATTTATTCAATATTCTCTGAGTATACTAAAGTTCACTAGGCTTCAAGTAAGAGGCGCTTGTCCAGCGGAGATCCTTTGTGTTAAACAGAGGTGATCCTTGTTGAATTATTTATGATATAAGGCATGGGGCAAATGGTCACTCCTAAATATAGACTCGTTGACTACCACGTGACCTGGGGTAGATTTCTATTGTCCAATCACTGGCACTGCTGCTGCTGCTTCTGCTGTATTAATAGAGGCACCATTCTGAGCTTATTTCATTGACATTTGGATTCTCTTGGACGTAGGACTTACAAAGAATACTCTAAAACCGGATTCTTATTGGCTTGCTTACTTACTTATTACATCTGGAACCTAGGATGCCGACCAGATACTTAACAGTATTGGTAAAGAATCCTTTGGTTGTTCCGTGGTGCTCCTCAGCCTTGCAAGTCTTTCGTCAGTGATTGCAAATGGGTGTCTCTAATAACCAGGGATTAAGTAGTCAACCAATCACGCATTCGGGCTATTTATTGGCTGAGTTTTAAACCACGTGACCTCGCTTAATCTATAAATTTAAGTGGCGTATTGTAGCACACCTTATAAACAAAATAATCCTTGGGAAATGTATGAATCCTACTCTCCCTCCAGCTATGGATAAATAGTAGGGCATACTGGGCTCTTTAACCATGGTTAGGTAACCAGTCTAGGAGAAGGAAAACTCTGAATTCAAACCTGTTGAACTCCGCATAAGAAATTGACCTTGTGTCGCATCCTGCTCGTGCGAAGGGGTTGGTAGATAGATATATATAAACAAAATAATCCCATAATAATAATAATAATAATAATAATAATAATAATAATAATAATAATAATAATAATAATAATAAGAAGAAGAAGAAGAAGAAGAAGAAGAGAACTTGTCATCTCGTGGATTTGGCCATCTTGGCCGACCACCGAATGAAAATGAAAGAAAGCGAAAAGATAGACAAATACTTGGACCTTGCCAGAGAACTGAGAAAACTGTGTAAGATGAAGGTGAAGGTCGTACCAATTGTAATTGGTGCCCTTGGAACGATCCCCAGGGATTTGGAAAAAAGACTGGAGGAATTGGAAATCAGAGGAAGAATCGAAACCATGCCTTGTTAAGATCGGTTCGAATACTTAGAAGAGTCCTGGAGACCTGGGAAGATTTGCTGTCCCTCAGACTCTGGTGAAAACCCATTAGAGCTGGTATGAACAAAATGCTAGTATCTTTGGTTTAGAAAAGGGATCCCCAAACTTTTTCACGTGGGCCGGATAATTGAAAAAATAACGAGCGCGGGCCACATTATTATTGTGTTCAATACTTGGTAGCCCGATCGCTTCAAATTAGATATTCTGATCTATTTAATTTTATTAAAACCTTATATATATTGAAAATATAGGGTTTTCCCTTTCCAAAAAATGTTTGTCTTATAACTTTTGACCTACTCGTTGCTTCACAGTAGCTCTTTGAAAATTACCTATGTTTTTCAAGCAGTCGTGACAAGTGAAAATTCGGGATCGCGTAAGTAACAAGTGAAATGTTCACACGCACGAAATTTTGTAACCTACCTACAGTAGTCAAGTTCATGAAGATTTAGTAAGCTTAACATAATATTAAAATTTAAATGGTATCAGAATGTCTCGCGTTTCGTACATTTTAACAAACAAATTCAAGTACTTTCGGCGGGCCTGATAAAATGCCTTCGCGGACTGGATCTGGCCTGTGGACCGTAGTTTGGTGAGCTCTGGTTTAGAAGAAAATCAAATTCCTATTTTAAATTGGAAGGGATTTACTTAATTATGGACGGTATTAACAAAATGCTGTATCTGTATAATATTGATAAATCTATATAATATCTTATAATATATAAAATATAATATATATAATTTATTAATAAATATATAATAATATAATAATAATAATATAATAAATAATATATAATATAATAATATAATAATATAATAATATATATATAATAATATAATAATATAATATATAATAATACAATATATAATCTATATAATATAATATTGATAAATCTATATAATATATGTATAATATTGATAAATCTATAATATTGGTTTTACTTACCAAAACACTTTTTTAAATAGCACGGTTTTTCTTCAGTTGGATTGCCTTCACAGTATACTCCACCTTTTTGGGGACTTGGATTGTCACAATCGCGGGTTCGAGCTTGTGTTCCATCCCCACAGTTCTTACTGCAAGGACTCCACTCTGTCCATTCACTCCAACCGCCGTCAACTGGAAATATATTTAATAAAACATTAAAAAAACGTTTTTTTTATACATCCAATAAAACATCAAACAATCTTTTTTTAATACACTCAAGAAAAAATCAAAATCGTTTTTGTACATTGGATAAAGCATAAAAACATTTTGATACATTGACTGAAACATTAAAAAATGTTTTTGATACATTCAATAAAACATCAAAAACGGCCAACAGGTGGCCCCACTTGAGGGGGGGGGTCTTACCCCAATGCAGAGGTGCAGTCGGTGTATTCTAAAGCCCTAACCGACAGTGCTGATTGTGTAGTATTGAGAATTGTATTAACATTTTTATTTTATTTTTTTAATTTGGTTTGGTTTGTTCGGATTTTAAGTAAATTCCAACCAACCAACCAACCAGCTAACCAACCAACCGTTATTTAAAAGTTCTATTCTACCGTACTGTAACACTTGTGATTTTAACCTTGGTTTACGGATGTTACCATTTTATGGACCATCCTTTAGGCTTCAAGTAATAGCGTTTGTTTAGCGGAAATCCTTTGTGTTAAGCAGAGCGTAGTTTCGATCTACGGATAAAGAATCCTTTGGTTGTTCCTTGGTGCTCCTCAGTCTGGCAAGTCCTTCGTCAATGATTGCAAATGGACGTCTCTCACTATCAGTGACTAAGTAGTCAACCAGCTACACATTCGGGCTCTTGATTGACTGACGCTTAAACCACGTGACCTCGCTTAGTCTATAAATTTAAGAGGTGCATTGTAGCACACCTTACATACAAAACATTCCAACAACGGAGACGTTTTGTTTTATTCATTCTTGTTGGATATTCAAATTTTTTTTTAAAGTCATTTTTAAACTAATGTTTTGAAACTCATTTTTTCTATTTAACCCATAGATGGTATCTTAACAGGCACTACTACTCCTAGTTAGAGTTGACCTGGGAGTAATGGCAATGAAGGTGTACTCTATACTCTGCAGGGCTCTTTATTTTTTGGCTAAAATTTTAAGATAATTTCAAAACTTTCAGTGCTGTTTCTTAGGTGAATCTAACAAACAATAATTTCCAGTCGTCATCCCCAGTTGTATGGTTGCTAGGCCTGCTATAAGGATCGCTATGTTCCTGACACGTTGAATAAAACATCAAAATCCTTTTTGATACATGGACTAAAACATCAAAATCCTTTTTGATACATGGACTGAAACATCAAATTTTCTTGGTATATTGAATAAAACATCAAAAACTGATTTTAATACATACAATAAAACATCACACAAATTTTTGATACATTGACTAAACATCAAAAACATTCTTAGTACATAGAATAAAACATCTAACATCGTTTTTTGATGTATTCAATAAAACATCAAAATCTTTTTTATATAGGGATTGAAACGCTGGTGAAAAGGAGATAGACTCCCTCGCTGTCCGGCTGATGCTAACATTAGGCCACTCAACCGAATTTACTTTATATACATAAACGTATTGTATATGATCGTACAAATATAATAATAGTAGGCAAAACGTAAGAACAATTTCCCTGTTCTAGCGCAATCGAAAAGCGGATAGACTCCCTCACTGTCCGACTGTTACCGATATTAGGCAACTCAGTCGATTTTACTATATAACCGTCTGTTAGCTTAGCGAACTAGGATAATAGATTAACGCCAATCAAGTGCATGAGTATCATAGCATGGATCTGTGTGGAAGCTGATGGTAAATTGTGGTGCTTAGTTTGGTATAAGACCAGAAGTATGGGACCCCCAGTGAGAATCAAACTCATTAACTGTGGTCTGTTATCCTAGCTCGCTAGGCTATCAGACCACTGTATATGTGTGATTCGATGATTATAAAGTGTGAGTAGCATAGGGATCTGTGCGGTAAAGTAAGGAGCTGATGGTAAGTGTGGTGCTCCACCTCAGACACAAAAAATCTCCATAGTCTAGCACTAGTGAAAAGGAGATAGACTCCTTTCCTGTCCAGCTGATACCGACAAGAGGCAAAACTATCGACTTTACCATATAATTGTCAGTTAGCTTAACAAACTAAGCTAACAGAGTATTGTTAATGAGTTTGATTCTCACCGGGTGCCTCATTCTTCTGGCCTAGGGCCAAACTAAGGTAGGCATAGTAGATTATTACTATCACTAGTTGATGTACCAATCTACGCCGGGTAAAAGATGATTAGTCATTTAACACTTTTTCTTGTTAGTTAAAAATTTACAGCGAATAGTCACAAACGATAATTGTATCTATTTTCGTATTTGCCATAATTATCGCCAGTCGGGTTCGGCGCAGACCCCCACGGTGATAAGTCGACCTAGAGAATCGCCGTTGACACCTAAAGTATAAAGAAAGTCGAAGAGCTATTTATATATATTTGACGATATTTGAAAAAAAAAAAAACAAGGGAAAAATAACTTGTGTACATGCATGTCGGAAATTCAGAGATCGTTTCGACATTCTATGTATTTACAAGGTTCAAGTGGAGTAAAGCTAGTTTAAATTCAGAGTATTTTATATATATATATATATATATATATTGTATGATTGTACATTTATAATTAGTCACAAATGATAATTGTTTCTATTTCGTAATTACCATAATTATTGGCAGTCGGGTTCGGCGCAGACCCCCAGGTGAAAGGTCGACCTAAAGAACTGTCGTTGACACCCAAACTACGAATAGAGCCGAAGAGCTAATTATAAGAGGTGCGCACCGA
Source organism: Doryteuthis pealeii (assembly GCA_023376005.1). Taxonomy (NCBI): domain Eukaryota; kingdom Metazoa; phylum Mollusca; class Cephalopoda; order Myopsida; family Loliginidae; genus Doryteuthis; species Doryteuthis pealeii. The sequence goes on along the minus strand of CM042162.1, from coordinate 25,070,638 downwards.
ATTTAAGTTGCGATGAGCCTGTTCAATATTTAGATGGGTGACCACTTAAGCAACAACAGGTACTGTAATCAAACTGAGTCCTTTGTTTATGTAAATGACTTGCCCACAGCACCAAACAACTTACTTCTACATAAATGGCAATTTCTGTCTGTCTGTCTGTGCATAGCCACTTGGCGCGTAGTTAAGCAGCGATGATTCTGTTCAATACTTAGATGGGTGACCACTTAAAGAACAGTGGGCACTGTATGCAAACCGAGTCCTTTGTTTTATGAAAATCGCTTGATTCGGCATTAGATAACCTGAAAAGGGATGGTGTACCGCAAAACAGAACAACCAAACAACCTATTCCTTATTTAACACGACGATAACCGTAATGCTAAGATCACCTCCCTCTGAGTAATGATACAGTTACGATGTCAGGATGAATTACCTCTGGACTGTGTTGATGCTTATTGCTATTAGCTATCAAAATATAGATCTAAAAGCAATGTTGACGGCGTCTGAGTGATTTTATATCAGTCCCCCCCCCACAACCCACCCGAGGGGGCAAAGTTTCTAATAAAAGAGAGAAAACTTACCATCTATTAACAGAAACATTAACTTCGCCTGTCCACAGCACCAAACAACTTACTTCTACATAAATTGAAATTTCTGTCTGTCTCTGCATAGCCACTTGGCGCCTACACCAGTGGTCCGATCATGGGGAAATGTTTACACACATATTCAGCTATTATTCAGAAACAGAAATCATTAATTGCTGTTTAAATCAAAAGTCCTCCTTCCATTCAGTTTTCTTCATTCAGAGTGAATAAGCCGGGAAGTTTGAGCTTATATATATATATATATATATATATATATATATATATATATATATATATATGTGTGTGAACAGATATTCTCGCCTAATTCATTAATTATCAACTAATTAATTTCAATTAGATATGACTTCAATTAAGCACTTCTTCTCCCAAATTGTCGGCTATCACCATCTCAAACAGACTTAAACCTGTTTGTTTACGTTCATACTTTCGTGCAGAAAGTCACCCAAAAATGTAGTATATATCAGTTCAAAAACAAACGAGAAATCTGGAAAACCAGCTAGTGTAATGGATAGAATTCCCGCCTGTCAGCCTGGCGGTTCAGGTTCGAATCACACACAGAGCAGTCTCCTGTCTATAACTCTGCTGATGAGGCATAATATGCGGAAATGTACATACAGATCGACTTTTTCTCGATTCGTTTACGCTATATATATATATATATATATATATATATATATATATATATAGAGAGAGAGAGAGAGAGAGAGAGAGAGAGAGATAAAAAGCGTGTAAAAACACACAATGTTGTTAAAATGAATATATTTTTATATCATTTTCATTGCTAATATTGAGAATATTTCGATTTATAAAAAACATCATCAGGTGATAATTAGGTCCGTTTTTAGATGTTGATGTTCGAGAGAGAAGCAGACGAGTATTTGTAAACAGACGAGTATTTGCTTTTAGAAGTGGTATCATTATAAAAGTCGTCGGAGTGGCCTAAAGTTGGTATTAGCTAGACAGTGAGGGAGTATATCCCCTTTTCATAGCGCTAGTCTAAGAAGATTGTTTTAGCATCTGAGGTGGAGCGCCACACCTACCATCAGCTCTTCACTTTACTTCACAGATCACTGTGCTACTCATACGCTGAGTTGGCGAGGGCCGGTATCAAAACAGGCGAACGATATAAAATATAAGAATATAAGAATTTTCTATTTAATTTTTTGTATATTTTTACATAAATTGTATATATATATATATATATATATATATATATATATATATATATATATATATATATATATTCTGAAGAAGATTTTTTTAAATCGAAATATTGCAATATCGGCAATGTAAAGCTGAAGAAATTAATTCAGTTAAACAACATCTGTGTTTTTTTCATATCATCTTATCCATATATATATATATATATATATATATATATATATATAGAGAGAGAGAGAGAGAGAGAGAGAGAGAGAGAGAGACTGACAGACATTACAGATAGACAAAGCAACAACAAAAAAACAACTTACTTCTACACATTTTTTTCTCAAACAAAAACAAGATGTCCGGCAGAAAATCCGAATTTGGAGCAGTCTGGATATGATCCTCCGAACCGGTGATGCTCAGCAACTCCGACTTACTAATTTGCTGACCAATACCAATGGCAAATATTTTGACGTTGCCCCTTTCTGTCAGCAACTCAGCCTCTTTGATTGTATCGTTCGGGCTGTCCGAGGGGCCGTCGGTCAGGAGGATCACGTTTCTATCCACGTTGGGTCTGCCACCATTTTCTGCCAAGAAGCTGTTCAATCTGACGTACCTCAGCGCACCGGACGTATTCGTGAGGAGTCCCTGGTAGGTGACATTGTTGACGGCGCTGATCAGGGTCTCGGCATCCGTGTACTTTTTGAGCGGGAATTCTTCGATTACGTCCAGGGAGAATGTGATGACACTGACCAGGACGTCATCGACGCCGATCTTGAACCAACTGATGATGTCCTTCACAAAGTTGATCTGATCCTGAAACTCAACCGGTGATTGGCTTCCGGAAGAGTCCATTACAAAAACGATATCATTTTTGAGGCAACCTGAATTAGAATAAAGATTTAAAAAATGAATAAATAAACCGGTACTCTTTGCGGAGTTCTGTCCCGGCCACCTGCCTCAAAAACCGCTAGCCGGTGGCTGCTGAAAAAAAACACCAGCTACGATTGAAGTCCGTAGCCGAAGCGGTGTCACTTGAAAAAGAAAATAGGTTTGGGTTTAGGGTTAGGGTTAGGGTTAGGGTTGGGGTTAGGGTTGGGGTTGGGGTTAGTTTAATGGGAAAATAAATAAATAATTTGGGCTCTGTTTTTTCTGGATCACCCTGTATACAGGATGACCCAGAAAAAACAGAACCCACAAATTTTGTAATAAAACTGTTAATTTTAACTAGGGGGTTTAGGGTTAAGGTTATGGTTAGGGTTGGGTTTTCGGGAAAAACGCTCTAAGTTGGTTGTTTTGGGTTTTTTTTTTCAAGTGACACCGCTTCGGCTACGGACTTCAATCGCAGCTGGGGGGGGGGGGGGGTCAGCAGCCAACGGCGAGCGGTTTTTGAAGCAGGAGGCCGGGGCTGAACTCCGCAAAGAGTACCAACAAACCTGATGATACTATATATATTAATACGGTACTAATTCAGAATAGCGCGCAACTGATAAAAGCATTAGAATCACATTTTACGTTTAAAAACCATTTCTTTCTAATAAAAACGTAATGGTCTAGCAGAGGGGATGACACTCATAAGAAATAAGAATTCGGTGGATAAGCGACGATTTGGCATTAATACCATTAATACTTATTTTCCTTAATTGTACGACCGTTGTCATCTTGCAACTTCCTCTGGTTAAAAATGAGACCGTCCAAAATCGTCCAAGATGAAATGCAAAAATGTAAAACCTGATAATACGGTGTTGCTTATCCACCGAATTCTTATGAGTGTCAACTAAATAATTGACCATTCTGTTTTTATTATAAAGAAAAAGGGACATGCTACATAGAAAAATAGGACCTTAACACCAATAGGCACCCAGCCCAAATCCGTTTTGAAAGGAACTGAATTTTGCTTTTCACCGGTTGTTAGTAAACAAAACAACCGACCGATAAAAACCAGTAACATTTTAATACTAAAATAGTTTTTGATTTTAATAAGATAAAAATATTTATTTCGTGTTGTTGTTGTTAGCATATGTGAAAAAAATAATTTTGCACTAAAGATAAACTAATATTGTTATTTTTTTTAATAAAAATTAAAACGAAAGATATGTTTATTTATTTTCCATGTGCCTTTACGAATAGTTAATATTAAAAAGTATTTATTTAAAAAATATTTTGCTAGGGTTAGGGTTAGGGGTTAGGGTTAGGGTTAGGAGTTAGGGGTTAGGGTTAGCTGTTATTATTATAACCTTATGATATACTTTTTATAGCTTAAACCATTCCCGTGTTAAACGTAACTAATGTTAAAAGTTTTATAATTAAAAAAGAATTGCTATTGAATTAACAACAAATATGAAATAAGTAAAAAAAGTATTTAATATAAAAACGTGACTTTCGTTTATAGTTTTATAATTTAAAAAAAGTACGTCTAAAAATCGTCAGTTAACAAACAACTGGATCTTAACGGTGAAAAGCAAAAAAGTTGCTATACAGGGTGTCAAAAAAGACCGTGTTCACTTTAAAAATTTTATAACTGTTCTTGAAAGTGCGTATGGACTTTATGGACACGCTGTTTCAGTAAAGCGATAAATCTATCTATCTATCTGTACATATATAAAGGGCAGTTGTGTTTATGTGTATGTCTAGAGGAAAACTTCGAAAATAAAACAATTAACGACAAAGTAAATATATATACACATTAAATATCACCAGGGCTTGGTTTTTGTGTAAACATAATAGAGATTTGATTTATATTCGTGAAGATAATTAAAAGATAAAATCTAAATGATAACAGCATGGATTTTTTTCTGCATTTAATATTTTAGTGGACATTAACATTTCTTTTCAGATTAGCTGGATCAATGCAAGGTCTATTTTTTTTTACATAGGGATTTGAATGGGGCATCCAACGGGGATCCAACTTACAATTCAGTAATAATGGATCTGCGAGACTAACTTTAAAAAATCCCCCTCTACCGAGGTGACGCCGGATAGCCGCTGCTAGTTAATGATAAATCTAGATTCATTATTTTTTATCTGTGTTAAATAAAACCTTGTTAATTTCCAACAACCTGGTCTTTTCATTCAGTGTTCCTTTTTTTATCTGTAACGTAACAGTAATCAATTTTACTTTATCGGTGTATTTTGTAAAATTAATTTTTCATCTATTTAACCCACAGATGAGATCCTAACAGATACTACCACTCCGAGTCAGAGTGGACCTTGAAGATACGACACAGCTGAACAGCAAAATTCAGGATTTGTGGAGATGAGACGATCAACCATGTATTAAGCGAATGCAGCAAACTAGCACAACAAGAAAACAAGGCTATGCACGACTGGGTTCAAAAGGTGATCCACTTGGAATTGTGCAAGAAATTAAATTTTGACCTTGCCACAAAATGGTACATGCATAAACCAAAATCTGTTCTTGAGAATGAAACACAAAACTCTCTGGGACTTTGAGATAAAGACGGGTCATCTTATGCCAGCCAGGAGATCAGACAGTATTGATTAACAAGGAAGAGCGAATTTGTCAACTGATTGAATTTGCAGTCCCAGCAGATCCTAATGTGAAAGTGAAAGAAAACTAAAAGACAGACAAATACCAGGACCTTGCCAGAGGATTGAAAAAACTGTGAAATATGAGGGTGAAAGTGATACCAATAGTAGTTCGTGCACTTGGAACGGTCTTAAATAACTTAACACGTGTTGACATGCCTTAAAATCCAACCGACCAACCAATCCACTACAATGGGATGCACGTTGTATTTAAACCATAGATGGGACCCTAACGGGTACTAGCACTCCGGGTCAGAGTGGATCTGGGGGTAATACCGATGAATGGGTATTCCATACTCCACAGAGCTCCAGAATTGGAACTTCACCACTAGATGCAATTTAACTCTATGCCCAGGACACTAAGATCTTCAACCACCGCCTTCTACAACATATATAATAAAAAGGGTTGGGGTTGGCCAAAGGGCCCCAGAGTTCCACAATTGGACCTTCACCACTAGATGCAATTTAACATCATACCCAGGACACTTAGTTTTTTTAGAGCATGCAGTCAACGTATTCTATGCCTCGCCGACAGTACAGCCCCCTTAAGAGTAAAGGTGTTACGATTCACCTTTGTGCTTCTCAGCTGATTGAATACCCAACAAGATTGAATAAAACAAAATGTCTTCGGTATAAAATAACCCAAATAAAATAACCCAAATAAAATAACCTAAAATAAAATAACCCAAAAAGGGTTTATATGCCGTAAAATCCGAACAAACAAACAAACAAACAAATGGCAGCAGCCAGGCTGGGTCTTTATTTAGGGCAGTGGTTCTCAACTGGGGTCCATGTGGATCCCCGGGGACCATATAAACATTTTGGGACCCAGAGAAGCAAAATGTATTTAACTATAAAATTACAATGGGATTTTTAAACATCGAATGGCTATGGGAGGGTCCACCAGAGTAAAATAGGGTTAAAAGGGGTCCATGGGGGAAAAAAAGATGGGAACCATTGATTTAGGGAAAACAAATCCAACCAATCTACTAGATGCAGGTCACTTTAGTCTTTTAGAGCAGGGGTTCCCAACCTTTTTCAGCTCATGGCCCACTTTGAAACCAGACTTTTTTGTGGCCCATGAAATTATTATAATAGAAATTATTCAATCGTCATATAGAAAGTCAATATATATATAAAACATAATATAGGGGCGTATCAGGGGCGTAAATCTCTCCCCTACCGTGAATTAGTTGATATCTTACTTTCTAGAAAATATGAATTTCCTACATATATGATTGGATTTTGTATATAAAAAGTATGCTCTTGAAATCATACAGAATTATAATATTTCCTTGGCCCACCTGAAATTTGCTGTGGCCGATTTTGGTCATATTAAATTAGAGAGACTGGACCATATGACCTTTAGGCAGCCCTTTTGCGATCTCAATTCATAAGTACATTTGTTTTCATTTACACCGTCAACATCCAGTTGTTTGTTAGGGGTTAGGGGTTAGGGATTAGGGTTAGGGTTAGTGTTAGGGGTTAGGGGTAGTTTTATAATTTAAAAAAAACTCTAAAAATTGTCTATTAACAAACAACCGGATGTTGACGGTGTAAATGAAAAAATGTCCTTATGAATTGAGATCGCAAAAGGGGTGCCTAAAGGTCATATGGTCCGAAAGACTAAATAAGAACAAATATGTACTAGCAAATATATGCATCTGTTGGGAACCCCTGTTTTAGAGGATGCAGTCAATATATTCTAATCCTCGCCGACAGTACAGCGCCCCTTAAGAGTAAAGGTGTTACAACTCACCTATGTGCTTCTCAGCTAAGGTTGCCGCGCACAGGGCCAACAAAAGAAATCCGAAGAGCGACTTCATTGCCGTATGATGAAAAGGAATTGATGCAGACTTCACAGACGATCGCTCATTTATAGCGAATATCTAAATTGCACTACACCTGTCCCAAAAAATATGTTACATTTACTGTGAGAAATGTATGCGCAACTGTAACGACTATTATGGGACATTGGCATTGTTTTGGATATCTTGAAAAGTACGTTTTTATCTGTTTGGAAAAAAGATAAGCATTTGATTAAGGATTCGTGTTTTCATGTTTTATCTTAAATTGTATTTTCTTAATCGATGTAGGTCAATAACAACAGGCGGTTTTTCTCAAACTTTTCTATTAACTAGCAAATATATGCACCTTCGTCCGGGTGCAAGTATTTAAGTTTTAATGTAATAAAATATTATGTTAAATTAGAAAGTCTAACGAAACTAATAAGAACAAATATGTACTAGCAAATATATGCACCTTCCGCCGGGTGCAAGTATTTAAGTTTTAATGTATAAAATATTATGTTAATTAGAAAGTCTAACGAAACTAAATAAGAACAAATATGTACTAGCAAATATATGCACCTTCCGCCGGGTGCAAGTATTTAAGTTTTAATGTAATAAAATATTATGTTAAATTAGAAAACTAACGAAACTAAATAAGAACAAATATGTACTAACAAATATATGCACCTTCCGCCGGGTGCAAGTATTTAAGTTTTAACGTAATAAGATATTATACTAAATTAGAAAGACTGGACCATATGACCATTAGTCACCCCTTTTGCGATCTCAATTCATAAGTACATTTTTTCATTTACACCGTCAACATCCGGTTGTTTGTTAGGGTTAGGATTAGGGTTAGGGTCTTAGGGTTAGTGTTAGGTTGGGTTAGTTTTATAATTTTTTAAAACTCGTCTGTTAACAAACAACCGGATGTTGACGGTGTAAATGAAAAAAATGTCCTTATGAATTGAGATATCAAAAGGGGTGCCTAAAGGTCATACGGTCCGAAAGACTAAATAAGAGCAAATATGTACTAGCAAATATATGCATCTGTGGGCATTAAAATAAAACAAACAAAAAAGAATAAAATAAAAGAACAACAAACTCCCGAGGGGCCTTAACCGGAAGAACCCTTTGCGCATGTCCGACAAAAAGGACTGACTACCTACCCCCAAAAGGATACCTCGGTCATTTGAATCTAGGCTGCAACTGAGTATGGTCGTTTCCTAGCCATGGAGCGTGTTCCCTCGCTACAGACGACTATGCCCCGTTCAATAAAGCCTAAGTCGTAAAACTACCTCTTGCCTTTTTGTTCCTTAAATTCCATTTCAGCTTACTGGCCCACAAGAAGAAAGAACCAGCTTTATTAGGGGATAAGATACCAGTACAAACGAACTTAACTTAGCTCCATACATACCCCGGGTGCAATTATTTAAGTTCTAATGTAATAAAATATTATATTAAATTAGAAAGGCTAATGAAACTAAGTAAGAATTCAGTTAAAAAGATTTGAATCAGAAGGGGGTATTATCGAAAAATGGAACAACTGAAACACCCATCTTTTATTTCTAAAATATCGCTCTATCTCTATACCGTTGATGAGCAAATTTTCCTCTGTCTGTTCAAATCTAAAGTCTGATAGTTAAATCTACTAAATTAAATGTACTAGCAAATATATGCAACCTCCGCCAGGTGAAAGTATTTAAGTTTTAATGTAATAAAATAATGTCACTCCGCCGAAAGAAAAAGAAATACCAAAAATCAGGGAATTAACCGAATTTAATGAAATTTTCAGTGTTGCTATATTAATGAATAAAATATATAATGCACCAGTTATTTCATTTAAAAACTTTTACATTTTTTCAGGTCAGTTAACTTTGAACCACGTATCTTTGAGGCGTAACACAGATTATCAAAGGTACGGGAAAATAAAATAACTGGTGCATTATATGTTTTATCTATTAATATATCAACACTGAAAATTTCATTAAATTGGGTTAATTCTCTGATTTTGGGTTTTTTTTTCTTTTGGCTGGGTGACATACAATGGCGGAATTTAAGTCCGTTGGACACTATCTTATTTATATCTTTTGTAACAATGGCAATAGACGTATGTTAATCTTTTTTCCAGATTTTAATGTTGTTTGTGGGAATTAAAAATATACAAAAATAAAAATAAAAAAAGAACAAACTCCCATGGGGCCTTGACCGGAAGGACCCCTTCGCGCAGGTCCGACAAAAAGGCCTGACTCCCTTCCCCAAAAAGAATCCCTCGGAATTCTAACGTAGGCCTGCAATTGAGTGTAGTTCGTTTCCTTAGCTAGGGTCATGTACCCTCGCTACCAGCCACTACACGTTCAATAAAGCCTGAGTTATGAAACCACCTTCTGCCTTTGTCTCATTCCTTTTCTTTCCTTTTCGTTCCCGAGTTCCAATTCAGCAGCTCACCAGCCCAGAAGAACTAAGAACCAAGCTTTTATATGGGGCTAAAATACCAGCACCAACAAACCTTTAAATTAGCCCCATATGTTATTTGATAATTCAGTCACAATATTATCACAACATTACGGCCCGTTTTACTCTCACAAATCTACAACCGCCCTGTCGGCTGGGGCGTTAGAATGCACCGACTGCACCTCTGCAGAGGGGTAAGACTCCCCCAATGGGGCCACCTGTTGACCGTGGGTGGCGACCCGTTATGCTTAAGGATAGAGCCCAGGTGGATGAGCAGTTCATGACATGCAATACTCCACTTTGGTCCTATCTTGGGCTAGACGGGCGGTCGGAGAGGCCCCCTCCGATCAATCGGCTGGTCACGTCAAGCCCTAGCACCTATATGATTTTCCCAACCCTATTGTCCTTATGGCAAGCCCCAACCCCTTTTTATCATATGGGTGCTAGAAGGCGGTAGCTGCGGGTCTACATGTCCTGGGAATGGCGTTAAACTCTATCTGATGGTGAGGTTCCAGTTTTGGAGTTTTGGGGAATGTGGAGCACCCCTTCATCACCATTGCTCCCTGGTCCACTCTGACCCGGAGTGGTAGTACCTGTTAGGGTCCCATCTATGGGTTAAATAGAAAAAAATGTATTTATAAAAAAATTGTATTATCCATTAAGAATTGATTTATTTCAAAACTTTATCGGCATTAAATGACCCACTGAGTTTGATATGCCGTAAAACAAACCAAACCAAATAAAAAAAAAAACAAAAAAAAAACAAATCTACAAATTTTACTCATCGTAAAAAGAATTTGTAAGAGGGAAGTGGGTCCTTCTTATTATCTATTTCCTGTTTTATTGCTGTTGTTATGTCGAACTACCATGTAAAAACAAATTATCAGTCGTATTCAACTGATAAGTGTCTTATTCATAGTCAAGTACCCTAAAAGTTATGTAATGGCAAACAAAGTTATAAACACCCGATATAAACAACTAGGAATTGTGCAAATGACTAAAAAATAAACAAATGAATAATAAGTATTATCTGCGTTATTCGTACTATTGTCCTCATCTTCATTGTTATCTGTACAACGTTTCGGTCGATATGCCCTCCGGCCTTCTTCAGGTATCTCTTGTCGGACTCGGGAGCCTTCTCAAACTCAGGAACCTTCACGGGATTTTGAACCCCAACTGAGATAACTGTCACTTAAAACTGTCTTAACCTAACTCCTTTATCCACTAGGCCACGTGTCTAGATCATAGGACCAATCCTGGTCAAGGACATCAGTAGCATAGAATAAGAATTAACACAGGTTCCTAGTTCGATACCAGTATATGAGTAACACAGGGGTCTGTGCAGTAAAATAAGGAGCTGACGGTAGGCGTGGCGCTCCATCTCAGACGCTAAAAAACAATCTCCTCTACAACGTTTCGACCGATGTGCTCTCCAGCCTTCTTCATGTATTTCTTGTCGGACTCTGGAACCTCTCGGACTCTGGAACCTTCTGAATACCAGAAGAAAGCCGGAGATCACATCGACCGAAACGTTGTACAGATAACAATGAAGATGAGGAGAATAGTACGAATAATACAAATAATACTAATCATCAAGCCTCATCTCAAACATTCAGAGAAATAAATAATATCACATAACTTTATTCACTGTAGTAGTTGGTTGTTCGTTAGTCGGTTTTAATATTTCTTAAATTAGTGAAATGAATTACAAATTAGGACTGAGCCTATTCTAGTAGTGACCTATGGGGCTAAGTTAAGTTCGTTGGTACTGGTATCTTATTAAATCCAATAAAAGCTGGTTGTTTGTTCTTGTGGGCTGGTACGCTGAAATGGAACTTAGGAACGAAAAGGCACGAGAAAGGTAAAGAGACAAAGGCAAGAGGTAATTTTACGACTTAGGCTTTATTGAACGGGATCATAGTGGCCTGTAGCGAGGGAAAATCTTCCTGGCTAAAAGGACAAACAAGACCCAATTACGGCCTCAGTTCGAATGGCCGAGGGATTCTTTTGGAAAAAGGAGTCAGTCCTTTTTGTCAGACATGCGCAGATCGTATTTCCGGTGTAAGGTCCCATGGGAGTTTATTGTCCCTTTATTTTTTTTTTTTTTACTTTATTTCTACTTTCGTATTTTTTAAATCCCCACAAACCACCTTAAGCGGAGTTTAACAGGTTTGAATTCAGAGTTATTCTTCTCCTAGACTGGTTGCCTAACCAAAGTTAAAGAACCCAGTCTGCTCTATTATTTACCCATAGCTGAAGGGAGAGTCGTTAGATTCACAAGGGTATTGGCGCTATGTGAACTGTAGCTTCGTCCAGGATTTGAACGCGGGTTGACGAGTTCATTTCCTACGACTCTAACCATTAGACCACGCGCCTCCAATATATGGGTAATTCCTTGTCAAATCATCCAGAAAAAAAGTAAAATTGTTACCTACCCCCTTCAATTTTAGGTAAATGCATTGTTTCTATATTATCTATACATATATAAAGTTATGTGTATGTATGCATCTATGTATGTATGTCCGAATGAAACTACGAAAATAAAACAATTAACGACAAAGTTAATATATATACAGGGTGTTCGGGATAAATTTGACAGTTTCATAAGGAAAAAGGAAAAGTACTTGGTACCTATAAAATTTAATGGATTGTAAAGAAATTCAACAGGCACGGAAATTACACTACTGTCAACAAGTTTCATTCAAAATAACCGCCATTAGCGTCGATCACAGCCTTAATCCTGCTCCGGAACCTGGAGCAAGCTGATATTACAGTTTCCCTGGGAAGGGTCTCAAAAACTATTTTAATTCTGTCGATTAACTGGGCTTTTGCAGTACTGGCACGGCGATTGGTGTCTTTCTCAACAGTGCCATATACATAATAATCCATGGGGTTAAGATCTGGGGAGTTCGGAGGCCAAACATTGGGACTGGTGTAGTCGTAAAACTTCGCCGATAACCATTTTTGACTTTTCCCAGAGGTGTGGCAGGGGGCCGGATCCTGCTGTTATCCAGGGCTTGACTACAGTGTTTAGCAACTCCACGCAGACATTTGAATTCAACCTGATACCCTTCCTGCAGATTTTCAAGGAATTCTGCTATACGAACGCAATCGGATTGTCTCTTATGTTGCTTTCTTCTAGCCACAGCCTCGTAGTCTCCATTACATTTCTCAAGTTCATGACTGATTGTTTTTACAGTGTTCAGGAAGCATTGGGCAGCAACCATAATCTCCTTATTTTGATGGCCGGCGCAGATCATCAGGATACAAGTTATTCTTTTCCATGATTCAGGTGGGTTCCAGTCATCCATTCTATCTGTCATCACGTCTATGAATGAAGAAGGGTCCAAGCTTTTAAATGATGCGTAGTGTGCGTTAATACCTCCAACCTACGGACAAAAATAACCAAATATGAATATGGCAAACATGAAATATTACCGGTTCTTGCTTTTTGTGTAAAAATTATTAAAATTTTATTTATATTCGAAGATTAGTATTATTTGGATTATTTGAACTATTGTCCTCATCTTTATTGTTATCTGTACAATGTTTCGGTCCATGTACCTTCCTCAGGTATTTCTTCTCGGACTCTGGAACCTTCATTTCGAACTTGGGAACCTTCTTGTCGTAATCGGGAATCATCACGGAACTTTGAACGCAACCCTTTATTCAGTCCACGGGGGTATCCTGTTCTCATTACGCTAACCTCTGACCAGGATTGAACCTGCAGCCTAGAGATAACTGTCACTTAGAACTGTTTTAACCTAAAGCCTCTATCCACTTGGCTATGTGTTCAATTGGACACATAGGTACAGGTGTTAACGCCTCTATGCACTAGGCTATGTGGAACAGTAGTGGTACTATTTAAGCTATAGCTGGGGGCGAGGAAG
>CM042162.1:25037207-25054707 GCA_023376005.1 Doryteuthis pealeii | reverse complement strand
TTTTGGAGGTTTGGGGAATGTGGAGCACCCCTTCATTACCATTGCTCCCTGGTCCACTCTGACCCGGAGTGGTAGTACCTGTTAGGGTCCCATCTATGGGTTAAATAGAAAAATGTATTTATAAAAAAATTGTATTATCCATTAAGAATTGATTTATTTCAAAACTTTATCGGCATTAAATGACCCACTGAGGTTGATATGCCGTAAACCAAACCAAACCAAACCATATATATATATATATATAGTATATCTATATATATAGTATATCTCCTATATAGATATAGTATATATATTATCTAGATATAGTATATATATATAGCATATTTACTATATATATAGTATATCTACTATATAGATATAGTATATATATTATCTAGATATAGTATATATATATAGCATATTTACTATATATATATATATATATATATATATATATATATATATATATATATAAGTATCTACTATCTATATATAGTATATATATAGTATATCATTGCAAGTCTTTGTCTATTAATGTTTAAAATGGCACATGGCGGTGTACACAAACATTCTCCAACAACTGAATCATGTAACTTCTACAGTCTTCACCTCATTTGTCTTCTCGCAAATACACCTGCACAAGCCAAATCATAGCAGAACGGCCAAGAGAATGTAGCAAGGAGCATTGGCTTCTTTGTATTTCAAGGATTACAAGACTGCAGCTGATTTGTAGAGTCATCTGTGAGGAAACAGTCGAAAAGAAGGTGTTAATCAATTGTTTAATAATTGTGCTGAAGGGTCAAGAGATGGAAATCTTACGTGAATATGCAGCAATCATATATGAGTATATATAAAAAGATATGCAAACACCACAAAATGCTGTTAAAGAGTGTAAAACATTTTATAACTTCGCTGATATTGAACAATATTTCGATTTTATGAAAATCTTCATCAGAGCTTGTTTATAATCTGTGTTGTTAAGAGCGGAACTCATATGACTTTCGTTTCCGCTCTTAACAACACGGATTATAAACAAGCTCTGATGACGATTTTCGTAAAATCGAAATATTGTTCAATATCAGCTAAGTTATAAAATGTTTTCACTTTAACAGCTTTTTGTGGTGTTTGCATATCTTTTTATATATACTCATACCGTCGGATTCATTTCCTTTCTTTTAACCTATATATATATATATATATTTGCGGTCCAGAATGTGACATTAAGAAAAGATCTTCAATAAACACCATTGGATCTAATTTAACGACCTGATGATTGCGCCCTAGCAAGAAACCTGGGTAGCTGTTTATAATAAAAATTGATCTATAAAAACTCAGCAAATTAAATAAATATTAGCTCTCACAATTTGTGATTGAGCACTGTATTTTCTTTGTTTCATCACAAAAAAATGTGTTTATATATATATATATATATATATATATATATATATTATAAAAAAAAGAAGTTCCGCAAAATGGATTATGTTTTTAAAAACATTTTTTTATCTTACATTAGTGACACGTGTTTCAGATCTGATATCTTCTTCAGGCATTGATTATATATATATATATATATATATATAAGTAAAGTCGCCGGAATGGCCTAAAGTCGGTATCAGCCAGACAGTGAGGAAGTCTATCCCTTTTCACTGACATATTTTGGTATTCCCGTCGATAATTGGGAGTCCCTGACATCCGATCGTGGACAGTGGAGGGCTGCGATATACAGGAGTGCTGAATTATTTGAAGCAGCCAGGGTGAATTGGGCAAAACTCAAGAGACCATGCAGAAAATGTGAAGCTCTGCCGGCCAATTTTGGAGATGTATGGCCGGGGCCTGCTGTCAAAGGCAGGCCTGTTGTTGTTGTTGTTGTTGTTGTTTATAGATTTTAACGGCACATCAACCCGTCTGGGTTATGTCATGCCTAATGGTTAGTAAGTAATACATATCGTGTATTTATATTTATACTTTTTAGTAATTCTAAGAGATACTAGTCGCTGGCAGAGCTGGAAAGTCATCATGGAGCTCACGAACGGACAATGAATGAAGGAGTGGCATTCGTCTGACAAGATGTTGAAATCAACATGTATGTATATATATTTACCAACCCCTCCGTACGAGCAGGATGCGACACAAGGTCAATTTCTTAAGCAGAGTTTAACAGGTTTGAATTCAGAGTTTTCCTTCTCCTAGACTGGTTACCTAGCAATGGTTAAAGAGTCCAGTCTGCCCGGCTATTAACCCATAGCTAGAGGGGAATTGGATTCATACCTTTCCCAAGGGTACTAGCGCTATGTGAAATGCCAATAGCTTCGTCCAGGAATTGAACTCGCGTTGACGAGTCCATTTCCTACGACTCTAACCATTAGACCACGCGCCTCAATAACATGTATGTATAAGTACATATACGTGGGTAATCCCAAAGTAGAGTCTTCAAAGCAAGCTCTGGGGACGCAGCTAAACTGTTCATGTGTCTATTGACAACATTATTGGGATTCTTGTGCATGCATCTATGACTGCCCTTGTGTGCGCCTGCTACCAAGCCCAGTCTTGGCTTTGCAGTCGTTACTGATGGAGCTCCCGATTGAATCTACCACTAAGTGTAAAGTTTGTGCAGTTATTCAGTTGCTCAACACAAAAGGCATTAAATCGATTGAAATCCATTGCCAATTAACGGATGTGTATGGCGAGTCATGCATGGATTTTTAAAACTTCATCCACCTATTGGGAGTTTGCAATGACAATGAGATGGCGGCGAGCTATTATGATATGGACATACTAATTCGAACATAATTGGCAAGTCAACTGTATTTCTTAAAACTTAAACATATATATATATGTGTATGTGTGTGTGTGTGTGTGTGTTATTTGAATTCAAGTTATTAATAAATTTCCATTGTACATAAATTAAGAAAAAATACAAATTAAAAAGGAAAGACAAAAAAAGAGACGAGACAATAAGCTTTTATTTTGGGGAAAACTAAGAACAATTAATTGTGAAGGAAAAAAAATGTCGATTTTGAATTGAAAACATGGAAACAATGGATGCTCTCTCTCTCTCTCCTTTCTCTTTATATCAACTTCACTCTCTTTCTCTCTCCGACCTCACTTCCTTTCTCTTTATATCAACTTCACCCTCCCCCCTCTCTCCCCTCTCTCTCTCTCTCTCTCTCTCTATTTCCTTTCTCTTTATATCAACTTCACCCTCCCCCCTCTCTCGCTCTCTTCTCTCTCTCTCTCTCTGTGTGTGTGTGTGTGTGTGTGTGAAAAAATATAGAAAAATAAAGTAATTGAAGCTCTGATGAATAGCCCAGAATTAAAAGAACACACACACACACACATACATATATATATATATATATATATATATATATATGTGTGTGTGTGTGTGTGTGTGTGCGTGCGTGTAGAGAAGCTCTCAACAATGACTGCATTGTATCTACGCCCACTTCCTTTCTCTTGAAAATAATTTATTTTTATCAAAATCCATACACGAAGAAAAGTGTTTATTTTTAATTTCTGTTTAGTTAAGACAACAGATCCTGCTGATGAATATCAAGTCATGTTAGACCAGTGGTTCCCAATCTCTTTTGGCTATGGCCCCCTTGCGTGCTTGTTTAATCAACAGCAGGTACTGTAAACAACCTGATATCAAAATGATTTGATTTAGCATTAAATCACCCGAAAGGGGTTGACATGTCGTAAAACAACCACAACAAACCAACCAGCCAACGTATTTATTAGAGATGATACTGTTCAATACTTCGAAAGATATTTTGTGTGGTAACTTTCACCACATGGGTGACGTTACAGTTCCAAAATCGACCTACCCTAATGTACATTGATAAAAAGCTTAGAAAAGTTAAATTATCGGTTATGAGCATTTGTGTTGATATATATATATATATATATATATATATATATATATATATATATATATGAAGTTAAATAAACAAACAAATGTGTTTATTTTTTATATGGCTTTAAGCCGACAATTTTTGGAGGATATGTGCTTAGGTATGACTTCAATTAAGCATATATAAATATATCTTATTATAATGGAGATTGTGTGTTTTTCTGTCTGTAACCGAAACTATATTACTAATCGAGTCACAATTAACATAGTTATTTACATCTTATTCTTCATGATTTTATTTATATTTAAACTTCAATTATTAATAAAATTGCTTCACCTTTTTATTAGTGTTGTCCATATCTACATACAAATAACATGCAATTGTATTTATATATACAAAAAATAGCGGTTTGTAGTGTGAATGGGAAGGCTAATTTGCATATTGATATTAAAAATGTGATTTTATTAAATATGTGCTTAGTATTATTGATTTCTAACTGTTTGGTTTTATTTTAATGAATATAAGCAAAAATCTCTCCAATGAATCTTAAATGAAATCCATTAACAAGAAAAAATAAGTGTAATTTTATTCTTTATATCCTAATTTAACTAAATAGTTAAATAAGTAAAATTCAGCAATGAAAAACGGCAGTGATGGAAGAGTAAGTTTCATTTCTATTTTTCTAATATACCCCCACTCTGTTTCAAATCTTTTTATCTGCAATCTTATTAGACTTTCTAATGTAATACGATATTTCATTACATTAAAACTTAAATACTTGCACCCGGAGGGTGCATATATTTGCTAGTATATATATATAAGCTAACTTGTAATAGACCTGGCTGGAGAGCCACCATCTACCTGTGGAAAAATTTGAGTTCAACTGAATTAAACACAGAAAATTGAAGCGGGCTATTATAAAGGGTAATTTTCAGCCCAGCAACATTCAAAGTGGGGAAGTTCCAGCATGTAGTTTATATGGAAGAGTATGTCTCTCCAGGGCTGGCCTGGTGAGTCATCTGGGAAAACACAAATATACAGTGTCAAATGCTACTGGCACTCAACTATGATGATGATGAAAAAAACAAAATAAAATAAAAACAGGAAATGGTCTTACTCGAAAACGAGTAGACAGCCATTATATATATATATATATATATATATATATGTGTGTGTGTGTGTGTGTGTGTGTGTGTGTGTGTGTGGTGTGTGTGTGTGGAAGCGCGTGGTGTAATGTTTAAAGTCATGACAAATGGATTTGTCGCCCCGAGTTCAAATCCTGGATGTGGTAATTGCATTTCACTTAGCGCTAATACCCTTGGGAAAGGTATGAATCCATCTCTCCCTCCAGTTATGGACAAATAGTAGGGCAGACTGGGCTCTTTAACCTTTGTTATGCAACCGGTCTAGAAGGAAAACTCTGAATTCAAACCTGTTGAACTCCGCTTAAAAAATTGACCTTATGTCACATCCTGCTCGTGCGGAGGGGTTGGTAAATATATATATATATATATATATATATATATATATATATATATATATGAATTTGTCCATGTGCCTATCTAAATAAAAGATATACGTGGTCTGAAGAAGCTCGTGGGCCCTAGATACCCACGAGTGGAAATGGTTCATAACCACGATACCCATGGTATTTAAGGCCTTTTTATTCACAAATATATATATATATAGTCTAGACGAGATATGAACCACTCAACTTTCTGATCAAATTGAAGACACTCAATGGAGGCGTAATAATCCCATTATCAAACTACAAGGGTCAAAACTCTAGAGAGATATGATCAATGACTTGTCCTAATTTTTATTGTGGTTTGTATAAACACAACGTTTCAGATGCTGTATCCTCCGGTCTTCCTCTGGTGTTCCTTGTGTATCTGATCATGGTAATAGCCCAACCTGGGAAATAGTCTTTAATAGTTTGACTGGCGTCAAAAAAACTTTTGAAAATCTCATTCGAACTATAAAAAGGATTTCACAGGCTGGGTCATTACTATGCTCATTACTATGCTCGGTAACACATGAGGAAGGCTGGAGGATACAGCAGCCGAAACGTTCAGTTTCTGCATACCACAATAAAGAGGAGGACTGCAGTCCGAAACATCAAAATTAGTCACAGCAAGCTCCATCTCAAAAATACAGACGAATGACTTAATCATTATTTTAATCAGGTAAGAAGTGCGTATTTGTATACGAGGGTGATCGCAAAGATAAGGTCTCCAAAATATTTAGAAATATGTGGGGATTAAATTAAAACGAAATTAAAATTAGAATTAAAAAAAAACAACTAAAAAACTCCCATGGGGCCTTTGCCGGAAGATCCCTCTGCGCATGTCCGACAAAAAGGAGTGACTCCCTGCCCCCAAAAGAATATCTCGGCCATTCGAACTTAGGCCGTAACTGAGTCTGGTCGCTCCTACTAGCCAATGGGATATCCCCTTGCTGCTGGCGACTATGACCCGGTCAATAAAGCCTAAGTCAGAAAAACTCCTTCTGCCTTTGTCTCTTTCTTTTTGTTTCTTAAATCCCTTCCTTTTGAGCGCGACCACCAAAATAGATGGGGTTAAAACAAAAAAAAACGGTTATTTCCCAGTTGAGTAACATGATATTCCAGTGTGTCCCAGAAAAAGCAGAACCCAAATTATCTATTTATTTTCCCATTAAACCCTAAACCCCAACCCTAACCCCCAACCCTAACCCTAACCCTTGTTGGACTTAAACTTCTTAAAAATTATAATTAAAATTAACAGTTTTATTACAAAATTTGTGGGTTCTGTTTTTCTAGGTCACCCTGTAATATTATGTTACTTAACTAGGGGGGGTAGGGTTAGAGCTTAGGGTTAGGGTTAGTAAGAACACACAACCAGAATATCCCAGCTACTTTAAACCTGTAAAACACCCAAAACCACTTATACCCCATAAATCACAGAAACGTTTATAGTTTATTTTCAATGATGTCTATATCAATTTTAAAGTTTCAACATGTATTTATTTTTCTACATAATCGCCATTTCAGTCGATTTTGGTTTGGTTTGTTTTGTTTTACGGCATATCAACCTCAGTGGGTCATTTAATGCCGATAAAGTTTTGAAATAAATTAATTCTTAATGGATACACAATTTTTTTATAAATACATTTTTCTATTTAACACATAGCTGGGATCCTAACAGGTACTACCACTCTGGGTCAGAGTGGACCAGGGAGCAATGGTGATGAAGGCGTGCTCCACATTCCCCAAACTTCCAAACCTGGAACCTCACCATCAGAGAGAGTTTAACGTCATTCCCAAGACATGTAAACCCTCAACCACTGCCTTCTAGCATCGATGTGATAAATAGGGTTGGAGGTTGCCATAAGGGCAATAGGTTTGGGGCAATCATATTGGTGCTAGGGCTTAACATGACCAGCCGATTGATCAGAGGGCGGGGGGCCTCTCCGACCGCCCGCCTATCCCAAGAAAGGGCCAAAGTGGTGTTTTGCAAGTCATGGACTGCCCATCCACCCGGGTTCTATCCTTAAGCATCACGGGTCGCCACCCACGGCCCACAGGTGGCCCATTGGGGGAGTCTTAACCCTCTGCAGAGGTGCAGTCGGTGTATTCTAACGTAGGTGCATACAGTTTTTGTATGTCCATATTATACCAACGTGCCGCCATGTCGTTGAGGAAGCGTTGAACCTCGTCGTATTTGCAAACTCACTTGCGGGTGTTTTCCGACATCCATGCATGACACGCCATACACTTCCTTAAATTGGCGATGAATTTCTATCTGTTTAATGCCTTTTGCGTTCTAAAACCAAATAACTGTGCTAACTTCACACTTAGTGGTTGTATCAATTGGGAGCTCCATCAGAAGCCAAGAGTGAGTGTCGCGGGTAGGTGCATGCAGTACAAACAAGTGTTGCCAATAGCCACACGAAGAGTTTATCTGCATCCCCAGTGTTATGTACTGACGTTTTCACGGTACCAAATCGATATAATGTTGTATACCCTTTTCTTACCTCTAGTCGTCTTCTCTTCTGGCCGGCTTTGGTTCTATCTTCTAACATCTTGCGTCTGGAGTTGTCGTGGGGACTTCGGTCTGGTTTTCTGTTAGGGATTTTTCTTTATCGAAAGCCCTGTGTCATTGTTAGTTTTTAGGTAATAAACACAAGACTTCGATTTACGTTGATGTTACTTTATTTCCAAATCCCCAATCCAGATATCTGCGCAGTTGAGGGACCGCGTGTATAACACGACTTACCCCTTCGGGCTCGCTGCTACCTTCTACTGATTGAGTTACTTAGCATCCTTAAACCGGAAGACAGGGTCTTCTATGCCTTCCGGTTCTCACGATTTATCCCCGGAAGGCAAGGTGAGAGTGAGGTCAAGCGTTGTCACTCATCCTTTATGGCCGTAGGCTGCACTAATCGCCATTATGATTTCTACACTATTGCCATAAATATTAGGTGACTAATAATTATGTAACACTCAGTACCTTGCATTGGTTTGTTTAGTTTTGTTTATGTCATAGACATGTGTATATAATATGTGTATACTCATGTCATACCAGCTCACCGTCATGTCATTAAGGAAGCGTTGAACATTGTCGTCTTTGAAAACTCTATTCGTCATTTGCGGATATTTTTTACTTACGTGCACGACTCGCCATAATTGATAATGAATTTCAATTGCGTTATGAAACAGAATGACTGCGCGAATTTCACACAGTATATCAAGAAGGATTGACTGTTCCAGTATATAAAATATATACATCTTTTTATGTTTGGTTTGTTTTTTTTTTGGGGGGGGGGGGTTGTGGCATATCAATCTTAGTGGGTCATTTAATGCTGGCAAAGTTTTGAAATAAAGTCATTCTTAATGGATATTCCTTTTTTTTATAAACACGTTTTTGTATTTAACCCATAGATGGGACCCTAACAATGGGAGCAATAGTGATGAAAGGGTGCTCCATATTCTCCAGAACTGGAACCTCACCATCAGATAGTTTAACGTTATTCCCAGGATATGAAGGCCCTCAAACACCGCCTTCTAACACCCATATAATAAAAAGGTTGGGGCTTGCCATAAGAGCAATAGGGTTGGGAAAATCATATAGTTGCTAGGGCTTGACATGACCAGCCGATTGATCGAAGGGAGCCTTTCTGACTGCTCGTCTAACCCAAGTAAGGGACAAAGTAGAGTGTTGTATGTCATGGACTGCTCAGCCATCTGGGTTCCATCCTTAAGCATCACATGTCGCCACCCACGACCAATTGTGGCCCCATTTTGAGGAGATTTACCCCTTTGCAGAGGTGCAGTTGGTGAATTCTAATACCCCAGATGACAGGGCGGAGTACTTTGGAGACCTTACTTTTGGGATTACCTTGTATATAAAATAAAATCATTTGATTGCAATTACTTCCTCTTACTCCTTACCCAAACTTTTTCTTCACTACCCCCCCCCCTCCCTGGATCTTTTGGTGGTGACAAGTGATGCTTAAGGGCGGAATCCTGTTGACTGAGCAGTCCATGACATGCAACTTAGGCTAGCCTGGTTGCCAGAGAGACCCCATCTGACCAATCAGCTGGTCACGTCAAGCCATAGTACCTATATGATTGTCCCAACCCATTTGCTCTTATGGCAGCTCCTCAAACCTTTTTATCATATATGTGCTAGAAGGTGGTGTCTGAGGGTCTTAGTGTCTTGGATATTATGTTAAACTGCATTTAGTGGTGAGGTTCCACTTCTGGAGATTTGGGAAGTGTTGAGTACTTCTTTACTGCCATTACTCCCAGGTCCACACAAACTCAGTGTGGTAGTACCTTTTAGGGCCCCATCTATGCGTTAAAAATAGAAAAACGGGATTTTTAAAAATATGTTTTAAAAAATTGAGTTTAAACAAAAGAATGTTCAATACCCATCACAAACAAAATGTCCTCAGCATAAAATAACCCAACAAGGATTGATATGCCGTAAAATTCAACCAACCAGCTAACTAAAGTAAATCTTAGTTAATAACAACTAAACAGAACAGACCAGAAATCTATACATATATAAAGGGCAGTTGTGTGTATGTATGTCCGTGTATCTATCTATACATATATAAAGGGCAGTTGTGTGTATGTATGTCCGTGTATCTATCTATGCATATATAAAGGGCAGTTGTGTGTATGTATGTCCGTGTATCTATCTATGCATATATAAAGGGCAGTTGTGTGTATGTATGTCCGTGTATCTATCTATGCATATATAAAGGGTAGTTGTGTGTATGTATGTCCGTGTATCTATCTATACAAATATAAAGGGCAGTTGTGTGTGTATGTATGTCCGTGTATCTATCTATACATATATATATAAAGGGCATATGTATGTCCGTGTATCTATCTATACATATATAAAGGCAGTTGTGTGTATGTATGTCCGTGTATCTATCTATGCATATATAAAGGGCAGTTGTGTGTATGTATGTCCGTGTATCTATCTATGCATATATAAAGGGCAGTTGTGTGTATGTATGTCCGTGTATCTATCTATGCATATATAAAGGGCAGTTGTGTGTATTTATGTCTGTGTATCTATCTATACATATATAAAGGGCAGTTGTGTGTGTATCTATGTCTGTGTATCTATCTATACATATATAAAGGGCAGTTGTGTGTGTATCTATGTCTGTGTATCTATCTATACATATATAAAGGGCAGTTGTGTGTGTATCTATGTCTGTGTATCTATTTATACAAATATATAAAGGGCAGTTGTGTGTATGTATGTCCGTGTATCTATCTATACATATATAAAGGGCAGTTGTGTATATGTGTATGTCCGGAGGAAACTTCAAAAATAAAACAATTAACGACAATGTAAATATATATACATATTAAATATCACCAGGGCTAGGTTTTTGAGAAAAATAATAGAGATTTGATTTATATTCATGAAGATAATTAAAAAGTGAAATTTAAATGATAACAGCATAGATTTTTTTCATTTAATATTTTAGATAGTAGACATTAATATTTCTTTTCAGAGTAGCTGGATCAATGCAAGGTTGTTTTTTTTACATAAGGAGTTAAATGGGGCATCCCATGAGGATTCAACTCACAATTCAGTAATAATGGATCTGTGGGACTAACTTAAAAAATCCCCCTCTATCCAGGCGACGCCGGGTAGCCACTGCTAGTACATATATAAAGGGCAGTTGTGTATATGTGTAAGTCCAGAGGAAACTTTGAAAATAAAACAAATAACAACAAAGTAAATATATATACACATTAGATATCACCAGGGCTTGATTTTTGAGAAAAAATAATGAAGATTTGATTTATATTCGTGAAGATGATTAGAAAAATAACATTTAAATGATAACAGCATGGAATTTTTTGCATTTATTATTTCAAATAGGAGACATTAATTTTTCTTTTCAGATTGTCTTTTTTACATATGGATTTTAAAGGGTCATCCTGTGAGGATCTATCTCACAATTCAACAATAATGGATCTGTAAGACTACCTTTTTTTACCCCTCTCCCTCTACCCAAGTGATGCCGGGTAGCCGCTTCTAGTAACAAGTAAACAGGACAGACCAGAAATAAGATAAATAAAAAAAAGCCTCCAGTGAAATTCAAATTGGCAGTTGTGACGCCTTACCAATTAAGCCATGAAGCCTTCACCAGTAGACACAAAGCTATGTGATAGGATTATCTTTTCCAATTTCTGATTCACAGTGCTTGTTAGTTACTAATATTTGTGCAGTCTGCAACAGAGGCTGCTTTAGATTACCAGCTGTTACCAAGTGGTCACCCATCTAATAATTGAGCAGGTTCATTGATGCTTAACTTTGTGTGTGCATATAATAGTTGTTATTTACTAATATTTGTGCAGTCTGCAACAGAGGCTTTAGGCTGCTTTAAATTACCAGCTGTTACCAAGTGGTCACCCATCTAATAATTGAGCAGGTTCATCGTTGCTTAACTTTGTGTGTGCATATAATAGTTGTTATTTACTAATATTTGTGCAGTCTGCAACAGAGGCTTTAGGCTGCTTTAATTTACCAGCTGTTACCAAGTGGTCACCCATCTAATAATTGAGCAGGTTCATTGATGCTTAACTTTGTGTGTGCATATAATAGTTGTTATTTACTAATATTTGTGCAGTCTGCAACAGAGGCTTTAGGCTGCTTTAATTTACCAGCTGTTACCAAGTGGTCACCCATCTAATAATTGAGCAGGTTCATTGATGCTTAACTTTGTGTGTGTATATAATAGTTGTTATTTACTAATATTTGTGCCTGCTATGGGTTCAGAAAAACTGAGCTGTTGAACTGTCTTCAACTCCTGTCTTCCAGAATGCTATGGTTATGTTGTTAAATCAAGGCATATTTGTTTCTTTGCATGACAACATCTCACATTAGGAGTTTTGAGCTCGTTAAGTATCTGGTCGGCATCCTTAGTTCCAGATGTAGTAAATAAGTAAGCAAGCCAATAAGAATCCGGTCTTATAGTATTCTTTGTAAGTCCGACGTCCAAGAGAATCCAAGTGTCAATGACATAAGTTTAGAATCAGGCCTCTATTAATACAGCAGAAGCAGTAGCAGCAGTGCCAGTGATTGAACAATAGGAATGCCTTCGGTGGTCACGTGGTATTCAACAAGTCTATATTTAGGAGTAGGCATCTATCACACGCCTTATATCCAAAATATTCCAACAGAGCTCGTTTTGAAAGATATTTGCTTAGATGCAATGAAAATGTACTTGAATGATAACTTGCTGAATTGTGAAGTCTGCACAGCTATTCGTTTTTTGAACATAAAAGGCCCCTTATGGCAAGCCCCAACCCCTTTTTATCATATGGGTGCTAGAAGGTGGTGGCTGCGGGTCTACATGTCCTGGGAATGACGTTAAACTCTATCTGATGGTGAGGTTCCAGTTTTGGAGGTTTGGGGAATGTGGAGCACCCCTTCATCACCATTGCTCCCTGGTCCACTCTGGCCCGGAGTGGTAGTACCTGTTAGGGTCACATCTATGGGTTAAATAGAAAAATATATTTATAAAAAAATTGTATTATCCACTAAGAATTGATTTTTTTAAAACTTTATCGGCATTAAATGACCCACTGAGGTTGATATGCTGTAAAACAAAACAAACAAACAAACATAAAAGGCATTTCAATCGGTTTAACCAAAAGAAATTCATTGGCAATTTAAAAACCTTACCTTTGGAATTACCCTCGTACAACAACATCAATAACAACATAAAACAATTTTGATGTTTCGGACTGTTGTCCTCATTTTTATTGTGGTATGTATAAATAACATTTTGGCGGCTGTATCATTCAGCCTTCCTCAGGTGTTCCCTGTGTATCCAAGCGTAAAATGACCCAACCTGGAAAAACATTTTGTATAGATTGTTGATCAAACAGATGTCAAAGAACTTTTTAAAAGAAGAACTTTTTCAATCTATGCAAAATGTTTTCCCAGGTTGGGTCATTAATACACTCAGATACACAGGGAACACTCAAGGAAGGCCAGAGGATACACCAGCCGAAACATTGTGTTTATACAAACCACAATAAAAAAGAAGACAACGGTCTGAAACATTAAAATTGTTTACATCAAACCTCATCTCAAAAATACAGACAAATAACAAGACAATTCAGAAAGAGAAGGAATTTATTATAAAGTTAAAAGATCCAATTGTGGGAGCATGAGGATCTCTGTCTAGTAGGCAGGAGAAAGTAAATATACGTATTACTGTAACGTGGCGGTAGCGATATATTCACTGTACCAAAATGGATATATACGTAACGTTCTAATATCGATATATGTTGTATAGCAGGTCTTGTCAATGTGCCTCCAAATTCACAACACTAAAAAGGTGGTCGGCACGTGGCGATGATCTTGTCGATAAAAAAATACAACGCGAGAAATATATCTTCACAAGCTGCTTAGCTTTTATTTCCAGGCTCGTCTCGTGGGCTGTATCGGAGAGGAGGAAAGGCAGAGAGAAAGAGAGAGAGGACACTGTTAAATTCCAGTGATCCCACACTAGGCACCAGAGGCCCGTCCGTTCCCCTAGGCCTCAGAAAGCAAAAAGAGAGCTGGTATTTTTCTCCGTCGTTCAATGTCACCACGTGACTTCCGGTTCCGGTCAACACCTGAAACTTCCGGTTGATACTCAATTCTCCATTCGGGGGTCATGCCCCGGTCAAATCATCGTTCATCACTCCATTTCTATGATTTCTAGATATTATTGTACAACACAATCAATAACAACATAAAACAATTCAGAAAGAGAATGAATTTATTAGAAATTTGAAAGTTCCAATAAAAAATTCAAAAGTTATAGAAAAAAACAACAAAAAAAAAACCCAACAGATAAAGTAATTTCAGATAATCCTGATTTTCTAGGCAGGAAAAAAATTCAATCAAAAAGAAAGTTTCAATGGAAACAAAATACAAAGTTTGTGATATTCAAATTCGAAATAAACAAATAAGTACCCTAAAAAAAAAAAAGATTTACCCCACCCGTTCACCCCAGGGAGGATTTAACACAAGTTCACAAGTATGGGGGCATCCAGCAAAGATCAAACTCGCATTGTCAATAGTTATGGATCTGCGAGACCAACTTGTTAACCATTACACCATGATGAATTTTCCAGTGAAAATGCAAATCACAATTTCATTGAAAGGCAATAAACATATCCAAGCAGATCTCCTGCCATGAAGTTTATTTCTTTCTTTGAACTACTGGTGTCAATCAGGCATGTCACAGCGGCAGAGCAGTGGAACTCTCCAATCTGTAAAAACAATAAAAGTATTTTAATATGTATGCATTTTAATGTACATGTGTTACATAGTGAATAGGCATAGCCTATCATTTGTGGCAGGTAGTGTAGATTAGTTTGAAAATTAATGGTAAAACAGTGGAAAATCACTGATAGTTTGATTGATAGGCTTTGACAACAGGTTCGTCTGAAATGGGGCTGTCTGTTGGAATGTGTTTGACATATAGTTATTTACTAAGCTTAGCTTAGATGTGGCATAAGGCCAGACGTGTGCAGCACCCAGTGAGAATCGAACTCACTAACAATGGTCTGCAAATCTATCTTGCTAACCATTACACCACGTGGGGTGCCCTTCATTTACTAAGCGTAGTTTAGATGCGGCACAAGGCCAGATGTATGGGGCACCCAGTGAGAATCGAACTCACGAACAATAGTCTGCTAATCTAACTTGCTAACTATTACACCACATGAGATGCCCTTCATTTACTAAGCGTAGTTTAGATGCGGCACAAGGCCAGATGTATGGGGCACCCAGTGAGAATCGAACTCACTAACAATAGTCTGCTAATCTAACTTGCTAACTATTACACCACATGAGGTGCCCTTCATTTACTAAGCTTAGCTTAGATGTGGCACAAAGCCAGAAGCATGGGTCATCCAATGAGAATCGAACTCACTAACAATGGTCTGCGAATCTAGCGTGTTAGCCATTATACCATGTGAGGTGACTATGTGTTTGTCATATAAGGTGTGCTGTAGCCCACCACTTAAACTTATAGACTGGGCAAATGGATTAAAGCCAACCAATCAACATGCTTGAATATGTGGTTAGTTACCCATTTTTTCCTTGCTCGTATTTGACACAGATGAACGGACCAGTAACCAAGGACTCTACTTAACACAAGAATTCTGCACTAACACCAAAGGAACACAAGGGATCTCCACTGTAAAGTGCTCTCACTTACAGCCTAAAAAAAACAACCAGTTTGTGTATTTTTGTACAGTTTTAACAATGTTCAGACAAAACAGACATAAATTGACTATAAAACAAATCAGCTTGTTAGAAATCTACCTGCTTATGGGTAATTCCGTGTCAAATCATCCAGGCCATGTCACCCACCCACTTTGATTTTTCTGAAATTTTGTCAAGGTGTGGATTATGTTAAAGTTAGACAATACCCAAAAACTTGAGCTTCTAATTCCAAAAATTGGCGGAGTTATATCAATTTTTAGATCTCCAAAGTTTGTTTTTTTTGGGGGGGGGGCGAAAAATGGCGACTTTTTGTAATCTATTTTTGTCTTTAAAATGAGTTCTAGAGATTCCCTACTCCTAAAAATTGGTTTATAAAATAATTTTTGCCCGAGGAATCAAAAAATGCTATCAAAACAGTGCAGCTATGGGCAACACTGTTGTGTTTGTTGTGCATGCGACTGCCCCTTTACTGCTACGTTCAGTCTTCACTTAGCAGTCATTTCTGATAGAGATCCCAGTTGACTCTACCACCAATATATATAAAGAGTGTGCTTGATTTTAACGCCTATAGAAATTTTAGCTAAAAAATTGCTTTAGGCTTATTTTTCGTTATGATGAAATGAATGAATGCTTACTGGACACAACTCACACACACACACACACACACATATATATATATATATATATAAAAATTGGTTTATGAAAGCATTTTTGCCCGAGGAATCCAAAAATGCTATCAAAACAGTCTTAAAATCAACCAATTTTAAGTTCTGGTGCTCAGTATGAAAAAGGATAGACTGACCTGTTCAAAGGAAGGAGTCCAGGCTTTAATTGTACCATCAGCGCCACCTGTAAGAATTGCGGCTGGCAAAGCAAGAATTTGGTCAAGAGATGATCCTGGATGAAGCTGAAAAAACAAATTTTTAAAAATGCGATTAAAATAGAAGTTATTATATATTTAAGTTCAAAAAGCAATTACAATGCGTGTAATAATAAAAACAAAAATGATGTTTAGTCTTATCGATTTCAAAGTAACTTTATCGTCAGAGACATTTTTTAAAATGGACGCATTTTGTGCGGTTTTTTTAATGTTATAAACACTCGTCACGTGGTCTTTTTTTTCTATAACGCCACGTGGAAGGATTGCAACAACCGTTGGTCAATCAATTCCAATTTCATTCCTTTTATCTATTTACATATTTATGTATGTATTTATTTATTTTATCTATTTGTTTTATGTATATATATGAATTAAATTTTTGATAGAGGATAGATAATTGAATCATATCACCACGACCAGACAACTTGGCAAACACCATTTGCGACATCCGGAGCACAGTGTTTTGTTCATAGTGGTGAACGCTTGTGTTGGACCATCCATATTTTTTGGCACAGTCGACAGGAAAGAATTGGAACACAACATTACATAATTAATGTTATAGCTGGCTACTGGACTTCAATGAAACCACAGATACATGTATATAAAAATATGACCCGTCTTTATTTTTCCCGGTTTGTGAGTGGTGAGGGGCGCGAAGTGTTCACAATGAAAATGCCCGGGTGAGTTGGTGAGGAGCATAGAGAGTTCATGATGAAAATGCCTGAGGGGGTTGGTGACGGGAGATGACGAGTGTTCACAATGGAAATGCCCGAGGGGGTTGGTGATAGGAGGAAACGAGGTTATGCTCACAGCTGTTCGCTGCGGACTGACTTCCTTTTTTTTTATATATTTCTTTATCTTTCTCTCCGCCTTTTGACCGGAAGACTACTCTTCCGTTCTCCCTTTTTTTTTTTTATATATATTTCTTTATCACCGGAAGATTTCTCTTCGGTTGTATGATATGCAACCTTTCGGACATTTTAATATATTGTCCACTACAAGGGTGACAGCATTAGATAATTATATCAAGCATTATA
>CM042162.1:25002207-25034707 GCA_023376005.1 Doryteuthis pealeii | reverse complement strand
GGACTGTCTAATGTTGCATGCTCAAATATCCTATGACGATGTAACTAGGTCTCACATGACTTCCCATGATTTGCAGTTTTCCCGCCTCTAGGGTCAAAAGTTCCTAAACGGTCTGTAACTTTCCATTTGGGTTCTTTGTATTACCACTACACAGTGTAGTCAATAATCTATGCTACCATAGATTATGTAACAAAAGTAAGTAAAAAAAACAAATAACTAAAGATACCAGAATTTTATCATTTCTAATGGAACATTATACTATCAAAATGGATATTATTAGTTTGGTTTGGTTTATTTTACGGCATATCAACCTCAGTGGGTCATTTAATGCCGATAAAGTTTTGAAATAAATCAATTCTTAATGGATAATACAATTTTTTAATAAATACATTTTTCTATTTAACCCATATATGGGACCCTAACAGGTACTACCACTCCGGGTCAGAGTGGACCAGGGAGCAATGGTGATGAAGGTGTGCTCCACATTCCCCAAACCTCCAAAACTGGAACCTCACCATCAGATAGAGTTTAACGTCATTCCCAGGACATGTAGACCTGCAGCCACTGCCTTCTAGCACCCATATGATAAAAAGGGGTTGGGGCTTGCCATAAGGGCAATAGGGTTGGGGCAATCATATAGGTGCTAGGGCTTGATATTATTAGGCATCATTTACAATAATACTTTTTTTTAAATAAAAGTTGGTTTTCTTCTAAAACAAAAGGGCCAGGATTTTATTGTTTCTAGTGGAACATCATACAATCAAAATAAATCATATACAAGTAAAAAAAAAATTAAATAAATACACACCTACCAATTTTTTCTATTTATTAAAAAGTTAATTTTCATCTAAACTAAAGATACCAGGATTTTATTTTTTCTAGTGGAACATTATACAAAATAGATATTATTAATGTTTGGGGTGAAAAATATTGTAAATAATTTACAATATTTTTCACCCCAAACATTTTTTTTCATAAAAGTTGCTTTTCTTTTAAAATAAAAGTACCAGGATTTTATTATTTCTAGTGAACATTATACAATCAAAATGGATATTATTAGGTATTATTTACAATATTTTTCACCCCAAACAAAGGATTTACTTTTCTTTTAAAATAAAAGTACCAGGATTTTATTTTTCTAGTGGAACATTATACAATCAAAATGGATATTATTAGATATTATTTACAATATTTTTCACCCCAAACATTTTTTTCATAAAAGTTGCTTTTCTTTTAAAATAAAAGTACCAGGATTTTATTTTTCTAGTGGAACAATATAAGTATTGAATGGATGACCATTTAAGCAACAGTAGGTACTGTAAGATACTGAATATCAAAATGACTTGATTCAGCATTAAATGACCCGAAAAGTATTGATGTGCCATAAAACAAAACAAAAGTAAAGCAGCGATGAGCCCATTCAATACTGCTTTACTTTGGGGTTATAACAAGAACCAATTTTTTCAATGTGACTTGACTGCAAGCCGTATGTGTGTATGTGCGTGTATGTGTATATGTGAATGCATGTGCATGATTGTGTGTGGTTTTGTTTAATGGCACATCAACATTTTTTGGGTCATTTAGTGATCTTGCAGGAACCAATGCTTTCAACGTGACTAGACTGT
This sequence comes from Doryteuthis pealeii, assembly GCA_023376005.1. Lineage (NCBI taxonomy): Eukaryota > Metazoa > Mollusca > Cephalopoda > Myopsida > Loliginidae > Doryteuthis > Doryteuthis pealeii. The sequence goes on along the minus strand of CM042162.1, from coordinate 25,033,082 downwards.
AAACTGTATATGTGTGTGTGTATGTATGTGTATATGTATGCATGTGTGCATAGGTATGTGCATGTGTGAGTTAGTGGTGATCTAGCAGGAACCAGTATTTTCAATGTGATTGACTGTAAGCCGTGTGCGTGTGTGTATGTATGTGTATATACATATATGTGTGTGTGTGTGTGTGTGTGTACACATGTGTATATGTGTCTGTGTGCTTGTGTCACAAGTTCAACAGTCATTAGATGCCACCCAAATCAATTAACTAATTTCTTTCGAGGATTTTACAAAAGTATTAAAACACCATCATTATTCTTTCTTCTTTTTTTTTAAGTATTTTTCTTTTAATGGCAGACAATTACAATAAAGAGTTGGTTTTTTTTTGTTTTAATTTGAAAGTCTGAAATGTTAAATGACTTGAATGATAAAAATTTCAAACAGAAGAGTAAGAAAAATCTATGTTAGTTTCTTGGTTATTTTATTTAATGGCATATCAACCCTTGTGGGCTATTTAATACCAAATCTTTATATATATATATATATATATATATTTGTGACAGAGAACATGAGGTGAGTGGCGAAGGTCAAGGCCTGCCGTATTCTCGAAGGAAGCAGGCTAGGCTTTGCCTGACATGTCGGACTGTAGAATCAAACCCGCTTCCTTCAGAATGCAAACATTGTCACCGAAGTCAAGAAGCTACAGTCCGGATGAAAGCGCCAGTTGCCCGGATGATAGCTATGATGAGCTCGAGAATTCGTGCATGGTGTGCAGACACCCGGATGTTGAAGGAAAAACTCGAGTAGAATGATGACAGCAGGAGTTGCAATTTTTCAGCTGGCGATGTTACAACGACGACGGATTTTTGGTGCTATAGATTTGTTACGGCGACGACATTGCAAGTCGAATTTATTTTCCCCCTTTATTTTTCTTTTCTTTTTCATACTAGAATATTATTATAAAATAGGTACAAGAGATAAGTAGAGCAAATTTATTATAAAATGGGTACAAGAGATAACCTACTCGAGTTTCACCATAGGATCTTCAGAGTTAAATCCACTGAATTAATCGAGACACCGATTAATAGTCGACTGCTATTAATCGGTGTCTCGATTAATTCAGTGGATTTAATTCTGAAGATCCTTATGGTGAAACTCGAGTAGGTTATCTCTTGTACCCATTTTATAATAAATTTGCTCTACTTAGTATTGAGCACTTTGTATTTGTTATATCACTGACTTACCCCCCTGAATTCCACACTTACTAACCATTGTGACCACATTCACCGGTAAGTCACCTTTTCCTTTATAAATATATATGATTAGTTTAAGTTCATGTGTATTAATAAATTGGTAGAAATAATTATGTTAGTCTCTTGGTTATTTTGTTTAATGGCATATCAACTCTTGTGGACTATTTAATGCCAAATCTTTTCTCTTTTTTTTTTGTATATATGATTTATAAGCGAATAGTTTGTAGGTAAATGTTTGTCCAGTTCAGTTTTAAAAACTGTCCTCAGGCAACAAGTGGTCCCCATTAAAGGGGTGGGTCTTAACCCTCTGCATAGGTGCAGGTAGCATATTCTACAGACCCATCAGTAGCTTTGGATTACTTACCGAATCAGAAGAGACTATCCAGTTTCGTATTTCATGTGGTGAACCCAATGTCATCAATTCAAGCTGGGATCCTTTGTAGAAGGAACTGAACTTCAGAATTGTTTCTATAGAATAACATCTGCAAAATCAATTGAAAAAAAAAATAACAGTGAATAGTATATAAAAAATGGAATAAATACGACTGTACAGTATGGTTTGGTCTGGTTTGGTTTGTTTTACGGCATATCAACTTTGGTGGGTCATTTAATGCCGACAAAGTTTTGAAATGAATCAATTCTTAATGGATAATACAATTTTGTTTATAAACTCATGTTTTTCTATTTAACCCATAGATGGGACCCTAACAGGTACTACCACTTCGGGTCAGAGTGGACCAGGGAGCAATGGTGATGAAGGGGTGTGCCACATTCCCCAAACCTCCAAAACTGGAACCTCACCATCAGATAGAGTTTAACGTCATTCCCAGGAGATGTAGACCCGCAGCTACCACCTTCTAGCACCCACATGATAAAAAGGATTATGGGCATGCCATAAGGACCATAGGGTTGGGGATATCATATAGGTGCTAGGGCTTGATGTGACCAGCCAATTGGTCATAGAGGGGCCCTCCAACTGCTCAAGTAAAGGCCAAAGTGGTGTGTTGAATGTCATGGACTGCTCTGCCACCAGAGTTCCATACTTAAGTATCACAGGTTGCCACCCACTGAAATAGGGGGGGGGGGCCTTATCCTTCTGCAGAGGTGCAGTAGGTGTAGCTGACAGAACAGCAAATTTTCTTGCTATTTTTTACTTGTGTGATGATATTTCAAAGTTAACTATCTATTCACCTCACAACTCAAATAAAGTCCTGCTATTATTGTAAATCTGAGCCCTTCTGCTCAATTATAATGAACTAACCACCAGTGGGTTTATGGTAGGCTTGCAGTTGTGGGAGAGCTGCTGTAAGCGGCTTAACGTAGGCAAATAGTTGCAAAGGCAACTTTATCATGAAACACACTTTGAAAATAGTCAATGCATACTTACTCGTTTTCACTGCTGAGATTTGTATTTAAGCAATGAATTGATATTTGTCCGCAAAGACCAGAGGACAGAATAATCTGAGCATCAATTTTGGAAATGGACATACAGAAATATTCCAGAGTGTTAACAGGCATTGGGCATTCGTATTGGAGTTTTTTTCTGTCAAAAAAAGGAATAATTCAAATAAACAATAAAAAGTTGTATAGAAGTGTTATATACAGTTGTAGGTATATAAGCAATGAGTTTGTTTATGTAACAGAAAGAGAGAGAGAGAGAGAGTATTAGAGAATAGTCCATTCATGTATTTGGGTGATTGCATTCCACGAGTCCTGATTGGCTGCTTGGTTTCTATGATGTTATGAGGCTTCATAAATAACCTGGCATTCTGCAGTAGGATTGCAACAAGATTAGAACCATATTCAGTTACGGCTACTTGTTGCCTTGTCTTACCAATTCGATGGTAATTAGAACTTAGTATGATTATTCTACAATGATATTTTCATCTTTTTTTACTTAAGTTCAGCAGAAGTATTTTCCTCATTTTAGCCAATATTTTGAAATCTCAATAACTTTTTTTCCCCTCGTCCAATTTGAGAGGATTTTCGATATGTTATTGTAGATCATTTTATTATTATTACTATTAATTATTATCTATTATTACTTGGCCGTTCTTCATTATAGTCGCCATGTTGGATTCTACTTCGGACATGATCGTCTACGTACTTGTTGCTTCTTTCTTTTGTCTGGTTGTTTCATCTTTTTCTTGCTTGGCTAGTCTTCTAACTAAGGCATGCTTAATTAATCAATAACGCCTGTTGCTTTTCGAAGATTTATTTGCCTTTTGTAACTAACTCATCACGCGGAGCTGACAGCCGGGCTAAAACACGTCTGTTCCAACCAGGATTTGACTGTCAACTGACTAACTAAATCAAAATCACATGACGTGCGAGATTTCAACTATCCAGGGATTTTCCACTTCGTGAGATGTAAAAAACTGTCCCCGCAGAATTCCTACAGGGTGCTTCCAATAATCTATGCTACCACATAGATTATCCAACAGAATGAGAAAGACAGACAGACAGACTAGCCCCAGTTAAATCAAAATTATTATGCTTTTTACATATTGAACTATTTTCAAGACCTCTTAACTCTTTTTCTACCAAATTTCTCCTATGACTGTATCAAAATTTCTTGGTATTTTTTACCTGCACTAGCAAAAGTAAGATCCCTCTGGCCACTAACTTTTAATATAATTGAATCTTATATTGAATTAGAAAGACTAATGAAATTGAATACAAGCACAAAAAGATTACACTTATTTTTACTTTATTCTAATTTATTTCAATATAAAATTATACATAAGATTGCTTTTAATACAGTGGAGAATAAAACAATATTAGAGATCAATAACACCAAGTAATTATTTATTAAACCTGGTTTTGTTAAAACCAGTGAGCAAATTAATTACACCATATATTAGGTAAACCATTATTTCTTACTTATTATTATTATCTTACTATTATTTATTTATTTTCAACACAATTTTTCACCCGGCACCCATGAGCTTCGGTTTGTGGGTGGTCCTAAATTAATAGGGCCTTGTGCCTAACCCATACAATGTGGGGTACATGGTAAATATCTAGTATGTAGATATGGCAATTTGCACCAAACGTCAAGGCCTATTGTTGAAGAAAGTTTTGTTGTTGCATTACAATGCACGTTCACACATGAGTGGGCAGACTGTTGAAACCATTAACTAATCGGGTCTTGATATATATATATATATATATATATATATGAGTATGAAAAGGTGGAATGAAAACATAAATGCTGTTAAAGAAGAAAACAATTTATAATATAATCATAGCTGATACTGATCAATATTTCGATTTTACAAAAATCATCATCAGAGCTCATTCACTCCGTAGTTGTTTGGGTCGGAGGAGAAAGTCAAATCAGTTCACAGAACAAAAAACCTTATTACTGCAAAAAAAAAAAAAAAAAAAAAAAAAAAGAACGAAAGTCGTTACATTATTCACCAATGTGGGCATTCGCGCCATATATATGTCGGTCATGTCTCAATGTATACCTTTTGTCAGTAAAACATATCCAAATGTAGCGGATTTTTGAGATGTTGGCAACAAGACGAAACAATTTAAACGGAAGGGGATGGGTATTAAGAAATGTGACGGTTGGAATTCAAAAGATTTTTAGTAAAGGAATTTTTTACGATTAATTATTTTTTTAAATTTTTATTTTTAAGTTCTGTATTTCATAAATGATTAGAAATTTACTATATTTTGTTTTTATATATAAAGTAAATAAAAAAAAAAATATATATATATATATATTGAGAGAGAAAGCAGAGTAAAAGAAAGAAGGGACGTTTGCACTGGTTTTGTTAATATTTTGATTTGCCCCTGGAGGACTCCCTCCCCCCTCTGATAAACCACAATATCTAATTCACCGACATTAATAAACATAGAGACATTTTTTTTTTTTTTTTATCACACTTGTTTCACACAACTGAGAAGGCAAAATAATCTCACTTTATAATGAAAGATTTTCCTTTGGGCACCAAATTCCAAATTGTCACTGTTTTATCATCTGAACCGGTGGCAAATCTTCTGCCTTCTTCACCACAAAAACGTACACAGTTTATAGAATAATCACTCAGCTAAAAAGAAAAAAACAAAAAAAACAAAGAAAATAAATTTTACTGAAAAGAGAATGTTAGTATAATTTGATTAGCAAAAATATTCTTAAACAATAACATTTAATTTTTAATACACATTAATACACAGTTTATAGAATAATCACTCAGCTAAAAAGAAAAAAACAAAAAAACAAAGAAAATAAATTTTACTGAAAAGAGAATGTTAGTATAATTTGATTAGCAAAAATATTTTTAAACAATAACATTTAATTTTTAATACACATTAATACACAGTTTATAGAATAATCACTCAGCTAAAAAGAAAAAAAAACAAAAAAACAAAGAAAATAAATTTTACTGAAAAGAGAATGTTAGTATAATTTGATTAACAAAAATATTTTTAAACAATAACATTTAATTTGATTTATATATGATTTTTCCAACCCTATTGCCTTATGGCAAGCCCCAACCCCTTTTTATCATATGGGTGCTAGAAGGCGGTGGCTGTGGGTCTACATGTCCTGGGAATGACGTTAAACTCTATCTGATGGTGAGGTTCCAGTTTTGGAGGTTTGGGGAATGTGGAGCACCCTTTCATCACCATTGCTCCCTGGTCCACTCTGACCCGGAGTGGTAGTACCTGTTAGGGTCCCATCTATGGGTTAAATAGAACAAATGTATTTATAAAAAATTGTATTATCCATTAAGAATTGATTTATTTCAAAACTTTATTTATATGAACATAAAAGGCCCCTTATGGCAAGCCCCAACCCCTTTTTATAATATGGGTGCTAGAAGGTATTGGCTGCAGGTCTACATGTCCTGGGAATGACGTTAAATTCTATCTGATGGTGAGGTTCCAGTTTTGGAGGTTTGGGGAATGTGGAGCACCCCTTCATCACCATTGCTCCCTGGTCCACTCTGACCTGGAGTGGTAGTACCTGTTAGGGTCCCATCTATGGGTTGAATAGAAAAACATGAGTTTATGAACAATGAATGTCGCTCCTGTTCAACGGATCCTTTGTCTTTGTTGTTATTGTCAGTCATTTTTAGATGCAAAATAACAAGGATCGTTTGATTATATATATATATATATATATATATATATACTTGTCATATTATCTTTGATATAAGTCTTTTCTTTACTAAATGTATTGCTCTGTATATGATTCCACACACACACACGCGCACAGAGAGAGAGATAGAGAGAGATGCTGATAATCTAAAAGGACGCAGTAAAATCTACTGCTGATTCTCCCATGCATGTGGCTAAGATTGTATTAGGGAAATAAAAAAGCGTACACCAAAAATATGTCTCCCATGAAGATGAACGACCAGACAACCTGATACAAAGGACACAGAAAAATCTGTTAAAAGAGAGGCAGTGAATTTAAGAAAACATAATAGAATTTTTGGTTTTTAAAGGATCGTGATTCTTCTCGTGACACATATCAGAAGGATAGGCATGCAAAATCAATGATGTCATTATTTGATTGTTTGTTTTACGGCATATCAACCTCAGTGGGTCATTTAATGCCGATAAAGTTTTGAAATAAATCAATTCTTAATGGATAATACAATTTTGTATTCAACCCATAGATGGGGCCCTAACAGGTACTACCACTCTGGTCAGAGTGGACCAGGGAGCAATGGTGATGAAGGGGTGCTCCACATTCCCCAAACCTCCAGAACTAGAACTTCACCATCAGATAGAGTTTAACGTCATTCCCAGGACATGTAGACCCGCAGCCACCGCCTTCTAGCACCCATATGATAAAAAGGGGTTGGGGGCTTGCCATAAGGGCAATAGGGTTGGGAAAATCATATGGGTGCTAGGGCTTGACGTGACCAGCCGATTGATTGGAAGGGGCCTCTCCGTCCGCCGTCTAGCCCAGGTAGGGCCAAAGTGAAGTATTGCATGTCATGAACTGCTCATCCACCTGGGCTTTATCCTTAAGCATCACGGGTCGCCACCCACGGCCAACAGGTGGCCCCATTGGGGGAGTCTTAGCCCTCTGCAGAGGTGCAGTCGGTGCATTCTAACACCCAGCCAACAGGGCGGTCATTATTTGAATAAGATCTTCAAAAGTTCTTTGATATCTGTTTGATCAACAGTCAAATTATTAAAAATGATTTCCCAGGCTGGGTCATTACTATGCTCAGATACACAGGAAAACACCTGAGGAAAGCGGCTGAAATATTGTGTTTATACATACCATAATAAAAATGAGGACAATAGTCTGAAAAATTTAGATTATTAACATGATAGAAGATAATAAGAAAGTATGTAACACTTTAATTCAATTTACTTCCCAAAGTTTTGATAATTTCCTACTTACCTTTGGAGTAATCAACTGAATAGGATTGGTAATATCTTTGCAGTCCCATAGCTGAATGGTTCCATTTCTGAAAAGTTAAAATATATTTAAATGAAAACTTGGTGTTACTGTATTATACAGTCTACTAAAATGTTTGGGGTTATTTCCAACATAAACTCCAACATAAACAAAGGGGAACCACTCTTGACTGATAAATTATTTATTTATTGATCTACTAGGAAAAAAGAAAACAGAGTTAGGGTTTAAGGTTAGGGTTAGTTTAATGGGAAAATAAATAAATAATCTATCAGTCAAGAGTGGTTCCCCTTGTTTGTGTTGGAGTTATAGGAAATAACCATATTTGGTTTGTTGGATTATACAGCATGTCCAACCTTGTTGGGTTATTTTATGCCAAAGACTATTTGTTTTCTTCATTCTTGATGGGTATTCAAATTTTTTTTAAACTCATTTTTCTATTTAATCCATAGATGGGACCCTAACAGGTACTACCACTCCGGATCAGAGTGGAACTGGGAGCAATGGTGATCAAGGGGAATTGGAGCTTCACCATTAGTTGTAGTTTTCTACTAAAGTGAACTATTGCCCTTATGGTAAACTCTCAATACTCTTTTTATCATATATATATTTACCCCCCCCCCATACAAGCAGGATGTGACACAAGGTCAATTTCTTAAGCGGAGTTTAACAGTTTGAATTAAGAGTTTTCCTTCTCCTAGACCGGTTGCCTCACCAAGGTTAAAGAGCCCAGTCTGCCCTACTATTTACGCATAGCTGGAGGGAGAGTAGGATTCATACCTTTCCCAAAGGTATTAGCGCTAAGTGAAATGCAATTACCTCATCCAGGATTTGAACTCGGGGTGACGAGTCCATTTCCCATAACTTTAACCATTACACCATGCGCTTCAATTTTTTTTATCATATATGTGCTAGAAGGTGGTGGCTGAGGGTCTTAGTGTCCTGTGTATGATGTTAAACAGCATCTAATGGTGAAGTTCTAATTCTGTACCCCTTTGTTGCCACTACTCCTAGGTCCACTCTGACCTGAATCAATAAATGTGTTTTAAAAAATTGTTCATAAAAAAATTGAGTTTAAATGAAAAAAAAATTTGAATATCCATCAATAATGAATAAAACAAATGTCTTCAGCATAAAATAACCCAACAAGGGTTGACATGCCGTAAAATCCAAAAAGATTGAATACCCATCAATAATGAATAAAACAAATGTCTTCAGCATAAAATCAAGGTTGACATGCGTAAATCCAAAAGATTGAATACCCATCAATAATGAATAAACAAATGTCTTCAGCATAAAATAACCCAACAAGGGTTGACATGCCATAAAATCCAAAAAGATTGAATACCATCAATAATAAATAAAACAAATGTCTTCAGCTTAAAATAACCCAACAAGGGTTGACATGCCGTAAAATCCAAAAAGATGGAATACCCATCAATAATGAATAAAACAAAACGTCTTCAGCATAAAATAACCCAACAAGGGTTGACATGCCATAAAATCCAAAAAGATTGAATACCCATCAATAATGAATAAAACAAAATGTCTTCAGCATAAAATAACCCAACAAGTGTTGACATGCCATATACTACATTGATATTCTTGTGTGTGGCACCAAACTATAGTTGACCTGTCAATTATATTGACATGTTGATAGATAATGGTTAATATGTGCCATAAATCCAACCAATCCACCAACCAACCATTAGGCCATCAGTGCCACCTGGTGGGAAAATTAAGAAACAGTACATTTAGCATAATTAACTTAGTGTCAGCTGTGTTGTGCATCGGTTTAAATTGGTAGAGCATACGCATTTTAGTAGACTGTATAATACAGTAGCGGTCCGGTCGACTGAGGCTGTAGAATATGCTGGCTACACCTCAACATGCTTCAACCAATGCCAATAAAAGACCAAAAGTCTAAATTTTGGTCAGGCCGAACCTACCAGAATGCAGTTAATTAATGCAGGATTTCAATGAAAGACCATAATTAAAGACAATCATCCTAATGCTCCACCGCCCTGTCAGCTGGGGCGTTAGAATGTACCGACTGCACCTCTGCAGAGGGGTAAGACTCCCCCAATGGGGCCACCTGTTGGCCGTGGGTGGCGACCCATGATGCTTAAGGATAGAGCCCAGGTGGATGAGCAGTTCATGACATGCAATACTCCACTTTGGCCCTATCTTGGGCTAGACGGGCGGTCGGAGAGGCCCCCTCCGATCAATCAGCTGGTCACATCAAGCCCTAGCACCTATATGATTTTCCCAACCCTATTGCCCTTATGGCAAGCCCCAAACCCTTTTTATCATATGGGTGCTAGAAGGCAGTGGCTGTGGGTCTACATGTCCTGGGAATGACGTTAAACTCTATCTGATGGTGAGGTTCCAGTTCTGGAGGTTTGGGGAATGTGGAGCACCCCTTCATCACCATTGCTCCCTCATTGCTGGTCATTTAATGCTGATAAAGTTTAGAAATAAATTCATTCTTAATGGATACACAATTTTTTTTATAAATACATTTTTCTATTTAACCTACAGATGGGACCCTAACAGGTACTACCACTCCAGGTCAGAGTGGACCAGGGAGCAATGGTGATGAAGGGAGGCTCTACATTTCCCAAACCTCCAAAACTGGAACCTCACCATCAGATAGAGTTTAACGTCATTCCCAGGGTATGTAGACTCTCAGCCACTGCCTTCTAGCACCCATATGATAAAAAGGGTTGGGCAATAGGGTTGGGAAAATCATATAGGTGCTAGAGCTTGACGTCACCAGCTGATTGATCGGAGGGGGGCCCTCTGACCACCCGTCTAGTCTAAGTAAGGTTCTAAGTGAAGTGTTGTAGGTCATGGACTGCTCTGCCACCAAGATTCCATCCTTAAGCATCACGGGTCGCCACCCACAGCCTTTCCCATCTGCAGTGGTGGAGCTGGTGCATTCTAACGCCCCAGCCAACAGGGCTCTATAATAGTAGATAGCAATAATGGAGATCATATAATTGTGTAATGTGATTTATTTAATTTAAACTTTAATTATAGTTAATCATCATTTATTCCACCTGGATGATTATAATAACGTTATTTGGTTTATTTTGGGATATTTTTCAGGACACGCCATTACTCTGTAGGTGGCATCATTCACAGAGCAAAAACATTTCTTCCTGCCTCTGCAGGTGATGCCACTTCTTGAATGGTAGTGCATTTGAATTTGGCAGTCGTTATGGCAACGCAGGAATGACCTTGGTTGAAATAAGGCTTTCAATGTCACTAAGTGCACACAATCTTGGAATTCTTGTAAATGCATCGATATAAATAATCAAGAATACTTTATAGATACACTGCAAATGATTCTACTATGAAAATGTATTGGAAATGATTCTACTATAAAAATGTATTGGAATTGGCTTTGCTATAAAATACATAAAATACATTACAAATTATCTTACTATATAAAAATTATTTTACTATAAAATACATTACAATTTATTACTATATAAATGCAGGAGCAATTATTTTACTATAAAATCATTAAAGATTATCTTACTATATAAATGCAGAGGCAATTATTACTATAAAAGCATTACAAATTATCTTACTATATAAATGCAGCAATTATTTTACTATAAAATGCATACAAATTATCTTACTATATAAATGCAGGCGCAATTATTTTACTATAAATACATTACAAATTATCTTACTATATAAATGCAGGGCAATTATTTTACTTAAAATGCATTACAAATTATCTTACTATATAAATGCAGAGGCATTATTTTACTATAAATACATTACAAATTATCTTACTATATAAATGCAGGCGCAATTATTTTACTATAAAATACATTACAAATTATCTTACTATATAAATGCAGAGGCAATTATTTTACTATAAAATGCATTACAAATTATCTTACTATATAAATGCAGAGGCAATTATTTTACTATAAAATACATTACAAATTATCTTACTATATAAATGCAGGGGCAATTATTTTACTATAAAATACATTAAAGATTATCTTACTATATAAATGCAGGGGCAATTATTTTACTATAAAACACATAACAAATTATCTTACTATATAAATGCAGAAGCAATTATTTTACTATAAAATGCATTAGAAAGGATTTTTATCATAAATATACTTAAGAAATGATAAAAAGTATACTTATAAAACACATTGTAAATGATTTTACAATAAAATGCATTGCAAATTATTTTTACTAAAAAATTAATAAATGATTTTACTATAAAAATTTTGGAAATTATTTTAAAAATTCATTGGAAATGATTTTTATCATAAATATACATAGAAAATGATTTTACTAAAAAATTCATTGGAAATGATTTTATAATAAAATCATTGCAAATTATTTTACTATAAAAATTCATTGGAAATGATTTTACAATAAAATGCATTGCAAATTATTTTACTATAAAAATTCATTATAAATGATTTTACTATAAAAATTCATTATAAATGATTTTACTATAAAAATTCATTGGAAATGATTTTTATCATAAATATACATAGAAAATGATTTTACTGTAAAATTCATTGGAAATGATTTTACTATAAAAATGCATTTACTGATGAATACAGGGGCACAGAAAATCTTTTTCTGTGAATTTGATATGTTGATCTTAACAGTAAGGATATATTAGGGCAGAGAGGCTTTTCTATAGCCTTGGTGGGTAACCAGTCTAAGAGAAGACCAATAAAGAAAATTTCATATAATCTAATTTGATCCTTATCCCAAGGTTTATGAGGATTTAACTTTTTGTCATTCTTTTTTACTTACCTGCAGCTCAGAATTGTCATTTGTGATCGAGGGTCATAATCTCCACCGGTGACAGAATCACCCAAGTTGGTCAGTAACGGTTGGGAAGATATCTTCGGAGTAGACCACAGCCGGAGTGAACCATCAACGGAACATGTAGCCAATAAATCTTTTTTGAATGAAAGACCGACAACTCTGTCTGTGTGTCCAGTTAAACAGGCCAATTCCAAAGACTGGAAATCAAAAATCAAAGGAAAATTACATATTTATACACATATATATCTATTATCATACTAAAACTGAGCAAATCAACATTTGTCTCTTAAAGGCTTTTTTTACTGTTTACTTTAATAACATGAAAGTTATACTAAATAATTCTTTACTTTTAGGATTGAGTTATGTTTGAAAAAATTCCATTTTGTTTGGTTCTAATTAGTTGTAATTTGCAATTAAGTCAAAAACTGACCATTCTCACACTTGACATTCTGCCTGTCACTTTCACCCTCTCCATGTATATCTTGATTACCTCCTCATTATATATGTTAGTCTCTCAGTAAGCTTAGAGCGGGAGATATTGGAGAGTTATGAAACGTATTTGTATGTTATAATAATAATAATAATATCTTTTCAGCTAGTATATTAGGTCTGAGACCTGTCAGCTGTTCCTTATAAATATTCATTTTAAATCTACAGAATATTTAATATCATTCCACAGATTATCCAACTTTGCCTTGAAGGAGTTTAGAGATGGGGCTTTCACTACTGATGAAGGTAGTTTATTCCATGTATTCACCACTCTGTAGCTAAAATAATTTTGTCTTGCGTTTGCTTTACAAGATTTTTTAAGGAGTTTTAGTTTATGTCCCCTTGTATAGGTATTTTGAGCAATGTTTAGTAGGTCAGAGTTCGTTGAATAAAAACCATGCGTGTATTTGTAGGCTTCAATCATATCCCCTCTTATACGTTGAAAAACCAGACTTGGCAGGTCAATGTTCCTAAGTCTTTCTTCATATGAAAGGGATTTTAAATTATTCACTAATTTGGTAGCTCTCCCCTGGACTCCCTCAATGAGTTTTGTGTCCTTGATGAATTATGTTTCATAAACAGCAAGCAGGGCCAACAAATTGATTCAAATTAGGTCAAACTCTCCCTTTCTTAGAAATCTTACAAAATGATTTTAATGTTATTGTCAATTCTCCGGTCTTATTTATTTATTTATTTGATTTGATTTGCAAACTTACTTTTCTCTAATCCCAATTATCTACCCAGAGCTCAATAGATGACCCAAAAATCAAAATTATACTAATTGTCTATATTATTAATACTGTCAGCTATATCTGCATTGCTATGCTTGGATAGACAGGAAATACCTGAGGAAGGTTGGTGGATACAGTGTCCGAAAAGTTTGGTTTGGGTTTTACGGCATAGCAAACTTCGGTGGGTAATTTAAAGCCGACAAAGTTTTGAAATAAATTCATTCTTAATGGATAATGAAATTTTGTTTATAAACTCATGTTTTTCTATTTAACTCATAGATGGGACTCTAACAGGTACTACCACTCCGGATCAGAGTGGACCAGAGAGCAATGGTAATGAAGGGGTTAGAGTTTAACGTCATTCGCGGGACATGTAGACCCTCAGCCACCGCCTTCTAGCACCCATATGATGAAGAATAAGTTCCAATTACCGTCAAACTGGGAAGACAAGGTAGCATGCGATTGTAACTCAATACAAACTCGAAATGCCACAAAGTCCACTGCAAAATGACCAAGTATATATAAGACTCCACAGTGTCATGCAAATCAACCAGTCAAGCAACCAATCAGAACTCAAGGAATGGAATGACCCAAATCACCCAGATTCATGAATGGATCATTCTTGATTCCTATTTATACCAGCTGTCTTGGACACTGCTTGAGTTCTACTTAGCTGCTGTTAGTAAAAGCAACAGTAGGCTAACTGACTTCAATATGGCGCTGCGAACAGGATTCGAACCTGTGAGGGAATATCCCATTGGATTCGAAATCCAACTGACTCTAATATATGATAAAAAGGGTTGGGGCTTACCATAAGGGCAATAGGGTTGGGCAATCATATAGGTGCTAGGGCTTGACGTGACCAGCCAACTGGTCGGAGGGGACCTCTCCGACCGCTCGTCTAGACCAAGAAATGGCCAAAGTGTCCGAAACATGATTTTACATACCACAATAAAGCTGAGGACAACAGTCCAAAAAATTATCATTATTTTAAGAAAATTGTTTATATCATTAATACTGTTGGTCTTATCTGCATTCTAATAACGTGCTTAATGTTTAATCCTCAATCTATTTTGTTAGTACAGGTTATTATTACCTTCATAGGCTCCCATATTTGAACAAGTCCACTGTCACCACAAGTAGCCAAAAGGATCTTCTTCTGCTTCTCTGGGATCTTATTCATTGTGTGCTTCACTTTATCCGCCCATGACTGGCACGCTAAAAAGAAGAACAAAATTATATATCAATTACCCCCTCGTTATATATGTTATTTTCTCAGTGAGGTAGAGAGCGAGAGACACTGGAGATTTAGATAGATAGATAGAAAAAATTTCAATTAAATTACATTTCATAAACCCCATAATGTTGAAACAGGCACTTGTTAGTACAATATAATCTATTGTTTTTCTTTATCTATACCTTATACTGTCGGATTTGATTCCATTTTTATATACTTTCATTGATAGATAGATAGATAGATACAAAATGACTAAGTTAGATGGATGGAAAGATAGATACAAGAAGAATGAGATAGACAGATATATAGATATGAGAAGACTAATATAGATAGATAGATATGAACAGACTGAGATAGATAGATAGATATGAACAGACTGGGATAGATAGATAGATATGAACAGACTGGGATAGATAGATAGATAGATAGATAGAGAGAGAGAGAGAAATTAGAAAATTAGCTCATTTTATCATCACAAAAACTTTTCTTTGAATCCAAAAAATATAATGTTTGATTTCTATGAGGAAAATTGTAAGGCAGACTGGACTGTTTAACTTTGGTTAGGAAACCAATCTAGGAGAAGGAAAATTTTGAATTCAAGCCTGTTAAATTCTGCTCAACAAATTGACCTTGTGCCACATCCTACTCATGCAGAAGGGTTGGTAAATATGTAAATAGAAATTTCAGGAACGGTAACTTCTTATATCTACTTGTGCTAATACTCTTGGGAAAGGTATGAATCCAACTATTCTTCCTCTAGATATGGGCAAATACTATGGATGATGAGACTCTTTAACCTTGGTTAGGAAACCAGTCTAAGAGAAGGAAAATCCTGAATTCAAACATGTCAAACTCTGCTTAAATAATTGACCTTGTGTCACAACCTACTCATGTGGAGGGGTTGGTATATATATATATAATATATATATATATATATATATATATATACCAACCCCTCCACATGAGTAGGTTGTGACACAAGGTCAATTATATATATGAAAAATGAGTAAAGAAAAGAAATGTAGATGGATAAAATGAATTTAATCGATATCACATTAATCGATATCACTTACACATGTGTTTCGGTCAGTTTATGTGTGTGAAAATATTTCGCACACATAGAAGATTCGACCTTCATCAGAGTGAACATTTATTTTGAATGAAAAAATTTGTTGGGAAAAAATAAGAGATTTTTGGAAATATTCGAAAAATCAAATTTTTGAAAATTTGGAACGCTGAAATAGAATGTTGAGATAGACCGTTATGATTTGGATATTTTTTCAAAACATAAACTAAGCTCCGAGAAAAATGTTCAACATGTTAATGATAAATAAAAGCACTTTATTTTTTTGTAATAAAAAACTATTTTCTACCATAACCCCTAGAAAAACCAAATATCCAAATCATAACGGTCTATCTCAACATTCTATTTCAGCGTTCCAAATTTTCAAAAATTTGATTTTCGAATATTTCCAAAAATCTCTGTTGTTTTTTCCCAACAAATTTTTTCATTCAAAATAACACATGTGTAAGTGATATCGATTAATGTGATATCGATTAAATTCATTTTATCCATCTACATTTCTTTTCTTTACTCATTTTTCCTCATATTGTCGGATTCAATTTCTTTTTCCATTTTCACATATATATATATATAGGTATGCAATTTTCATTTATTTCTAAAATTTTAATAAAAATATACTGTATATGATGACATGCAAAGTGACTGGGGATATAAGGCAAGCTCCATATTTATCCCTCAGGTAATGGGTAAATAGTAGGGCAGACTGGACTCTTTAACCTTGGTAGGGAAAACAGTCTAAGAAAAGAAAAACCCTGAGATCAGATCAAATCCTGGACATGGCTGTTGGCATTTCACATTTACACCCTTAGAAAAGGTATAAATCCAATTATTCTCCCTCCAGAATTTGGTAAATATTAGTGCAGACTGGACTCTTTAACCTTGGTAGGGAAAACAGTCTAAGAAAAGAAAAACCCTGAGATGAGTTCAAATCCTGGACATGACTGTTGGCATTTCACATTTACACCCTTAGAAAAGGTATAAATCCAATTATTCTCCCTCCAGAATTTGGTAAATATTAGGGCAGACTGGACTCTTTAACATTAAACTTCTAACAGGAGAAAAACTCTTAATTTAGACCTGTTAAACTCTGCTTGAGAAATTGACCTTGTGTCACATCTTACTCATTCAGAGAAGCAGACTGGACTCTTCAAACCTTGGTTAGGAAACCAGTCTAGGAGAAGGAAATCTCTGAATTCAGACCGGCTAAACTCTGCTTAAGAAATTGACCTTGTGTCACATCTTACTCATTCAGAGAAGCAGACTGGACACTTCAAACCTTGGTTAGGCAACCAGTCTAGGAGAAGGAAAACTCTGAATTCAGACCTGCTAAACTCTGCTTAAGAAATTGACCTTGTGTCACATCCTACTCATGGGTAGGGGTTGCTAAATATGTAAATAGAATCTTCTTATATCTACTTTTCACTCTCCATCATGGAAATGAATGCTGAAACATTAGAATAAGTATCAATATAAGTCAATTTGGGATTTGTTTAGGTAAACATGGAGCCCTGGGGAAACATCTGGTGCAAACTAATTATATTGAGACAAAGATGGAAGCAATCCAAGAATGGAAATGCCAATGTGTAATAATGGATTAAACAATGCTGACCCGTCTACGTAACGGACAGACATGTTTGCTCATACGCCCCTCAGTGGGCAAGCTTCCATGACTGTCAAAAGTGAAATATGATATTATTTCCGAATGTTATGTTCTCTGATGATGCCCCTGAGTCTGGGCCTTCCCAATTTGACCAACATACGAGAAAATATATATAGAGATGCACACACACACAAAGGCACATAATATACAGTGGTCAGTTAAAGAAATGAGCCACCTAGCAAAGAAAAAAGGAGCAAGTTACCTTTAAGCACCCCAGGGGCAACCTGGATTCAGAAGAACATGTTTTGCTTTGCACCATCAACATCCGGTTGTTTGTTAACAGACAATTTTTAGACACATTTTTTTTTTATCATAAAACTAACTGCTAACGACACCTAACCCTAACAAACAACTGGATGTTGACAGTACAAAGTGAAACATGTCTTTCTGAATCCAGGTCACCCCTGGGGTGCTTAAAGGTAACTTAGTCTAAAAAAAAATATTATGTTTTTTCGCAAAGCATAATATTTTAAAATTGTCTGGTAACATATGTTGTATAGCCTTTCTTTCCTTACTTCTATTCTTCTGCTCATCTTTGGTATCTTACGTTCTTCTGCTAGCGTATCTTCTAACGTTTCTTCTAGCATCTGGACTTCGTCTTGTGGTCGGTCACACTTAATTCATTTCTCCTTCTAGATCAGTCTTGTTGTCAAAACATTCATCAACCACAAAACCATATTATTTATTTAAACTTTTAATTCTTAACTAAACATATTTCTCTAACTAATCACAGCACATGTACAGTGAGTCTCAGCTAAAGCAGTAACATCTTATCTGCCTGACGTCCAAGCTGAAACTGAAGACCCAACCAGGTCCCACGTGACTTCACATATTTCGCGGGCTTTCTGTAATATTCCATGGAACGTCCCGCCCGTGATATGAAAAGGGGCCATCCCCTCAGAAATACAGGGGATTGACAATAATCTTATGCAACTGCATAGATTATGTAACACAAACAACCGGATGTTGATGGTGCAAAGCAATAATCAGAATAATCACTTTCCCAACTTCAAAAGTCTGACAAAGTCACTCGCACAATAACATAAAAGTCTCTAATGTAAAACTCAATAACAGCTCCAAAGTGAGTGTGCAAAGCGAATTAAATTTTTTATAAAATAAATATGGCCAGACAAAACATTAAAATCATTTTGTAAGATTTCTAAGAGAGGGAAGTTTTGACCTAATTTAAGCTACTAGGAGTGTTGAGAATTTTGGCATATAAGGCGTGTGCTAGACGCCCGCTTCTACTTATAGACTCGTCGATAATCATGTGACCAACCTATTGGCCAGTCACTGGCAGTGCTCTGCTGCTGATATTGTTATTTATACTGGCTGTTCTGGTCATACCTACTCATAACTACTTGAACCTTCGTGGACAACAGAACATAGGATTATATCACTGGACCTTTGACACCATGTAGGATTCCATCTTAGGACTTATTCACTTACCAAAGGATTCTATAGCTCAGGACTTACTTCCTTTTCAACTGGTCAAGGATGGCAGTCAGAAACTTAACAAGGAGAAATAGCAATGAATAGATTGAGATGTGAACAGACTGAAACAGATATAAAGAGACTTAGATAGATAGAAAGATAGATTGATAGATAGATAAATAAGACTCAATAGATAAATAAATAGATAAGAAAAAACATGATAGATTACTATTGAAAGTAAAATTGTCCGTCAAAGAAATGATAAAAAAAAAGAAAATGAAAAGCCCCCATACACACACACCAGAACCACATCATGAAAACAGCCAGTGACATTCTCAACATAAAACCTTAAAAGAAATTACAGAAAAAAAAAACAGACAGGGGATTTGTCTGGGCCCATCCATGGCAGACCAAAAAAAATCCCCACCTTCAGTCTTTTACTTAGAGACACCTGTCGATCAATCAAATACTTACTTTGCTTTGGGGGGAAACTGCAAATGCCAGATTTTTGGATAGACTCAACTAAAATAAAATCTTACGTATCAGGTATTTCCCCCACCACCACCACACCACCAATTCTCTGTAGGGAAGGAAACTTACAAGATGCACATGAATCTAATTTGACAGTGTGACCTGATGAGAATGATGATGATGATGATGATGATGATATGGTAATACACAAATTCTTAGTGATTTCTTTTTAATTTGGTTTGGTTTAGTTTGTTTTATGGCATATCAATCTCGGTGAGTCATTTAATGCCGACAAAGTTATGAAATAAATTCATTCTTAATGCATAATACAATTTTGTTTATCAACTCATGTTTTTCTATTCAACCCATAGATGGGATCCTAATGGGTACTACCATCCCGGGTTAGAGTGGACCAGGAGCAATGGTGATGAAGGGGTGCTCCACATTCCCCAAAACTCCAGAACTGGAACCTCACCATCAGATAGAGTTTAACGTCATTCCCAGGACATGTAGACCCGCAGCCACCGCCTTCTAGCTGATAAAAAGGGGCTGGGGCTTGCCATAAGGGCAATAGGGTTGGGAAAATCATATAGGTGCTAGGGCTTGACGTGACCAGCCGATTGATCGGAGGGGGCCTCTCCGACCACCCGTCTAACCCAAGATAGGGCCAAAGTGGAGTATTGCAAGTCATGAACTGCTCATCCACCTGGGCTCTATCCTTAAGCATCACGGGTCGCCACCCACAGCCAACAGGTGGCCCCATTGGAGGTGTCTTACCCCTCTGCAGAGGTGCAGTCGGTGCATTTTAATTTGATAAGGAATTTGGGACCATATGACCTTTAGGCACCCCTTTTTGATCTCGATTAAGAAAGGACATGTTTTCATTTACACCATCAATATCCCGTTGTTTTAACAGATGATTTTTAGATTTTTTAAATTATAAACTAACTCCTAATACAAACAACCGGATATTAACGGTGTAAATGAAAAACATGTCCTTTCTAATCGAGATCAAAAAGGGGTGCCTAAAGGTCATATGGTCCGGAATTTGTATAAATTGTTTTCCTCTTGCCCCTTCACTTACTCCTCTCTTCCACCTTTCTCACTCACTCCTTGGTATTCCTAAAATCCTTTTAGTCCAGTCCGCTAGAATCACTGATGAGCCGTAAAATGGCAAAACAGGATTTTATGTGGATTACAATATATATATATATATATATATATATAAGGTGTGTCATAAAAATATCAAGATGGAAGCTGTATTTTCCAAGATAGAAAAGAACAATGAATGGAATGTTAATTTTTTCAGAATACAAGGTGTGTCAAAAAGTACAAAAATATTGATACTTTTTGACACACCTTACATTATATATATATATATATATATATATTATGAGAGAGAGAGAGATAAACACACAGGGTTTTCATAGTCTTTCAGCTGTTTTAAAATTTAAAACTTAACAACTCACGTTTTTACAAATGATCAAATCTTTTAGTAAAATCCAGATGAAACTTCAACTCTTATAGTTTTATTTTTTTATGTACATTTTGCTTATTACATTTCAACAAGACTTTGTTGTTATATCTTAAATCTGTTGCAGGACTTTATAGACACTATATATATATATATATATATATATATATATATATATATATAATTACCAACCCCTCCGCATGAGCAGGATTCTGCGACACAAGGTCAATTTCTTAAGTGGAGTTTAATAGGTTTTGAATTCAGAGTTTTCCTTCTCCTAGACTGGTTACATAGCCATGGTTAAAGAGCCCAGTCTGCCCTGCTATTTATCCATAGCTGGAGGGAGAATTGGATTCATACCTTTCCCAAGGGTATTAGCGCTATGTGAAATGCAAACAGCTTTGTCCAGGAATTGAACTTGGGTTGACGAGTCCATTTCCTATGACTGTAACCATTATTCCATGCCCCTCCACATTTATATATATATATATATATATATATATATATATATATAATATATTTTGAACAATACAGCTATTTTTTGTCTGCAAATTTTGTCCTTTGTCCTTTCAAATTGCCGGATTGTTCTAATGATATCTGTCGAAAGATTTTTTTGTAAATTCCTTGTGGAGAGGAAAGAAAATTGCCAGCTTTACTTACCTTTTTCTCGTTCGTAGCTTTCACCAGAAACCTTTACATCGCAACAGTTCACTCTTTTTGGATGTCCGTAGAGAGAAGTAATTTCAAATCCTTTGTCTGACCAAACCTTAGTACAGCCGTCAGAACTACACGACACTATGATTCCATCCTAAAAAAAAAAAAAAAAAAAAAAAAAATCAAAAAATGAAATTTAAAACAACTGATTTGATGACATCAAAGCTGATATTCACATAGACAATATAGACACCACCCCTGACCATAGTGAAATTACCACTGGGTTGCTCGGTGTGTCAATAGCACTTCCACCATATTATCAAGCAGAAGACAAGGGAAGACAAAAAATGAAATGAAAAAGAAAGAAATGAATATATAAATAGATAAAGAAAGGAAGGAAGAAAGACAAAGAAAGAAGGAAAAAAAAAAGAAAGAAAAAAAACAAATATAACTAAAAGACTAAGTAAAAACAATCAGATAGAAAGAAAGAAAAAAAAGAAATAGAAAGTGAGAAGGAAAGAAAAAGAAAGAAGGAAGAAATTTGATTAAAGGACAAGATAGAAAATGGTGCGATAGAAAAATCCTTCCAGAATTTGATAAAGATAGACCCGAGTAATTGGACAAAATTATAAATAAAAAACTATACTTAAAGAATGCAATGCATCTACTTTAGTTTCAATACATCGCATATGTCGTATTCATTCTCTTCTGTCTGTCTGTATGTATGTATGTCTCTCTATGTCTCTCTTCTCTATCTATCTATATTCTTCTTTCTTTTTTTTCACGTATTCTTTTACATTTTCACTCACTCTTTTATCTTTACCTACTTTGCTTTTTCCTTACTTCTTTCCCTCTCTCTCTATATATCTCTCTTCTTCTTTCCCCTCATTATTCATTATTTACACTTTCTCTCTCTCCTCTCTCTCTATATATATATATATATTTTTTTTTTTTTTTTCACGTAATTCTTTTACATTTTCACACACTCTTTATCTTTACCTACTTCGCTTTTTCCTTACTTCTTTCTCTCCTCTCTCTCTATATTATATATATATATATATATATATATATGTCCCTCTCTCTTCTCTTTCCCTCATTATTCATTATTTACACTCTCTCTCTCTCTCTCTCTCTCTCTCTCCTTCTTCTTCTTCTTCTTTTTCAACTCCAATCTTAGTCTTTTCATTCGTAATTACCTTGTCTCTTCCCACCATTTTCTTTCTCACCAGATATGTACCTTCTTTTTCTCTTACATATCAATTTCTTTTACATAAATGTACTAAAATTATGAATAAAAAGTCATGAATCCAAATATTCATAAATTCATTTTTAATTTAAAAGGAACATACATTATAGACATTTACATACTAAAATCAATCTTGATAAGAAATATGAATGACTACAAGGTGTTTAAAAAATGTTGATATCATTTTAAAAAATTGATATCATTTCCTAATCATATAACTAGAGTAATTCTCATTCAAATGATCGCAAATTTTAGCAGCACAATTCAGAATTCTAGGTTTAATTTTTTAATTTTTTTTCTTTACAGGTATAGACATGCCATTCACTAGAAAAGAAAACATTAAACATTAAACATAGGATTTTGACTTGCTGTTAAAATTTGAGATCATTTGAATGAGAATTATTAAAATAATTAGATTACAAAAATTTATCAATTTTTTTCTGAAACACCCTATATATTAAAAGTTAATATCTCCTATTTTATTTATAAAATTGTCCCTAATATTTTTACAAAACATCAAATTGACAAATTCAAATGAATTCCCAATATCAGGAATTTTAGAAAATCAACATTTTATCTATCAACACAAGAAATTAAAAAAATATCATTTGTTTCTTTAAAAAATATTTTCTTATTTATATCTTATCATAATGGAAATTGTGTTTTTTGAATTTTGTGTTGAAGTTTTTCATTTAGGATATTAATCATGGAAGGAAAGAAAGAAAGAAAGAAAGAGAGAATGAAAGAAAGAAAGAGAGAACGAAAGAGAGAACAAAGAAAGAACAAATGAAAGAAAGAAAGAAAAAAAGAGAAAGAGAAGATAGAAGGAATGAAAGAAAAAGAAGAAAAGAAAGATAGAAGGAATGATAGAAAGAAAGAAAGAAAGAGAGAGAGAGAGAAAGAAAGAGAAAGAGAGAAAGAAAGAAAGAAAGAGAGAGAGAAAGATAGAAAGAAAGAAGGAATGAATGAAATAAGGAATGAAAGAAAGAAAGAGAAGAAAGAAGGAAAGAAAGAAAGAGTTAGGATCAAGTACCAGTCTCAAGGTTGGTTCACAGATAAAAATAAAAGACAGCAAGGGTGTTCACATAGTGATCTTTAAGTATAAAGAAGTGACATATGTGAGAACCACTGCTAGCAGTTTACGGTAGGATCACAGTGGTGGTAGAGCCATTGCGAGCAGCTTGATGTAGGCAAAGAGTTAAATTACTTAAGTATTATTGTTATCAACAAAAAAATGAATTATTAAAAAATTAAATGTAGAAAAATTCTTTCTGAAACACCCTATATATTAAAAGTTAATATCTCCTATTTTATTTATAAAATTGTCCCTAATATCTTTACAAAACATCAAGTTTGATAACACTGTAATTATAATAGTTATGAACAAAAAATTTAATTATTAAAAAATTAAATGTAGAAAAATTCCCTGGGGTGACATTGGAGAAAATATCTAAGATTCTCAAAGCCAATGGAAAGGATTAGTTTTGTACAACTAAAGGAAAAATTAGATACTGTGGCGAAGGCTAACTCAAATTGGAAAACTAGCTCTGACTCAATGATATATTGGTTGTCCATGGTTGTGGTGTTGATTGTCATAGCATCGGTAGTCTTGGCGGTACGAACACTAAGAAAGTATAAGAAAATATTGATGAAATGTAAAACGTCAGCAGGTGCTCTCCAAGATGAGATGAAAGAAAACAACGCCAAGTGTTAATTTGGATTAGCATTTTCTTTCATCTTAATAGTTTTGTTTTTTTGTTTTTTTTTTAAATTGAAACTCACTTGGGTAGACTGGAAATAATAAAGGTACTCTCAGTGAGATTCAAACTCACATGTTTCCTTTGCCTCATGGGAAGGCTGGGATAAATGCACCAATTGACCTATAATAAACCATTGGCTGGCAAAAACCCAAATGTGTTAATAAATTGTTAAAACGTTAAAATGAATTGTTAAAACTGTTAAAATTATTAAAACTGTTAAAATGTTAAAACTGTTTAAACTGTTAAAAACTGTTAAAACTGTTAAAATTAATTGTTAAAAATCTCAGTGAGATTCAACTCACATGTTTCCTTTGCCTCATGGGAAGGCTGGATAATGCACCAATTGACCTATAATAAATCATTGGCTGGCAAAAAACCCAAATTAAACCTATTTAAATTTGTATTATTTGGATTGTCCTCATCTTTATTTTTTTATAACACAATATTTCGGCCAATGTGCCCTCTGGCCTTCTTCAGGTGTTTCTTGTCGATTGTGGGAACCTTCTCTTCTCTGAAGAGGGCTGGAGGGATAATTGGCCAAAACATTGTGTATATAACAAAGATGAGGACAATAGTCTGAAAAATCTAATACAAATTATCAAGCCTCATCTGAAAAATTCATATACTTTTAAACTTATTCTTTATTCTATTCTCAATATCTTCTTAGCACATAATTGTTATTTTTTCATACTAGTACTAGTAGCATCTTTTATTAATTAATAATAACAATGATTCTGATTGATATAACCAGATAGTATTGACAATTGTTCAACTAAAAATAAATAAAAATATCAAGAATTGATGGAATTCAATAATCAAGAACAATACTTAAAATTCATGATAAACCAACAGTAAAATAGACACTGCAGTTTTATTTTGGATCATAAATGCCCAGATCAATCAAATGAAACTGAAAATAATCCATTGGTGGAAATTGCTTCCACTTCAAAGTTATATTCTTCTGATCATCTTTCACTATCCTATGTAACTGGATGTTCTTCTAGCATCTGGAACTTTCATTTGGAGATTTCGTGTCTGGTCTTCCATTAGGGATTTCTAGTCTATCAGAAGCCCTGGGTCATTAGTTTTTGGATAATTAACCCAAGACTTAGATTTTCTTTATATTATATTTTATTTAAAAATCCCCATCCAGACTGACTGCGCAGAGTGTGAGTACAGGAGTGCACTGGGCGCAACTTGCTATCTGCGTGACTTGCACAATACTGTTTCAAATCAAAACCAGAAGAGGCCTTTGTTTCTCATTTCTCTACTAATTCTCACGGTATCTACTGGAAAAGGGTTAACATGAGGCTAACATGTGCCAATCAATCTTCCATGATATCGTCACATAGTCCCACTCAAAAAAACTGCTAGCCGTAATTTCTAACAGCCATTTTAATTTCTACACTAACCCTACATAATTGTTAGGGTACTAACAATTATGTAACACAAGCTGATATTCACATAGACAAAAAAAACAGTGTAAACACTGAAGCATTTTGCCACAAATTTTAATGAACTTCAGAGGCTTATTTTGGACACATAAACTAACTCCTTTATCCATTAGGCTAAGACAATTCTAAGTGACAGTTATCTCTAGACTTCAGGTTCAATCTTGGTCAAGGGCAGCATTAACATAGAATAATAATTAACACAGCTTAACACCTCTACCACAGCTATGGTTAGCGGAATGAGAACAGGATACCTCTGTGGATTGAATTAGGTCCAAAGTTCCGTTATGGCCCCCAAGTTCAAAAAGAAGGTTCCAGAGTCTGAAAAGAAGTTTCCCGAGTTCGACAAGAAGTACCTGAAGAAGGCCGGAGGGCACATCGAACGAAAAGTTGTACAGATAACAATGAAGATGAGGACAATAGTCCGAATAATGCAGATAATACTAATTCAGAGGCTTAGACACACAATCATGGGAAAAGTATGCATATAGCTATTCTCCCTCCAACTATGGGTAAATAGTAGGGCAGACTGGGATCTTTAATCTTTGTTGGGTTCAGTCGGTAGAGCGTTCTGCTAGGAGCCACAAGATTCTGGGTTCGATACCGGCCCTCGCCAACTCAGCGTATGAGTAGCACAGGGAGCTGTGCAGTAAAGTAAGGAGCAGATGGTAGGTGTGGTGCTCCACCTCAGATGCTAAAAAACAATATCCTTGGTCTAGTGCTAGTGAAAAGGGGATAGACTCCCTTGGTGATTGGTTGACGCCGACTTTAAGACACCATAACAACTTAGGCAACCAGTCTAGAAAGAAAACTCTGAATTCAAACCTGTTAAACTTAACCACTATAAAAATGAAGACAACATGTTGAAGAATCTATGGTAGCATAGATTATTGACAACATTGTGTAGCGGGAATACAAAGAACCCAAATGGAAAGTTACACACCGTTTGGGAACTTTTGAGCCCAGAAGCGCGAAAACCGCAAATCACGTGAAGTCACGTGAGATCTAGTGAGATTGTCAGTTCCAGGCAGGATGTTGGCTGAGAGAAATATCTCTTGCCTTAGCTGGAACTCAACTGTGTGCGCTGTGTTAGATAGTAAAGAAACTTAGTTAAGAATAAAGTTGTAAAAAGTAATATGGCGTTGTTGGTTGATGCATGTATTAGTTAGAAGACCGGTCAAGAGATGAAGAACCAACAACAAGACAGAATCCAACACGGCGAGAAGAAATAGAAAGAAGCAACAAGCAAGAAAACTAGGCAATCAATGGCCAAACAAAGAAAGAAAGTTATCCAACTCATCTCTCTAATACTCTGTCTACCTCTCTCACTCTCTGTATCACATAAGAACATTGTTTATATGTATGTATTTACCAACCCCTCCGCACGAGCAGGATGTGACACAAGGTCAATTTATTAAATGGAGTTTAACAAGTTTAGCTAAATAGGTAGTCCTTTCGACTGGG
This sequence comes from Doryteuthis pealeii, assembly GCA_023376005.1. Taxonomy (NCBI): domain Eukaryota; kingdom Metazoa; phylum Mollusca; class Cephalopoda; order Myopsida; family Loliginidae; genus Doryteuthis; species Doryteuthis pealeii. The sequence continues at coordinate 25,005,471 of CM042162.1, read as the reverse complement.
GCTTTAGAGTACACTGACTGCACTTCTGCAGACCTTCCACCAATGGAACCACCTGTTCGTCGTGGGTGGCAACACATGATGCTTGAAGACGGAATCTTGTTAGCTGACCAGTCCAGGATATGCAACACTCCACTTTAGTCCTTACTTATACTAGACGAGTGGTTGGAGAGCCCCCCCCTCTCTGAACAATCGGTGTTCATGTCATGCCTTGCACCTATATGATTGTCCTGACCTATTGCCCTTATGCAAGCCCCACTCAAATAAATATACTACACTAACTGTGCATAATTAATAGGATACCATCAATTATGCAACACTACCACTCCGAGTCAGAGTGAACCTGAGGGTAATGGTGATGGAGTACTCCACATTCTCTATAGCTCCAGAATTCAAACACTCTCCGTATCACATAAGAACATTGTTTATATGTAAGTATTTACCAACACCTCCGCACGAGCAGGATGTGACACAAGGTCAATTTATTAAATGGAGTTTAACAAGTTTGAATTCAGAGTTTTCCTTCTCCTAGACTGGTTACCTAGCCTTGGTTAAAGAGCCCAGTCTGCCCTGCTATTTGCCCATAGCTGGAGTGAGGAATTGGATTCATACCTTTCCCAAGGGTATTAGCGTTATGTGAAATGCATACAGCTTCGTCCAGGAATTGAACTCGGGTCAACAATTCCATTTCCTACGACTCTAACCATTCGACCACGCACGTCCAACATTGTTTATATACCCACGACATGTGTGAGTATATAACAAACAGTCCGAGATATCAAAATCATTCAGTGCATTATTGTTTCAAAAGTTTTATAAGAGAGAGGCAAGTCTCAAGATGAAGAAGAGACAAGTATTTCATCTTGAAATACACACTGGTAAACCGAAGAGGCTAATGGAAAGAAAATCCATGTCAATTTATTTGGACATAAGACGCAAATATTGTAACTTAGAACAATAATATCTAAATTAAATTGGAAAAGTCAAGAAGCTCTCCAAGGGAATCTTATACTAAGATAACTTATTACTTCAAGTTGATTATTGACTATCAAATAGTTCAATTCAATTCCATTTTCTTAAATCTAAGGCTAGTGGAGGTGTCTGTGGTGCAATGGTTATATCATCATTGGAAATGGACACAGCTAACCAAGTTCATATTCTGGACAAGGCTGTGTCATACAAGTAGATTCGGTTTCAGCCAGACAGCGAGGGAGCTTATCCTCTTTTCAGTGGTTCAGTTTAACAGGTTTGAATTCAGAGTTTTCTTTCTAGACTGGTTGCCTAAGTTGTTGGGGTGTCTTAAAGTCGGTATCAGCCAATCACCAAGGGAGTCTATCCCCTTTTCACAGCGCTAGACCAAGGAGATTGTTTTTTAGCATCAGAGGTGGAGCACCAAACCTACCATCAGCTTCTTACTTTAGCGCACAGATCCCTGTGCTACTCATATGCTGAGTTGGCGACGGCCAGTATCGAAACCCAGAATCTTGTGGTTCCTAGTCGAACACTCTACTGCCTGAGCTCACCTTCACAGGAAAAATGTGACTAACGTCCAGTTACCAGACAAGAAAATAAAGACAGTGTAACCGAATACAGTCAGTAAAAACTGCCAGAACAGTCAAGTGTTTGGTATATATGGATAAAAGTATTCACACTAAATCCAGCAGCCAATGAAAATCCTGGGAATGTATTTGGCCTAGATACACAAGTGGAATAGCCCAACCTACTATTTAAACCACCTGCTAAGACTTGATTCTCAGAAGCAGATTCAACTTGCAACACAAATGAATACGGGTCACTCAACACAAATCTCAACAATAATGAGAATGGAATTGTCTGATGAAACCTCGGAAGAGAGAAATGAGGCTTGTTAATTCAACCTCAGATCATGTTTATGTTTAGTTAACTTATCAATAGGCTCATAGTCTTAGAGATGAGGGGCAGTTGTTTCCTTATTATTAAACTGGTTGATCCTGGCCATTGACCCTGTTTGAATAATGGAGAGATGACATACTTTTGAATGGAAAAGGAATTAGATTGTTAATTGTTATTCTGTGTTGCTCTCACCCTTAGCCAGGATTGAACCTGCAGTCTGGAAATGACTGTTACAGATTGTTAACTATTGGACAGTGGAACAGTCAAACACCCCCTCAGTTGTTAGGAGAGATTTATCTATAGCTATGGCAATTTCTCTTGCTTTTCCCTTCCAAGGAGAGTGCCAGTGCTACAAACCTTGCTTTGTTCTGTCATTTCAGTCACATCTGCCACAATTCAACCTCCTTCTTTCCATTGGCAGTAGTCCTTTTTTTCAAATGTGGGTGGATTTTGTAAGTAGACATGTTTTTAATGCTCTGCTCTACCATTTTGTTTGATCTTCAGATTCTTCACAGTTGACATCAATAGACATACTTGTTCCTTTTATGTCATTAGGTTTTATATTTCAATATTGTACCAGTTCTTTGTTTTGGTAGATGCTTTTCCAGCTCGTCCAAGAATTTTAGCTTCGTGTTCTCCCATTTTTCTACAAGTTGGAACTGAATTATTTTTATTTTCTGAACTCTAATATCATTGGGATTCCTTGTTGATAGATGCTGATCCATCCTTCTCTATGTTTGCAGTAACCTCCAAAATCTTCATTCTGTTTCACTTTCTTGATGTACATCTCTTGAAAGTCATCATTGTTCTCAGTACCTGCATTTATCTGTATTTTCTTTGTCCTCTGTCTTCACTGTATCACTTTCTATATTATCTGTTGTTTTAATTCAATATCATTTGATTTTAAGAAGCTCTCAAGAGTCTACTTTCATGCACACGAACATAGTACCTCCATATCTTACTATCACAACTACATTGTCTTTTGCCTATAAATCCAACTGGCCCTTTCATTGACCATCTTTAAGAATAACTTCACCTTGTTTAAAGTCTTCTCCCTTTGGTCTTATTGTTTTCTTAGTGCTCTTTGAATTCTTTCTCCGCGATTCTGCTGCCAAATATGCTTTTCATGCTTCTTGTAAACCTGTGAGATGCTTCACGTCAATAGTTTTATTTTCCAAAGCAGGGGTTTGTTGTGATTAATAAGTTAGATGGTAAGTTTGGATTCCTGCCATACACTAATCTGATATGGAACTAAATCCATGTCATTACCAACAGTTCTTTGCATTTACGCCTCACCTGTAGCAGTTTTCCCATAATATAACATTTTCTTTTTTTCTTTAATCCTTTTAATGATTTCTGTCAGGATGCTTATGCCTTTCAAACGATACATTTTGA
>CM042162.1:24981728-25002107 GCA_023376005.1 Doryteuthis pealeii | reverse complement strand
CTGGGAAATATCCCTTTAACTACTCTTTTTCTAAATGTCGTCAGTACATAGGATTACGTAAGAATCCAAATCAATGGCGAATAGAAATCCAAGTTAATCAATTGTTTCCAATTATTGCTTATTGGAAATAGACAAAGACAGCTCCTAGAGTTTAAAGCGAAGGTTGTGAAACAATAGCTGAGATGTAGCAACCGTTCACTTTCGCACATTCATGATTAGCCAATCGTGTTTTGCCTCGATTTCTTCTGGGTAAGACGAACCAGGATGAATGTAACTACGGTTATGTGAGAGTAAGCCAGCCTTTCTCCGGTTTAAGGTGGGCCAGCCAAACTCAAGTTATCAGAGAGTTTGGCAAGCATGAAGAAAGTTTAAGAATAGCGTTTAAGTCAGATCTCTAGTAGAAACCAGCTAATGAATTGTTTAGAATGTATGAAGCATTATAGTCTAAGTAGAATGTGAAAGTACTACCTTCCAACGATTGAAGCTCTTACCTTACCCCCAAGACAGAAAATGACAAATGTATAGAAACATTTAATTTTCTTCAAAATATGAGCTGTGTCTAAAAAAAAGTATTGAGACTAAAGCTTTATTTACCAAGACAAAAATCAACAATGAATGAAACATTAATTTTCTTCAAAATATGAACTGTGTTCAAAAAGTATCAAGACTGAAGCTGTATTTACCAAGACAAAAATGAACAATGAATGAAACATTAATTTTCTTCAAAATATGAGCTGTGTTCAAAAAGTATCAAGACTGAAGCTGTATTTACCAAGACGACCATTGGACTGGTAAGATATTAATATCAGCGTGATCCCAGGGGCCCCTGCCCCCAACGGACAATACCTACCCCGCTCAATTTAAAGGGCTGGGTTTATTGCCGGTCTAAGAGAAAAGTTGAGGGGTTCATGCGTAGCTCCCCATGTAAATCAATCCTTGTGTTCAACAAACATGGTAAGTAATACATTTCTATAGTAAAAATCATTGTCCATTGCATTTTTACAGTAAAAATCATTTCCAGTACATTTCTATAGAAAAAATAATTGTCCAATAAATTTCTATAGTAAAAATCATTTCCAATGCATTTCTATAGTAAAAATCATTTCCAATGCATTTTTTTCATAGTAAAAATTATTGTCCAATTCACATTTATAGAACAACTATGAACTTTAGTCGTAAAATCATTGTCCAATGAATTTTTATAGTCAAAATCATTATTCAATGCATTTTTATTGCAAAAATCATTGTCCAATGCATTGCTATAGTAAAATCATTGTCCAATGCATTGCTATGTAAAAATCATTGTCCAATGCATTGCTATAGTAAAAATCATTGTCCAATGCATTGCTATAGTAAAAAATCATTGTCCAATGCATTGCTATAGTAAAAATCATTGTCCAATGCATTGCTATAGCAAAAATCATTGTCCAATGCATTGCTATAGCAAAAATCATTTCCAATGCATTGCTATAGCAAAAATCATTTCCAATGCATTGCTATAATAAAAATCATTTTCCAATGCATTGCTATATATAAAAAATCATTTTCCAATGCATTGCTATAGCAAAAATCATTTTCCAATGCATTGCTATAGCAAAAATCATTTTCCAATGCATTGCTATAATAAAAATCATTTTCCAATGCATTGCTATAATAAAATCATTGTCCAATGCATTGCTATAGTAAAAATCATTGTCCAATGCATTACTATAGTAACAATCATTGTCCAATGCATTACTATAGAAAAACTCATTTCCAATGCATTTTAGTAACACTAATGATAATAATACTTCCTCCTCTCAGAAATACTTACTCTTAGAAGAGAAAAAGTCATAAATACTTACAGCTATTTTGGATTGTTTGATAATATCCCAAATTTGAAGTGTTGAATCCCAACAACCAATTATAATCTTATTTCCTTCTGGGTGAAAAGCAACAGAGTTTATTGGCCTGTAAAATAAAATAGAAATTACATTAAACATTTCAAAGTTCACAACATTGATTCTATAACATCTATGGTTAAAAAAACTTGCCAAATTAATGACTTAGCACAAAAAAAGCTGTCAGTATTTATGCCAATATAAATATTCTTATAGTAAAAATCATTTTCCAATGCATTTTCATAGTAAAAAAAACTTTTCCAATGTATTTTACAATAAAAACCATTGTTCAATTCAAATTTATAGAAAAAATCATTGTCCAATGCATTTTCATAGTAAAAATCATTGTCCAATACATTTTTATAGTAAAAATCATTGTCCAATACATTTTTATAGTAAAAATCATTGTCCAATACATTTTTATAGTAAAAATCATTGTCCAATACATTTTTATAGTAAAAATCATTTCCAATGCATTTTTATTGTAAAAATCATTGTCCAATGCATTTTTATTGTAAAAATCATTGTCCAATGCATTTTCATAGTAAAAATCATTGTCCAATGCATTTTATAGTAAAATCATTGTCCAATGCATTTTCATAGTAAAAAATCATTGTCCAATGCATTTTCATAGTAAAAATCATTGTCCAATGCATTTTTATAGTAGAAATCATTGTCCAATGCATTTTTTTAGTAGAAATCATTGTCCAATGCATTTTTATAGTAGAAATCATTGTCCAATGCATTTTTATTTTCAATGCATTTTTATAGTAAAAATCATTGTCCAATGCATTTTTATAGTAAAAATCATTGTCCAATGCATTTTTATAGTCAAAATCATTTTCAATGCATTTTTTAGTAAAAATCATTGTCCAATACATTTTTATAGTAAAAATCATTTCCAATGCATTTTTTATAGTAGAAATCATTTCCAATGCATTTTTTATAGTAAAGATTATTTCCAATACATTTCTATAGTAAAAATAATTATCCAATGCATTTTTATAGTAAAAATAATTATCCAATGCATTTTTTAGTCAAAATCATTTTCAATGCATTTTTTTTTCATAGTAAAAATCATTGTCCAATTCACTTTTATAGAAAAACTCTTTTCTAATGAATTTTAGTAGTAAAACCATTGTCCAATTAATTTTTATAGTCAAAATCATTTCCAATTAATTTTTATAGTAAATATCATTATTCAATGCATTTTTATTGCAAAATCATTGTCCAATGCATTTTCATAGTAAAAATCATTGTCCAATGCATTTTCATAGTAAAAATCATTGTCAATGCATTTCATAGTAAAAATCATTGTCCAATGCATTTTCATAGTAAAAATCATTGTCCAATGCATTTTCATAGTAAAATCATTGTCCAATGCATTTTCATAGTAAAATCATTGTCCAATGCATTTTCATAGTAAAAATCATTGTCCAATGCATTTTCATAGTAAAATCATTGTCCAATACATTTTTATAGTAAAAATCATTGTCCAATACATTTTCATAGTAAAAATCATTTCCAATGCATTTTTTATAGTAAAGATTATTTCCAATACATTTCTATAGTAAAAATAATTATCCAATGCATTTTTATAGTAAAAATAATTATCCAATGCATTTTAGTCAAAATCATTTTCAATGCATTTTTTTTTCATAGTAAAAATCATTGTCCAATTCACTTTTATAGAAAAACTCTTTTCTAATGAATTTTAGTAGTAAAACCATTGTCCAATTAATTTTTATAGTCAAAATCATTTCCAATTAATTTTTATAGTAAATATCATTATTCAATGCATTTTTATTGCAAAATCATTGTCCAATGCATTTTCATAGTAAAAATCATTGTCCAATGCATTTTCATAGTAAAAATCATTGTCCAATGCATTTCATAGTAAAAATCATTGTCCAATGCATTTCATAGTAAAAATGTAAAATCATTGTCCAATACATTTTTATAGTAAAAATCATTGTCCAATACATTTTCATAGTAAAAATCATTTCCAATGCATTTTTTATAGTAAAGATTATTTCCAATACATTTCTATAGTAAAAATAATTATCCAATGCATTTTTATAGTAAAAATAATTATCCAATGCATTTTTTAGTCAAAATCATTTTCAATGCATTTTTTTTTCATAGTAAAAATCATTGTCCAATTCACTTTTATAGAAAAACTCTTTTCTAATGAATTTTAGTAGTAAAACCATTGTCCAATTAATTTTTATAGTCAAAATCATTTCCAATTAATTTTTATAGTAAATATTATTCAATGCATTTTTATTGCAAAAATCATTGTTCAATGCATTTTCATAGTAAAAATCATTTCCAATGCATTTTCATAGAAAAACTCATTTCCAATGAATTTTAGTAGTACTAATGATAATAATACTTCCTCCTCTCAGAAATGCAGTCCAAAATCTGTAAATATTTTGCTTTCTATCAAATTTAGATACAAATAATTGCAAAAGCAATAAGGCTACATTCTTTACAATAACAAGAAAAATACTGGTAGGTATTTATTTATTTATTATGTCTCCTAGGGCATTTCCCCTTTCTTTTCACATCAATCTTTGGAAGAAAAAAAAAAACAAAAAAAAAGTCTATATACTCAATTGACCTGAATTCTGCCCAGGGAATCCCTATTTCTACATCGCTGACGCCCCACAACCAATACAGCCAATCTAAATCTGACCTTGAATCTGGATTACAACCTGTGCATTTGTCTAGTACTTATGCCAGTAGCTAGAAGTACATATGATTGCATAATCAAAATGGCGGATGTTCTGGTCTCTAATGCTGAGATTCTCAAGCAGTTTGCCCAGAAGGTAACCACTTCCAGTCGAAATGAAAGAATTAAAATCTTGGATTTGATTGCCAAATGTGCATCTAATGACCTACCAGAAAATGCTACTAAACATATCCGCAAGTATTTGCTTTACACGTTGGTATGCTATTATGACTATAAATCCTAGTAGGCAGTCCTCTGGGTGGTGTCATATATGTCCCAAAGTCAACTAGCATTTACTCTCAAGTAATAAAATAAAGATCTCAATATTACAGATAAAAAAACCATATATCTTGAATAACGGTTCCTATATAGGAATGACTCCTATATTTTTTACAAATAATCAGAGATCTTAAAACAATTATTTTAGTAGCCATAAATTAGGATTTAGATTTTTTTAATTGTGATTGAAAAATAATAGAAAGAAAATTAGTTTGGAAATATTTTAGAAACAATAGATAATTGTTTACAATGTAGATAATCTAAGGACAAAGGATTGTTTACAAACGAGAAATAATAGTTAAAAATTCCAATGATAATATTTATATCAATAGAAAACTGAACGGTCATTGGAATGCCACAAGTAACAGAAACAGCTGATATTTGAACATTCAGACGGCAATATCTACGTCATTAGAAAACTGACGATATTCAATGGAATGCACAAAGATCAGCTGTTTTTTTATGAATAATTAATATTATAAAAAAAGGAGTTTAGGGGGAGAAATAGCCAGACAGCATCGGAACATCACCAAAATCACACAGAGAGTTGAGACACGTCAAACAAAGGCTTCACTCAAAAGTCACAACAACTCAATCCGTCTCACACCTTTTCTCTCTTTCCGACTTGAAAGTGCATAAGCAAACACATTCTTTACTTACTTTGTTTTGGTTTAAAAATCACGGCCAACCACTCTTATCAATGTAAGTCTTTTTCCATTCATAAATACAATACAAACAATACGGACGCACTCAGCATACACCACTAACTACAGACACATATCGTCTGTCACCTCGTTGAAAGAACAAAACTATACCACTTGTATTTATGTATATAAAATTGTTTATTATATCAATTTTGTCTTCTTCTCTTGTTTTGTGCGGAGACTGCATTTCCGTATATACATTTAAATTGTGGGGATCAAAACTCGGATCTTCCTTAACCACACAAACACCAAACAAATCGGTCCCTACACCTATGTTACAAATAAAGGACCATTACGGCATATCAGCCTCAGTGGGTAGAAGGCTACCAAGTTCAAGAAGGTTACCGAGTCCAACAAGAAATACCTGAAGAAGGCCGGAGGGCACATTGGCCAAAATGTTGTACAGATAACAATAAAGATAAAGAAAATAGTACAATTAATACAAACAGTAATTTATGTTATAAATAAAAATACCTATGATAAATAATCACTTCGTACGTGTATCTAAATATCTTGAAATATTCATTAAAATCTAATTAAAATTCAAGTGGCAATAATAAAAAAAAATGTATTACTTGTATTATTCGAACTATTGTCCCTATCTTCATTGTTATCTGTACAACGTTTCGGTCAATATGCCCTCCGACCTTCTTCAGGTATCTCTTGTCGGACTCAGGAACATTCTTTGTTATCAATGAGGGTATCCTGTTCTTAGAGATAACTGTCACTTAGAACTGTTTTTATCTAACTCCTTTATCCACTAGGCTATGTGTCCAATTGGAGTTAGATTGAGACAGTTATAAGTGACAGTTATCTCTAGACTGCAGGTTCAATCCTGGTCAGGGGCAGCAGTAACATAGAATAATAATTAACACAGCTTAACACCTGTACCCCAGCTATGGTTAGCGGAATGAGAACAGGATACTCCTGTGGATTGAATAAAGGGTTAGGTTCAAAGTTCCTGATTATGACAAGAAGGTTCTCGAGTCTGGCACAAAATACCTGAAGAAGACCAGAGGGCACATTGGCCGAAACATTGTACAGATGACATTGAAGATGAGGACAATACTCCAAATAATCCAAATATTACTAATTATCAAGCCTCATCTAAAAAAAAAAATCAGAGAAATTTAAAAAATGGTTCAGTTTTTTCATTGTTTTGTTTTGTCCAATGCAGTATACACTAACAATAATAAAAATCAATATGAAAAGTAAACATTAGCAATAAATTTAGAGTGCTCAAATGCTAGCAAGCATAGTACTATAAATTGTTTATATAATAAAATTCAAAATACCATTCTAGAGAGAAGCAGCAAATTTGTTCCCCTTTGTGGGGATTCCAGACTCTTGCTGTTTTATCCAATGAAGCGGAAGCAATAAGGTTCCTCTGGGAGTTTACACAGCAAGATGTCACCTTTCTTTTGTGTCCGGTCAGGATTGAAATTCTGTTAATAAAGAAAACAAAAAATATCTGAGTTGGTTGGTTGGTTGGTTTTTACAGCATGTCAACCCTTGTTGAGTTATTTTATGCAGAAAATATTTTGTTTTATTCATTCTTGTTGGGTATTCAATTTTATTTTTAAACTCAATTTTCTTTTAACACATTTTTTTAAACTCATTTTTTTTAATCTATTGGATTCATAGATGAGACCTTAACAGGTACTACCACTGCATGATGATGAAGGAGTGTAACGTAGCGGCGGCGTCACGGTACCATATAGATATATGTTACGTAGTGCCTTTTCTTTGACGGCACTAAATATCTATACGTTGTATACTTCTTACGTCTTACTCTGGTCTATTCTTCCGGCCATCTTCTGATCGTCTAGTCTTCTATCTTGGTCTGGTCTTCTATTGGGGGTTCCGTGTCTGGTTCTGCTGAGGACCATTTCTTATCAGAAGCCTTGTGTCATTGTTAGCTTTTAGTAATAACAACAAGACTTCGATTTACTTTTGATGTTACTTTATTCCAGATCCCTAGACCAGACAATGCGCGCGGAGAGTCACATCTTGCTAGCTTCTAACTCTGCAACTGACTAACTCTAACTGTCACTGCAACTCCTGAGTTGCTTGCACCTTAAACCGGAAAGGCTTCTATTGACTTCCGTTCTCACGTTCCATCCCAGAACGCAAGGTGAGAGTGAGGTCAAGCATTGTCACTCACTCTCAGGGCCATCAGCTGTACTGATCGCCATAAGGATTTCTATACTACCTTAAAAAGTAATAGGGATCCAATTAATATGTAACAGGAGTACTCCACACTCCCCAGAGCTCCAGAATTGTAACTTCACCGTTAGATGCAGTTTAACATCAAACCCAGGACACACATCTGTATGTATGCAAGTATGTATTTATGTATGCATATGTAGGTATTACATAAGGATAGATAGATAGATTAAATCAAACTTAATGGATCTAAATTCCACCATTGTATGTCACCCTGCCAAAAGAAAAATACCAAAAAATCAGGGAATTAACCGAATTTAATGAAATTTTCAGTGTTGATATATTAATGAATAAAAGATATAATGCACCAGTTATTTTATTTAAAAACTTTTACATTTTTTCAGGACAGCTAACTTTGAACCACATATCTTTGAGAATCTGTGTTACACCTCAAAGATACGTGGTTCAAAGTTAACTGACCTGAAAAAATGTAAAAGTTTAAAAATTTTTTAAAGATTTCCATAAAGATTAGGAATGCACTTACCTATGGCCATTTTTTATGTCCCAAAAACTTAGGGTCGTATCCAAAGACGCACTGCACAAGTAACTTGTATCCACAAAGCATACATCAGAAATTGCATTTGAGTGACCAATAAACCTTTGTACTTCCTGTATAAAAGAATATATATTCATAGTTATTTAGTATTTGTTATATAATAAAATACAATACATTTAAGGTGCAATTGTTACCATTGGTTTCAAAGCAGTTCATTGACCACTTATCATCAAGACAACACGCCTTTGTGTTGATGATTAGAGTTTCTTATGAATAGTAATAATCGCACATTAAATGTATTGTACTCTATATTAAATAGAATATTATATATATATATATATATATATATATATATATATATATATATATATACAAAATAAAAAAAGTAAAGTCGTCGGGGTGGCCTATCAGCGAGGTAGTCTATCCCCTTTTTCACTAGCGCTAGACCAAGGTGATTGTTTTTGTGTCTGAGGTGGAGTGCCACACCTACCATCAGCTCCTTACTTTACCGCACAGATCCCTGTGCTACTCATACGCTGAGTTGGCAAGGGCCGGTATCGAACTAGTAACCTTGTGGTTTCTAGCCGAACGCTCTACCAACTGAGCTAATGAAACAGCTAAGATGAAAGGACGTTATTTATTCATTTTTTTCGACCTAGTGGCACTTATCCAAACAGGTCACAAACCGGGAATTGATCAGTCCGGTTGGGGTCTCCTGGGCGAGGGTGTATGGTGAGTAATGACCCGAAACACCCGTTGACCTTGGGTTCATCACTGATGATTGTTGCCTAGTATTTCACCCAACGGTGTGTTTATAAATTTAAAAAATTATCATTCGTGCAATAAATACCACATGTGATACCCTGTTCTCATTAGATGCCAATTATGGGTGGTAACATAGTTTGGGTGGCTAACGGTGGGACTGTCATCCGTATTGCCACCAACAGCTTTTTGGGCCACCAGACAGAATATTTAAAAAGAATTGCACGAATGATAAAATATATATATCAGGAAAAAATGGAAATAAATCCAAAGGTATGTAAATATATAAAATACGAAAAAACAGGCTATTCAGAGGATGATTTTATTATACTTAGAAATATTGGCCAACGTTAAAACATTTTGGTTTGTATATTAGACCATCATCAGGGCATTATTAACATATGATGTAACTTCTGAATAATATTCAATATGAATATGGAAAGAAAGAAAAGAGACAAAATCTAGAATTCTATTTTAAAAGTTTTGTTTTTTTGTTGTTGAATAACAGGTTGCATCATTCTATAGACATTTTAAAATTTATTTCTCTGAATTTTTAGACACATAGCATAGTGGATAAAGGCATTGGGTTAAGACAGTTCTGAGCGACAGTTACCTTTCGTTTGCAGGTTCAATCCTGGTCAAGGGCAACAGTAACAGAATAATAATTAACACAGCTTAACACCTGTACCCCAGTTATGGTTAGCGGAATGAGAACAGAATACCCATGTGGATTGAATAAAAGGTTGGGTCCAAAGTTCCGTGATGGCTCCCGAATATGACAAGAAGGTTCCCAAGTTCAAAAAGAAGGTTCCTGAGTTCAAAATAGCTCCCGAGTCCAACAAGAAATACCTGAAGAAGGCTGGAGGGCATATTGAACTGAATTTGACCATGGTGTTAAAATCAATTCTTTTGATAAAAAAAATCCTTTACCTTTCCAGTTTGTGAATCCAGTAAGTAAACAACACAATCTTCACTGCCGCAGGCTAACAAAGAGCTTTGTTCAGAAAGAGCCACACAAGTAAGGGCCTGTAAAAAAAAGATAATAATTCTTAATTCAAGAAGCCATGTTTAACATATGAGATATATACAGGGTGTTTAAAAAGAAATTGTTTACATTTCTATAGGATATTATCTACATATTGTTATGTGTATTTATGAGATGAGGCTTCAGAGGCCAGCGTCATTTTCTTTCACCAGTCTGAAGAAGGGAGTATTATAATCCTGAAAATTTACTAAATAAACGAAACTCTTCTCTAATACAACCAAGTTTCTTATATTTTCTTTAATGCTTCACACTAATGCCCAAACTTGATATATGTACCTCCCACAAACGGATAGTTATACCTAAATAAACACAAAAAATAATATTAGAGATATATACAGTGTATATATATATATATATATATATATATATATATATATAGTGTATATTCATGAGATGAGGCTTAATATGTATAATTATGATATTTTGGACTGTTGTCCATATATATTTTCATATTAGAGATATATACAGGGTATTTAAAAAGGAATTGTTTACATTTCTATAGGATATTATTTACATATTTTATGCATATTTATGAGTTGAGGCCTAATACAAATATATAATACATATAATATTAAAGATATAAACAGGGTGCTTAAAAAGAAATTGTTTACATCTATTAATAATGGAGATTCGCTTCCGTTTTTTGTCTGTAACAAAAATTACGTCACTGCTTACGTCACATTACCCAAAATCATCATAACATAGAATAAATACACTCAAAATTTGAACATGCAGCATTAGACAGTCCTCATTGTTTTTTAAAACAAGTATTAATAAATACATGACTGGTATTATATATCTATATATAGTTTGTTTTATTTTAATACATATTTAAAGTTTACATTTCAAATTGTTTTATTTTTTAATCCTTTAATGGATTTGATGATTTTACTTACTTAGGGTACAATTGAATTTTATACTCCAACCCATTAGGCAATACGTTTCAAAAATCTATTTTTACATTGCCCAGAGGGTGTTTTTTTATTTTGTACTAGTTAAAAAAAAGATAATAGTTCCAAATTCAATATCAAAAATTGTTAACATTAGAGATACTAATAAGAATATTTACCCTCTATAGGCATTTTTTACTTATAAATATAGCACATTATATTATGAATATCAGCATATCGGACAGGTGTAAAGTCAATCGGGGTTCGCTTCTGGTCAGAGTTAGTTGTTGTGTTTAGCCACACTGAAGAGGAATGAAACGCCAAAACACGTGTCTATGGATGACTTATAATATGCTCCCATAACCCGGTAGAGCTCTTTAGGAGCGACTTTAATAAACTTTCACCGCCAGCATAATGCAATGATCATCTGTTTACAGATTTGATCTCTCTGGTGATTGTAAAAGTATATACACAGATGTATGTATTTAAAACAGTTAAAACACCGCTCCTTAAATAGCAGCTGTCAATGGCCCAGAGGTTAACGGATTGGACAGGTGTAAAGTCAGTCGGGGTTCGTTTCTGGTCAGAGTTAGATTTTGTGTCTAGACACATTGAAGAGGCGTGAAACGCAGAAACAGGTGTCTGTGGTTGACTTATATATATATATGTGTGTGTGTGTGTGTGTGTAAAATAAAAATGGAAGTGAATCCGACGGTATGTTGAAAAGAGAAATAAAGAAAAGAAAGTATAGAATGGATAAAATAGGATATTTTAATGAATTTTACTTACACGTGTTTCGGTCAGGAAAATATATTTTTTCATTTCATTTGGTTATTTAAAAATAATAATAGTTTGAATAATGTACACATAGATAAACTCCTGACCGAAACACGTGTAAGTAAAATTGATTAAAATATTCTATTTTATCCATTCTATACTTTCTTTCCTTTATTTCTCTTTTCAACATATTATATATATATATATATATATATATATATATATATATATATATATAGATAGATAGATAGATAGATATAATGGACACTCTCCTGTGACACTATGTGCTACGTGAAATACACACAGCCTTGTCCAGGATTTGAACTCGTGTCACTATGTCCATTTCCTATGACAATAACCATAACATCATGAACACCTCCACTCATAAGAGAGATTAAGCTGATAAGCCTTCAACCTTTTTTTTCTATTTATCCTGAGAACACGCATATCTACAACACATCAAAATTCTACACTTGTTTTAATTCTTTTTTTTTTTCCTATAACACTGGTCCTAATTTTTTTTTTTTTTTCTTTTTCTTAAACACTTTGCCTTTCAAATTGAATTTCGTAGACGTCATTCCTTACCTCGGAGAAGTTATCGATTGTCAACAAGTGATTTCCCTGGAACTTGGGTCGGTTTTTTAATCTGATGAGTCCCGAGATGTTTTCCTCAGATGGGAGACAGATATGCTGCATATCCATTGGACAGTTCAGCACTTGCTGCCACAACAGAGAAGGACATCTAACAAATACAGAAGAAAAAAAAGAATGAAAGAAATTATCACAAAGCAGACGATTACTCATCAATAGAGGCTTTAAAATTGGCTGCCTTAATACTCTCATTCCCAGACTGCAATAGTCACTTCATCATCCAAACATTCAGGCCATCTTTTCCCTTTCCTTGACCCGCCAAATCTATTTCTTTTCTCTCGTCAATCCGCACACATAACTTACAAATAAATACACAAATCATACTCTTCCTGTGTTTGTGTTTACTTTTTTTCCTTCTTTCTTAGTCAAAATGTTCTTTATTTTCTTCTCATATTCTTTCTTTCGCTTTTCTTTCTTTCTGTCTTTCTTCTTTTTTTTCTCTTTCTTTCCTTCCAGCCATTCGGTTCGCCTTTTTCATTCTCCTTTACCTCCGAATCTATTTATTTGCCCTCATCGCCCCATACATACAGGCACACTTGCAAACAAATATACACATAATATTCTTCCTGTGTTTTTCTTTAATTTTTCCTTCTCTCCGTTATTCTTAGTCTACATGTTCTCTCTTCTTTTTCTTTCTTTCTTTCTGTCTGGCTTTCTTTCTTTCTTTCCAGCTATTCGCGTTGCCTCTTTCCTTCTACTTTACCAGCCGAATCTATTTCTCTGCTCTGTCACCACCCCCCACCCACAAACAACTCACACACACACTATATATATATATGAAGTTAAACATTTTTGTTTAATTATAAGTCTCCATTCCAATTGGTTCATAAATGTTTGAATGTTTTGGATATAAGATGTGCTCTAATTCCCCACCTGGATTTATAGACTAGCCAAGGTCACATGAGTTATTCCTACTGGCAATACTGCATGGCTGATACAATACTTAAACCCCACACATTGGACATAATTCTAACTGCACTCCTTGAGTACGGACTTATAGGATTACCAGATCTTTACCAATACCCAGGACTCTTTACCAAGTATCCAATTCCACTGGATAAGCACTCTTGCTTAAGGGCTCCATGATGGCCCAGAAGATTGTAACAATAAATCAATCAGGATATTGACGAATATTTCAATCGATTGATTACTTTTGTGCAATATTTCCAATAAAGATATCATAGCAACAAACATCAATAATAAAACAATAACAAACTTAAAACTAATGTATGACATTAAACTCTATCTGATGGTAAAGTTCCAATTCTGGAGCTCTGGGGAATGGGAAGTGTCCCTTCATCACTATTACTCCCAGGTCCACCCTGACCCGGAGTGGTAGAAGGGTACCATCTATGAGTTGTATAGAAAAAAATGAGTTTAAAAAATTGGGTTTAAAAAATTGAGTACCCATTAAGAATGAATAAAACAACATATTTTTGGCATAAAATAACTCAAAAACGGTTGACATGCCATAAAATCCAACCAACCAGCCAGCAAAATAATAGAATAATAGTCAAACTGTTGTTTACAGCAAATTTATATATGGAGGAGCGTGGTCTAATGGTGAGAGTCGTAGTAAATGGAATCGTCGACCTGAGTTCAATTCCTGGACGAAGCTGTATGCATTTCACATAGCCTTGGGAAAGGTATGAATCCAATTCTCCCTCCAGCTATGGCAAATAGTAGGGCAGACTGGGCTCTTTAACCAAGGCTAGGTAACCAGTCTAGGAGAAGGAAAACTCTGAATTCAAACCTGTTGAACTCCACTTAATAAATTGACCTTGTGTCACATCCTGCTCGTGTGGAGGGGTTGGTAAATATATACATATAAACAATGTTCTTATGTGATATGGAGAGTGTTTGAATTCTGGAGCTATGGAGAATGTGGAGTACTCCATCACCATTACCCTCAGGTTCACTCTGACTCGGAGTGGTAGTGTTGCATAATTGATGGGTATCCTATTAATTATGCACAGTTAGTGTAGTATATTTATTTGAGTTGGGGGCTTGCCATAAGGGCAATAGGGTCAGGACAATCATATAGGTGCAAGGGCATGACATGAACAGCCGATTGTTCAGGGGGGGGCTCTCCAACCACTCGTCTAGCCTAAGTAAGGGCTAAAGTGGAGTGTTTGTATATCCTGGACTGGTCAGATACCAAGATTCCGTCTTCAAGCATCATGTGTTGCCACCCACGACGAACAGGTGGTTCCATTGGTGGAAGGTCTGCAGAAGTGCAGTCAGTGTACTCTAAAGCCCCAGTCAAAAGGACTACCTATTGGCTAAAATGGGCCAAAATTTATATAGAAAATATAAACTGGTTTAAGATGTAAAGTTCGGACCATATGACCTTTAGGCACCACTTTTGCGATCTCGATTCATAAGGATATTTTTTTTTCATTTACACCGTCAAAATCGGTTGTTTGTTAAGAGACGATTTTTAGAGGGTTTTTTTTTAATCATAAAACTAACCCCTAACTCCCTAACAAACAGATTTTGACCGTGTAAATGAAAAAATGTCCTTATGAATCAAGATCGCAAAAAGGGTGCCTAAAGGTCATATGGTCCTAAAGTTCTAATATTAAAGTTGGAAGGGTTAGAGTAACCTTCCAACGTGGGTACATGTGTGTACATAAAATATTCCGATAAAGTTATAAGATAATAACAGACTTTATTCCATGAGCAGACAGAAAATACATTCAGGACAAATATATGAACATGCATAAAGAAAGTAGGTGTAGGACTTGCGTCGTAAGGAATGTCACTTACTGGTAGCTCGTTAGGGGGCAAAGCCCCCCACTTAACGGTTAGAAGCACAAACGCCTAAGCCATGTGAAGTGGTTGCAGGCCCAAGAGGAAAGAAAAAGAATTCAGAATTCCCGGGCAGCTGCCTAAAACTCTCGCCACCTATCGGCGAACAACTGCAGCAAGGAAAGATAACCCTATTGTTTGGTTTGTTTTGTTTTACGGCATATCAACCTCAGTGGGTCATTTAATGCCGATAAAGTTTTGAAATAAATTCATTCTTAATGGATAATACAATTTTTTTATAAATACATTTTTCTATTTAACCCATAGATGGGACCCTAACAGGTACTACCACTTTGGGTCAGAGTGGACCAGGGAGCAATGGTGATGAAGGGGTGCTCCACATTCCCCCAAACCTCCAAAACTGGAACCTCACCATCAGATAGAGTTTAATGTCATTCCCAGGACATATAGACCCACAGCCACCGCCTTCTAGCACCCATATGATAAAAAGGGGTTGGGGCTTGCCGTAAGGGCAATAGGGTTGGGAAAATCATATAGGTGCTAGGGCTTGACGTGACCAGCCGATTGATCGGAGGGGGCCTCTCAGACCGCAACCCTATTGGACTTATGTCCACCCAGAATTACCATTTATACTGACCAAACAATGGCAACATTTTAAAGACAGAAGCGATATAGAAGTGAGGAATGCACCATTGTGATAATTGTATCAGTTGTATTCTAAAGCCCCAGGCAACAGGGCTTTAAAAAAAAAAAAGAAAAAAAAGAAGAATTTTATTACTTACTTGGATAAGATATGTAGATTACTGGCAATGAACTGTTTAAATTGTGATGCTTTTTCTTCTGCCAATAACTTGCTGTATTGTTTGACCATTTTGTTTGCTGAAAAAAGTTTAATAAATATAAAACAAGGTTTTATTTACCCAGCCCCTCCACAAAGAGCAGGATGCAACACAACGTTAATTTTTGTTACAGTTAAAAAAAAAATGTTCCTTTTAGTTATTAAATATTATTATTATTATTAGGTGTAGTTTATTAAACAGTATATCAACCCCTTATGGGTTATTTAATGCTGAAATTTGATACAACCAATTTACACACTGGTATAAAATTTCAAGTATTCCTATCTAATACAAATAATTTGTACACATTCTTGCTAGTATATATATACATATATATATATATATGTGTGTGTGTGTGTGTGTGTGTGTGTGTGTGTTGTGAAGTCCACGTATGCTTCTTCGTTGGTCTATCTGATGAGTCTAATTTTCAGTGTATATATATATATATATATATATTATATATATATATGTGTGTGTGAGTTATATGTTATATATATATATATAGTCATGTTCTTGTGATTACCTGAAGATGCCGTAGTAATACGGTTGAAATAAATTATTGTAATGAAACAAGTTTAAAGTTTTTTCCTTCATTCATTGGATATATATATATATCTCCAATGAATGAAGGAAAAAATATATATATATATATATATATATATTATATTTGGGGTGGGGTTTAATGCGAACAATGAGGGAGATGTGTAAAATAAATGAAAAACTGTGTCAGATATTATGGAACTTAATATCCAACTCAGTTTCTCATATTACACATCTCCCTTATGCTTTGCAATAAAACCAAAATATATATATACAGATACAACATATACACTGAAAATTAGACTCATATATATATGTATGTCAATTTTATAAAAAAATAAATGTACTAGTTTTTTTTTTAAGCATGAGAGAATTGTGCAACTTATAATTCAAATGGATTAATACTATTGAAATACAGTTGACTTTGAGATGAGGCTTGATGATTAGTATTATCTGCATTATTCGGACTATTGTCCTCATCTTCATTGTTATCTATACAACGTTTTGGCCAATATGCCCTCCTGCCTTCTTCAGGTACTTCTTGTCAGACTCGGGAACCTTCTTTTCGGACTTGTCATAATCAAGAAACTCCTTGTTGTAATCGGAAGCAAACCTGGTCAAGGGCAGTAACCTAGAATGATAATTAACACAGCTTAATACCTGTACCCCAGCTATGGTTAGCGGAATGAGAACAGGATACCCCCATGGACTGGATAAAGGGTTAGGTTCAAAGTTCCGTGATGGCTCCCGATTACGACAAGAAAATTCCCGATTATGACAAGAAGGTTCGACAAGAAATACCTGATGAAAGCCAGAGGGCACATCGGCCGAAACGTTGTACAGATAACAATGAAGATGAGGACAATAGTCCGAATAACGCAAATATAATCCAATACAATAAACAATGATCTTACCTGCAGCGAATTGAGGTGAGAAAAACTCGAGCAGCAACGATGCCAATCCAAATTTACACATGGCGTAAATGTAATGCAAATTACAGAGGAGATCTGATACGAGGATCGAGATGGATCCAGAATATACCTACAATATAAATAAAATATGCATAAATATGATAACGTTCATCCATCCATTCAGTGATAACCATTAACTCTTTGCCTTCTTTAAACCACCACACGGCAGCTCTTCCACTACTGCAACCCCACCATAAAAATTATAATTGAAATGTTGTGTACTTCATATATATGTTATATTAAATCACACGTTATGTTATATATATTATACTAGAAGCGGCTACCCGGCCTCACCTGGGTAGAGGGGATGCAAAAAAGGTTAGTCCCACAGATCCATATTTATTGAATCGCGAGTTGGACTCTGGTAATATTCCCCATTAAAATCCCTATGTGAAAAAAGATCTTGTGTTGATCCAGCCACTCGGAAAAGAAAAATCAATGTCTACTATCTAAAATATTAAATAAATAAAAAATCCAGTCTGTTATCATCTAAATTTAATTTTTTTAAATTATCTTCACGAATATAAATCAAACCTTCATTATTTTTGCTCAAAAACCAAGCCCTGGTGATATTTAATGTGTATATATATTTACTTTGTCATTAATTGTTTTATTTTCGAAGTTTCTTCCAGACTTACAGATCCACACAACTGCTCTTTATATATGTATAGATAGATTGTAGGTTATATATATATATATTTTTTTGGGGGGAGAATATGTGCTTAATTGAAGTCGTACCTAATTTTGAAAGTTAATTAATTAATAATCAATTAATTAGGTGGGCATACCTATTTAAATGTAAGGCTAAACAAATCGAGAAAAATCAATCTCTGTATGTACATTTCGGCCTATTAGGCCTCATCAGCAGAGCTATAGATAGGAAGACCGATCTGTGCGTGATTCGAAACCCGACTGTCAAGCTGACAGGCGAGGACCGTAACCTCTACACGAAGCAGACCTTCTTAGATTTTTCATTTTGTTTAGAAGTAGGTTCCTATTCCTCTTATAGTGACCTTGTACACAACAGTATGAGAAGTAAATATACACGACAGTATGAGAAGTAAATACACATGCGGTCTTCCTATCTATAGCTCTGCTGATGAGGTCTAATAGGCCAAAATGTACATACAGAGATTGATTTTTCTCGATTTGTTTAGCCTTACATTTAAATAGGTATGCCCGCCTAATTAATTAATTATTAATTAATTAACTTTTAAAATTCAATTAAGCACATATTCTCCCAAAAATTGTTAGCTAAAAAAAAAACCATATCATAAAACACACTGCGTGTGTATTTACTTCTCATATATATATATATATATATATATATATTGTGCGTTATGTTATATTATGTATATTATATTATATTTTATATATATTATAAAGAGTTTTCATTAAATAACCCACAGGGTTTGATATGCCATTAAATCAAACCAATAATTGAACAAAGGACTCAGATTACAATAATAATAGGACATTATTTGAATAGAATGAGTTCTGAGGTGAATAGATAGTAAACTTTGAAATATCTCATCATACAGGTAAAATTTTGTACAGTGAAATATCCCATCATACAGGTAAAATTTTGTACAGTCATGGGGGAAATTTGGTAGGCAAAGAGTTACCTAAGCTGAAACTTAGCAAATGAACTACATAGGTGATATTTGTTTCTAGTGGTGAGTGGCTTGTCTAGAACCAGCCACACTTTTTGGGTGAGCTCATAACAGTGCACTTGTAGCGTAATTATTAGGGCCTACCGGAATTTGAGATTAAAAATAAAACTGTATTCAGATTTCTAGAGAATGAGAGGAAGAAGAAATAAGGACAAACAAAGGTTAAAATTTGGAAGAGTAAACACTAAGCGGGGTGCCAGTAATTTGACCGAAGAATGACCCCGGTAATAGATTTTAAAATAAAAACAGGCGTTGACCGGAAGCAGATGTGATGTAGCAACGAGAAACGAAAGAAGAAAATCAGCCTCTTTTCCTTTCGGCATTGGTGGGAGTCAGACCTGCCTCATGGGCCCCCAGATGGGTCTGACATAGCAGTAGTGAACATGATTTATGACAGAGTAATTTGACCGTACCTCTTTCTCTCTCTCTCTCTTTCCTTCTCTCCAAAAAAGAGCCCACGAGCCTGGAAATAAATACTAAGCCCCTTGTAACTATTCAACTTGCGTGTATGTTGTTCCTTGACCTGACGACTACTACTAAAACTTGAGTTGGCCCATGCGACATATATCGTTCTGACACATATCGTTCCAGAGTATGCTACACACTGGAGATTCTCCAAACAATATTCCTCAATTTTCCTTCTCCTAGATTGGTTGCCTTACCAAAGCTAATGTTTGTCCATGGCATCTCAAAACAGAAGAATGGTGCACCAGTGTGCCACATATATTTTGAGAATTCCATTTTATCTGAGTTCACATAGAGGCCAATTCCTCAGCTTGGGCAGGTATATTTGCAAGAAGTGCTAGATCATCTGTGTAGTCTGCAGGAAACTGAATGGATTGTAAAGATTAGAAGTTTGAACTTGCTTACTATGATACTGCACTCTGGCATGTTATCCACTATGCCACTTCAAATCCAAATAGCAAACTTTTAAAATGGAAGCTAACCTGCTTGAAATATATATGCCACTGGAACTCCCCTTACAGATTCTTTTTGAGTAATAATAATATTCAGTTTTTGAATAAACATTTTATCTGAGTTCAAATAAAGGCAAATTCATCAGCTTGGGCAGGTACATTTGCAAAAGTGCTAGATTATCTGCATAGTCTAAATCTGAAATAATTGAATGGATTGTAAATG
>CM042162.1:24974228-24979228 GCA_023376005.1 Doryteuthis pealeii | reverse complement strand
CTAAAAGTATATATATGAATACACGATATGTATTACACCCTAACCGTTAGGCATGACATAACCATGGACGGGTTGATATGCCGTTAAAATTAATAAACCAACCAACCATATTCTCACTCCAACAGTTTCACTCTTCTTTCTCTGAAACACATTTCACACCGAACAAGATGAATATTTAAAATACAAATAAAATAGATATTTAAATTACAAAATTCAAACCATTTTGTCAACCTTCTTTATCATAAAATATTTATTTTCCTCTCATTGGATCTACAACAATCTTAAATATATATATATATATATATTATATATATAGCACTGATAAACTTCCTGACCGAAAACACGTGTAAGTAAAATTGATTAAAATATCCTATTTTATCCATTCAATACTTTTTTCCTTTATTCTCTTTTCAACATACCTCGATTCACTTCCGTTTTCATTATATATATATATATGTGTTTAACCACCTTCCTATTTATAAGAGAACCAAGAATTCACTCAATTACATCTACCCCTGATGATAGCACTTCAGAGTGCTGAAAATACTAGGGACAAAAACTTTGGTGGACTAATTAACAGACTCCATCCTCCCCAATATTAAGGCAGAAACTAGAAAAGATTAAAAATGAACTCGTCAGACATGAAATGTCCATCTTGTTCAAACACTTAGCTTAAATGCTGCCCGAATATATATATATATATATATATATATATATATATCACATTAACATGGTCCTTAGGTTACATGCATTTTGTAGAATACTTACCAGATAGTAAGGAAGAACAGAAAAGCATCTTGGATCTTCTCCAGTCCATAAACCACAGAAGTTACAATCTGATTTCTCATAGAAAATGCTGTGAAAATAAAAACAATTAAGATTTAGTCATCTTCTGACAAATTAAATTTCCATTAAATTTCATTAAGCAATTAAATTAGCCATTAAAATTCATTAAGGAATTAAATTATCCATTAAATTTCATTAAACGACATTAACATTTGTCCATTAAATTCACTAAGCAATAAAATCTTCTATTGAATTTCATTGGCAATTAAATTAGACATTAAATTCATTAGGAATTAATTATCCATTAATTTCATTAAAGAATTAAATTTCCATTAAAATTCATTAAACATACATTAAATTTCCCATTAAATTTCATTAAGCAATTAGATTAGCCATTAAATTCATTAAGGAATTAAATTTCATTAAAGATTTAATTTTTCCATTAAAATTCATTAAACAGACATTAAATTGTCCATTATAATTCATTAAGCAATAAATCTTCCATTAAATTTCATTATACAATTAAATTATCCATTAGATTTCTTTTGACAAACATTATGTTTTGTTATTCTGAACACATTTTATGCAATATAGTATAGGGGGAGTCCCTGTGGTCTAGTGTTGGATTATGACTTATAGTAAGTGAGTTTGAACTCCAGTCACACTATATAACATTCACTTTCAGACTAATATCTTTGAGAAAGGCATGAACACCCTCATCCTCCCAGCTATGGGTTAAATAGTAATATTTTGATTGATTGATTTGTTCTTGTTTTACAGCATATCAACCTCAATGGTTCATTTAATGTCGACTACATTTTTTGAAATGAATTGGTGATAATGTTTAATTTTCTAAAGGGTTTTTTTTTTTTTACATATCTTTTGTGAATGAAACTTTTAGATGATTTTTTTTAACATATATTTTTTAAAATATGGAACGCTTCACGAATTTGCATGTCATCCTAATCTTCTTTGTATCGTTCCAATTTTTAGTATATGTACCGCGAAGCTAGTGCTAAATAGTAATATTAGAAGCATAGGGGGTAATGGTTGGAGAGATAGGAAATGGACTTGTTCAAACAATTTCAAATCCTGGACAGAGCTGTTTGCATTTCACATAACTAATACCCATGGCTCTGGGTAAGTAGTAGGGCAGGCTGGGCTTTTAACCTTGGTTAGGCAACCAGTCTAGGAGAAGGAAAACTCTAAATTCAAACCTATTAAACTCTGCTTAAGAAATTGACCTTGTGTCACATCCTGCTTGTGTGGAGGGGTTAGGCAAATAGATAATATTGGTCCTTAGTGAATGGAGACTCAACTAAATGTCTTCCCTACAACCTGTTACAATTTTTGTGGCCATTTTTAGGCTGCAGGTGAGGGAACTTTACAGTAGAGATCCCTTGTGTTCCTTAGTGTTAGGCAGAATCCTTGTTGCTCCTTAGTGAAGGATCCTTGGTTGTTCCTTAGTGAAAAATCCTTGGTTGAAAAATCCTTCGTCGTTCCTCGGTGTTAGGAAGAATCCTTGGTTGTTCCTTAGTGTTAAGCAAAATCCTTGGTTGTTGATCCATTCATCCATGTTAACTATGAGCAACTGAACACTTTTGAAGATTGGCAATTAACTAGTTAATTAACCACATATTCAAGCGTGTTGATGGCTGGCTTTAATCCACGCGCCCACGCAGAGTCTATAAGTTTAAGTGGTGGGCTACAGCACACCTTATATATCAAAATTATTCCAACACAACAAAGCATTCTGATAAAAATATATATATGCTCATTTGTATTATTTAGATTATTTGGACTATTGTCCTCATCTTTATTGCTATCTGTACAATGTTTCGGACAATTTGCCTGCCAGCCTTCTTCAGATATTTCTTGTCGAAACTCGAAACATTCTTGTCAAACTCAGGAGCCTTACAGATGAGAAAAATAGTCAAAATAATCCAAATTATCAAACCTCATCTCAAAAATTCAAAGAAATATATGCCCATATTTAGATATCAAAATAAAATTGAAATTTTTTGGAAAGATAAAGAATTAACACCTTGCATTGAAACATAAATTAAAATTACTATCACGAAAAATGACATTAAAGGTCCAGTAACATATACAGGTAATTTATGAGGAAGTGCGTCCCGGTCCCCTGCCTCCGAAATTGCTGCCCGGCGAATTTTAAAATAACGACCCCCAAGCTTCGGCACCACATCCGTGTTACTTGAAAGAAAACAACCAACTTAGGGCGTTAAATGTATTTGGGGGGGGGGGTCTCTTTTTGTCTTAATTCTTGTTTATTTATAGAAATTTGTCGTAATTTGTGTTTATTTATCGTAATCTGTCATAATTCTTGTTTATTTATCGTAATTTGTCATAATTCTTGTTTATTTATCGTAATTCTTGTTTATTTATCGTAATAAAAGAAAATCTTAGTATTTAATAGATAGATAGATAGATATGAAGATGGATAGTTTTGAATAGACTGAGATAGATAGATAGATAGATAAACAATAGGTAACAACTATTTTACCCCGTGAAATTTACCTCCCCCCCCCCTATATTTAACACAATGAAACTTGCAGAAGCTTGGGGTCGTTATTTTTAAAATTCACCGGGCAGCAATTTCGGAAGGCAGGGGACCGGGACGCACTTCCTCATAAATTACCCATATACAATATCATTCAAGGCACAGAGAAACAATATTAAACAAATAATATTAAGCAAATATCATCAATAGTAAACATGTTACATAATTATTAGATTCCTAATATTATGTACAGTAGTGTAGAAATCAAAATGGCTGTTATAAGTTGCAGCCCACGGCCTTGAAGGATGAGTGACAAGGCTTGACCTCATCCTGATCCTTTCCGGTGGATACCATGAGAATCGGTGGAGGAGACCCTATTCCGGTTTAGATTAGAAATAGATTTTAGTCAGTCGGCGAGAACCCACGACGGTGGTGAGTCATGTATTGCACACTCCGACTCGATCTGCGTAGGTAGTTTGGTGGAGATTTCGAAATAAAATGTGATCTAAGTAAATCGGAGTCTTGTGTTATCTAAAAACTACCAATGACACAGGGCTTCTGATAAAGAGAAATCCCCAATGGAAGACCAGACACAAAGTCCCCAGGAGAAGTCCAGACGCTAGGAGAGATGTTAGAAGAAGACGTAAGATAGAAAAGACGTCAGAAGAAGAATAGAAGTAAGTAAAGAAGGGTATACAACAAACAGAATGGAACAACGAATGCGGTTTTTTGTTGGTACGACTAGTTGTTTCCTTCCTTCCTCTTTTTTTTGGGGTCTGAAGACTACTAGGTTGACCACGTGTGACCCCTTCTCTTTTCGCGTCCCTCGTGGTGGCAAAGGTATTTTACCCCTCCTCTTTAGGTCAGAAGAATTTTTTTTTCCGTTTATAGGTAGTTATAATCCACTCTTTTTTTGGGGTGTGAAGACTACTAGGTTGACCTCATGTGACCCCTTCTTTTTTTGCATCCCTCGTGGTAGCAAAAAAATTCTTCTGACCTAAAGAGGAGGGGAAAAATCCCTCCTCTTTAGGTCGGAAGAATTTTTTTTCTGTTTATAGGTAGTTATAATACACTCTTTTTTCAAGGAAATGTATTATTGTGGTAAGTTGTAGTGTTTATTATTCGAGAGGTGAATAAGAAATTTTTTTTTTTTTTAATCTTTTGCAAAGAAATGAATTCCAAAGATGTTTTTTCTCTCCACGTGGGAATTCATTTAGAGAATTTTAACAAATTTTTGTTTTGTCAAAGTGTGAAGAATTTTTCCTTTTTTCTTTCAGAAAAAATTTTTTTTTTTTTATCTGTAAACGTTTCAATTACTTCTTACGTCCGATAGCCAAGTCAAAATTTGCAATCTTATCTCCCATTTGTAGGCAAATTATTCGGACGAAAGAAGACAAACAACACAATGGAATTTAATACATGTATTGACAAATAGTACAAGAATATGTTGCAAATTTTGTTGGCATTTGCTACAAGACTTATCTGAGAGGTTGAAAATTACAGTTCGTTAGCCAGTTCTCTGGTGCGATAAGTAAAAAGTAGGGAGTGCTTATTAGAAGCTACACACCTAGGTAACTACCCTTTATGGAAAATAATATTATCTATTTTCCACCTTATGCAAATAATAAACATAATAAGCCCAAAACGATTCTAATTATCTCCCTTTGTCTATAGCGACAGAGCCCTAATGTCT
>CM042162.1:24689228-24971728 GCA_023376005.1 Doryteuthis pealeii | reverse complement strand
GGGCGCCAAATCTTTGAAATAAAACTCAGTTCTTATCCTGTTATCAGAAGAGTGTTGACTTGTTTTATTCTCGCTTAAAGAACTCACAGTTACCTTTTTATAAACTGGGATATAAAAAAACAAACTATAATATTGGCAACGAGGGAGAACAGAATATAAAAAGAATAAAAGAAAAAAAAAAGAAAGACGAAAACATGATGCGTGGAAGAAGAAAAGATGTAACACATAGAGAGAGAGAGAGAGAGAAAAAAAAAAAAAAAAAAAAAAAAAAAAAAAGACAAGAACGGAACCAAAAAGATAAGTGATATTTTTTCCTTTATGTGTATTATTGCATTATTTCTGTAGTCACTATTGTCTATATTTACATATCTATCAGTGCTGTTTAACAAATATTATTCTGTCAGTGAAAAATCCCCGTATTTAAACGAAAAAAAAAAAAAAATTAAATTATCATGGCTAATGCAGGAATAAGCTTATGTCTCGAACCATTTAACACGGACTCAGACAGGACTAATTTAAGTGAAAAATGGAAATCCCGGCTTGAAGAATTTGAAGACAAACTTTATTTGCAACGAGTCACAGACAATAATGACAAAATTATTTGTCTAAAAAGATACGCTGGAAAAGAAATAAGACTAATAATTAAATATTTGCTGAACACAGAGCAGAATGGAAAAGAATCTTACGAGGAGGTTAAAAAGAAATTAAACCACCATTTCATATCGAAACAAAATAAACAACACGCTAGGTTTTTATTCAATAGAATGAGACAGGAACATGAGGAATCAATTTCACAATATGCCATGAGGCTAAGAGAACAAGCTGAAGCTTGTGACTTCGAGAATAATAGAGAAGACAGAATTCTGGAACACCTTATTCAAACAATTGATGATAGTGAAATGATGAATAGAGCAATACAAAAATAACGGAATTTAAATAAATTTCTAGAAGAAGTGAGTCAACGTAATGACCTTAAGCGAGAAGCGAAAGAGATTACAAAAACTCATTTAAAAATTATGGACAACGAGAATTGGACTGATAGAGTCAATGCTATAGGAAGAAAACGACCAACAGGGTGGATAGAGCAGAAAAAACAAATAAAATGCTGAGACTTTGGAGGGCCATCCCCAGACAGACATTACAACCTTGTTATGGTAGACCAGAGGTCAAGATATCCAGTAGTGGAAGAGGTACACAAACACATCTTTCAAACAGACAAGAATCAAACTAAAAGAAATATTCGCAACCTACGGGACCCCTAGAAAATATTAATGGATAATGGGCCACCATTCCAATCAAAAGAATTTTCAGAATTTGCTGAAGAAGAAGGATTTTATCATCACAGGATAACTCCACTACATCCTCAAGCAAATGGCGAAGTAGAATCATTTATGAGAATGGTAAATAAAGCAGAACAAATTGCTAACCTACAAAATAAAGACAAGATAGAAAGAAGAATCAACATAATAGAAATGCTAATGGCATAAAGAGCTACACCACACCCGGCAACAGGTATAGAACCTTATAAAGCCATGGAAGGTAGAGAAATTAGGATCAAGCTAGATTATAACAAACCTAACAAAATTGAAACAGAAAAGAAAGAGACAAACGAGATAATAGAACATAATGATGAAAAATATAAAAACTGGGATATAAAAAAGCAAACTATAATAGGATGGACACACGCAAATGAGGATGGACACACGCAAATGCCGATGGACACACGCAAATGAGGATGGACACACACAAATGAGGATGGACATATGCAAATGCAGATGGACACACACAAATGAGGATGGACATATGCAAATGCAGATGGACACACACAAATGAGGATGGACATATGCAAATGGACACACGCAAATGAGGATGGACACACACAAATGAGGATGGACATGCAAATGCAGATGGACACACACAAATGAGGATGGACATATGCAAATGCAGATGGACACACGCAAATGAGGATGGACATATGCAAATGCAGATGGACACACGCAAATGAGGATGGACATATGCAAATGCAAATGGACACACACAAATGAGGATGGACACACACAATTAAGGATGGACAAAAAAAAATGCCTACCTGCCAAAAGTCTGTGGAAATATTTGATGTTTGAAGCTGTAAGATATCTTTGTTGAATTGCAGTCTTTGTCAACTTGTGGGTGATAATTAACATGTTCGACCTTCAATAGAAGAAGAACAAAAAGAAAAAAAATAGGGTGACAAAATGTTTCATTCTGATTAGATGTAAATTAAATTTTGTAACATTAATCTTTAATAAGCCCCTTTGGCTCCTCCAATCTTTTTTCATTGTCCGTGGTAACCCTAGTTAAAAAAGTCGAACACCAACCGTTCTATCCTCACCATTGATTGTTCTAGCAGTTGGTCAAGCAGAGGTAGATATAGAGATTCTGTTTAAGCCAATAGGGAAAAAACAAAGAAAACAGAAAAAAAGAAAGACGATGGATTAGCTAACCGCTTTCATCAGTGGCATGTGTGTTGATACCCAGGAGGTCTCGTTTTCTCTTTTTTTCTTTCTCTCAGAACTTGGTTTTATATCTTATTATAATGGAGATTGTGTGTTTGTATATCTGTAACTGAAATTATACCACTACTCAAATCACAATTCCCTTAGTTATTTACGTCACAATCTCCACGATTTTATTTTTATTTAAACCTCAATTATTGATAAAATTGTTTTACATTAGTAATACTGTTGGCCTTATCTACATACTAATAACATGCAATTATATTTATATATACAACAAAATAGTAGGTTACAGTGTGAATGGGAAGACTAATTTGCATATTGATATTTAAAAATTTGATTTTTTATATACACAAATAAAGATATCTCCATAATATCTCCGTAAATCTACACTGAAAATGAACTTAATTGTTATTCAGAACACATTTTATGATATTTTTATGTTAAAACATGCAGTTGTATTGATTACGGTGAAATGAAAATGGCCGACCAAAACATAAGGCTTCCTCAAAGTGAAATAAACAAGGGGAGGTTACTCTCATTTATGTAGCTAATGTTCAGATTACCTACATTCCTCCATTAGAAGAAGAGCCGTACAGTAAGAACGTAGATGCATCATCTCTCCCAGTTGGAAATGAGATCAAGACTTAACGAAAAGTTGACACGTCATCATCTCAGTCCATTCCAACTATTAGAAGGAAAAGTGATAAAAAGATAAAGTTTTAAATAAACTAAATTTGGACCATATGACCTTTAGGCACCCCTTTTTGATTTCGATTAAGAAAGGACATGTTTTTCATCTACACCGTCAATATCCGGTTGTTTTAACGGGCGATTTTTAGATTTTTTTTTAAATTATAAAACTAACACCTAACTCTAACCAATAACCAGGTTTTTGTAAATGAGAAAAGTGTCCTTGTGAGTCCAGATCGCGGAAGGGGTGCCTAAAGGTCATATGGTCCAGGTAACAAACGTATTTAACACATCACTCCATTCCGAAGAGGAGAGTGTAGTGTTACACATATCTACTACTATACCTAAAGATATTTAATTCCCTAATAATTGTACCTAAAATACATCTGTAATAGTGATAAAAAGTAAAGTCGTCGGGGTGGCCTAAAGTTGGTGTCAGCCAATCAGCAAGGGAGTCTATCCCCTTTTCACTTGCGCAAGACCAAGAGATTGTTTGTTTTTTTGTTTTTTTTGTTGTGTTTTTTTTTTGGAGATGTGGCACCACACCTACTATCAGCTCCTTACTTTACAGCACAGATATCTGTGCTACTCATACGCTGAGCTGGCAAGGGCCGGTATCGAACTAGGAACCTTGTGGTTCCTAGCCGAACGCTCTACCAACTGAGCTAACCCAGCTCTATTTAAGTAAGTGATAAACAATGTAAAATTACCTGTAATTACAGGTAACAACTTACCTGACAGACGTATTGCCAAAGTTAAGGAAGTGTTGAAGCACGTAATGCAAACGAACAAATTTGATCTTGACAGGTAATCCTCAGGTGGTTTGGATACAATTTCTTCTAGGGACATTTTGTGGATGCTCTGTTGTGGATCTTTCACAGAGTTCTCCAATTTCCAATGGAGATTCAGCAACTCAAACAGTTCCATGCTCAAGAGACCTATTTGGAAAAAAAAAATTGTTTTAAATCTATTAATAATGGAGATTTGCTTCCGGTTTTTGTCTGTAACAAAAATTACATAACTGCTTACGTCACATTACCCAAAACCGTCATAACATAGAATAAATACACTCAAAATTTGAACATGCAACATTAGACAGTCTTAATATGTATAATTATGATATTTTGGACTGTTGTCCATATATATTTTCATATTAGTGATATATACAGGGTATTTAAAAAGGAATTGTTTACATTTCTATAGGATATTATTTACATATTTTTAAGATGAGGCCTAATACAAATATATAATATATATAATATTAGAGATATAAACAGGGTGCTTAAAAATAAATTGTTTACATCTTCTATTAATAATGGAGATTCGCTTCCGGTTTTTGTCTGTAACAAAAACTACGTCACTGCTTACGTCACATTACCCAAAATCGTCATAACAGAGAACAAATACACTCAAAATTTGAACATGCAACATTAGACAGTCCTCATTGTTTTTTAAAACAAGTTTTAATAAAGACATGACTGGTATTATATATCTATATATAGTTTGTTTTATTTTAATACATATTTAAAGTTTACATTTCAAATTGTTTTATTTTTTAATCCTTTAATGAATTTGATGATTTTACTTACTTAGGGTACAAACTCGCTGACATTGAATTTTTTACTCCCATCCCTCAGGCAATATGTTTCAAAAATCTATTTTTACATTGCCCAGAGGGCGTTTTTTATTTTGTACTTGTTTGTTTAAAATATTAATGATAAAAAATATCAATTAAAAAACATATATACGAAGGGAGTCAAAATGTAATGCCATTTTGTTTAGGACAGGTATAATTACCAACACAGGAACATGTATTATCACAGCCTACTAATATATACAGCCCCATATGTAACATAAATAGGCAGAATTCTAATAGGCCTATTCATTTTATAGTCAATTTATGACTGTTTCAAAACAAATGTTAAAAATATACAAACTTGTCTTTTTTTCTTCAGAAATGTAATAATTAAAAATTTTAAACAAACAAACAAATAGTTAAAAAAAAAAATTATGCAGTTATACAAAACAAATACACCAACAATTTATCTATGATTTCAGGTTATATCAGAAAAAAATGAAACCTTTTCAATGTGAAATGTATTCCCTGGTCATAGTCAGCAATGATAGTAATAATACTACAGAGAAACAGTATTTCTCGAGGAGAACTGACGGTTCCATCTAGCCAAATGTTTGCGTTTTAAAGTTTTTTGAAACAGACATAAATTGACTATAAAACAAATAGGCCTGTTAGAATTCTGCCAGCTTATGTGACATATGAGGCCATATATATTAGTAGGCCATGGTATTATACATCAAAATGAAGCTGGTCCTCTGTGAATCACATCCCTACTTCTCCACATAGGTGAGTCAAAAAGTAATGCCATTTTGTTTAGGACAAGTATAATTACCAACACAGGAACATGTATCATAAATCAAAATAAATCTGGTCCTCTATGGATCACATCCCTACTTCTCCACACAGTCACCATTTTTCTCAATAGCAGTGTATCTACCTTTGAATGAGAGCATGTATCACTTCCCCATAAAATTCTGTTTTTTGAGTCACTTGGAAAACTTTACCGCATCCTCCATACCATGAGATTTAGTGCCTTCAGACTATTATCTCTTCAGCCTCATGAAAGAGTGTTTGAGAGGCAAACATTATTCCAGTGATGAGGAAGTGAAATTTGTAATGGAATAAATGGCTCAAAGAACAGTCAACATTCAGGGTTACCCAGAAAAAACAGAACCTACAAATTTTGTAATAAAACTTAATTTTAACTAGGGGGTTTAGGGTTAAGGTGAGGGTTAGGGTTTATGGTTAGTTTAATGGGAAAATAAATAAATAATTTGGTTTCTGTTTTTTCTGGGTCACCTGTAATATGTTTTAATTTTCCAGCCGATTTGCAAGTTTAGCCAACAAAAGACCCATGAAGAGGATACATCAGCCAAAACAATGTGAATATAATAACCAAGATGATGGGTTGGTTGGTTGGTTTGGATTTTACATCATATTAAACCTTGGGTCATTTATTGAGATATTTTTATTTTATTCATTTTTGATGGGTATTCAACTTTTTTTTAAGACACATTTTTTTTTTATCTATTTAGCATCTAGATAGGATCCTAACAAGCAAAACCACGCCAGGTCAGAGTAGACTTAGGAGTAATGGTGATGAAGAGGTCAACCAAGAGGAGGTGTAATATATTGCCTGATCGGTGCACCCAAGGACCAGGCTGACCAGGAAGTGCATGGGGGTCAGGTGCAGTCTGGAAACGAAAACAGGATGTGGCCTTGACCTGACCTTTTGCACCTGGAAATGCAGGTGAACACTTGACATGGTTTAGGTGCAGAAATCTGTAAGCGTGTCCCATAGCCAATGAAAACAGCCTGCGTGGGCGAAGAGGCATGTCTACAGAAAAACTGCGTAGGTGTCACGATCAAAGAGGCGTGACACCGGGGGACAGACTACAATAAAAGAAGCCCATAGAGATCGATTAGACAGACAACAATCAGGTTCGAGATCACTTGAAAAGAACTCTCGAAGGCTCCACGTTTGCGTAACCCTTCCAACGACTCAGCTGTACACAACCAAGGGAATAAACATCTCATCTTACATTTTCCTAAATACAAGTGTTTGCATTCTTTGACGGGTCCAGTGTATAACAGAGGACTATAGTACACAATGTGTAAATAATGTACATAATTTTTCAGCTTTAATTAATATTTCTTTTAAAAGACACATTCTTTTTATCTATTTAGCATATACACATTTACCAACCCCTCCACACAAGCAGGATGCGACACAAGGTCAATTTCTTAAGCGGAGTTTAACAGGTTTGAATTCAGAGTTTTCCTTCTCCTAGACCGGTTGCCTAACCAAAGTTAAAGAGCCCAGTCTGCCCTACTATTTACCCACAGCTGGAGGGAGAGTAAGATTCATACCTTTCCCAAGGGTATTAGCGCTAAGTGAAATGCAATTACCATGACCAGGATTTGAACTCGGGGTGACGAGTCCATTTCCCATGACTTTAACCATTACACCACGCGCTTCCTCTATTTAGCATATAGATAGGATCCTAACAGGCACAACCACTCCGGGTCAGAGTGGACCTGGGAGTAATGGTGATGAAGAGGTCAACCAAGATGAGGACAATAGTACACAATGTGTAAATAATGTAGATAATTCTTCAGCTTTAATTAATATTTCTCAGAATACTCGGGCTACCCACAAGAGTTGCAGCAGACCCTACTCTGGTTTTGACACCTACCCCTCTGGATACAAACCAAAGCACTACTCATGCATCTCCACCACTATACCACTCTTGCATTCCAACCAGTGAAACACTCCTATGCATCCACACCGTTACCCCCATCCATGCATCCCAATCAGTTCACCCCCTGATGCATCTCAGCTGCTATGCCACTCATGCATTTCAACCAGTGCACTCCCCTATGCAACCCCACTGCTAAACCACCCATGCATCTCTGCTATTACACCACCCATGCATCCCCACTGCTGCACCACATATGCATCCCAACCATTTCACCAACCACGCATACATGCTACTGCACTGCACATGCATCACCACCAGTGCACCACCCAAGCATCCTTGCTGCTACATAACCTATGCACCCCAATCAGTTCACCACCCATGCATTATATGTCATCAGTAGCACTCTTCCAGTGACCTGACTATATATATATATATATATATATATATATATATATATGAGAGGTAAATAAACAAAGATGTGTTTTGATATGGCTTTTTTTTAGCCGACAATTTTTGGGAGAATATGTGCTTAATTGAAGTCGTACCTAATTTTGAAAATTAATTAATTAATAATTTAGCCTTACATGTGAATAGGTATGCCTGCCTAATTAATTAGTTATTAATTAATTAATTTTCAAAATTAGGTACGACTTCAATTAAGCACATATTCTCCCAAAATATATATATATATATATATATATATATATTGATTATTTACACTGTATTGCCATAGAATATGTATTCACTTTATAAAAATATATAAAAGATTTCAGATATTATTTTTTTAAATGGAAATAGAAAATCTGGTAAAAAAAAAAAAATAGAATGTTTATTATGTAATAATATATATTGAATGTAATATATATAATATATTTTGCATTTACCATTTTTGGCACAAGACAGCAAACTCAAAGACACGTGAATGACATCTTTCCCAAGTTCCTGTTCCAGTCGTGCAAAAACTTCTTGCAGCAGATCATGTATGGTGCGAGGAAGAGACTTCAATTTTTCTGTTACCTTTTTTTTTTTTTGAAAGTAAAGAAAAAGAAGAAGAAAAAAAAAAAATAGTCAACAACGAGATTGAAAGTTACAATGTCACATAATTGCGTAGTTCTGAAAAGTTCAAATGTTACAGAGAAAGCAAAAAAATCTTTTAACCATAAATACAGTTTCTTGCATCGCCTGAAAAAATAGAATAAAATCAATATGTGCATTTTTATTTAGAACATTAAGTTGGTTGTATAGTTGGGTGGCTGGATCTTACAGCATGTCAAACCTTGAGTTATTTTATGCTAAAAATTTATTCCTTTTTTTTGGGTACTCAAATTTGCTATATCATGCCATAGTTCTCTCAACCTCCTGTACGATGTGAAAGCCTGGACAGTATTGAAGTCAGTCAGTCTACTATTGGTTTGAACAACAGCAACTAGCCCAGCACAACTGAACCAGTGTCAAGACAACTGGTACTTATGGGAATTCAGAATAGTCCACTCATGCATTTGGGTGATTCCATTCCTTGAGTCCTGATTGGCTGGTTGGTTTCTAGGATGTTCTGAGGCTTCATAAATAACCTGCCATTTTGCAGTAGTCTTTGCAGCAAACCAGATTTGTATTGGGTTACAACTACTTGCTGCCTTGTCTTACCAATTCGATGGTAATTGGAACTAGTATGATTATTCTACAGACAGTATGCAAAGCGGATGCCAACAGACTACATGTCTACTACACGCAGTATATTAAATGTCAAGTGGTGGCAGCATGTTTCAAACAGGACCATCCTGATAAGAATTGGCATGCACAACATACTTGTCCAATGCAACCTGAGATGGGCTGGCCACTTAAACAGACTTGGAGGTGATAGACTGCCAAAGCAGATTCTGTACTTTCAACTGAGAGAGGGATTACGTGGAATCGGTAGACCAAAGCTCAGGTACAAAGACAACATCAAGAGAAACATGAAGGACTTTAACATCCCCATAGGAAGTTGGCAAGACGCAACTAGAGACCGAATAAATTGGAGGAAAAGGATTTGCATGGTGCCATGATCGGATACGATGGACAGCAAATTGAAATGGAATTGAATTCAAATTTTTTTTTTAACCTTTTTTTTTTTTTTGCATGTCAAACCTTGGGTTAACTATGCCAAAATTCTTGCTAGATATTTTTTTTTAATTTTAATTTATTTTTCTAAACACGTTTTTTGTTTACCTTCTGTTTATTCAGTGTTAGTATATCATAGATATACTAAGCTAATATTGGTTCTTGGTAAGTTGGTTGGATTTTACAGCATGTCAACCCTTTGGTTATTTCATGCCAAAGAAGTTTTATTCCTTCTTGTTGGTTATCCAAATTTTTTTTTTTTTCTAAATAATTTTTTTAAAAACATTTTGTTTTTGTTTTTCCTTCCGTTTATTCGGTGTTAGTATATCATAGATATACTAAGCTAATATTGGTTCTTGGTAAGTGGGGATGGTTTGTTAGTTGGTTGGATATCTACATTTTTTTTTTAAATCATTTTTTTTTAACATTTTGTTTTTGTTTTTTCTTCCGTTTATTCAGTGCTAGTATATCATAGCTATACTTATACTAATATTGATCCTTATTGAGTGGATTGGACGGATTTTACAGCATGTCAACCCTTGGTTTATTTTATGCCAAAGACATTTTACTTATTCTTAAATTCATTTTTTTTTATGCAAATTTTTTAAAACTCATGGGACCCTAACAGCTACTACCACTCCAGGTCAGGGTGGAACTGGGAGCAATGACAATGAAGGGGTACTCCACACTCCTCAGAGCTCCAGAATTGGAACCTCACACTTAGATGCAGTTTAATGTCATACCCAGGACACTAAGATCCTCAGCCACTGCCTTTTCGCACATTTATAATAGAAAGGGTTGGGGGTTTGCCAAAAGAGAATCTCTAGGGAAATAGATCACTAATTAGGACTGAGCCTATTCTAGTAGTGAACACTCTAAGTAGAGTTAAACAGGTTTGAATTCAGAGTTTTCCTTCTCCTAGACTGGTTGCCTAACCAAGATTAAAGAGCCTGGTCTGTCTTACTATTTTACCCATAACTGGGGGGAGAATAGTTGGATTCATACCTTTCCTAAGGGTATTAGCACTATGTGACTGTAGCTTCATCCAGGATTTGAACTCAGATCGACTAGTCCTATGACTAACCATTATACCACGTGCCTCCATTTACAGAGATGTTGCAATTTTATTTTTGGTTACTGAGTTTCAAGGCTGTAGAATTTGGTAATAAATAATACCTAATAACATCTGTTTTGATTGAATGCATTGCATTTTCAATGCTGTAGAGTTTGGTAATAAATAATACCTAATCACATCTGTTTTGATTGAGTGCATTGCATTTTCAATGCTGTAGAGTTTGGTAATAAATAATACCTAATAACATCTGTTTTGATTGAATGCATTGCAGTTTCAATGCTGTAGAGTTTGGTAATGAATAATACCTAATAACATCTGTTTTGATTGAATGCATTGCATTTTCAATGCTGTAGAGTTTGGTAATAAATAATACCTAATCACATCTGTTTTGATTGAATGCATTGCATTTCAATGCTGTAGAGTTTGGTAATAAATAATACCTAATCACATCTGTTTTGATTGAGTGCATTGCATTTTCAATGCTGTAGAGTTTGGTAATGAATAATACCTAATAACATCTGTTTTGATTGAATGCATTGCAGTTTCAATGCTGTAGAGTTTGGTAATAAATAATACCTAATAATATTCCATGTATATTTATCCAATTTTATTTTTGGTTTTAGACGTGTTGAAAATATCGATGGCACATTGATTTACTGTCACTTTTAGAAATAGTTTTATTATTAAAAAAAGATTATATTGTTATCGGTGAAGTCTTCTAAGGGGAAAAAAATCAGTTAAAGATATTCACCCCTTACCTACTGTGTGGGTGGAGTGTCAAATACCTCATCATAATCAGGTGTGCAAGGCAGAACATTAGAAATAACATGATATATCAGATTATGAATACAGTCTCATTGAAAACAGGTACAGCAGATCTCATTGCCATAGATTAGGGATCACCAAACTTTTTCACAGTGGGCCGGATAATTGAAAAAATGAGTGCGAGCCGGATAATTGAAAAAATATTTAGCGTAGGCCACATTATTATTGTGTTCAATACTTGCTAGCCGGGATGAGAGCTCTGAGAAGATGTAAAACAAAATTTATCTTTCTATGTTATATTTATGGATGAGTGGCATAAGATGTACTAAAACAAATTTAACCAACTTATTTATTTTCAAAACATTATCAAAGAATGCAACATTAGCAGAAAGGTTCAGTGAGATTTGTGAAACTGAAGTTTGCCTATCAAGATATCGTCAATGTTTGGTTTGGAATTACTACATCCAATCAAGAGAATTGCTTTCAAATTTTTATCAGTCAATTTTATTCGATGGGTTGGAATCCATAGTCAAGTCCATGAATATTTAGTAAGCGTAACATGATATTTAAATTTAAATGGTATCAGAACATCTTGTGTTCTGTATGTTTTGACAAACTAATTAAAAAAATACTGTCGTCAGGCCTGATAAAAGGTCTTCGTGGGCCGTATTTGGCCCGCAGGTTGTAGTTTGGTGACCACTACCATAGAGGTTTCATACATTCATGAAAGTAAGTATACTTGGGATTGGTTGGTTGGATTTTATGACATGTCAACCCTTGTTGAGTTATTTTATGCCAAAGACGTTTTGTTTTATTCATTCTTGATGGGCATTAAATTTTTTTTTTTAACTTTTTTTTTAACACATTTTTTTAAACTCATTTTTTCTATTTAACCCATACATGGGACCCTAACAAGTACTATCAATCTGGATCAGAGTGGACCTGGGAGTGATGGCATTAAAGGGGTACTCCACACTCTCCAGAGCTCCAGACTGTCCTTGAGAATGAGACTGGGATATGGACAGATGAACTAATCCTGGCCAGAAGACCAAACCTAGTTGGTTTGGTTTGGTTTGGTTTACTGCATATCAAACTCAGAGGGTCATTTAATGCCGACAAAGTTTTGAAATTAATTTATTCTTAATATATACACAATTTTTTTATAAACACATTTTTCTATTTAACCTATAGATGGGACCCTAACAGGTACTATCACTCCGGGTCAGAGTAGACCAGGGAGCAATGGTGATAAAGTGGTGCTCTATATTTCCCAAACCTCCAAAACTGGA
The DNA here is from genome assembly GCA_023376005.1 of Doryteuthis pealeii. NCBI lineage: Eukaryota > Metazoa > Mollusca > Cephalopoda > Myopsida > Loliginidae > Doryteuthis > Doryteuthis pealeii. Next base: position 24,959,033 of record CM042162.1, on the reverse strand, counting down.
ACCTTACTATAAGATAGAGTTTAACGTCATTCCCAGGACATGAAGACCCTCAGCCACCGCTTTCTAGCACTCATACGATAAAAAGGTTTGGGGTTTGCCATAAGAGCAATAGGTTTGGGGCAATCATATAGGTGCTAGAGCTTGACATGACCAGCCAATTAATTGGAGGGGGCCTCTCTGACAGCCTGTCTAACCTAAGTAAGGGTCTAAGTCATGTCATGGACTGCGCAGCCATCAGGATTCCATCCTTAAGTATCACAGGTCGCCACCCGCATTGGGCAAGTCTTACCCCTCTGCAGAGGTGCAGTCAGTGTATTCTAAAGCCCCAGCTGACAGGACTTTGTCATCTAGTGGATTTTGCCATCCCAGTGGATCAGAGAATAAAATTACCTTTTCAAAAACTCCAAAGACCCGAAGTTCTTCACAGGCCAACTTCAAGTAAAATGGACTGGTTGCTTCCATTTTATATGTCAGCACTCGCATCTAAAAAAAAAAAAATTTTTTTAAATAAAGAAAATTTGGTTAAAATATTTAAAACAAAAATGGATAAAGAAAGATGGGGTTGGTGATCATCTGTTAAAAATACCCTAACAAGACTTTATTACTGTGAGTATATGGAAAAATTGCACCCCTCTCCTCTGTCTCTCTCTTTCTTCCTCTAATTCTCTCTTCTTCCTCTAATTGTCTCTCTCTCTCTCTCTCTCTCTCTTTCTTCCTCTAATTGTCTCTCTGTCTTTCTTTCTTACTTATTGTGTCTTTCTTTCTCTCTCATTCTCAATATATATATATTTACCAACCCCTCCACACGAGTAGGATGCGACACAAGGTCAATTTCTTAAGCGGAGTTTAACAGGTTTGAATTCAGAGTTTTCCTTCTCATAGACTGGTTACCTAGCCATGGTTAAAGAGTCCAGTCTGCCCTGCTATTTACCCATAACTGAAGGGAGAATTGGATTCATACCTTTCCCAAGGGTATTAGCGCTATGTGAAATGCCAACAGCCTCATCTAGGAATTGAACTCGCGTTGTCCATTTCCTACGACTTTAACCATTAGAACACGCACCTTTCACGTGCCATAGTTCTCTCAACCCTCCTGTATGGTGTGGAAGCCTGGATGGTATACAAAGCGGATGCCCACAGACTACATGTCTACTATATTAAATCTCAAGTGGTGGCAGCATGTTTCAAACAGGACAATCCTGAAGAGAACTGGGCTCCCTGGCATGCACAACATACTTGTCCAGCACAATCTGACATGGGTTGGCCACTTAAATAGACTTGGGGATGACAGACTGCCAAAGCAGATTCTGTACTCTCAACTGAGGGATCACGTGGAATCGGTAGACCAAAGCTCAGGTACAAAGACAACATCAAAAGAAACCTAGAGGACTTTAACAGCCCCATAGGCAGTAGGTAAGATGCAACCAGAAACCGAACATATTGGAGAAAACGGTTTCACATGGTGTCAGCATCGGATACTGTTGGAATATTTTGGATATAAGGTGTGCTCTAATTCCCCACCTGGATTTATAGACTAGCCTAGGTTACGCGAGTTGTTCCTGCAGCCAATCACTAAGCATACTGCGTGGAAGACACACTATTTAACCCCCCCCCCCCACTGGCCATAATTACAATTATGCTCACTGAGGACAGACACAGGATTACCAGATCTTTTACCAATCAAAGGAAGGACTCTTTACCAGGAACTGAGAACTCTTTAGCAGAGGAACCAAAGGATTCATTATTGAGGACTCTTTACCAGGAACTGAGAACTCTTTAGCAGAGGAACAAAGGATTCATTATCGAAGGATTCTTTACCAGGAACTGAGAACTCTTTAGCAGAGGAACCAAAGGATTCATTATCAAAGGACTCTTTACCAGGAACTGAGAACTTTTAGCAGAGGAACCAAAGGATTCATTATCGAAGGACTCTTTACCAGGAACTGAGAACTCTTTAGCAGAGGACCCAAAGGATTCATTATTGAGGGACTCTTTACCAGGGATCCAATTCCACTGGACAAGTGCTCCTGCTTTAAAGACCAAAGGATGGCCCATAAAAACTTAACAGATACGATGGACAGCAAGTAAAATAATAAAAACTATTTTGTAAATGGGCTGGAATCTTGACTCAACAAATTACTCACTATGGTTTGCTTGTAAAACAACATTTCTAGTTTATCAGTGGAGGTAGCCATAGTGCAATGGTTATCATCATAGAAAACCGTTTGGTTTGGTTTGTTTATTTTACGGCATATCTGTTGGAATTATTTTCATATAAAGTGTGCTCTAATTCCCCACCTGGATTTATAGACTAGCCATGGTCACATGAGTTATTCCTGCAGCCAATCACTGGCAATACAGATTGGCTGATACACTACTTAACCCCCCCCCCACATTGGACATAATTCTAACTGCACTCATTGAGAACAGACTTACAGGATTACCAGATCTTTACCAATACCCAGGACTCTTTACCAAGGATACAATTCCACTGGATAAGCGCTCTTGCTTAAGGCCTTTACAATGGCCCAAAAGATTCTAACAATATCAACTACAGGGGGTCATTTAATGCTGACTAAGTTTTGAAATAAATTCATTTTTAATGGATGCTCATTTTTTTTTCATAAACACATTTTACTATTTAACCCATAGACGAGACCCTAATAGGTACTACCACCCCAGGTCAAAGTGAACCTAGGAGCAAAGGTGATGAAGGGTGCTCCACATTCCCCAGACCTCCAGAACTGGAACCTCACCATCAGATAGAGTTTAACATCATCTCCAGGACATGAATATCCTTAGCCACCACCTTCTAGCACCCATATGATAAAAAGGGTTGGGGCTTGCTATAAGAGCAATAGGGTCAGGACAATCATATAGGTTCTAGGACTTGATGTAACTAGCTGATTGATCAGAGGGGGCCTTTCCGACCGCCCGTCTAGCCTAAGTAAAGGCCAAAGTGGAGCGCTGCATGTCATGTACTGCTCATCCAGGATTCTGTCCTTAAGCACCATGGGTCACCACCCATGGCCAACAGCTGGCCCCATTGGGGGAGTCATACCCCTCTGCAGAGGTGCAGTCGGTGTATTCTAAAACCCCAGCCAACAGGGCTTCATAGAAAATGGACATGGTAAGATGTGTTCAAATTCTAGACAAGACTTTGCATTTTGCAGAGCTTGGGAAAGGTACACATCCAACTATTCTCCTTCTAGCTATGGGTAAATAGTAGGGCAGATTGGACTCTTTAACTTTGGTATGGCAACCAATTTAGTTTGGTAGGTTGGTTGGATTTTATGGCACATCCACCCTTGTTGGGTTATTTTATACTGAAGACATTTTTGTTTTATTCAGTATTCAAATTTTTTTAAACTAATTTTTTTTAACACATTTATTGGACCAAGTCACCTTTAAGCACACCAGAGGTGACCTGGATTCAAAGGGACAGGTTTCGCTTTGCACCGTCAATATCCAGTTGTTTGTTACCAGACGATTTTTAGACGCATCTTTTTTTTAATTATAAAACTAACTGCTAATCCTAACACTAACTCCTAACCCTAACAAACATCCGGTTGTTGATGGTGCAAAGCAAAACATGTCCTTCTGAATCCAGGTCGCCCCTGGGGTGCAAAAAGGTGACTTGGTCCCATTTTTTAAACTCATCTTTTAATATACTTAACCCATAGTTGGGACCCTAACAGGTACTACCACTCCGGATCAGAGTGAACTTATTTTTCTTAAACTCATTTTTTGATCTAGCGAACCTATAGGTGGGACCCTAACAGGTACTACCACTCCACTGATCTAGGAGAAGGAAACTCTGAATTCAAACCTGTTAAACTCTGCTTAAGAAACTGACCTTGTGCCACATCCTACTCATGCAGAGGGTGTTAGTAAATATATACAATGAATATGATTTAGTCACAAAATACTTGAATCAGATCAATTGATTTAACCTTTAACGCTGTAAGGAATTTCGTTTAGTGAGTAAAAAATTTGTCTTGCAACTGCATGCAACATCGATCACCAAATTGATAGTGTGTTTTTTTTTTTTTGATCACCAAATTGATAGTGTGTTTTTTTTTTTTTTTGATCACCAAATTGATAGTGTGTTTTTTTTTTGCACTTGTCTTATCATGTCCTCAAATGGCAATGTCAAAAAACCTTGACACCCTGTCGGCGAGGCTTAGTGTCCTATAATCTTAAGAGGAAATGCATGGTGTAATGGATAAAGTCATGGGAAATGGACTCGTTCGCCCCGAGTTCAAATTCTGGATGTGGAAATTGCGATTTTACTTAGCGCTAATACCCTTGGGAAAGGTATGAATTCTATTCTCCCTCCAGCAATGGGTAAATAGTAGGGCAGACTGGGCACTTTAACCTTGGTTAGGCAACTGGTCTAGGAGATTAAACTCTGAATTCAAGCCTGTTAAACTTTGCTTAATAAATTGACCCTGAGTCACATCCTGCTCATGCGGAGGAGTTGGTAAATATATACAATGAATATGATTCAGTTACAAAATATTTGAATCAGATCAATTGATTTAACCTTTATTTGCATTTCACATAGCGCTAATAACAGCAATAAAAGTATGAATAAAAATATTCTCTCCCACAAACTATAGGTAAATAGGCAGCCTGGACTCTTTAATCTTGGTTAGGCAACCATTCTAGAAGAAGGAAAATTCTGAATTCAAACTTGTTAAAACTGCTTAAGAAATTGACCTTATGTGTCGCATCCTACTCATGCAGAAGGGTATATATATATATCTTATTATAATAGAGATTGTGTGTTTTTCTGTCTGTAACCTGTAGGCAATTTTATTTAGTGAGTAAAAAATTTGTCTTGCAACTGCATAATAACTAATTATTAATATTATTATTATTATTATCATCATCATTATTGTTATTATGATAGTGTTAAGAAAAATGAAATAAGAAATAATCAAGAAAATATCAACTCAGAAAAAATAGGATAAATTTTTCCATGAATGCATTTAAACTCTTCTCAAAGTTGATTACCTGATTGTTGAATACGGATTCTTCAAGAGCTTTTCGGTGTACAGCCAAAGAACTGCGAACCATATCTGCCCGATCCACCGACACCAATTCCCCAACTAGAAAGTCATCAACGTGTTTCTTTGAGTGGAGCAGTTTGTGATATACCTCACCTGCTTGTACAGAAAGTACAAACACCACATTCTGTGAAAATTAATTAAATACAAGGTGGGATCAAAATAAATTGAAGAAAAAGTGGGATCAAAATTAATTAAATACAATGTGGGACCAAAATGCATTAAATATGAGGTAGAAGCAAAATTAATTGAATACAAAGTGGGATCAAAATAAATTAAGTACATGGTAGTATAAAAATAAACTGAATAAAAAATGGGATCAAAATTAATTGAATACAAGGTGGGATCAAAATAAATTTAATAAAAAGTGGGATCAAAATTAATTGAATGCAAGGTGGGATCAAAATTAATTGAATGCAAGGTGGGATCAAAATTAATTGAATGCAGGGGGGGGGTCAAAATTAATTAAATACAAGGTGGGATCAAAATTAATTGAATGCAAGGTGGGATCAAAATTAATTGAATGCAAAGTAGGATCAAAATTAATTGAATGCAATGTGGGATCAAAATTAATTCAAAACAAGGTGGGATCAAAATTAATTGAATGCAGGGGGGGGGGATCAAAATTAATTAAATACAAGGTGGGATCAAAATTAATTGAATGCAAGGTAGGATCAAAATTAATTGAATGCAGGGGGGGTCAAAATAAATCAAATGCAAGGTGGGATCAAAATAAATTGAATAAAAAGTGGGATCAAAATAAATTGAATAAAAAGTGGGATCAAAATAAATTGAATAAAAAGTGGGGTCAAAATTAATTAAATACAAGGTGGGACCCAAATGCATTAAATATAAGGTAGAATCAAAATTAATTGAATATAAAGTGGGATCAAAATAAATTAAGTACATGGTAGTATAAAAATAAACTGAATAAAAAATGGGATCAAAATTAATTGAATACAAGGTGGGATCAAAATAGATTAAATACAAGGTGGGATCAAAATAAATTGAATGCAAGGTGGGATCAAAATAAATTGAATGCAAGGTGGGATCAAAATAAATTAAATACAAGGTGGGATCAAAATTAATTGAATGCAAGGTAGGATCAAAATTAATTGAATGCAGGGGGGGTCAAAATAAATCAAATGCAAGGTGGGATCAAAATAAATTGAATAAAAAGTGGGATCAAAATTAATTAAATACAAGGTGGGACCAAAATGCCTTAAATATAAGGTAGAATCAAAATTAATTGAATATAAAGTGGGATCAAAATAAATTAAGTACATGGTAGTATAAAAATAAACTGAATAAAAATGGGATCAAAATTAATTGAATACAAGGTGGGATCAAAATAGATTAAATACAAGGTGGGATCAAAATAAATTGAATGCAAGGTGGGATCAAAATAAATGAATGAATGCAAGGTGGGATCAAAATAAATGAATGCAAGGTGGGATCAAAATAAATCGAATGCAAGGTGGGATCAAAATAAATTGAATGCAAGGTGGGATCAAAATAAATTGAATGCAAGGTGGGATCAAAATAAAAATAATGCAAGGTGGATCAAAATTAATTGAATGCAAGGTGGGATCAAAATTAATTGAATGCAAGGTGGGATCAAAATAAATTGAACAAAAGGCAGGATCAAAATAAATACAGGTAGGATTAAAATGATTTGTCCCCCACCCAGTTGGGGGGGGGGTCTGCCCTGACTGTGAAAAGTACTGTCCATTTGAATTGACCCAATTCTGGGTCCAACCAATTGGATTTGTACCAACTCACCTTTGGAATCTTTGAGAGCCATGCCAAATTATAAGGTTGGTAATAATCTTCAAAATCATCAAGTCCATCAATAAAGATTAACATTTTGCTGCCACTTTTTTCTGTACATTCACCCAATAGTTCTTGAAATCTGTTAAGCACTGGCCTTAAAGAGATTAAAAAATATATACAGGTTTAGGAAATTATACAGATAGATAATAAAATTGCAACATTATCGATACAATAATGCCCAGTAATACAATATACTTTCAATACAATAATGGGTTATTTCCTAGTTGAGTAACATGATGTTACAGAGTGGCCCAGAAAAAAACAGAACCCAAATTATTTATTTTCCCATTAAACTAACTCTAAACCCCAACCTTAATCCTTGTTTGACTTAAACTTTTTAAAAAATTAAGTTTTATTACAAAATTTGTGGGTTCTCTTTTTTCTGGGTCATCCTGTAATATTATGTTACTCAACTAGGAGGGTTTAAGGTTAGGGTTTAGGGTTAGTTTAATGGGAAAATAAATAATTTGAGTTCTGTTTTTTCTGGGTCACCCTGTAATATTATGTTACTCAATTAGGGGGGATTAGGGTTTAGGGTTAGGGTTTAGGGTTAGTTTAATGGGAAAATAAATAATTTGAGTTCTGTTTTTTCTGGGTCACCCTGTAATATTATGTTACTCAATTAGGGGGGGGTTGGGGTTTAGGGTTAGTTTAATGGGAAAATAAATAATTTGAGTTCTGTTTTTTTCTGGGTCACCCTGTAATATTATGTTACTCAACTAGGGGGTGTTTAGGGTTTGGGTTGGGGTTTAGGGTTAGTTTAATGGGAAAATAAAAAATTGGGGTGCTGTTTTTTTCTGGGTCACCCTGTAATATCTTGTTACTCAACTAGGAAATAACCCAATAATGTATATAAATACAATACAGTTTCTTTTGTACAATTCGGACTATTGTCCTCATCTTTGGTATTTGTACAACCTTTCAGCTGATGTGCCTCTGGCCTCCTTCAGATATTTCTCGGCAGACTTGGGAGCCTTCTCGAACTCAAGAATCTTTTCAAACTCAGGAACCTTTTTGTCATAATCAGGAACCATCACAGAATTTTGAACCCAACTCTTTATTCAATCCACAGGTGTATACTATTCTCATTCCGCTAACCATAGCTGGGTACAAGTGTTAAGCTGTGTTATTCTATTCTTGACCAGGATTGAATCTGCAGCCTAGAGATAACTGTTACTTAGAACTGTATTAACTCAACGCCTATATCCACTACACTAAATTATCTTTTTATAAAGTCAATGGATGATACTGTACTTAATAATATCCATTTTTATTGTATAACTTTCCACTAGAAATAATAAAATCCTGATATAGTCCTCATCTTTATTGTTATCTGTATGTTTCGGCCGATATACCCTCTGGCCTTCTTCAGGTATTTCTTGTCGGACTCGGGAACCTTCTTGTCGTAATAATCACGGAATTTTGAACCTAACCCTTTATTCAGTCCACAGGTGGTATCCTGTTCTCGTTCTGCTAAGCATAGCTGGGGTAGGAGTTGTGTTAATTATTTTTCTATGTTACTGCTGCCGCTCAGGATTGAACCCGGAATCCAGAGATAACTGTCACTTAGAACTGTCTTAATCTAACTACCTTATCCACTAGGCCATGTGTCCAATTGGACAAGAAATACCTGAAGAAGGCCGGAGGGTATATCGGCCAAAACGTTGTACAGATAACAATAAAGATGAGGACAACAGTTCGAATAACGCAGATAATACTAATCCTCAAGCCTCATCTCAAACATTCAGTGAAATAGTATTGTTTTTTTTTTACTCTCACCTTTTTTTTTCAGTAACAAGAAGTTAACTAAAAAGTTCACAAATAAATAAATACCTACAATTTTGTGTTGAATTTGTGTAAAATATTCAAAATAATTATTAAATTAATAATTAATAGATGCACACCACATTTTAATTGAAAGGGCCAAGTTTCCATTTCAAATTGTTTTATTTTTCTTTTACTCCTTTAATAAATTTGATGATTTTACTTACTTACGATACAAACCCTATGACATTGAATTTTTAACTCCCACCCCCTCAGGCAATATCTTTAAAAATTTTATGCCGCCCGGAGGGCGTTTTTGTTGTTGCTAGTAAACATAATGATAATCTTTGTAATATATAGATAGATTATTACCAGGCAATGCCAAGTGACCTTAATATAATGAACAATAAATGGTGCAACTTACATATAATCTTTTGGAACCGGCTTGTTAAGATTGTAAGACGCCTGCATCTGCCAACAGAATCTGGTTAATACGGACATTATATTCAAAGAATCGGGCGCTGCTCCAACAATATTCACAAGAATATTTGAACTCTTTGTAACTTTTGAACTCACACATTCACGAATGAGTTTTTGCCTGTCAGAAAATAAAATAAAGAATAAGTTAAAAAAAAAAAAAAAAAGATTAAAAACAAAAAAGATTGAAAACAAAAAGATTTAAAAAAGCAACAAAAATAAGATGAATGAGAAACTTGCCAGAAATTAATAAAAAAAATAAAAAATGAAAATTATTTTAAAAAAGGAGTCAAAAAAAAAAAATAAAAATTATTTTAAAAAGAAGTCAAAAAAAAAAAAATAAAAAATAAAAATTATTTTAAAAAGAAGTAAAAAAAATAAATAAATAAATAGATAAATAAATAAGTAAAATTGCTAAGAGGAAAATGGTTACTTGGATTTGATTTAAATTAGAAATTATCAAATGTCTGGGAGATTTTTTTTTGTTTTAATATTTTTATTTATTTAACTTAAACGCAACTAACATCATTTCTTTTCTTTTTTCTTTTTTTTTTAACTGAATTATTTTTATCAATTTTGCTGCCAGAAAACACAGTGTCTATCATCCAATCATACAAGGACTTTTATGAAATATGAATATTCTTAATATATACATACATAGATACAGATAGATGAATATATAGTTATGAACATATGATCAGATTAAGATATGATAGATTAAGATATGATAGATAGATAGATAGATAGATAGATAGATATGAACAGATTAAGATAGACAGACAGATAGATATGAACAGACTGAGATAGACAGACAGATAGATATGAACAGACAGACAGACAGACAAGCAGATAGATATTAACAGACTGAGACAGATAGATATTAATAGACTGAGACAGACAGATATTAATAGACTGAGACAGACAGATATTAATAGACTGAGACAGACAGATATAACAGACTGAGACAGACAGATATGAACAGACTGAGACAGACAGATATGAACAGACTGAGACAGACAGATATGAACAGACTGAGACAGACAGATAGATGAGACAGACAGATAGATATGAACAGACTGAGACAGACATAGATATGAACAGACTGAGACAGACATAGATATGAACAGACTGAGACAGACATAGATATGAACAGACTAAAATAGATAAATAAATAGATATGAACATTAATAAGTTGGTAGAAATTATTTTCCTTAACTTTTCTCTTCTCTAATATATAACCGCACATATATAAAGGGGGTATGGGTCCTTTCATATCCCAGAAAACTATCAACATGATCTTTACTGATCACTGTGCCCGGAACTTTTTCTTTACTGGAGAGTCATTATGTTTCCACTCCATGAACTGTCTTTTCAATTCAGGTTCATGCTCAGCCCATTTATAAACATTATTTTTACAAAAAAACATGCTTCTCTGTAAATTTCACATGGTTTGCATTTCTCAGCCACCAAAAATTTGATGACCAACCTGGAGAACTCTCTTTGATTTCCCACCATTTTGAATAGCTTCAAAACGAATATTTTTGTAAGATTAAAATAATTTTTGCTATATTTTTACTATATGATACATGTTCCTGTGTTGGTAATTATACCTGTCCTAAACAAACTGGCATTACTTTTTGAATCACTTCCGTAGTACTTACATCTTCCTGTGTCGGTAATTATACCTGTCCTAAACAAACTGGCATTACTTTTTGAATCACCTCCATAGTACTTACCATGATTGCAGATTTGCCACACCCAGGTTTGCCTGCAACTGTGATGACCCCTGATGATAAAGTAGAGATCTTCTTTAGGCATTGGTTCACTAAAAGTTTTCTACCAACAAATTTTTCCTCTTGACTTTTCACATATCTTTGATGAGGATCTTCAGGCGCTCTGTCTGTCTGTGTGTCAGAAGAAAAAAAAAATGGAAATAAAAAAATATTATAGTAAACTCTTATGACACACACATTCAACTGGTACTTTTAAACTATACACTCATTCTAACAGCACTATTTATTGATACACTCATTCTAACACTATTTATTTATACATTCATTATAAATAAAAAGTGCCGTTAGAATGAGTGTGTCAACAAATACTGCCATTATGGCAGTATTTGTTGACACACTCATTCTAACGGCACTATTTATTGATACACTCGTTCTAACGGCACTATTTATTGACACACTCATTCTAACGGCACTATTTGTTTATACACTCATTCTAAAGGCACTATTTATTTATACACTCATTCTAAAGGCACTATTTATTTATACACTCATTCTAACGGCACTATTTGTTTATACACTCATTCTAACGGCACTATTTGTTTATACACTCATTCTAACGGCACTATTTCATTCTAACGGCACTATTTGTTTATACACTCATTCTAACGGCACTATTTGTTTATACACTCATTCTAAGGCACTATTTGTTTATACACTCATTCTAAAGGCACTATTTATTTATACACTCATTCTAACGGCCCTATTTGTTGACACACTCATTCTAACAGCCCTATTTGTTGACACACTCATTCTAACGGCCCTATTTCTTTATACATTCATTCTAACGGCCCTATTTATTGACACACTCATTCTAACGGCCCTATTTGTTTATATATTCATTCTAACAGCCCTATTTATTGACACACTCATTCTAACGGCCCTATTTATTGACACACTCATTCTAACGGCCCTATTTATTGACACACTCATTCTAACGGCCCTATTTATTGACACACTCATTCTAACGGCCCTATTTATTGACACACTCATTCTAACAGCCCTATTTGTTGACACACTCATTCTAATGGCCCTATTTGTTGACACACTCATTCTAACAGCCCTATTTGTTGACACACTCATTCTAACGGCACTATTTATGAACTCACACATAATATAAGTGTTATTTAGGGATATACTCATTCTAAAGGCACTACTTAATGACACACTTATTCTAGCTGCACTTATAAAATACACGCCTATTCTAAGGGCACTGTTTATCGGCACACTCATTCTCACAGCAATATTTAATACCACTCTCATTCTAGTGGCAGTATTTAATGCCACTCTCTTTCTAACAGCACTACGCAATGCCACTCATTATAGAGGCACTACGCAATGCCACTTAATGTTTTAAAGATTATCTCTGAGATTCACACAAAAATTAAATCTAAATTACTTACCTCTTCTGAATCAAACAACATTTCAACTGCATTTTTGACTTGATTAAAGACACGACGTCCAAATTCATCCAAACCAGAGACAAAAGCTTTGCCATCCACAGTACCTCCCCAATCAGCAGGATATCTATCAAAGACAAAAGTTGCAAGAGATTCTATAGAACACAGCAAATGAAATAGTATCATTGCAAATTTAAGAAATAATGTTTTTTTACCAGAAATAATTTTTCTTTATAAGAAATAACAATTTTTTTCTATCTAAAATAATAATGTTTTTTTTTATTAGAAATAATAATGTCTTTTTTTAAAATCAGAAATAATAATGTCTTTTTTTAAAATCAGAAATGATAATGTCTTTTTTAAATGATAATGTCTTTTTTTTATCAGAAATGATAATGTCTTTTTTTTGGAAATAATAATGTCTTTTTTTAATCAGAAATAATAAAATCCTGTCGGATCTCACCCATCAAATACTTCCAATCCGCTGTTCCGGATTCGATTCTTCAAATTTTCCATCTGTTCCACATTTGTGCTATTTTCCGACATAAAGTACCGAAGTGACTGTTTCGGAACATTCCTGGAAACAAACGGAATGATTCATTTGAAATTTTCTTGGAAAAGTGAAACAAAAGATTCTAAGATTTTGAAAAGGTCAAACGATGAAGAATTCTGATGCCAAAGTTTCAAAATGATTCTTGATAAAAGTCTTTAATAAAACGGCACCAGGATCGGGAGACATTGCAGTGGAACGGGGAGGGGGGGTAAATTTTTGCCAGATATTAAAAGCATGACTTATAATGCACCATGAAAGTTATACAAAAAGTTCTTCTTTCTACGGAACCGTCTTAAATCCACCATTGTAAATTTTAGTTCAAAAGTCGATTGTTGGTACCAGACACAAATTTACAACTGACACTCTTTAAAAACTTGACCATGTGCCAGACTACATTTCGTGTATACATATATATTTATAAGATTTTGGATGTTTGTTTTTAGAAGCATTGTTGGATAAAGTATATATTATTATTTATATTTATACATAAATATATATTATATATATATATACACATAAATTATGCTAAATTATTCCTTAGTTCTAGGATTGAGTTAGGTTTGAAAAAAATTCCATTTTAATTGTCTCTAATTAGTCGTAATTTGCAATTAAGTCAAAAATTGACTCGTCTCTTACTTCACATTCTGATTATCATTTTCTCCCTCTCCAAGTATATCTTGATTACTTCTATGTTATATATGTTACTTTCTCATCGAGAGTAGAGAGTGAGAGAGATTGGAGTGTACGAAAAATATTTGGCTCTCAATAAATTTAAATTAGGTCAAACTTTCCCTTTCTTAGAAATCTTACAAAACAATTTTAATATTCTTTTGTTTTTTTTAATTCTACGACTTTTTTTTTTTTAACTTAATTCACTTTGCAATCTCACTTTTCCTTAATCCCAGTTATCTACTTAGAGCTCAATGGGTGACCCAACAGGTCACGTTTTTTCTAGTATATATATATATATATATATATATATATATATAAACAAAAATACTAGGGTTTTTTTTTAAACTGTTCAATAGTATTTCTTAAATATTAGTCTATTTGAACACTTACATTCACTATCCATTCATGCTTAAAAAAAAAAAAACAGTATTTCTATTTTTTATGACACAAATATGTGAATCCCATATATATGATAAAAAGGGTTGGGGCTGGACTGGTCATAAGAGCAATAGGGTTGGGGCAAGCATATAGGTGTTAGGGCTTGATGTGACAAGGCTATTGATCGGAGGGAGCCTCTCAAACCACCCAGCCTAAGTAAGGGTCTAAATGGAGTGTTGCATGTCATGGACTGCTCATCCACCAGGATTCCGTGATTAAGCATCATGGGTCGCCACCCACGGCCAACAGGTGACCCCATTGGGAGGGAGGAGGTCTTACCCCTCTGCAGAGGTGCAGTCGTTGCATTCTAAAGCCCTAGCTGACAGGGCTTATTCATTCAGGGTTGCCAACCTGAAATTTTCTTAAATCTGTCTCATTATTTTCTAGACAAAGCTTTGAGTAGACAAATGATTAAAGAGTTGATATAAGTTCAACTACGTACATTTCAAAGTCATTCAGGGTTGCCAACCTGAAATTTTCTTAAATCTATCTCATTATTTTCTAGACAAAGCTTTGAGTAGACAAATGATTAAAGAGTTGATATAAGTTCAACTACGTACATTTCAAAGTCGCTGTCTCGGAGGAAGAAAAAAGCCTTCCCCTTTGCTTTCTTCGGATTGGACAAGGCTCCCAGGTGCATTTCCAGTTCAGTGATAGAAGCAGTTTTATTAGGATAACCTTGGACCCAATCAAATTCTGGGGTGGATGGGATTTCCTTGGCTGATGGAATCCAGCCGTAGCGCTCACCCAATATTCCGATGAAAAGATCACAGTTAGACACTTCAGTCAAACAGAGCTCCATATTTCTAGATTTAAAAAATAAAGAAAGAAAAAATAAAAGTCAGATATAGAATATATATATATATATATATATATTATATCAGATATAGCATTCAATAGAAGAATTGTTATAACTGAATGCAAAACAGATTATTGAACCATAAAAGAAGAGACTGAAAAAAATGTTATATATAATATATATATATATATATATATATATATATATATATATATATATATATTGTTAAGAATTAATGCAAAAATGAATTAATGAATATAATAGAAATGAATGGAAAGAATAGAATAATTGAAAAATATATTTTCTGAGAGACCCCTCCCAAAAGAAAAAAAAAATAATAACTTTTGAGAGAAGGTCATTAATAGAAAAAACCCTTTTCACACTCTATGAGACTCTCTATCAAAGCATTGAATTATTATATAAAATATTGGAGAAGATAAAATAATGTCTAACCTTTTCAAAATTATGTTGTGGAGTGAAATATATAAGGGAAAGTCAAAAATTATCCGCTCTGATAAATATTAGATATGTACATATTGAACGAGACATTAAACAGATATTATTATTTTTTTAAATATCAATAAATCATCCTCATTTTTCATATTTTTTACTCTTATTTGTTATTTTTCCACACACACACAAATATATATAGTGTACACTACATTTAGATACATGTGGAAATGATTGTTACTATAAAAATGCATTGGAAAATTTCTTTTTACTGTGAAAATGCATTGTAAATGAATTTTACTTTAAAAATGCATTGGAAGTGACTTTTTACTATAAAAATGCATTGGAAATGGGTTTTTTCAATAAAAATACGTTGGAAGTGACTTTTTACTATAAAAATGCATTGGAAATGACTTTTTATTATAAAAATACATTGGAAATGACTTTTTATTATAAAAATACATTGGAAATGATTTGTACAATAAAAACATGTTGGAAGTGACTTTTTACTACAAAAAATGCATTGGAAATGACTTTTTACAATAAAAATGCATTGGAAGTGACTTTTTACTATAAAAATGCATTGGAAATAACTTTTTACTATAAAAATGCATTCGAAAGGATTTTTACTATGAAAATGCATGGTAAATGATTTTTATTATAGAGATGCATTAGATAACAATGGTCCTGCCATTCAAATCATTCACAATGAGCTCGGTTTATATAAAATAAGTGCAGATAATTTTTTAATGTCAATTAAAATTTTTGAAAAACTGTTGCAGGGATAGTCTTTTTCATATCACAGGCGGCAGTTTTCCATGGAATAATACAAGACCAGAAATCCCGCACGTCACGTGATTTTGAATTAATCAGTTGCAGCCGGGATGTGACCCAGAATAGACGTATTCTAAGGGGTTGGACTCATCTCCAAGCGCACTATGTTAGTCAGAAAAGTTAGTTAAGAATAAAGGTTTTAAAAAAGATAACAGACGTTGTGAAATGATTTTGCATGCTTTAGTTAGAGACCAGCCGAGAAAGAAATAGAAAGAAGAACCTAGACGTAGAATCCCTATGTTGCAAATCTTTTTATCTGCATTCTTATTTAGTTTCATTAGCCTTTATAATTTAATATAATGTTTTAGTACATTAAAACTTAAATACTTGCAACCAGAGGGTGCATATATTTGCTAGTGTGATTAATTACTGTAATAGTAGGGCAGACTGGGTTATCTAGCCTTATTTAGGTGACTGGTCCCACAAGACAGAAAGACTGAATTCAAACCAGCTTAACTCAGCTTAAAAATTGACCTTGTGTCACATCCTGCCCATGACAAAAGTATTGAGTAAATAGATACTTCTGAGACAATTCCATCATGGTGTAATGATTAGCAAGCTAGTCTTGTAGATCCATTGCTGAATGGCAAGTTCAATCCTTGCTGGATGCCCTATACTTGTGAGTAATTAATTGTGGTTAATTGGATTTTATGGCATGTCAACCCTAAGAAAGAAAAAAAAAAGAAAAAAAAGGGGAAAAAAGAAAGAAAAAAAAGAAAAAAAGAAAAAGAAAAAGAAAAAAAAAGAAAAAGAAAAAAAAGAAAAAGAAAAAAAAGAGCAAAAAAGAAAAAAAAGAAAAAAAAAAAGAAAAAGAAAGAAAAAAGAAAAAAAAGAAAAAGAAAGAAGAAGAAAAAGAAAGAAAAAAAGAAAGAAAAAGAAGAAAAAAAAGAAAAAGAAAAAGAAGAAAAAAGAAAGAAAAAGAAAAAAAGAAGAAAAAAAAGAAAAGAAAAAAGAAGAAAAAGAAAAGAAAAAAAAAAAAAAACATGGCGAACAAGAATAAAAGACTAGACAATTACCAATGGCCAAAGAAGTAGAAGAAACAAGTAAGTTATACATCATCTAAATATGCATCTCATCTAAATATCTCTCTGTCTACCTCTCTTCCTCTGTGTTAAAAGTAAAAGACTCATTGTTTATATACCCGCAACATGTGTGGGTATATAATGTAATAATAACAAAATGTTGAAAATTAAAGAAATTATTTAAAAAAAGCCAACCTGGATGATCTGGCCTCTTCTTCGGGAATCCCCCATCTGAGATCAACTTCGTAAATATTCATCCCACGTTTTTCTGCCCATTTTCTCAGCTTCGGAAAAATGAATCTTGTGAGCAAGTCTCGCTCTCCATGCATATCGTGAAATGTAGATGAAATAAAAACACGAATAGTTTTCATTCTGGAAAATAAAAGAAAGAGGAATTGATGAGTAATGTTATTTCTCTGAATATTTGAGATGAGGCTTGATGATTAGTATTACCTGCGTTATTCGGACTATTGTCCCTATCTTTATTGTTATTTGTACAACATTTCCCAATTACGACAAGAAAGTTCCCAAGTCCGAAAAGAAGGTTCCGGAGTCCGACAAGAAGGTTCCGGAGTCCGACAAGAAGGTTCCGGAGTCCGAAAAGAAGGTTCCCGAATCCGAAAAGAAGATTCCCGAATCCGAAAAGAAGGTTCCCGAATCCGAAAAGAAGGTTCCCGAATCCGAAAAGAAGGTTCCTGAGTCTGACAAGAAATACCTGAAGAAGGCCGGAGGGCATATTGGCCGAAACATTGTACAAATAACAATAAAGATGGGGACAATAGTCCGAATAATGCAGATAATATGAGTAAGGTTATGTCTTGATGTACAGATAAAAATATGTGGAAAAGAAACAATGAATGCAAACCAAGGTTATTGTCAAATTTAACAAGAAGGATTTATTTTAAGAACCGAGTTAGAAGTTGCTTCTAAACTAGCAGACAACCAATACATAAACTGCACGAACGCTAGCGTTGTACATAGACTGTACTGTAGACTTTAAACAAGAGTACTTGTCTAGTAGAAATCCTCGATAAAGAATCCTTTGGTTCTCCTTGGTATCGTAAGTTCCTCCTCAATGATGGCAAGAATCAGTGTTTAAATAGTGAATCAGCCACACATTATGGATGTTGATTGGCCGGAGGAATAAAATGACCTCTGCTAGTCTATAAATCCAGGTGGGGAATTAGAGCACACTTTATATTACAAAATATTCGTTCAATCCCTGGTTTTGGCACAAAAAAACAAAAAAAAAAAAAAAAAAAAAAAAAAAAATTTAGGCACCTCATGTAGTGTAATGGTTAGCAAACTAGACTAGTAGACCATTGTTTGTGAGTTCGATTCTCACTGGGCACCCCATACTTCTGGCTTTGTGCCGCATCTAAGCTACACTTAGTAAATAAATATATCACAAAATATTCCAACAAAAGTAACCTTATCTTTCTTTCTGTGTGTGTGTGTGTGCTTGTGAGTGTGTGCATATGTGTGCATGTGCGCGAGTGTATGTGCATATGTGTGCATGTGTATGCGCATGTGTGTGTGTGCGTGTGTGTAAGTTAGGGTAGCGTAGACAAAAATTCAACAGCGTTTGATTACTGTTAGTTTTTTGGACTATTCGTTTTTCAAATAAATATTCATTTCTCTCAATTTTTATCTATGTGGTTATCTTATTTAGATCTATGTTAGTTTAGAATAGACACAATGTCAACAAGCGAATCATGAGGCCATTTTTAGGGTACAAATGACAGCTGCTTACAGTGGAGATCCCTTGTGGCATTACGTTTGATCCGTGTTAAGCAGAATCCTTGTCCGTTGGTCCTTTGTCTGTGTTAAGCACGAGCAACTGAGTACCAGTCTACCACCGTCTTTGAATAGTTAACCAACCATGTATTTGAATGATTTGATTGTCTGACTCAGTCCACACAGCCTCAAAGTGAATTTAAGTTGTGATCTCCAGCACACCTTATATACAAATTATTCCAACAAAACCTCAAATTTACATTGTAAATCGAACCATATTTGTCTGAGTTTTTGAGGTCAATTGAACCTTATTTGTCTGAGTTTCTAAGGTCAATTTCTTAAGCAGAGTTTGACAGGTTTGAATTCAGAGTTTTCCTTCTCCTAGACTAGTTGCCTAACAAAGGTTAAAGATACCAGTCAGCCCTAATATTTACCCACAGTGGGAGAGTGAATCATTAGATTCATACTTTTCCCAAAGGTACCATTGATATATATATATGTTTTTTCTCCAGCTATGGGTAAAATAGTAGGACAGACTGGGCTCTTTAACTTTGACTACGTTACCAGTCTAGGAGAAGGAAAACTCTGAATTCAAATCTGTTAAACTCTGCTTTAGAAATTGACCTTGTGTCACATTCTGCTTGTGTGGAGGGGTTAGTAAATATATATATATATATATATATATAAATAAAAAATTAGCACCATGAGTCAAGGCATACATCTAGATAAGAAGATCAAAGGAAACACAAGAAGGAACCACAACCAATAAAAACACAAGAGACTAAGAGAATAACGGCCAACAGACTGAGGGTCACATACGCAAGCGAATGAACATTCCAAGTATTTTTTTCATAAGCGCGTTGCCATGATGAAGGGCAGCGGCGCAAGCATGCTGCTTGGAAACCAATGGTAGTAATTGCACCTTAAATGTATTGTACACTATAATAAATATATATGGTTTCAAGTATTCCTATCTTTTACTAATAATTCATGCATAGTTATACGGTTTCAAGTAACTATTCCTATTTAATAATAATCACATTATTTTCACTTTTATCTATTTTTTAATCCTCACACATTTTTACTGAAAAGAGGAATAAAAAGAAAATGAAAGACTGAAACTTATTTTGATGGAAGATGATAATCAAGCAAAGTTAGAAAAGAATTCTCATCCACTTTAGGGTCCTATTAGTGGCCATAGAAAATATGGCGGCTATAGTTCTATCTTCCGTGAAAGGCATTCTGGGAGCTTACTATTTACTTTATATCTATTTTATTTTTATATTTTTATGATTTTATTACATTATTTTTTTTTTATTGTTTTCACTATCACTTTTAAACTGGAAAATAACATTTTTTGAAATGAAATCAAGCAAAGTTAAAGAATTTCCCTCCACTTTAGGGTCCTATATGGCGGTGTTGGGTCAGTAAAATGGTAATTCCTGTGTATAGAGTGAGTGAGGGAGAGGCTCTCTGTGATTGGATATACCAATCCCGTGATGAGCCCAGAGGTCTTGGTGCAAAACACAAAATCCAGACAGATTCCACCAGCAGTTCCACGAGGCAGCGACTTTAAAATCTCTCCAAGAAAGACAACACTAAGATACCAGATATCTTCTTCGGCACGCCGGTAAGTCCCTTGAACTCATCTTTATATACAGGAAGGACTTTATATTGTTATTCATTGTTTCATGTGCTGGTTAATAAATTGTTAGAATTAAACGAAGTATTAATTCATTAAATTATTGTGTTAGTCTCTATCATCAATTTTTCAGTTACATGATGAGAGATAAATTATAAAAATATCTGAGGTAGGAGTTGTTGTCCTTGTTCTAGAAGCCTTGCTATCAACTAACCAATCACAGGCCGGCATTCTTTAGCGGCAAAACCAAAGACACAAATTCTTCCTCTTTCTGATTCAGCAGCACCGGAAGTCGGACGACGAAAAGGGCGTCTCTTATATCCAGCAGTGCGAACAGATAGCCGTAGCAAGGGACTTCGATAATTCACCCTACCTCAGGAACTCAGATAAGTGGACTGTATTTCTATGTAACATTCCCACAGACAAAACCATGTATTAAGTGAATGTAGCAAACTAGCACAACGGAAATACAAAGCTAAGCACGACTGGGTTAGGAAGGTGATCCACTGGGAATTATGCAAAAAATTAAATGTTTACAATACAACAAAATGGTATATGCATAAATAGAGTGTTCTTGAGAATGAAATGCATAAAATTATCTGAGACTTTGAAATAAAGCCAGATCACCCTATCCCAGCCAGGAGACCAGACCTAGTGTTGATTAACAAAAAAAAAGAAAACATGTCAACTGGTGGACTTTGCAGCTCCAGCAGATCACAGGGTGAAGATGAAGGAAAATGAAAAGATAAACAAATACCTGGACCTTGCCAGAGAATTGAAAAATATATGGAATATGAGGGTGAAAGTGATATCAATTTATGTTCTGTTTCTAAGATAATACAAGTCGTTGTTATATTCTAAGTTGTGTTTGTGTTTTTCTCCTTTCAGCTCTTGTCTGTCACCACTCGTGGTCTAAATCACCACAAAATGAGCAAAAAAGACATTTGTCGAAATTCCACTAAGATTTGCAAGAAAATAAATTGAATGCTAAAATGTTGCCTGCCAGTCAAACCAACACTTTGTATTAAACATTTCACAATGGAAAGAGAAAATAATTAAGAAAAAAATTAGAATAAAATGAAAGATAATGGAACTTACTTTGATGGAGGATGGGAATCAACCAAAGTCTTGGAATTTTCATCCACTTTCGAATCGTCTTTGACTTTTGGTAATGGAACTGATGCAATTTCTTTGAGTTTGTAGGCAACGTCAATCTTCTCCACATGTGTCAACTGACTATCATTCCGGTAAGCAGCAATAAAACTGAAAAGAAAAAACAGAATTAACTGACAAAGGATTTTTTATAATCTTCTCCACGTGTGTCAACTATCATTCCGGTAAGCAGTAATAAAACTGAAAAGAAAAAACAGAATTGACTGACAAAGGATTTTTTATAAAAGTGACTTATTTACCTAGTGAAGGTTTTGTTATTGTGTTGTTTTTTGTTGTTTTTTTAAATTTAGTAATAACCATGACCAGCTGTGTTAAGTATTCTATTTTATAATCACCCTTGGTCATGTAATAAACAGGGTTAGTATGAAGCGTATGGTGATAAGGAAAAACAAACACAGATTTTAAGTTTCAATAAATGTATTGGAAAAAGGAACACGAAAAGTGACAAAAGCTGAAAGTGAATTTAAGAGAGAAAGTCTGATTTTGGTGATTGTCATAAAGTGAATAATAAAATCAGTAAAATGTCAGGATGGCCATGGTAATGTTGTAGTGGGGTGGTGATGAAGGCAGAATTTTGTGTTTTGGTATTCTGAAGTCGATAGTTGGTTGTATTGTGTATGATAGTTGGCGTAATTTTGGTATCGCTGAACTATGTGGAATTGTTCGTTTGTTGACTGCCTATGAGGTCAGATTTGGGTAGAGGTAGGTGAGGATGTAAATCGGCCGCCTGTGATGTAGGTTTCGTTTGCGAGGTCGGCCCCGTTGATGAGTTCGATGCTGACACCTGGATCTCTCTGACTTGTCAGCTTTTCAAAGCCGACTTTAAATAGAATGTCGTGACCCAAAATCAGATCAACTGAAGTCATTTTCATTTCACCCGGGAATCGTTTTCATTGGATGAAAACGCAAATTTTATTTACAAATTTATTTTCTTTAATATTTAGGAATTCTAGTTTTCCAACCAGAAGTTCAATTTGAAGCCTATGCGTAAAACCCTGTTAATTTGGTCACTCCGTTTTTGGCTACCATGGAGTAAACTTCCGATTGGCGTCACAACTTATGTTTTGTTTTGTTGGCAAGTGTGTGTATCTTTATTGTGTGTTGTGCGCGAATTGAATTGCTGAGTTAGTGAATCAGGAGATATTTATTATTGCTTATGTAAGAGTCAGCAAACTTCAGCTGATTGTCACTTAAAACTGTATTAACTCAACCCTTGTGCCATGTGTTACATAATTCATTAGTAACTTATGAATTATGTAAGTACTGTAGCTAGATATTTTTGATTCAGAGTTTGTTAGATTCAAAATAACAACCATTATTGACAGGTAATGGCCTCGACTTAACCCTTTCCAAAAACGCATGATAATTTTTAGTTAGTCACAGCCAAAAATTCAGAGTGAGCGGATGCAAAAGTCTGTCTCACTGAGATGTCGCTTCTCAATCCGCACAGTCCTGGGCTGGGGTTGTTTCCCTTTAAATACTCAGCTTTCTTTGCTCCTTCGGTGGGGTTATTAAAAATTTTCTTTCAATGCTGTGGGCAGTTAGAGAGAATTTTATTCTCAGCTTCATCTTTTGCTGAATCCATATCTTTGTTAAGTTAAATGATTAAAGATTCTGATATTTATTGTTTCAGTTTCGGCTGAACTTACACAAAGGTGTCAAAAATTAGGGTGACCAGAAAAAACAGAACCCACAAATTTTGTAATAAAACTGTTAATTTTAACTATGGGGGTTAGGGTTAAGGTTAGGATCAGGGTTAGGGTTGGGGTTTAGGTTAGTTTAATGGGAAATGAATAGATAATTATGGTTCTGTTTTTCTGGGTTACCCTGTATACCAGTGACCCAGAAAAAACAACCAACAAATTTTGTAATAAAACTTAATTTTTAACTAGGGGGTTTAGGGTTAGGGGTTAGGGTTGGTGTTGGGGTGTAAGGTTAGTTTAATGGGAAAATAAATAAATAATTTGGTATTGAAGTCTGTCAGTCAGTCAGTCTACTATTGGTTTTGAACAATGTGACTGGCCAAGCACAACTGAACCAGTGTCAAGACAACTGGTACTTATGGGAATTCAGAATAGTCCACTCATGCATTTGGGTGATTCCATTCCCGAGTCCTGATTGGCTGCTTGGTTGTATGATCCTCTGAGGCTCATAAATCCTGCCATTTTGCAGTAGTCTTTGCAGCAAATCAGAATCGTATTTCAGTTACGACTGCTTGCTGTCTTGTCTTGCCAATTGACGGAAATTCGACTTAGTATGATTATTCTACATTTGGGTTCTGTTTTTTCTGGGTCACCCTAATTTTGACACCTTTGTTCAAGTTCAGCATCAGTTTTTTTCTATCACATGATTTTTGTTCATGCCAGATTTCAATATCTTTCTTGAGAATGAAATGCATAAAATTATCTGAGACTTTGAAATAAAGCCAGATCACCCTATCCCAGCCAGGAGACCAGACCTAGTGTTGATTAACAAAAAAAAGAAAACATGTCAACTGGTGGACTTTGCAGCTCCAGCAGATCACAGGTGAAGATGAAGGAAATGAAAAGATAAACAAATACCTGGACCTTGCCAGAGAATTGAAAAATATAGGAATATGAGGGTGAAAGTTGATATCAATTTATGTTCTGTTTCTTAGATAATACAAGTCGTTGTTATTTCTAAGTTGTGTTTGTGTTTTTCTCCTTTCAGCTCTTGTCTGTCACCACTCGTGGTCTAAATCACCACAAAATGAGCAAAAAGACATTGTCGAAATTCCACTAAGATTTGCAAGAATAAATTGAATGCTAAAATGTTGCCTGCCAGTCAAACCAACACTTGTTATTAAACATTTCACAATGGAAAGAGAAAATAATTAAGAAAAAAATTAGAATAATGAAAGATAAGAATCTTTATGTGTGCATATGTGTGCATGTGCGCGAGTGTATGTGCATATGTGTGCATGTGTATGCGCATGTGTGTGTGTGCGTGTGTGTAAGTTAGGGTAGCGTAGACAAAAATTCAACAGCGTTTGATTACTGTTAGTTTTTTGGACTATTCGTTTTTCAAATAAATATTCATTTCTCTCAATTTATCTATGTGGTTATCTTATTTAGATCTATGTTAGTTTAGAATAGACACAATGTCAACAAGCGAATCATGAGGCCATTTTTAGGGTACAAATGACAGCTGCTTACAGTGGAGATCCCTTGTGGCATTACGTTTGATCCGTGTTAAGCAGAATCCTTGTCCGTTGGTCCTTTGTCTGTGTTAAGCACGAGCAACTGAGTACCAGTCTACCACCGTCTTTGAATAGTTAACCAACCATGTATTTGAATGATTTGATTGTCTGACTCAGTCCACACAGCCTCAAAGTGAATTTAAGTTGTGATCTCCAGCACACCTTATATACAAATTATTCCAACAAAACCTCAAATTTACATTGTAAATCGAACCATATTTGTCTGAGTTTTTGAGGTCAATTGAACCTTATTTGTCTGAGTTTCTAAGGTCAATTTCTTAAGCAGAGTTTGACAGGTTTGAATTCAGAGTTTTCCTTCTCCTAGACTAGTTGCCTAACAAAGGTTAAAGATACCAGTCAGCCCTAATATTTACCCACAGTGGGAGAGTGAATCATTAGATTCATACTTTTCCCAAAGGTACCATTGATATATATATATGTTTTTCTCCAGCTATGGGTAAAATAGTAGGACAGACTGGGCTCTTTAACTTTGACTACGTTACCAGTCTAGGAGAAGGAAAACTCTGAATTCAAATCTGTTAAACTCTGCTTTAGAAATTGACCTTGTGTCACATTCTGCTTGTGTGGAGGGGTTAGTAAATATATATATATATATATATATATAAATAAAAAATTAGCACCATGAGTCAAGGCATACATCTAGATAAGAAGATCAAAGGAAACACAAGAAGGAACCACAACCAATAAAAACACAAGAGACTAAGAGAATAACGGCCAACAGACTGAGGGTCACATACGCAAGCGAATGAACATTCCAAGTATTTTTTTCATAAGCGCGTTGCCATGATGAAGGGCAGCGGCGCAAGCATGCTGCTTGGAAACCAATGGTAGTAATTGCACCTTAAATGTATTGTACACTATAATAAATATATATGGTTTCAAGTATTCCTATCTTTTACTAATAATTCATGCATAGTTATACGGTTTCAAGTAACTATTCCTATTTAATAATAATCACATTATTTTCACTTTTATCTATTTTTTAATCCTCACACATTTTTACTGAAAAGAGGAATAAAAAGAAAATGAAAGACTGAAACTTATTTTGATGGAAGATGATAATCAAGCAAAGTTAGAAAAGAATTCTCATCCACTTTAGGGTCCTATTAGTGGCCATAGAAAATATGGCGGCTATAGTTCTATCTTCCGGTGAAAGGCATTCTGGGAGCTTACTATTTACTTTATATCTATTTTATTTTTATATTTTTATGATTTTATTACATTATTTTTTTTTTATTGTTTTCACTATCACTTTTAAACTGGAAAATAACATTTTTTGAAATGAAATCAAGCAAAGTTAAAGAATTTCCCTCCACTTTAGGGTCCTATATGGCGGTGTTGGGTCAGTAAAATGGTAATTCCTGTGTATAGAGTGAGTGAGGGAGAGGCTCTCTGTGATTGGATATACCAATCCCGTGATGAGCCCAGAGGTCTTGGTGCAAAACACAAAATCCAGACAGATTCCACCAGCAGTTCCACGAGGCAGCGACTTTAAAATCTCTCCAAGAAAGACAACACTAAGATACCAGATATCTTCTTCGGCACGCCGGTAAGTCCCTTGAACTCATCTTTATATACAGGAAGGACTTTATATTGTTATTCATTGTTTCATGTGCTGGTTAATAAATTGTTAGAATTAAACGAAGTATTAATTCATTAAATTATTGTGTTAGTCTCTATCATCAATTTTTCAGTTACATGATGAGAGATAAATTATAAAAATATCTGAGGTAGGAGTTGTTGTCCTTGTTCTAGAAGCCTTGCTATCAACTAACCAATCACAGGCCGGCATTCTTTAGCGGCAAAACCAAAGACACAAATTCTTCCTCTTTCTGATTCAGCAGCACCGGAAGTCGGACGACGAAAAGGGCGTCTCTTATATCCAGCAGTGCGAACAGATAGCCGTAGCAAGGGACTTCGATAATTCACCCTACCTCAGGAACTCAGATAAGTGGACTGTATTTCTATGTAACATTCCCACAGACAAAACCATGTATTAAGTGAATGTAGCAAACTAGCACAACGGAAATACAAAGCTAAGCACGACTGGGTTAGGAAGGTGATCCACTGGGAATTATGCAAAAAATTAAATGTTTACAATACAACAAAAATGGTATATGCATAAATAGAGTGTTCTTGAGAATGAAATGCATAAAATTATCTGAGACTTTGAAATAAAGCCAGATCACCCTATCCCAGCCAGGAGACCAGACCTAGTGTTGATTAACAAAAAAAAAGAAAACATGTCAACTGGTGGACTTTGCAGCTCCAGCAGATCACAGGGTGAAGATGAAGGAAAATGAAAAGATAAACAAATACCTGGACCTTGCCAGAGAATTGAAAAATATATGGAATATGAGGGTGAAAGTGATATCAATTTATGTTCTGTTTCTAAGATAATACAAGTCGTTGTTATATTCTAAGTTGTGTTTGTGTTTTTTCCTTTCAGCTCTTGTCTGTCACCACTCGTGGTCTAAATCACCACAAAATGAGCAAAAAAGACATTTGTCGAAATTCCACTAAGATTTGCAAGAAAATAAATTGAATGCTAAAATGTTGCCTGCCAGTCAAACCAACACTTTGTATTAAACATTTCACAATGGAAAGAGAAAATAATTAAGAAAAAAATTAGAATAAAATGAAAGATAATGGAACTTACTTTGATGGAGGATGGGAATCAACCAAAGTCTTGGAATTTTCATCCACTTTCGAATCGTCTTTGACTTTTGGTAATGGAACTGATGCAATTTCTTTGAGTTTGTAGGCAACGTCAATCTTCTCCACATGTGTCAACTGACTATCATTCCGGTAAGCAGCAATAAAACTGAAAAGAAAAAACAGAATTAACTGACAAAGGATTTTTTATATCTTCTCCACGTGTGTCAACTATCATTCCGGTAAGCAGTAATAAAACTGAAAAGAAAAAAACAGAATTGACTGACAAAGGATTTTTTATAAAAGTGACTTATTTACCTAGTGAAGGTTTTTTATTGTGTTGTTTTTTGTTGTTTTTTTAAATTTAGTAATAACCATGACCAGCTGTGTTAAGTATTCTATTTTATAATCACCCTTGGTCATGTAATAAACAGGGTTAGTATGAAGCGTATGGTGATAAGGAAAAACAAACACAGATTTTAAGTTTCAATAAATGTATTGGAAAAAGGAACACGAAAAGTGACAAAAGCTGAAAGTGAATTTAAGAGAGAAAGTCTGATTTTGGTGATTGTCATAAAGTGAATAATAAAATCAGTAAAATGTCAGGATGGCCATGGTAATGTTGTAGTGGGGTGTGATGAAGGCAGAATTTTGTGTTTTGGTATTCTGAAGTCGATAGTTGGTTGTATTGTGTATGATAGTTGGCGTAATTTTGGTATCGCTGAACTATGTGGAATTGTTCGTTTGTTGACTGCCTATGAGGTCAGATTTGGGTAGAGGTAGGTGAGGATGTAAATCGGCCGCCTGTGATGTAGGTTTCGTTTGCGAGGTCGGCCCCGTTGATGAGTTCGATGCTGACACCTGGATCTCTCTGACTTGTCAGCTTTTCAAAGCCGACTTTAAATAGAATGTCGTGACCCAAAATCAGATCAACTGAAGTCATTTTCATTTCACCCGGGAATCGTTTTCATTGGATGAAAACGCAAATTTTATTTACAAATTTATTTTCTTTAATATTTAGGAATTCTAGTTTTCCAACCAGAAGTTCAATTTGAAGCCTATGCGTAAAACCCTGTTAATTTGGTCACTCCGTTTTTGGCTACCATGGAGTAAACTTCCGATTGGCGTCACAACTTATGTTTTGTTTTGTTGGCAAGTGTGTGTATCTTTATTGTGGTGTGTGCGCGAATTGAATTGCTGAGTTAGTGAATCAGGAGATATTTATATTTGCTTATGTAAGAGTCAGCAAACTTCAGCTGATTGTCACTTAAAACTGTATTAACTCAACCCTTGTGCCATGTGTTACATAATTCATTAGTAACTTATGAATTATGTAAGTACTGTAGCTAGATATTTTTGATTCAGAGTTTGTTAGATTCAAAATAACAACCATTATTGACAGGTAATGGCCTCGACTTAACCCTTTCCAAAAACGCATGATAATTTTTAGTTAGTCACAGCCAAAAATTCAGAGTGAGCGGATGCAAAAGTCTGTCTCACTGAGATGTCGCTTCTCAATCCGCACAGTCCTGGGCTGGGGTTGTTTCCCTTTAATACTCAGCTTTCTTTGCTCCTTCGGTGGGGGTTATTAAAAATTTTCTTTCAATGCTGTGGGGCAGTTAGAGAGAATTTTATTCTCAGCTTCATCTTTTGCTGAATCCATATCTTTGTTAAGTTAAATGATTAAAGATTCTGATATTTATTGTTTCAGTTTCGGCTGAACTTACACAAAGGTGTCAAAATTAGGGTGACCCAGAAAAAACAGAACCCACAAATTTTGTAATAAAACTGTTAATTTTAACTATGGGGGTTTAGGGTTAAGGTTAGGATCAGGGTTAGGGTTGGGGTTTAGGGTTAGTTTAATGGGAAAATGAATAGATAATTATGGTTCTGTTTTTTCTGGGTTACCCTGTATACCAGTGACCCAGAAAAAACAACCAACAAATTTTGTAATAAAACTTAATTTTAACTAGGGGGTTTAGGGTTAGGGGTTAGGGTTGGTGTTGGGGTGTAAGGTTAGTTTAATGGGAAAATAAATAAATAATTTGGTATTGAAGTCTGTCAGTCAGTCAGTCTACTATTGGTTTGAACAATGTGACTGGCCAAGCACAACTGAACCAGTGTCAAGACAACTGGTACTTATGGGAATTCAGAATAGTCCACTCATGCATTTGGGTGATTCCATTCCCCGAGTCCTGATTGGCTGCTTGGTTTGTATGATCCTCTGAGGCTCCATAAATCCTGCCATTTTGCAGTAGTCTTTGCAGCAAATCAGAATCGTATTTCAGTTACGACTGCTTGCTGTCTTGTCTTGCCAATTTGACGGAAATTCGACTTAGTATGATTATTCTACATTTGGGTTCTGTTTTTTCTGGGTCACCCTAATTTTGACACCTTTGTTCAAGTTCAGCATCAGTTTTTTTCTATCACATGATTTTGTTTCATGCCAGATTTCAATATCATTTTGAATGTCATATTCTTTGACTCATTTGTGTTATATACACAAATATAGATATCTCCCGATTCACAAGGTTCACCAAATTCAATCCACCCACACACCACAATAAAGAGAATGCCAACCGGATGTGAACAGGCCGAGGTGTAAAATCAAATGACAAAAAAAACTCGTCTTTGCGCAGGTGGCCCGACGCATAAGGAAATCTTGAAAAATAAAACTGTAAATAAAACCAGAATTCGTATTTTTCGTCCAATCTAAAACATTCCCGGCAAAAGTAAAAAATGTTTGAGTTGATCCAAATTCCACAGACCATAAACTATTTAAGTTTTGAAAACCACACCAGAGATACCTTGGGCGACAGAACAGTTCACAAAAGAAAGCCCGACAACACAAAACACTACACTGCAAGTCAGCCGACCTATATCTCTCACCTACCCTTAACCTCATGACCCCAAACGACCGACAGTCTTAAGGGGGCGAACGACTACTAAACTCTATATCATCAATTTACCAAACTGACGCAGACTATCATCAGAAACCCACTACCAACCCGCTATCATCTGCGACTACTAAAACATCATATCTTCGGCCCACATTAACCAACTTCTGACCACTATCATTGGGACTTCTGCATGCATCATCACCTCTATTACAACTGACTCGACCACCGAACAAAAATCTGCAGACATTGCTACTCACACCACAACAGACTATCACCAAATATCGGACATTCTTCTTAAACCATTTTCAACCGTATAACCTTTTGTGTTTTGCTAATACATTGTTAAACTTAAAATCTGTGTTTGTTTTTCCTTGCCACCATACACATCATACTAACCCAGATTATTACATTTGGTTTTTAAATTTTCAATATTCCAGTTGTTAACATATTTTCCTGTTACTTTATCAGTTCTGCCTATAATGCATTAAATGCAACAAGTATTGTAAGATAAAAGTAGGAAAATAGATGAAATAAGAGGTTTGGTTTGGTTTGTTTTGTTTTACGGCATATCAACCTCAGTGGGTCATTTAATGCCGATAAAGTTTTGAAATAAATCAATTCTTAATGGATAATACAATTTTTTTATAAATACATTTTTCTATTTAACCCATAGATGGGACCCTAACAGGTACTACCACTCCAGGTCAGAGTGGACCAGGGAGCAATGGTGATGAAGGAGTGATCCACATTCCCCAAACCTCCAAAACTGGAACCTCACCATCAGATAGAGTTTAACGTCATTCCCAGGACATGTAGACCCACAGCCACCGCCTTCTAGCACCCATATGATAAAAAGGGGTTGGGGCTTGCCGTAAGGGCAATAGGGTTTGGAAAATTATATAGGCGCTAGGGCTTGACGTGACCAGCCGATTGATCGGAGGGGGAGATGAAATAAAAGTTTTTACTTACTTTAAAAGTTGAACACTGAATCCCTTAATTGTGATGTCATTGTTTTGAGAACTGGCATTTTCTGGAAGCATGCTGCAAAAGAAAAGTTGAAAAAAATGTTGGTTGATTGGTTGGTTGTTTTTTCAGCATTTTGATTGCAAATACATGAAAAAGTGGCATAGTAGTGCTGGTCACGTATGCCCAACATTTTATTTGCAGATTAATAAACACAGTTTGGACATTATCTTTTTTAACTTCCCTCTTACTTTCATAATAGACTAAATGGTTTTATTCGAGACGCTGAAATTCATAAATAGATTTCATAAATTCTGTTGTTTGGCCGGAGGAATTAACTACGTGACCTCACCCAGTCTATAAATTTAGGTGGGGAATTGTAGCACACCTTATATACTGAAATATTCCAACATGAGACATCCTGCAAAAAACGGGGTGTATAACCTCAACAGGGAGGTAAGATGTCCCTGCAAAAAACGGGGTGTATAACCTCAACAGGGAGGTAAGACGTCCCTGCAAAAACGGAGTGTGTAACCTCAACAGAGAGGTAACACATCCCTGCAAAAACAGAGTGTGTACCTCAACAGAGAGGTAAGACGTCCTGCAAAAATGGAGTGTGTAAACTCTACAGGGAGGTAAGACGTCCCTGCAAAACGGAGTGTGTAAGGGAGGTAAGATGTCCCTGCAAAATGGGACTGTGTAACCTCAACAGGGAGGTAAGAGACGTCCCTGCAAAAACGGAGTGTGTAAACTCTACAGGGAGGTAAGACGTCCTGTAAGACGTCCTGCAAAAACGGAGTGTGTAAACTCTACAGGGAGGTAAGACGTCCCTGCAAAAACGGAGTGTGTAAACTCTACAGGGAGGTAAGACGTCCTGCAAAAACGGAGTGTGTAAACTCTACAGGGAGGTAAGACGTCCCTGCAAAAACGGAGTGTGTAAACTCTACAGGGAGGTAAGACGGAGTGTGTAAACTCTACAGGGAGGTAAGACAAAAACGGAGTGTGTAAACTCTACAGGGAGCAAAAATGGAGTGTGTAAACTCTACAGGGAGGTAAGACATCCCTGCAAAAACGGAGTGTGTAAACTCTACAGGGAGGTAAGACGTCCCTGCAAAAACGGAGTGTGTAAACTCTACAGGGAGGTAAGACGTCCCTGCAAAAACGGAGTGTGTAAACTCTACAGAGAGGTAAAACGTCCCTGCAAAAATGGGGTGTGTTCTTCTTTCTTTTTTCTGTGAGACTTAATTAATTCTGCTAAAGAAAAGTTGAAAAAATGGTTGGTTGGTTGGTTGGTTTTACAGCATGTCAACCCTAGTTTTTGTTGAGAAATTGACCCAGATAATCAATGGTCTCATAGCATAACAGTTATCATCATAGGTAATGAACTCAGTTCCAGCATTATGGGTGTCAGCAAGTGCTGACACAGATGCCTCATTTACCACTTTTATGTGAGTTTCATCCTCTTTGTCTTGTCAGATCATTAAAAGGCTCATTAATCAAGTGTAGGTTCCACTTGACCAGTGCTGACACTGATAATAATATCTTTTCAGCAAGTATATTATGTCTGAGACCTGACAGGTGGAATTATATGATGATCGCTACATTCTCAGACAGTCTGTAATGGCAAATCAACAGTCTTCATTTGGTTGGTTTTACAGCAATTGTTTTCAAATATGTCTGCCGGATGAAAATATGTGTTGCTTTTATGTGGGTTTCATCCTCTTTGTCTTGTTAACATGTCAAAAGGCTCATTTATTAAGTCTAGGTTCCACTAGACCTGGTGACTGCAAAGTTCACAGACTCAAGTGCTGACACCCATGCCTCATATATCATTGCATTCTCATACAGTCTGTAACAGCAAATCAACAAAGTCTTCATTTAATGTGAAAATTATTGGTTGGTTTTTACAGCAATTGTTTTCAAATATGTCTGCTAGATGAAAATATGTGTTGCTTTTATGTGGATTTCATCCTCTTTGTCTTGTTAGATTCTCATACAGTCTGTAATGGCAAATTAACAAAGTTGTTATTTATTGTAAAAATGATTGGTTGGTTTTACAGTATGTATTATTTGATTGCAAATATGTGTACCAGATGAAAATGAGTGTTGCTTTTATGTGGTTCTCATCCTCTTTGTCTTGTCTAATTTTCATACAGTCTGTAACAGCAAATCAACAAATGCAATAGACTAGAATTGATTTAACTTACATTTTACTGTTGGACATCAAAGAGATGTTTACAAACAGAAGATCAGGATTGACGTGGAGTCTGTACAATGTTTTGTATTCTTTGATATCTACCTCACAGTCTTCAACTTCAATAAGGGTGTCAATCTGTAAACAAAGTCAGAAATTAAACATATTTCACATTTTGACATTGTCTTTTTTTATTTTCTTGAAATATATGCATACATACAATATTTTCAACTAGGATAACAATTTAAAAAAAAAAAAAAAAGGGGGATAGAACTCCATAACAATGTCTCTGAATTTTTTTAGATTAGGCTTGATAATTAGCATTATTTGGATTATTCGGCCTATTGTCCTCAATATCAGATAACAATAAAGATGAGGACAATAGTCCGAATAATCTAAATAATACTCCATGACAATGAGTTTCACATATCATATTTTTTCTTAAAAGATAACTCAACTAATAAAAAATAAATGAATATATATATTTACCAACCCCTCCATATGAGCAGGATGTGACACAAGATCAATTTCATAAGTGGAGTATATATAAGTTGGCGGAATGGCCTATTGTTGATATCAGCCAGACAGCGCTAGACCAGGTGGAGCACCACACCTACCGTCAGCTCCTCACTTTACCGCACATATCAGCTTATACAATCTGTGCTACTCATACACTGAGTTGTCAGGGACCGGTATGGAACTCAGAACCTTGGGATTCCGAGGTGAGTACTCTACTAACTGAGCTAAACCACCCCTTAAATATATATATATACATATATATATATTGGATTGGGGTTTAGGGTTAGTTTAATGGGAAAATAAATAATTTGGTTTCTGTTTTTTCTGGATCACCCTGTACAGGGTGACCCAGCAAAAATAGAACCCAAACCCTAACCCCAACCTTAAACCCCCTAATTAAAATTAACAGTTTTATTACAAAATTTGTGGGTTCTATTTTTTCTGGGACACCCTAATTTACTAAACAAAAGTTCATAATTACAGCATTTAAGGCCATTATCTTTATAAGAGGAACCCCGAAGTAACTAAATCAGGTTTTGTTTTTTGTTAGAGAAAGCTGAAAGAGATTATGGCAGATAGCCATCATCTTAATTTACTTCTCATTTGTTTTACATCTTGGAAAATTATATGGAAGCACCTAACAGTAAACATTTGGTTATTTCCTATAACTCCAACCTAAAAAATGGGGAACCACTCTGAATGAATTTTATAAATTATTTATTTATTTATTGATCTACTAGGAAAAAAGAAGACGGGGTTAGGGTTAGGGTTTAGGGTTAGTTAAATGGGAAAATAATGGGTAGATTAATTAGCTGATAAAATTAATTCAGAGTGGTTCCCCTTTTCTTAGGTTGGAGTTATAGGAAATAACCAAACATTTTATTGTGCAAAAGTAAGCAACATTTTCATTTAGGACTTCATCTATTCCTTTAACTTCTCACTTTTCAAGAACTCTTTTTCCTATAAGATTTTCATCCTAGCATGTTTCGTATTATTATAATGTATGTTGAATATTGCTCAGACAATAAAGTCTGCATTTGTTATATATATATATCTTTGTTGAAACCTGTTTTATATGAATGTGTAAATTCACCTACGTTTGGTGGCCTTCTGATATTATGGCTGATAGCCATCATCCTAATTTACATCTCATTTGCTTTATAAGATATGTCTTGGAAAATTATATGGAAGCACCTAACAGTAAACATTTTGTCTTGCAAAAGTTGAAATCTTTAGCAATCTTTAACTTTCTCAGACGTTTCCCTTTTGACTTGTTTTGGGTTGTGCAGTGTAAAATAATTTTTGTACTCGAAAATTATAACTTGCACAACTTTTCATAATTCTATAATTTTTTTATTATACTGTAATTAAAGAATTGGATTAATTAAAGAATGCATTGGAAATGATTTTTACTATAAAAATGCATTGGAAATGATTTTTGCTATAAAAATGCATTGGACAATGATTTTTACTATGAAAATGCATTGGACAATGATTTTTACTATGAAAATGCATTGGACAATGATTTTTACTATGAAAATGCATTGGACAATGATTTTTACTATAAAAATGCATTGGACAATGATTTTTACTATAAAATGCATTGCTATAAAAATGCATTGGAAAGCATTTAAATAATTTTTACTATAAAAATGCATTGGAAATAATTTTACTATAAAATGCATTGGAAAGGGCATTGGAAATTTTTTACTATAAAAATGCATTGGAAATGATTTTTAATATAAAAATGCATTGGACAATGATTTTTAATATAAAAATGCATTGGACAATGATTTTTAATATAAAAATGCATTGGACAATGATTTTTAATATAAAAATGCATTGGGCAATGATTTTTAATATAAAAAATGCATTGGACAATGATTTTTAATATAAAAATGCATTGGGTATGATTTTACTATAAGAATGTATTGTAACTAAGAAGAAGAAAGGGAGGAGAAATAGAAGAAGTCATCTACAAAGAAGTGTATTCCTGCTCATACTCCTTTACAATATCATTTATCTAATACATATAATCTATCACATTTATTAAAAAAATAACCAATACTTACATTTTCACGTGTTTCCAGTTTATGATACAGATATTCCTTAAAGTTCTGAAAGCAAAAGAAAAGGTATAGAATATATAAATATATATATATATAATACTGATAATATATTTTGCTTTATCAATGAATAAAGAATCTTCAATATATAAGGATTTAAAGGAGAACTGAAAGTACTTGGAAGAATTCTTTTGGATTTTTCATAAATTCTTTTTGTGATGATAACATCCAAAATAATCTGGATTCTGTTGAGTTGAACAAAATTTATTTGAATGAAAAGATGCTGCCCATATACCGCTATTTCATATATAAATTGTCTTTTCCAGTGTTCTTTGTCTGAGTATAAGCAGCTAATGCGCTGCTTTGAAACCAGTGGTAACAAATGGGTTTTAATAGTGAAGTATAACAAATAAATATAGCTCTTACACTTGTAATTGAGCACTATTTTCCTTTCTCCAATACAGAATATATATAATCTCCTATAAAAGGGATGGAGTACTCTATGGTGGCCTTTACATACATACAGATTTGTGTATTAAAACAGCTAAAATCCCCTTCAATTTCTGTGGGTGACAATGGCTGAACGGTTAAGCTGTCAAACGGCTGCAGAATCGATCAGAGTTCTGTCCCGGCTGTAGCTAGCTCACAAAATGTCTAGCCACACTGAAGAGATTTGATAAGTTGAAACACGTGTCTGTGGATGACTATATATATATATATATATTTATAAAGTTTGTCAAAAAACATGAAATACATAGAAAATTGACATTTTTGAAGCCAACACTATAGCATTTCAGTTTTATTTAAACCATCAACAGGGCTATCGATCATTAATCATATAAAAGAAAAAAAGGAAAAGTTTGTAAGCCTTTGTTTACAATGTTTAAACACCTTTGTTAATACTCGAAATGCAAGAAAATATGCAAATCAAAATGCTACAAACTTTTAATACATTTACACTGTCAGATTATATATATATATATATACACACACAAGCTGTGTCAAAAAAGTATCTAGTTTTTTGTACTTTTTGACACCTTGTATTCTGAAAAAAATTAACATTCCATTCATTGTTCATTTCTATCTTGGTAAATACAGCTTCAATCTCAATACTTTTGTGACACACCTTGTATATATCTATATATATAAAAGGAAGTTTGGTATGTATGTGTCCACGTATAACACTGAAAAAAGATGTCACACAGATTCAAAATCTTGCATACACTTTAATAACCTTCTAACTAAGAAACACACCAAATTTTGTTATTGATTTTTTACTGATTAAGGGATATAATTAATTAAACCAAAATCAACCTAATTTTCTTATTATTTTATAAATTTATATTTTTTTATAGTCTGGTCATGGACGGGGTATTTTTGCTAGTATATATATATATATATATATATATATATATATATATATATATATATATGAGGGTGTACTTATTTTTGGATAACTATATATTCATAATTTTGTTAAAAGAGTTTCAAGTTATGTCAATCATTATTATTATTAATTTTAGCGAGTCTTCTTTCCAAGGGAGATAATTCTTTTGTCTTGCTACCAATAACACCAATTTTGACCAAATTAAAAAGTCATCATCATCACGTTGCACTAGCAGCACGGATATCCATGACAATATCTCGCCAACCGTCCCTATCATTCATTGCCCCTGGGAGGTCCTCTGCACAGAATCCAGTATCCGCGCAGAGTTGGTCTATGTATGTCTTTGCAGGACGGCCTACTCTGGCATGCCCGTGTGATGGCTTCCACAGAAGAATGTCACTAATGAGTTCATCCTTGCTTCTCCAGCAGTACCCAGTGTGGCTTGTTCACCTCACAAGGAGGGTTTGTGTGATATGGAGCAGGTAGCCGTACAGCTGTTTTATCATGGGGTGTTGTTTGCACATCTTGTTTAAGATTGCGCCCAGCATTCTTGCGCAGATCCCATTTTGCTTTCTCCCCCCCCTCTCTCTCTCTCTCTTTCTCTCTCTTAGCAGAGGTACACAGATGTTTATAGAGCAGAGGTACACAGATGTTTATAGAGCAGGGGTAGACAAATGTTTATAGAGCAGGGGTAGACAGATGTTTATAGAGCAGGGGTAGACAGATGTTTATAGAGCAGAGGTACACAGATGTTAACAGAGCAGAGGTACACAGATGTTAACAGAGCAGAGGTAGACAGATGTTTATAGAGCAGAGGTACACAGATGTTTATAGAGCAGAGGTACACAGATGTTTATAGAGCAGAGGTACACAGATGTTAACTCTCTTAATTGACATATGTGTATCGCTCTCTCGCTCTCTAGCTTATTCTCCGGGCACTTCGTTAGGGTCCAAGTAGTGCAGCCATACAGTAGCACTGATACAACTATGGCTTGGAAGAATTTTCATTTTAACTTGTCAGTGAGATCGGATTTCCATATCCCTGCCAATCTGTTTAAAGCAGCCCATGCCTTTCCTATGCGTGCATTAACATTGCTTTCTGTTGAGATATTACTGTATGTAAGTTGAAAATGGAAGCGAATCCGACAGTATGTTGAAAGGAAAAATAAACAAAGGAAACAAAATGCTGAATGGATAAAATAGATTTACTTAACGTGTTTCGGCCAGGAGTTTGTTCATGTACACATGTATTCTATTTATTATTATTTTAAATATAAAATAAAATAATAATAAAAAACTACAAAATCTTTAAGCATACAAAGAATAATGGTCTTCGTCAGAGTAAAATGTTTGGCATTTGAAATTGATGTGGTCAAAATACGGAGA
Organism: Doryteuthis pealeii; assembly: GCA_023376005.1. Taxonomy (NCBI): domain Eukaryota; kingdom Metazoa; phylum Mollusca; class Cephalopoda; order Myopsida; family Loliginidae; genus Doryteuthis; species Doryteuthis pealeii. Next base: position 24,920,066 of record CM042162.1, on the reverse strand, counting down.
ATTTTTATCCATTCAGCATTTTCTTTCCTTTATTTATTTTTCCTTTCAACATGAGATATTTCTGTTGAGGAGATATTACTACCAATATTCATTTTCCAGAAAATTAATGTTAAAATTACCCGTATATTCAATACTTCCTTTGTATCTGCAGATTGTTCAAGCTAAAATAGATGAAAAGAATTTTCAAACACAGCAAAATATTCAAATATTTAAATCAATTACAAAAACAAGCAAATATATGCACCCTCCTCCGGGTGCAAGTATTTAAGTTTTAACGTAATGAAATATTATATTAAATTAGAAAGATTAATGAAAATAAATAAGAATGCAGATAAAAAGATTTCAAACAGAGTGGGGGGGTATAATCAGAAAATAGAACAACTGAAACTTACTCTTCCATCACTCTTGTCTTTCATTGCTAAATTTTCCTAATTCAACTATTTAGTTGAAATAGTAAGTAAAGAATAAAATTACAGTTATTTCTTTTTGTTAATGGATTTCTTTAAAGATTTATCCCCGAGATTTTTGCTCTTATTCAATAAGATAAAACCAAACAATTAGAAATCAATAATAACAAGCAAATATTTATTAAAATCAAATTTTTAAGATTAATATGCAAATTACCCTTCCGGTTCACACTGTAAACCACTATTTTATTGTATATATAAATACATTTGCATGAGTGGCTTCGGCCCTGGACCATACAAGTTAACATTGTTGATCCTGGGGCCATCTTCAGGAAAATCTTTTAGGTGAAACCTAGGTAGATAGTATCTGACTCATTTTAGATTATATATATATATATATATATATATATATTGAACGCAATGTCTTGTCAGGTGACAGCCACTCCTTCCTTCATTGTCCATTTGTGGGCTCATTCATGACTATCCAATCCTGCCAAAGTCTTGCATATCTTAGAACATATCTGGCACACATAACGGTCGACAGGTGTTGTATACTCATCGCTGTCCTCATGTTGGGGATCATGCTGAGAATCAGTGTGTGGCATGGTAGAGACAACAATTGCAGTCAGGTAGCTCTCATGTGCTTTCATGTGATTGACGCAGCTTGCCTTTGACAACAGAGCCTGGTCACACTCCTCACACATCATATATATATATGATTTTATATGAAAAAGGGGACTTACCAGTGAAATTGGTCACAATGGTTAGTTGATGCAAGTTTCACAATTATAAGACAGCGATATAACAAATATAAAGTGTTCAATACGTGAGTAGAGCAAATTTATTATTATAAGGGTACACAGTAATAACCTACTCGAGTTTCCCCATAAGGATCTTCAGGGTTAAATCCACTGAATTAATCAAGATATTGATTAATTACAGCCGATTGCACGTGTGTATTTTTTGGCAAATAATACACACGTGTATTGGCTGTAATTAATCAATATCTTTGGATTTAACCCTGAAGATCCTTATGGGGAAACTCGAGTAGGTTATTACTGTGTACCATTATAATATATATATATATATATATATGTAAGATAATCCAATTGATTGGTAAGTAATACCAGTAATAGATCTAACAATTGATTTAAAAATGACTAGACAACCTTGAATTCATCTATTTTTTTTATTTTCTTATTTATTTGTTCGTGGTGAAGTCTGACAAACAGAAAAGAATGGTTACAGTTGTATCTTTTTGGCATGTCCTGTCCCAGAATTCAAAATGTGTTGTTTTTATCATAAAAAAGAGACAAGACTCATTTTGAGTTTCTAGTCGAAATAAATTTATCATCGTCAAATGACGGTTTGTAGAGTTTGTTTTTCTTTGAAAGTTATATATATCAATTTTGTTTTTTACAAAATTACTTTAATATTGCTACAGCATTCTTTATTCCATTGAGCGTTTGATTTCTCACTTACCTTGCGTTCAACTCTCTTCAAGATTTTTTGGACATTTTCAAGAATATTTCCTGATTCCACTTTAACAACAACGTGGCCAAATTCTTTAGTCCAAATAATAAGCTCACAGTGCTCACAAGAGTAATGGCACATCAGTCCAAGTAAAATTGCAACCTCTTTAACCTGAAAGAAAGAAAATAAGAAAATAACTAGACTACATACATTTAATTTCCCTCACCCATAGCTGGAGGGAGAATAGTTGGATTCATACCTTTCCCAATGATATTAGTGCTATGTGAAATGCAAACAGCCTCGTCTAGGATTTGAACTCGTCTCATCATGTCCATTTCCTACAACGGTAAACATTATGCCAGGTGCCTCCACTAATAGAAATAAATTAATATATATATATATATATATACCAACCCCTCCACATGAGCAGGATGTGGCACAAGGTCAATTTCTTAAGCGGAGTTTAACAGGTTTGAATTCAGAGTTTACCTTCTCCTAGACTGATTACCTAGCCAAGGTTAAAGAGCCCAGTCTGCCCTATTTACCCATAGCTGGAGGGAGAGTAGTTGGATGCATACCTTTCCCAAGGGTATTAAGCGCTATGTGAAATGCAAACAGCCTCATCCAGAATTTGAATTTGAGTCCATTTCCTACAACTCTACCCATTACACCACACACATCCATAAGAATAAATTGATATAAGTGCCTGGTTGCTTAATCAAGGTTAAAGGGCCTAATCTGCCCTACTATTGACCATAGCTTGAGGGAGAATAGTTGGTTTCATGCCTTTCTCAATGTTACATAATTCATGGATAGTCAATGAATTATGTACATACTGTAGTAAGAATATTTTTGAATAAGAGTTCATTAGATCAAAAATTAGAGGGAGTTAAGTGGGGAATTTCTATAACCGTTGGTGAAATCAGATGAACTGGAAGAGAGGGAAGAGACTATAAAAACATTGGGCCATTAGGTAAGTAAACATTTATTCATATTGCGACTAGAGTGAACACTATCAACGACTCTTGAGATGTTGCTCTCCATCCGCGCAGAATCTTTATGGGCTGGGTTGTATTAAATAAAAGCTTAACAGAAAAAACAACTAAGTCTTGTTAATTTATTGAAACAAGAAAGGACAAGCCTGAACAAGAAAGAAGAGACAGCCACACAGGATCAGCTCGAGAAATAACCCCTGAAGAATATGGTGGCTGAATTAGCAGCAGTAGAAACAGCAGACCCTATGACCTTAAGGCACCCCTTTTGTGATTTCAATTCATGGGGTCATTTTTTCCATTTACACCGTCAAAATCTAGTTAATTGTTTACAGACGATTTTTAGAGTTTTTTTTTAAATTATAACCCTAATAACTAACCCCTAACCCTAACCCCTAACAAACAACCGGATTTTTATTATGTAAATGAGAAAAGAGTCCCCATGAGTCGAGATCGTGGAAGGGGTGCCTTAAGGTCTTATGGTCCGAAACAGCCGAGTAAACAAGTAAGAGTCCCTCATCCTATCTTCTGTCTCTCTCTTGCCGATTATACTCTTTCTTTTCAAAGTCCATTGCAGACGACAATGACGTCACTTCATGTCTTCCTTTGTGGACCCTATGGTGACTCATTAGTCCAATTCTGGACCTGCAGATGTGGCCACACACACATTTTCGGAAATTCCCATCTACATGTGGCTGTTCATGATGATGAAGACGTCGCCACTCTGCACTCCTGTTTATCTCATTATTGAGCTGCATAGCTCCTGTGCAGCAGGCGTCTCGCCAAGCCTGTCTGTTGGAGGCCAGATCTTCCACGCTTGAAGGTGTGATGTTACATTTCTTCAAAGTTGTCTTGATATGGTCTTTGAACCGTTTTTGGGGGGCTCCTGTCCTCCACATGCCATCTGTGAGTTCATTGTAAAGTAGTTTACGGGGAGTCTGTCTGCAGATGGTGTGACCCAACCATCGCAGTTGGCGTTGCGATAGGATGGTCTCAATTGGGTCAATGCTTGCTCTGCTTCTAATTTCTAAGTGGCGATTATATACACCGGATAAAGGGCTATATAACACTCAATAGTATCACAGTGTTAAGCACTTGGTGCCTCTGCCCCTTAAATGGGAGTGCTTTGCCCGCCAGCAAACTATCAGTAAGTGACTTATTTCTACATGTAATCCTGTATCACTTCTTTAGGACTTAGTCCTACATTCTTTATGTATGTTTATGTATCTGTTCTCCATATCTTACTGTACCTTGTTATGAGTATGTGTATACCTATCATGTATGTATTTTCTCCACGTGCTCACAGAATAAAGTCTATTTTTGTTATTTGATATATCCAGGTAAGGGATATATTAGTAAAAGTTGTAGGGTGGTATACTCGCAGGTAAGTAGGAAACTGGTGCATCAGAGTAGTAGTAATGATAGTAGACATCAGAGTAGTTGGCGTAGTAATAGTGATAGGCGTTGTAGTAGGCATTGTAGTAACAGGCGTTTGTACTACTACAGTGTTAAGTATTTATGGTGGACACTAACCAATCAGATTACTGTGAGGGGGGTATACCTAGGTATATGAATATTCATTACATTATTATTATATATGACTTCTTTGTCGAATTAATTCATGTACACATATGTACCCACGTTGGAAGGTTAATTTGAGCCTTCCAAGAACATTCACGTCTTATAACACGAATAAAAATAAATGAATATTGATGTAATGAATATGCAAATACCTAGGTACCCCCTCACTATAATCTTATTGGATAGTGTCCTCCATAAATACTTGACACTGTGGTGGTCAAAGCGCCTATTACTAGCAAGACTACCACTATTGATACTTCTATTCGACGCACCCGCTTCTACTTGCCTGTGAGAATGTACCTTACTACAACTTCATAATATATCCGTTATCCCGGATATATCAAATATGAATGCTAACTGAAATACTCACATACCATTATTATATATGACTTTGGAGAATTAATTCATGTACACAGATGTATCCACATTGGAAGGTTACTTTGAGACTTCCATGAACATTCCTGTCGTATAACACTATCGAAGTCAGTCAGTCTACTGTTGGTTTGAACTGTTAAGTTTTTAAATGCCATCCTTGGCCAGTTGAAAAGGGCTTAAAGTAAGTAAGTCCTGAGTTATGGAATCCTTTGGTAAGTGAATAAGTCCTATCCTGCGTATAAGTCCTGAGTTATGGAATCCTTTGTCCGTCGTCCACGAAAGTCAAAGTAAGTATGGCCAGTATGCTCAGTATGCTCAGTTTAAGTATTGTTTCAGCAGCATGTGATTAGCCAATAGGTTGATCACATGATTCTCGGCGAGTCTATAAATATGAGTGGGCTTTTAACACACACCTTATATTAAAAAAAAAGTCAACATGAACAACAGCAACTGAAGCAGTATCCAAGACAGTTGGTATTTATGGAAATCAAGAATAGTCCATTCATGTATTTGGGGGTTTCCATTCCTTGAGTTTTGATTGGCTGCTTGGTTTCTATGATGTTGTGGAGTTTCATAAATACCCTGTCATTCTGCAGTAGGGTTGCAACAAGATAGGTTTGTATTCAGTTACGACTACTTGTTGCCATGTCTTACCAATTCGACGGTAATTGGAACTTAGCTTGATTATTCAAAACAATTTAAATCAGGTTTCTTTTTTGTCAGATGAAAACTCAACAATAGAATACTAATACAATAAGACAGGATTGAATTTGTTCAAAATGTTACACCTCAGATAAGAAATATATATACACACACACATATATATATATATAATATATATATATATATAATGTGTGTGTGTATATATATTCTTATCTGAGGTGTAATATATATATATATATATATATATATATCAAAATTGTTGGTAAACCCTTGCGGTAAGAAAAAACCCGGTAAATAATTTGATTGTAAAAATATACTACCAAACTTCACCTGGGGAAAAAAAAAGAAATAAAAAAGAAAAGACCAAGATGGTCATACCAACTGAAAATAATCGGTTAATACTATAACACTTAGCAAAAAAAAAAAAAAAAAAAAAAAAATATATATATATATATATATATATATATATATATATATGAAGTGTTCAAACGATGTGTTTATAGCTCTGCTGATGAGGCCTAATGGGCTGAAATGTACATACAGAGATTGACTTTTTCTCGATTTGTTTACGCTTTATATTTAAACCGATATGCACGCCTAATTCATTTAATTATAATTAATTAACAAATTAGGTATGACTTTAATTAAGCACATAATCTCCCTACATATATATATATATATGAAAAACATATATAAACCACTAGGACTAACTAAAGCTAAAAAGTAAAAAGGGCTAAATACCTAAGTAGAGCAAATAATAAAGGAGTCAGATTCTTGCCCTGATGAGCTACAAATAAATGAATATAAATGCTAAGTGAAATACTCACAGACCAAGACCTTCCAAATCCTTTGGCCGATCTGCATGAATTATCTGAATCCATATCCAAACTGCAAATTATGATAGTCTTGCCTTTGATTGGTTCAAGGTTGTGGGTGGTGGCGACTTGAATAGCAGTGTCCAGTGCAGCTCGATAGGAGTCCAAAGTCTTTTTGGTATAATTGATCCTGAAAGATAAATTAGCTTGCCATGAACATTCCTGTCTAGCACCCATATGATAAAAAGGGTTGGGTCTTGCCATAAAGCCAATAGGGTTGGGACAATCATATAGGTGCTAAGATTGATCCTGAAAGATAAATTAGCTTGCCATGAACATTCCTGTCTAGCACCCATATGATAAAAAGGGTTGGGTCTTGCCATAAAGCCAATAGGGTTGGGACAATCATATATATATTTACCAACTCCTCCGCACGAGCAGGATACGACACAAGGTCAATTTCTTAAACGGACTTCAACAGGTTTGAATTCAGAGTTTTCCTTCTCCTAGGCTGGTTATCTAATCATGGTTAAAGAACCCAGTCTGCCCTGCTATTTACCCATAGCTGGAGGGAGAGTAGGATTCATACCTTTCCCAAGGGTATTAGCGCTAAGTGAAATGCAATTACCACGTCCAGGATTTGAACTCGAGGCGACAAGTCCATTTCCATGACTTTAACCATTACACCACGCGCTTCCCTTTGGGACAATCATATAGGTGCTAAGACTTGACCTGACCAGCTGATTGATCTGAGGGGGCCTCTCTGACCGCCTGTCTAGCCTAAGTAATGGATTCTTCTATAAAGAGAAAACTATTTGTTCAATATAAAATAATAAAATTCGAAGGCAATACAATGCGTAGAAAATAAAGACAAAAAGATGTTTTATATGTCTAATCGATTTCAAAGCAAAGCTTTATCATCAGAGTTTTTTTCAGAAAAATGTCTAATCGATTTCAAAGCAAAGCTTTATCATCAGAGTTTTTTTCTGAAAAAAACTCTGATGATAAAGCTTTGCTTTGAAATCGATTAGACATATAAAACATCTTTTTGTCTTTATTTTTTACGCATTGTATTGCCTTCGAATTTTATTATTTTATAACATACTTAACAATGCTTCAAGCAAATTACCAATTACTTTTATCCCTATATTTGTTCAATGATTAGAAGTTTCAACCTTAGCTCATCATCAGGAAAAAAGGTTTTTGTGAAAAAAGGTTTTTTCTTTGTTTGTTTTACAGCATATCAACTTTGGTGGGTCATTTAATGCTGGCAAAGATTTGTAGCAATAGTTTGGAATAAAATTTTTTAAACTCAATTTTTTTTTGTAAACAAATTTTCTATTTAACCCATAGATGGGACCCTAATGAGTACTACCACTCTAGGTCAGAGTAGACCTGTGAGCAATGGTGATGAAGAGTGCTCCACATTCCCCAGACCTCCAGAATCTACACTGAAAATACAAATTTGTTTGAATCAATACAACTGAATGTTTTAACATGAAAATATCATAAAATGTGTTCTTAATTGTGCTTGTGCACTATTTGAAATGAACTTGTTTGTTATTAAGAACACATTTTATGATATTCATGTTAAAACATGCAGTTGCATTGATTACGGTGAAATAAAAATAGCCAACTAAAACAGACGGCTTTCTCAAAGTGAAAGAAACAAGGGGAGGTTACTCTCATTTATGTAGCTAATGTTCAGATTACCACTTTTGGTTACTTACTCTTGTGGTGCAGTGTCCAGTTTTCTTTTACGACCAAATCCAGTAAATGTATTAACTGCGCCAGCTAAAAAAGAAAAAGAATAAAAAGGACTTTTAAAAAATCATTAAAAATTTTCAGATACAACAATGTCTTATGGGGATTAAAAGAAAACAAAAATAAGAATAAAATAAAAATAAAATAAAAAAACAACAAACTCCCAAGGGGCCTTTGACCGGAAGAACCCCTCTGCGCCATGTCCGACAAAAAGGACTGACTCCCTACCCTAAAAAGGGATACCTCGGCCATTTCAAAATGAGGCCGCAACTGGGTGTGGTTGTTTCCTAGCCAGGGGGCATTTTCCCTCGCTACAGATAATTATGCCCTGTTCAATAAAGCCTAAGTCATAAAACTACCTCTTGTCTTTGTCTCTTTCCTCTTTGTTCCTTAGATTTCATTTCAGCTTATTGGGGACAAGATACCAGTACAAACGAACTTAACTTAGCCCCATAATCTTAAAGCTACTAGTATGCATATTGTATATATTAAATATCAAATGTTTACAAATGAGTTTATCTAATTTTTTCTTCTGTTTATTCAGTGTTAGTATATCACAGATATACTCATGCCAATATTATGAGATAGATGTGATGGTTTGGTTTGGTTTACGGCATATCAACCTCAGTGGGTCATTTAATGCCGACAAAGTTGTGAAATAAATTTATTCTTAATGCATAATACAATTTTGTTTATAAACTCATGTTTTTCTATTTAACCCATAGATGGGACCCTAACATATACTACCTGGTTTGGGTCAGAGTGGACCTAGGAAGCAATGGTGATGAAGGAGTGCTCCACATTCCCCAAACCTCCAGAACTGGAACCTCACCATCAGATAGAGTTTAGCATCATTCCCAGGACATGTAGACCCTCAGCCACCGCCTTCTAGCACCCATATGATAAAAGGGTTGGGGGTTGTCATAAGAGCAATAGGGTTGGGGCAATCATATAGGTTATCTTATTATATATCATCACTAGGTAAACTGTTTTCTATTCTTTTGTATTTTTTCTTTTGTTGAACAAAAAAAAATTTCTTTGTTGAGGGGGAGTCCACAATCAAGTCCGCCGCAAACTGGTTAAGTTCGTCACTTTTCTTTTCCCACTAGTTTTAACTGCAGTCTTATGTCGGTTTGTCTGATTTAAAATAACTTTTAACCAACCCCCAAATCTTCCAATAGTCAATTTGTATTTGTTGTTTTATTTTTATAATACAAGACAAAGATTTCTTTTTTTCTTGTTTATGTACGAATGTCGGCTGAAAAGTTCATAGGCTGACCAAGATACTTTCATGGAATGTGACCAAATGAGATTCATTTTTCAACATAGTCCCCCTTGCGGTCTACACACTTCTTCTGTCAATGTTGCAGTGCTTGGATTCCATTGGTCAAAAAAAGTCAACAACAGATATGAGATTAGTCTATCAACTTTTCAGCCCACCCTCATACAACATATTTCAGTCACAACTTCAAAACAATTCTGTTCACACACTACTTCCATCAGTGTTGCAGTGCTTGGATTCCATTGGTAAAAAAAGTCACTAATACCAGATATGATGCCATTATGTGAAGATTTCAGCCTATAACCTTTCATCATGTGAACTTTTCAGCCTTTACACCTACTTTTAGGGTTTGTTTTTTTTTTTAACTAACAAACTATTTTTTCTATTTTCAGCCCACCCTCGTAAACATCTTTCAGCCCAACAGTTCAATACATCTTCGTTATTGTATATTGATGTAATCAGTCTACTGTCGTCATCTTCATTGTTATTTATAGTCACAACAATTCAACCACTGTATCTTCCTGACCTTTTTCAAGAAGGCTATTGTAGTCGATAACATAGGAATTTCAAATTGAGCTTCCTGCTCAATCCATTCACCCTGAGTTAAACAATGCTTGACCCACAAACCAGAACCGCAGCTTTCAACCACAAATTGACCGTAAGGTTCAACACGTTATTCTACCGACTGAAAAGGTCATAGTCTGAACTGCCCCGGGGTGACACGGCTACCAATATGGCAAACAGTTGTGTGTTAAGAACAGAAAATCGAGCCTTTTCAAATATTCTCACCTATGAGGTCATTTTCCATCTTTTCTAAAACTGAATAAGCGCTGAAGAACTGGGTGGGTAACTGTCTGCTGTTGATTACAGATTTCTGGAAAAGAATTTTAAAATAAAAATTTTAAAAAACCAACAAAAAAAAGAAAAAAAAAAAAAACACTTAATACAAATATTTACTTTTACTATTAGAATATTAATTCTTCTTTCGTTGGATTTGAAGACTTTTTGCTTATATATATATATATATATATATATATGAGAAGTAAATACACAAACGATGTGTTTTTGATATGGCTTTTTTAGCCGACAATTTTTGGGAGAATATGTGCTTAATTGAAGTCGTACCTAATTTTGAAAGTTAATTAATTAATAATTAATTAATTAGGCGGGCATACCTATTCAAATGTAAGGCTAAACAAATCGAGAAAAATCAATCTCTGTATGTACATTTCGGCCTATTAGGCCTCTTCAGCAGAGCTATAGATAGGAAGACCGCCTTTTGCGTGATTCGAACCCTGACTGTCAAGACTGCCAATATATAATATATATATATATTATATATATATTAGAATTTAAGATCAGTTGCCACACAAAATTCCTCATAAAAAGGATCTTTTTCATAAATAGTATGTTCAAGAAAAAATTTTTTTATTCATATTGATTTATATATATATATATATATGTTTTTTTTGTTGAAGTTGGGTGTTATTATGAAGCATTTAAAAATAAATGAAGGAACTCGATGTTATGGAGTACTGGATTCACTTATTTTTTATTATTTGTTATCATAAATTTTCGGGATCGTTAGATTCCCTTTTTCAAATGAATTTCACTCTTTGTCTTTGTTGTTATTGACAGCGGCATAGGATCCGCTGAACAGGAGCAAAATTCATTTGAAAAAGGGAATCTAACGATCCCGAAAATTTATGATAACAAATAATAAAAAATAAGTGAATCCAGTACTCCATAACATCGAGTTGCTTCATTTATTTTTAAATGCTTCATAATAACGCCCAACTTCAACATAAAAAAAAACATAAAAATATATACCGAGAGCATATGGAGGCCCCTAAAATACAACATATATATATATATATATATATCTATGACTATTTATATCTATATGAATATACATACACACATACATATATATATATATATGAGTAAGAAAAGGTGGAATGAAAACATCACACAATGCTGTTAAAGAAGAAAACAATTTATAATATAATCATAGCTGATATTGATCAATATTTCGATTTTACAAAAATCATCATCAGAGCTCATTCACTCCCGTAGTTGTTTGGGTCGGAGAGGAAAGTCAAAATGAGTTTACAAAACAAAAAACCTTAATACTGCAAAAAACGAAAGACGTTACAATATTCACCAACGTGGGCATTTCGCGCCATATATATGTCGGTCATGTTCCATGTATATCTTTTGACAACAAATGTAGCGAATTTTTGAGATGTTGGCAACAACATATATATATATGTAGAAAATAGAAAAACACAAAGTATTCCAAAAGCAAGAATCAGGTCACATCACTCCCTTCGCCTTTTGTCATTTACTTGTAAATGACATATCAACCCACCTACCAACTGGTAAGTTCAAAAACAATTCATACATAAGGTTTCTACTAATCATGCAGTAGAAACAGAAAACGTCTTTACTTCTTCCTTGATCATGCAATTGTTCCAGTTCTTTCTCAGTTTTTTTTTCGTTCATATTAATTTTCTTTCTACTAATCATGCAGTAGAGTTTTTCTTCTTTTAAATGTTCTTTTTATGCAGTAGGATATAATTCAAACAGAGCTCTCAGCGCTCCTTACCAATTACTCAATTCAATCCGTAGATTATGTTCAGAATATCAACACATGTAATATATGTGTACACACACGCACACATATATTTAGCAACAAGCTTTTGCTTTAACAGCAGCCTTCAGTCCTTCGTATTTTTGGAATACTTTGTTTTTCTATTTTTCTACATACTGTCAGATTTAATTCCTTATTTTACCCCCATGTATATCTATCTATATATTTAATGTGAGTATTTGCGTATGCTTCTAAATTATTTAGTTAAGAATTAATGCAAAAGAATATATTAAAAAAGGAATGGAATGATTTTTAGTTATTCTATTCATTCCATTCATTTTTTATTATATTCGTTGTTTCATTTTTGCATTAATTTTTATCTATATATTCACATATGAGGAAAAGGTAATTGGAATGAATCCGACAGAATGAGGTAAAATAAGGAATGAAAGAACAAAACTCAGACAAAAATGTGTAGTATATTTTCGCTGGAGGTTTGACCTCAGCTTCTTCTGCTTTAATGAATTATTAGGGTCATACAAGTTTTTTTTATAGAAGGCGGGAGTAGGTATGTGGGTAAGTTTTGTGGTGAGGGAAAGATTTGATTGGTTATAGGAGACATCTTTGGGGAGGATTTTTTCTACCTACCTCAACTCTGTTCCCATCTGTTTCCCTTCTTATCTCCCCAAAGATGTCTCCTATAACCAATCAAATCTTTCCCTCACCACAAAACTTACCCACCTACTGACTTCCCCCTTCTATAAAACACTTGTATGACCCTAATAATTCATTAAAGCAGAAGAAGCTGAGGTCAATCCTCCAGCGAAAATATACTACACATTTTTGTCTGAGTTTTGTTCTTTCATTCCTTATTTTACCATATTTATATATCTATATATTGGTTGGTTGGTTTGGTTTGTTTTGTTTTACGGCATATCAACCTCTGTGGGTCATTTAATTGTGATAAAGTTTTGAAATAAATCAATTCTTAATGGATAATACAATTTTTTTATAAATACATTTTTCTATTTAACCCATAGATGGGACCCTAACAGGTACTACCACTCCGGGTCAGAGTGGACCAGGGAGCAATGGTGATGAATGGGGTGCTCCACATTCCCCAAACCTCCAGAACTGGAACCTCATCCATCAGATAGAGTTTAACATCATTCCCAGGACATGTAGACCTGCAGCCACCGCCTTCTAGCACCCATATGATAAAAAGGGGTTGGGGCTTGCCATAAGGGCAATAGGGTTGGGAAAATCATATAGGTGCTAGGGCTTGACGTGACCAGCCGATTGATCGGAGGGGGCCTCTCCGACCGCCCGTCTAGCCCAAGATAGGGCCAAAGTGGAGTATTGCAAGTCATGAATTGCTCAACCACCTGGGTTCTATCCTTAAGCATCATGGGTCGCCACCCACGGCCAACAGGTGGCCAACAGTTAGCCCCTATATATTACCTGGTACTTCAGCTATCAATATATAAAGCAAGTTTGTTTTTTTTTTATTAGAGAAAAAAATCAAGAGAAATATGCACTTACCTTATCAGACAATCTTTGTAGAACATTTTTTTCATGTTTGGGAGAAATTTGGGCCTTAATTAAGTTTCTTATATTTCTCAACATGGCCATATAAGGCAACTTTTTATTATCTGTGGAAAAAAAAAATATCAAGATAAATATTCTGACAAAATTTTTACCCTTTTCATCTGACTTTTTCAAAAACAATTTTGGTTATTTCCTATAACTCCAACCCAAAAAAGGGGAATCACTCTGAATGAATTTTATCTGTTAAATAAGTAAGTAAAGTCGTCTGGGCGGCCTAAAGTCGGTATCAGCCAATCAGCGAGGGGGTCTATCCCCTTTTCACTTGCGCTAGACCAAGGAGATTGTTTTAGCGTCTGAGGTGGAGCGCCACACCTACCATCAGCTCCTTACTTTACTGCACAGATCCCTGTGCTACTCATACGCTGAGTTGGCGAGGACCGGTATCGAACTAGGAACCTTGTGGTTTCTAGACGAACGCTCTACCGACTGAGCTAACCCGCTACCCATTATTTTCCCATTAAACTAACCCTAAACCCTAACCCCGTCTTCTTTGTTCCTAGTAGATCAATAAATAAATAAATAATTTATCAGTCAATCAGAGTGGTTCCCCTTTTTTTAGGTTGGAGTTATAGGAAATAACCACAATTTTTTTTTTTTAGATGAGGCTTGATTTGTATTATTTATATTTTTCAGACTGTTGTCCTCATCTTTATTGTTATATAGACAACATTTCGGCTGATTTGCACTCCAGCCTTCTTCAGGTGTTTCCGGTTATTTTTTGGATGAGGCTTGATAATGAGTATTATTTAGATTTTTCGGATTGTTGTCCTCATCTTTATTATATACACAACGTTTCAGCTGTGGTACCCTCTCGTCTTCTTCAGATGATTCTTGTCTGAATTTTTTAAATGAGGCTTGATAATTTGTAATATTTAGATTATTTGATATTTGTAATATTTACATTATTCGGACGAATCAGCACAAGGTCACTTTTCAAAATAAAACTGGGTTGCGACCCGGTGGTCAAGGATCCATTATTATTGAATCACGAGTTGGATCCTCACAGAATGCCCCATTAAAATCCCATAAAAAATGTCCCGCGGCCTAGTACTGGGTTGCGACCCGGTGGTTGGGGACCTCTGTCAAGGATCACATAAAAGAGTCACAGAAGTCACTTTTCAAAATAAAAACATCAACATTTTTTTGAAAAATTAAAACGTTCCGTGTGGCCTGTACTTAATGGCCCACGGCCTGGTACTGGCTTGCAGCCTGGTGGTTGGGGACCTCTGTCAAGGATCCCATAAAAAACACAGAACGTTTTAATTTTTCGAAATGCTGATGTTTTATTTTGAAAAGTGACTTCTGTGACTCTTTTATGTGATCCTTGACAGAGGTCCCCAACCACTGGGTCGCAACCCAGTACTAGGCCACGGGACATTAGGTACCGGGCCGCACAGAACGTTTTAATTTTTCGAAATGCTGATGTTTTATTTTGAAAAGTGACTTCTGTGACTCTTTTTATGTGATCCTTGACAGAGGTCCCCAACCACCGGGTCGCAACCCAGTACTAGGCCGCGGGACATTAGGTACCGGGCCGCACAGAACGTTTTAATTTTTTGAAAAAATGTTGATGTTTTATTTTGAAAAGTGACTTCTATGCCTCTTGACAGGTCTCGGTCATGTGATGGGTCACTAGCCGTTACCCCAAAAGCTAGCAAAAATGAGTGAAAAACAAACATTTTTGGCAAGCTTCTTTGGAAAGGGGAAACGATTATCGAGCAAATGTAGGCCGGAGCATATGAATGCCAGTCCGTGAAAATATTGTCTTAGATGAAACCGGTCCGTGGCGAGTAAAAAAAGGTTGGGGACTGCTAATCTATGAGACTAACTTTTTTGCCCTCTCTCTCTACCCAAGCAACGCCGAGTAGCCACTTCTAGTTGTTTATAAATTATTATTAGAAACCATGAAACCTCACAGAAAGATGCAATCTTTTATCATATAGCAATTTAATGTTGCACGCACAACCGTGTGAGCAATCATAAAAAAAAGAACGCGACGACTGACAATCACCGGGGTAATTTATGAGGAAGTGCGTCCCGGTCTCCTGCCTCAAAAATTGCTACCCGGTGACTATTAAAATAACGTACCGAGCTATGTCCATCTTCATATCTATGTATCTATCTATCTCAATTTGTTCATATTTATCTATATTACTTTAGATACTAAGATTTTCTTTTATTCATGTTTGTTTTATGTCTTGTGTTTAGTTTAAATAAACAAGAATTACGAAAAAAAAGAAGCGACACCCCCTCAAATACATTTAGTTGTAGAAAATATCTATCTATTTATCTCCATTTGTTCATATCTATCTATATTATTTTGTTTGTTTATCTATCTATCTCAGTCTATTCCAAACTATATATCCATCTTCATATCTAAATAAGAATTACGACAAATTATGATAAATAAACAAGAATTACAACAAATTTCTATAAATGAACAAAAATTACGACAAATTACGATAAATAAATAAGAATTACGACAAAAAAAGAGAAGCCCCCCCCCTCCCCTAAAATACATTTAGTTGGTTGTTTTCTTTCAAGTAACACCACCGAGACGACATAGCTGGGTAAGTTATTTTAATAGTCACCGGGTAGCAATTTCTGAGGCAGGAGACCGGGACGCACTTCCTCATAAATTACCATCCCCGGCATTACCAGGGAATTTTGCTCAAGGACAAAGCACAAACCTCAAATTATTTATTCATTTAGCTTTTTTTTTCTTTTTTTCTTATTTGATTTCCGAATGTTTGTTTTTTTCAAAAGGTGTAGCTTTAAACTGTATCACCATTAAGAAGACTTTTTCTGCATGAACCTTCTTAATTATTAATCATTATTATTATTATTATCATTCCCAAACATTTTTATTATTATTTTATTATTATTTTTATTATTATTTTTTATTAAAATATTTATTAAAAATTATTTTATTATTATTATTATATGTTTTATATTTCATTATTATTTTAATTTAATTAAGAAGACTTTTTCGGCATGAACCTTCTTAATTATTATTATTATTATTATTATTATCATCATCATCATTCGCAAACTTTTTTATTATTATTTTTTATTAAAATATTTATTAAAAATTATTTTATTATTATTTTATTATCATATGTTTTATATTTTATTATTATTCTATTATTATATGTAATTCATTGTAATTCAAATTATAAGGTATTTATTATTATTTTATTATTATTTTTTATTATTATTATTATTATTATTATCTGTCTTCTAAGACAAATCATACACACGGACAAATGCAATTTTACTTCTTTTCAAAGATTGTCGTCTCTGCCTCACCAAGAATGTTTTGTTTTTTTTTTCCTCTTTTTAACACATTCAAGTAGGATCAGTTCCCAATTAATGTTAAAATAAATATAGTATAAATAAAAAGACAACTAACCAATAAGAGACTGCCACACTTTGGCATTATTGCCATGAAGTGAAACCTGCGTCTCCCAAGTTTCTGGAATTGGCAATTTCATACGTTGCCCGGCAATCTTATCATCAAAAGTTCCATCCAATCCACTTTTATAAAACTGCTCTAAATCCGCTGGATACCTGAAAATAAAAATTTCAATAATAAAATAAAGAATTTGAACAGAGACTTATTTTATTCAATTCAAAGCAGGTGGGGGTTCATGCCTTGGTATGATAAGTGTTGTGATGTTAATCCAACAGTAAAAAAGAAGTCAAGTCGAGGTAGGGTAAAATAAGACAAGTGTATTTACAATAAGGTACAAGAACGGCTAGCTTGCCATTAAATGGTAACAGTATAACCTTTTCACTCGGTGTCTCACTATTTATAGTGAGAACCGGTGTATATTCTCCACTGTAGGAACGGCCGGTACAACAATAAGTTAATTTAGTATTCTTTTTAATATAATGCATTCATGAGACTTTCAATAAACACACACACACACACACACACACATGGGCAATTCCCATAGAAAAAAAATCTTTGTTATAGATACAGTGCCACATTGGTATATTGATCTTGATAGGAAAATTTTTTTTTAAATCATCAATAACTTAAAATTGGTTAACTTTCAAACTTTTTGGATAGTATTTTTGGATTCCTCGAGTAAAAATCCTTTTATAAACCAATTTTTAGGAGTAAGGAAGCGCTAGAACTCATTTTACAGACAAAAATAGATTACAAAAAGCCGCCATTTTTCGCAACCCCCCTTAAATTTGGAGAGCTAAAAATTGAGATAACTCCGCCAATTCTTGGAATTGGGAGCTCAAATTTTGGAGAATGTCCAATAACTTTAACATACTCCACACTTGTACAAAATTTCAGAAAAATTGAAGGTGGTGGATGACATGGCCTGGATGATTTGACATGGAATTACCCATATATATATAATATATATAATAAATATAATATATATATATATATATATATATATATATATATATATATAGGATTGGGACGAAAGTTTTGTCTGATACAAAATAAACAACATGTCTTTATTGGTTGAATAAATGTTACTTTGTATCATACAAGACTTTCATTCCAATCCTATATATATATATATATATATATATATATATATATGTGGTAGTCCTTTTTTAGTATAATTGAAAATAAAGTGCTAAATTATGTGTGTAAGTGTTGTATTTATTTATTATAGTGTACAATACATTTAAGGTGCCATTGTTACCATTGGTTACACAGCAGCATATTAGCCACACTTCTTCAAGACAACACACCTGTTAAGAAATACAGTGAATGTCAATTCATTTATATATGTATTTTTTGTTGTTAGTGGGTGGAATCTTCTTATTTTCCTGCAATTTTTTAATAAATTAGTGTGTGTATATTCACGTTGTTGGCCATGAAGATACACACACTAAATTTACCATTTTTTTTTCCCATTAAACTAACCCTAACCCAGTCTTCTTTTTTCCTAGTAGATTAATAAATGAATAAATAATGGTTATTTCTTATAAGTCTAACATAATCAAAGGGGAACCACTCTTGACTGATAAATTATTTATTTATTGATTGATCTACTAGGAAAAAAGAAGACAAGGTTAGAGTTAGGGTTTAGGGTTAGTTTAATGGGAAAATGAATAATTTATCAGTCAAGAGAGGTTCCCCTTTGATCATGTTAGACTTATAGGAAATAACCAAACATTCCTTTTTTTTCCTTACTTTTTGCCAAGAAGACACATAACATTACGAGCCGGTTTGGAAATATGAAGTTGTCTCAGCAGCTGTTTAATCGTGAAGAGTTTTTCTCCAGCTTCTTTTTTCTCTTCAATTCGAGTTGCCTGAAAGAAAAAAAAAACATTGATATCCATTAGAATAATCAAAGGTCTAACATGTAAAAAAATATATTTAAGGTAGGTGGGTTGTCTCCTTTGGCCTCTTTTCAAACCAACCAATCACAGGCCGGCAAACTTTAGCATCAAAAATTGAAAATAAGATATCTTTCTCTTTGGTATCAGCATCTCTAGAAGTCAGACGAGAAATACAGTGCTCCCTATAAGTAGGCAGATTTCTAACAGGCTGATTTGTTTTATAGTCAATTTATGTCTGTTTTGTCTGAAAAATGTTAAAACTTTTAAAATATACAAACAGGTTATTTTTTCTTCTTCTTCAGAAATATAATAAAAGGTTGTAAACAAACAAAAAAAAATAGTTATTAAAAAATTAAATTATACAGTAATACAAAACAAATACTTGTAAAAAAAAACAAAAGAAATGCTCAAACTCTGCCATTTGGCTAGATGAAACTGAAATTCCCCCTTGAGAAATATTGCTTCTCTGTAGCATCATCACTATCATTGACTACCATGACCAGGGAATACATTTCACATTGAAAACGTTTAATTAATTTTTTGTAATATAACCTGAAATCATAAAGAAATTGTCGGTAAGTTGGCTTTTTTTTATTGGTATTTGTTTTGTATTACTGTGTAGCGATTGACTGCCCCTGTTTGGTCTGGAAGAGTTATCTCCCTTGTTTTCAGGTTTTGACCGATAGGGGTGCTGACTATTTAATCAGGAAGTGGCAAGTTTGAACTCTCTTCTCTCCAGGACTGCAAACAGTAAATATGGGTTAGACATTTATGTTTATATCTTTTATGTGGGGGGGGGGGGGGCAGCGCCCTTCATCCTGAGTAAGTGACTTTACTTCATGTACTCTGTACCACTTCTACAGACAAAAAGCCCATGTCCTACTTTGTAATACATTCAGTATCTTCCTTATATACCTTTGTATACCTTCTATTCTTATATGTATTACTTATGTATCTACTTTGTCATTTTGTATACGTATTCTGTATAAATGTTTCTCCTTCTATTCTATATGTGTTACTTATGTATCTACTTTGTCATTTGTATAAATGTTTCTCCTTCTATTCTTATATGTGTTACTTATGTATCTACTTTGTCATTTGTATACGTATTCCTGTATAAATGTGTGTTACTCCGTATGTGTCTTATGTATCTACTTTGTCATTCGTGTTACTTCCCCTCCTTCTATTCTTACTCCATTTGTATACGTATTCCTGTAAATTGTGTCTCTAACTCACGTCGGAATATACTTTTATTTGGAAAGGCCACCTAAGCCTTCCAACCAAATATAATAATAACATTAAATCCTACAACTGCAGCATTTTTTAATAACTATTTTTTGTTTATTGGTTTAAAATCTTTTATCATTACATTTCTGAATTAAAAAAATTAAATAAAACATTGTCTCACCCGATCCGGATATGATCCATCTTCGTATTGCGAATGAGTAATCTTTGAATTTGTTTTGTTGTACTTTGCTGATGAAAGAAAAAGAGAGGAAAAAAACATAAAAAATGTGATTTTGTAACACATAAGCAAAGTAACACATCATTAACAAGGATAAATACAGTATTGAACAAAACAAAAAAGGCAGTAAAAAATCTTAATCATTTTTTTAATTATTGCCACAAATTTTATTGAAACTTCAATGGCTGAGACACACATAGGAAGTGATTATTTTCCTCAATTATTGTTGTCAAATATTGCATTTGATTGTTGTTTGGTGGTTTTGTTGTTTTATGGCATATCAATCCTTTTTGGGTCATTTAATGCTAAATCAAGTAATTGTAATAAACAAAGGACTCTTACAGTACCGGCTATTGCTTATGTATATTGAAGTCAGTCAGTATACTGTTGGCTTGAACAACAGCAACTGGCTAAGTACAACTGCCAGTGCCCCAAGATAGCTGGTATTTATGGAAGTCAAGAATAGTCCATTCATGTATTTGGGTGATTCCATTCCTTGAGTCCTGATTGGCTGCTTGGTTTCAATGATGTTATGAGGCTTCATAAATACCCTGGCATTCTGCAGTAATATTGCAACAAGATTAGATTCATATTCAGTTATGACTACTTGTCTTGTGATTATTATGGATTTGTAGACCTGGACAAGGTTTTATAGGAGACCAGCAGTTGACGATGCAGTCTCCCATCTTAATGTCACTGATATTACTCAAAAGAAGAGCAAGGATCAGTATCATTATAATAAGACTCATTTATCAGTTGATCTTGTCACCAAAATTATTATTCTCCTGATGATTGGGACAATTTTTTGCATATGAAACTTTTAGCAACAATAAGAATATGCATAATTGTCTTTTTAGTTTTTACACTGCTCTGCTTGTGAGTATCTGAGCACTCTAATTTTATTACCATTATCTTATTTTTCATATTGCTTATTATCATCATATATATATATATATATATATATATATATATATATATTATATATTAATGATTTGAAGGCAATTATAATGCGTATAAAAAATAAAAACAAAAAGATGTTATTTTTGTCTTATCAATTTCAAAGTATAAAACTATCTTCAGAGATGAATATCAGAAATGTACGTGCTTAAGTTTTTTTTTGTGTGGTTATATTTTTTTTCTTATTTTTTTTTCCTCTTCTTTTTTTTTTTTATGTTATGAATGAAATGGGCGAATAACTGTAATTTCTTTTTTTTTAAATATATATATATATATATATATATATATATATATATATATAGTATTAAGGTGTATATAGAAATAACTTACTCAAGTTTCACCATAAAGGATCTTCAGAGTTAATTGCAATTAAGAACTGATTGGGTTCATTACTGCTTAACTTTGGTGATTTAGTGAGAACCAGTGCTTTCAGCATGACTTGACCATAATTTGATCATGGCTTGGAGCTGATGGTAGGTGTGTCACTTCACCTCAGACGCAAAAACACTCTCCTTGATCTAGCACAAGTGAAATGGGAATAGACTCCCTCAATGTCTGACCAATACTGACTTTAGGCCACCTCACTGACTTTAAATTTACATTGGTGAACTTTACAAATTTTGTCATCATTTTTGCTAGAAGGAATGGCTAAATCAAATTTGACCTTGCGTCACATCCTACCTCCATTTGGGTTTGGTTTGGTTTGTTTTACGGCATATCAACCTCGGTGGGTCATTTAATGCCAATAAAGTTGTGAAATAAATTCATTCTTAATGCATAATACAATTTTGTTTATAAACTCATGTTTTTCTATTTAACCCATAGATGGGACCCTAACAGATACTACGACTCCAGGTCAGAGTGGACCAGGGAGGAATGGTGATGAAGGGGTGCTCCACATTCCCCAAACCTCCAGAACTGGAACCTCACCATCAGAGTTTAACGTCATTCCCAGGACATGTAGACCCTCAGCCACCGCCTTCTAGTACCCATATAAGAAAGATTGGGGGTTGCCATCAGGGCAATAGGGTTGGAGCAATCATATAGGTGCTAGGGCTTGACGTGGCCCGCAGATTGATCGGAGGGGGCCTCTCCGACTGCCTGTCTAGCCCAAGAAAGGCCTAAAGTTGAATATTGCAAGTCATGGACTGCTCAGCCACCTGGGTTCTATCCTTAAGCATCACGGGTCGCCACCCACAGCCAACAGGTGGCCCCATTGGGGGAGTCTTACCCCTCTGCAGAGGTGCAGTCGGTGCATTTGGGGACAACAGAGGAAATGCAAATAGAATCTATGTCTTGGAGTTGATTACGGATATTTCCTATAAGTCTAACATAAACAAAGGGGAACCACTCTTGACTGATAAATTATTTATTTATTTTCCCATTAAACTAACCCTAAACCGTCTTCTTTTTTCCTAGTAGATCAATAAATAATTTATCAGTCAAGAGTGGTTCCCCTTTGTTTATGTTAGACTTATAGGAAAAACCCTGTCAGCATTCCTTTTTGAGGCTCCTCAGTTAAAAAAAGGAATTTAGCACTGATTCAAAATTAGTTTTGGTCTTTCTTCTTCTGTAAACCTTCTAATGAAACAGAGTTATTTAACATTTTAAATGAGTGTTAGCAAGAAGAATAATTAAAGTCCAATTACCGTCGAAACTGGGAAGACAAGGCAGCAAACGGTTGTAACTGAATACAATCCCGAAAGCCACAAGGTCCACTGCAAAATGACAGAGTATATATAAGACTCCACAATGTCATTCAAAATAGCAGTCAAGCAGCAAATCAGAACTCAAGGAATGGAATCACCCAAGTCACCCAGATTCATAGATGGATCATTCTTGATTCCTATTTATACCGACTGTCTTGGACACTGCTTGAGTGTACTTAGCTGCTGTTATTCAAACCAACAGTAGGCTAACTGACTTCAATAAATATATTATTTACTAGCGGGACCTGTGGATATACCACATTATGATAATTAAATTATCACAACGTCTGATATGTTTACTTAAGAGCTGTTGTAAAATCGTTCAATATGTAAAAAGTATAATCTTGATTTAACTCTCTCTCACTCTTAAATCCTCATAAATATGGGAGTAGTCTTAGACTGAGTAGTCTTATACCACTAGCAGTGGTTTACCTTCTTCATGCCGCTGGCAAGTATTGTATTTTGTTAATGTAATAAAGATTCCATTTCATTTCCAACCACCGTTTGGTTATTTTCATTTAGTAACCTTTGTTAGGTCACAACTAAGGGTTAACAAAATTAATGATTATACAGACATGAAGTGGAATAATTTCAAAATGTCCGCATCTTACCAAGTTGATACGCATCAAAATCTACAAATTTCTCCACCATTGCTCGACGCAAACAAACAGGGAGGACACCCAGTTCCTTTTCATATGCTTTTTGATACTGAAATTACAAAACAAACAAAATAAACATTTCAGTCTGTTACAATTGAATTGAATAAATTAAAATAGATCACTAAGTTGGCATGAGCCTATTCTAGCAGTTTTTATTGCTTTATGCTGGCAATGAAAGTTAATTTAAGAGAGAGCTCTACCAGTTCCTTTTCATATGCTTTTTGATACTGAAATTACAAAACAAAAAAAATAAACATTTCAGTCTGTTACAATTGAATTGAATAAAATTAAAATAGATCACTAAGTTGGCATGAGCCTATTCTAGTAGTTTTTATTGCTTTATGCTGGCAATGAAAGTTAATTTAAGTCGCCCCTAGAGAGCTCTACCAGTTCCTTTTCAATTGCTTTTTGATACTGAAATTACAAAACAAAACAAAATAAACATTTCAGTCTGTTACAATTGAATTGAATAAAATTAAAATAGATCACTAAGTTGGCATGAGCCTATTCTAGTAGTTTTTATTGCTTTATGCTGGCAATGAAAGTTAATTTAAGTCGCCCTAGAGAGCTCTACCAGTTCCTTTTCATATGCTTTTTGATACTGAAATTACAAACAAAACAAAATAAACATTTCAGTCTGTTACAATTGAATTGAATTAAATTAAATAGATCACTAAGTTGGCATGAGCCTATTCTAGCAGTTTTTATTGCTTTATGCTGGCAATGAAAGTTAATTTAAGTCGCCCCTAGAGAGCTCTACCAGTTCCTTTTCATATGCTTTTTGATACTGAAATTACAAAACAAACAAAAAATAAACATTTCAGTATGTTACAATTGAATTGAATTAAATTAAAATAGATCACTAAGTTGGCATGAGCCTATTCTAGCAGTTTTTATTGCTTTATGCTGGCAATGAAAGTTAATTTAAGTCGCCCCTAGAGAGCTCTACCAGGTTTCGGGAGCATATAATAAGTCATTCACAGACACCGTGTTTCGACGTTTCACGTTGCTTCAGTGTGGCTAGACACAGCAACTACCTCCTACACACACACACACACACACATATATATATACTCGCAGCGGTGACATTTTAAATCACTGCTGATTATTGCAAATTGTTTGATTTTTGTTTAATTAATTGATTATATCCCTTACTCAGGAAAAATCAATAACCACATTTGTTGTGTTTCTTAGTTATAAGAATGTGAAGGTGTATGCAAGATTTTGAATCTGAATAACATCTCATTTCTGAGTTATAAATCGACACGTACATACCAAACTTTCTTATATATATATATATATATATATATATATATATATATATATATATGTGTGTGTGTGTGTGTGTGTGTGTGGAGAGAGAGAGAGAGAGAGATTTTAAAGATTTTTAGACTGGTTGCCTAACCAAGGTTAAAGGGCCCAGTCTGCCCTACTATTTACCCATAATTGGAGGGAGAATAGTTGGATTCATACCTTCCCAAGGGTATTAGCACTATGTGAACTGTGGCTTCGTCCAGACTTCCAGACATAATTTGTGGGTAGCCTACAAATTATGCCTGTAAGTGTAGTTAGATTTTGAATTAAAATTTGTTGAAATTCAAAACCAGAGGGGGTTATATTATTAATAGGTAATGACCTTTAGTTGACCTCCAGACTTCCAGGCATAATTTGTGGGTAGCCTACAAATTATGTCTGTAAGTGTAGTTAGATTTTGTATAGATAATCACCTTTAGTTGACCCCCAGGCTTCTGCCAATGGGAGCGTGAGAACAGAAATTAAGTTTAATAAGTTAGATTTTGGCCATTAGTCAAAAGGACCAGACATAATGATCGTTCACTCCTTAGATGCCAGCTTCTCACCGCATGGTTGAAACCCACTTTGGTTTTTTTAATAAAGAATAGATGTCTTGAAAAACAAAGTCTTGCTTATTTATTACAAACAAGAAATGAGTACAGCCCAGAAGAAGAAAGAAAGCCCAGCAAAAATCAAACCAGAGTAAGATGGCCACTGACAAAACAAAACCGGTAAGCTCCCATCTCCTCTCTCCATTATATACCCAATATAAAGTGGGTATATAACAAGTCAAGCTAAGGTTTGGTTTGGTTTATTTTACGGCATATCAACCCCGGTGGGTCATCTAATGCCGATAGTTTTGAAATAAAGTCATTCTTAATGGATAATCAATTCTTTATAAATACATTTTTCTATTTAACCCATAGATGGGACCCTAACGGGTACTACCACTCCGGGTCAGAGTGGACCAGGGAGCAATGGTGATGAAAGGGTGCTCCACATTCTCCAAACATCCAGAACTGGAACTTCACCCTCAGATAGAGTTTAACGTCATTCCAGGACATGTAGACCCTCAGCTACCGCCTTCTAGAACCCATATGTTACAAAAAGGTTGGGGCTTGCCACAAGGGCAATAGGGTTGGGGCAATCATATAGGTGCTAGAGATTGACGTGACCAGCCGATTGATCGGAAGGGACCTCTCCGACCGCCAGTCTAGCCCAAGAAAAGGCCACAGTGGAGTTTTGCAAGTCATGGACTGCTTATACACCTGGGTTCTATCCTTAAGCATCACGGGTCACCACACACAGCCAACAGGTGGCCCCATTATGGGAGTCTTACCCCTCTGCAGAGGTGCAGTTAGTGCATTCTAATGCCACAGTCGACAGGGCGGCAAGTCAAGCTAAGTCAATATTTCATATACTTTTATTTATTCCTTTCCAGCACATTTCAATGACAATGTTTTATAATGGATAAGCATAAAAAGTAAAAGTAAAGTCATTGGGGTGGCCTAAAGTTGGTATCAGCAAATCAGCGAGGGAGTCTATCCCCTTTTCACTAGCGCTAGACTAAGGAGATCGTTTTTGCGTCTGAGGTGGAGCACCACACCTACAATCAGCTCCTTACTTTACCGCACAGGTCCCTGTGCTACTCATACGCTGAGTTGGCGAGGGCTGGTATTGAACTAGGAACCTTATGGTTTCTAGCCAAACGCTCTACCAACTGAGCTAATCCTCTTATTTTTTAGCAAGTAAAGTAGGGTAATTTCAAATAACAGTAAAACAGTGGAAAATCACTGATAGTTTGATTGATAGGCCTTGACCTCAGGTTCATCTGGAACACAGCCAGTTATCAGGATCACTGGTGGTAGAGGCTGCAATTACACTGTAGGACTGTAATCCCACTGTAGCGATTGTCTGCCCCTGTTTGGTCTGGAAGAGTTATCTTCCCTTGTTTTCAGGTTTCTGACCGCTAGGGGTGCTGAATATTTAATCAGGGAAGTGCCAAGTTTGAATTCACTTTTTCCCAGGACAGCAAGCAGGAGACATGGGTTAGACATTTATGTCTATACCTTTTTATGTGGGCTTCACAATTATTCGGACTATTGTCCCCATCTTCATTGTTATTTGTAAAATGTTTTGGCTGATATGCCCTCTGGCCTTCTTCAGGTATTTCTTGTCAAACTCGGGAACCTTCTTGGAGTCGGGAACCTTCTTTTCGAACTCGGGAACTTTCTTGTCGTAATCGGGAGCCATCACAGAACTTTGACTCCCGATTACGAAAAGAAAGTTCCCGAGTCCGAGAAGGTTCCCGAGTCCGACAAGAAATACCTGAAGAAGGCCGGAGGGCATATCGGCCGAAACGTTGTACAAATAACAATGAATAACGCAGATAATACTAAGTTGTAAGGTGTAACAAACAGACTTTAATACATGAGCAAATAGAACTACATTTAACAAGAATACATATACAAAATACAAGGTATCTAAAAGAGATACATAATGAACACATATACAAACAGAAGGTATACAAAGGTGTCTAAAGAACAGATACAAAATGTATATATAAAGAAGGTAGGGCTTAGGTTTTCATCCTAAAGAAGTGATACAAAGTACATGAAGTAATGTCACTTACTTGGGCTGGGCTGGGGGTCAAAGCCTCCCATATGAAAGGGTATAGACGCAAACGTCTAACCCATGTCTCCTGCTTTCTGTCCTGGGGAAAAGAGGATTCAAACTTGGTGCTTCCCTGATTAAGCAGTCAGTACCCCTACCGGTCAAAAACCTGAAAACAAGGGAAGATAACTCTTCCAGACCAAACAGGGGCAGACAATCGCTACAGTGGGATTACAGTCCTATAATGTAGGAAGAATGAAGATGGGGACAAACATTCAGAGAAATACCTTACAACTTCTTTGTCAGAATATTTCTGATACTTTAAAGCTGAAACAGTGGCAACCACACACTATAGTATATATATATATATATATATACATTCATATGTATCTATCTATTCATATGTGTCTAACTTCCATATCTATTTCAGTCTCTCTCTCTCTATATATATATATATATATATATATATATTGTGTTTGTGGGTGCGTTTTGTGTGTGTGTGTGTGTGTGTGTGTGTGTGTGTGTGTTGCTTCATATCTATTTATCTATATCTATATCTATCTATTCGTATTTACCATCTTCCAGGTCACTGAAACTCTGATTTTATTACTTCATGAGTAAGTAGGATTATCGACACGCCTCAAAATTAAGATAGTCACTTGACGAAACACAGTTTTATTCTTTAATATTTCATCTTGTACTCTAATAGGCTAGACTCACTAACTATCAAGTGGAATATTGGTTTTTGTTGTTGTTTTTTTTTGTTTTTTTTCTTTTTAACTAAGATGGTACTTGAACCTGAAATCCACAAGTTCAGAGAGCCGCCAATAGGCGACCCCTCGGGCATAAAACACCCAAACGCACATAAACAGTTATCGATTTTATATATTCGTTTCTGGTTCCCCCTCTTTTTGTTCCTCATCAAATACCCTTAAAACTATAATAACAACTATAATACCCTTAAAATCCAACACCACCATTTTTTTTAGGGAAACTGTGAAACCAAGTAGAAAAAAAAAAAAAAAAAAAAAAAAAAAAAAAACGGCTTGTACTTACGGTGCAGAATTCAGCAATTTCTATCCAATCCGATGGTAGAACTACAATTGCTTTGTAGTACTTTCTAACAAATATTCTACATTTTTCATTGGTAGCTGCAAATGCCACAAGATAATTACTGGCACTGCGGATATTTAATTGCTGACGACCATAGAGGGCAACCTGTAAGTAAAAAAAAAAAGAGCATTAAAAAAATAACCCACCTCATAGAGGTTCTTCACAGAACAAATAGACATGCTACTACTAACACACTCGTCTACCCGGATTTTAATAGCATGTCAAACCCTCAAAAACACTTCAATTTTTATAGTTCTTCTATAATGCTCCCTTTCAAAAAATCTATAAACAATTTCTTCAAATAAGAAATTTTCTCCTGATGATGACCTAAGGTCGAAACTAGTTGAGAATAAACAACATATAAGAAATATTCCTGCTTTTTGTTCATACTATATATATATATATATATATATATATATATATATATATATACACACAATTCAAAAAATATTTTTGAAGGCAATTACAATGTGTATATCATATAGAATTCGATAATTATTGAAAATAATCCTGACAAGCAAACTCTGCGAATACTGTGTGTGACATGGAACACCGTACAGCTGTTTCAACTTTATTAAGTCTCATCGGCGTGCATTATTCGCCAAGTTTGCTTTTCATGATTATTTTCAATAATTATCAAATTTTATATGATATACGCATTGTAATTGCCTTCAAAAATATGAATAATAATATACTTTACTTAATAATGCTTCAAAAAAAGGCAAATTATCAAATTTCATTATATATATATATATACACACTAGGCAAAATGTGACCCATTGGGTCATCCATTGAGCTCTGGATATATAATTGGGATTAGGGAAAAGTGGGTTTGCAAAGTGATTTAAATTTTTTTTAAATGAATAGATAAATAAATAAATACGATCATAGAATTAAAAAAACAAAAAAAACATTAAAAACAATTTCTAAGATTTCTAAGAAAATGAACGTTTGACCTAATTTAAATTTGCCTCTCAAACCCTCTTTCATAAGAGATAATAGTCTGAGGTAAACATTATTCCAGTGACAGGGGGAATGAAATCTGTAGTGAAGAAGTGGCTCAAAGAACAGTCAACAGAATTTTACAGGGCAGGAATACACGCTCTCATCCAAAGGTGGAACATTGCTATTGATAGAAACAGTGACTATGTGGAGAAGTAGGGATGTGATCCACAAAGGACCAGCTTCATTTTGATGTATGATACATGTTCCTGTGTTGGTAATTATACCCGTCCTAAACTAAATGGCATTACTTTTTTACTCCCTATGTGGAGAAGTAGGGATGTGATTCACAGAGGACCAGCTTCATTTTGATGTATGATACATGTTCCTGTGTTGGTAATTATACCTGTCCTAAATTAAATGGCATTACTTTTTTACTCCCTATGTGGAGAAGTAGGGATGTGATCCACAAAGGACTAGCTTCATTTTGATGTATGATACATGTTCCTGTGTTGGTAATTATACCTGTCCTAAACTAAATGGCATTACTTTTTTACTCGCTCTTGTATCAATCCTCGTCAGGTCAAGATGATAGCACAGATTCCCAGATTCCCATGACTCACTCTCACCACCCATCCCTATCAGTCATTTTGAATTCAACTTTATTCTACTGAACTGTTTGTATTGCTGTGTTTTGATTTTTGTTTCTTTTGTTTCTTTTACAGACCTTTACTCCAAAGTTTATTATCATATCTAAAGACTATCTATCATCATCATCACAGATTCGCATGACTCTCTCTCACCACCTGTCCCTAGCAAAAACAAAATTAAATAAAAAAAATTACCTTTAGAATAAATTCTGGATCAATTTCTGCAACTGCTGAACAAATCTCGGTCAATTTACTGGTACTATCGCAGGAATCGCTCTTTAAATTTGGTGATGACACCAAAGAAGCAGCAACAAGCTGAATAAGACATTCCTGAAAATATTTTTAAAAAACATTATATATATATATATATATATATATATATATAATAGAGAGAGAGAGAGAGAGAGAGAGAGAGAGAGAGAGAGAGAGAGATAGAATAAAAAAATAAATAGATTAAATTATTTTTCTTGTTAGCATAAAATCAATTATTTTTTTACTATTTACTTGGCAATTTGCTAAGACTAGATTAACTACTCAGTGCTTTTTACGGCTGAAAAATTAACCAAGGCTTTGTAAGGACTGAAAATATCTACCCAATGCTTTGCTGGGGCTGAAAAATTACTCAGGGCTTTACAAAAAAAAAAAAAGTTTAAAAACCACTCAGGGCTTTACAAAAGTTTAAAAACCACTCGGGGCTTTCCGTGGGCTGAAAAACTTTCCAGGATTTTGAAAGGGGTGAAAAAAACTACTCGGAGCTTTGCAAGGGCTGAAAAACCTACCTAGGGCTTTTCAAGGGCTAAAACACCAACCCAAGGCTTTGCAAGGTCTGAAAAAATATCCGGGTCTTTGCAAGGGATGAAAAACAAGTCAGGGCTTTGCAGTGGCTTAAAACCAAACCCAGTGTTTTTTAAGGGCTGAAAAACCTACCTAGGGCTTAGCAAGGACTAAAACACCAACCCAAGGCTTTGCAAGGTCTGAAGAAAATATCCAGGTCTTTGCAAGGGCTGAAAAACAAGCCAGGGCTTTGCAGTGGCTGAAATCCCAACCCAGTGTTTTTTAAGGGCTGAAAAACTTCACAGGGCTTTGCAAGGGCTGAAAAAACTACCCAATGCTTTGCAATGGCTAAAACACTACCAAAAGCTTTGCAAGGGCTGAAAAACTAGCCAAGGCTTTGCTAGGGCTGAAAAAATATCCGGCGCTTTGCAAGGATTGTAAAACAAGTTGGATCTTTGCAAGGGCTAAAAAACTACTCAGAGCTTTGCAGTGGCTGAAAAACAAACCCAGGTTTTTTTTATAGGCTGAAAAATGTGTTGTGCGTTATTTGTTGGGTCCAGTGACTGTATATAACATTATAATAAATGAAAACTTTGTTACATCTAGAGTTTCACATATTCCATTCTTAGTTTTTGTTTTCACCATAGAATGATTTTAATTAAGTGACCCAAAATCAGAACTGTAAAGTTTTTAAGTGCCATCCTTGGCCAGTTGAAAAGGGCTTAAAGAAAGTCCTATGTTAAGTGATCCTTTGGTAAACGTATAAGTCCTATCCTGCGTATTGGTAAAGGTCCAGTGATTTAATCCTATGTCCATCGTCTATGAACGTTGCAGTAATTATGACCAGTAGGGGGGTTAAGTATTGTATCAGCCTCAGAGTACTGCCAGTGATTGGCCAAGGAATAGATCACATGACATCACCTAGATTATAAGTATGGGCGAGGATCTAGCACACACCTTATATACTAAAATTCTCAACAAGAACATGTTACCTTCAGTTGTCTTGATTTTTCATTAGCAGAGATGGATTCTAAAAAAACTTCAGGAGGAATAAATTGGTATATATTTGTAGCATCAATTGACTCATCATCATCATCAGAATAATCATAATCCCCAATTTCATACTCGGGAAAGAGTACAGCCTTCTTTTTCTGACGTATGGGAGCTTGGTCACCCAAGGGGGTGCGATTTCTCTTTTGTGCATGAGAGAAAGATTTCTTTCTAGCAATCTTTGGAATTGTTCGGCTTTTTGATACATTTCTGGAAAATAGAAGGAAAAACAGAAAAATTGAGGCCCATTCTATAAGAAAGAACAGCAAGTTAAAAGAGTATATATATATATATATATTAAGAATTAATGGCAAAATGAATGAATGAAGGAGATGAGTGGAATAAATGAAGAAATCCTTTCCAAGGGACCTCTCTCAAAAATAAAAAAATTTTTTAAAAATAAAAAATAAAGGATAAAATTTTTTTGAGAGAGAGAAGTCCCTAATGGAAAGTTTTCCTCATCTATTATTGGACTCTTTTGAAGCATCAAATTAATTTAATTATTATATAAGCTATTGGAGAAGATAAAATCGGTCTCTTACCTTTGTGGTGTTTTATTAAGAAAAGATTTGAATTCTTTTATATATATCTAATCTAGTCTGGTCCACATATATATATAGGGTGATTGTAAAATAACTCACTATTTTAAAAATCTTATAATTTATTTCTGAATCATTATATTTACAAAAAATTAATATGAGAAGAACACACATAACATGGAGTTTTATTTAAAATTCTATATGGGCACCAGCATTCGCCTCCAGCCTCTCAAGTCGCTCGGGAATCTTATCAACTGATCTTCCCTGGAACTCTTGTGGAATGGCAGAAATAAATTCTCATATTCATCCTTCAAGTTCTTCCAAGGTTGTTGGTTTCATAGATTAGACTTGCTCCTTCAACCAACCCCAAAGGAAAAAGTCACAGGGTGTTAAATTATGGCTTCTGGCCAGCCACTCATGTGTACCACATCTACCCATGCTTCTCAAACCCTCTTTCATGGGGCTGAAGAGGTGATAGTCTAAAGCAATTGATGTATGATACATGTTCCTATGTTGGTAATTATAACTGTCCTAAACAAAATGGTATTACTTTTTGACTCACCCTCATAGCAAAATCTCTTCTTGGCAACATTTTAATTTTAATTGTTTGTATTTTAGTAATAAAAGTTAAATTTTTATACTAAAATGGAAGTCAATTTCTAGTAGTAAAAGTTAAGTTATATTTTCATAGTAATAGTTATATCTTTTAGTAGAAAATTTAAATTATATTTAAGTTTTAATAATTAAGTTACATTTCTATTCTAAAAAGTTAAGTTACGTTTCTATTCTAAAAGTTAAGTTATTCTAAAAGTTTCGTTCTATTCTAAAAGTTAAGTTACGTTTCTATTCTAAAAGTTAAGTTACGTTTCTATTCTAAAAGTTAAGTTACGTTTCTATTCTAAAAGTTAAGTTACGTTTCTATTCTAAAAGTTAAGTTACATTTCTTTTCTAAAAGTTAAATTGCATTTCTTTTTCTAAAGTTAAATTGCATTTCTTTTCTAAAAGTTAATTGCATTTCTTTTCTAAAAGTTAAATTGCATTTCTTTTCTAAAAGTTAAATTGCATTTCTTTTCTAAAGTTATATTTATTATTTCATGTTTTACCAGTATTATCTGGCCTATTTTCTTTGATTTTTTTTTATTAATCAACTTTTTCTCACGGTACAGTAAACTTGTACTACAGGACTAACAAGTTGTCATAAACAAGTCCAGTAAACATGAGATCAGTTTAGTCTATGTAAATTATATTGGTATCAATAATACAAAACAGTCTATACATTATTTTGCCATTTTTATAAATAAATTTAACTGGTTTGAAACCAGACTAGCTTGCTAACCATAAGACAAGACACCCATGGCAACCATTATGGTATATTACATATTACTCATAAAAGTTTTAGAAGCTAATAGGTTTAAAAAAAATAAAATAAACAGAAAAATGGTATTATATTTTTTTAAGGGCCGGTTTAGCTCAGTCAGTAGAGCGTCCAGCTAGAAACCACAAGGTTCCTGGTTCGATACCAGCCCTCGTCAACTCAGCATATGAGGAACACAGCGATATGTGTGGTAAAGTAAGTTGCTAATGGCTGGTGTGGCACTCCACCTCAGACGCAAAAAAAATCTCCTTGGTCTAGCACTATTGAAAAAGGGACAGACTCCATCGCCGATATCGACTTTAGACCACCCCGACGACTTTACTTACTTATTTTGAACATTAGAAGAGGGGAAAGAATGCTAATAGTACTAATAGTTTTAGACAAATGATACAATGAATCTTAATAGAATTGTCATAGATTGATGCTAAGGCATTATAAGATAAATTGATAATTATGAACTTTAGTTGGCCAAATTCCTAGCATAAAATTGTGCGTGCGCATATACTCCCTTAAACAATTGAATGAATAAAAATACATTTCATTATCAACACGTATGAACTTTAGTTGGCCAAATTCCTAGCATAAAATTGTGCATGCGCATTATCTGAAATGAACTTAATTGTTATTAAGAACAGATTTTATGATATTTTTGTTGTGCACCGTATTATCGACACATTTTTGTTTGTTTGAGAAATAAACATTTTATTTATCGAACTAACAAAAATGTGTCAATAAGAATGAAATGTATTTTTATTCATTCAATTGTTTAAGAAAATCTCATAAGAAAAACTATATAAGCAAATTTGTTAAGGGAGATAATGCGCACGCACGACTTTATGCTAGGAATTTGGCCAACTAAAGTTCATAATTACCGATAAATTTCATCTTCCATTTTGCCCTCCAATATCGTTAGTTAATTTAATAGTTATTTGGCCGAGTAAAGAAGCCTCAGCTTGTTGTGAGAAATTTGGGGTTTATTAATGAAAGGGAGATAAATCTACTTATAATTTATCCGAGTTCTCTCCCTTGAATCGATTCCAAAAGTAAGGTTTCTAAAGTGCTGGAAATGCAGAGAAACTGTCCCTGCGGTTATTGGCAACACTGTTTTGTCTGTTGTGCATGCGCTTGCACCTGTCCCTGTGCAAACCTTACTTCCACGCTCAATCTTGCCTTTGCAGTCTCTTCTAATGGAGCTCCCAATTCATACTACCGTCAAGTTTGAAGTTCACACAATTATTCAGTTTTTGAATGCATAAGGCATTAAACCGATTGAAAAAAGTGGATATAGGTGTATAGACAGTTCTAAGTGACAGTTATCTCTAGGCTGCAGGTTCAATTCTGGTCATGGGCGACAGTAACATAGAATGATAATTAACACAACTTAACACTTGTACCCAGCTATGATTAACAAAATGAGAACAGGATACCCCCAAGGATTGAATAAAGGGTTGGGTTCAAAGTTTCAAGAAGGTTCCCAAGTCCGAAAAAAAAAAGTTTCCCAAGTTCAAGAAGACTCCCGAGTCTGAAAACAAGGTTCCCAAGTTCGAGAAGGCTCCCGAATCCAAAAAGAAGTTGGGTTCAAAGTTCCAAGTTCAAAAAGAAGGTTCCCAAGTTTGAGAAGGCTCCTGAGTCGAAAAAGAAATACCTGAGAAGGGCTGGAGAGCACAACGGTCGAAACGTTGTACAGATAACAATAAAGATGAGGACAATAGTCCGAATAATCCAAATAATACATACTGAATCTTTCTTTTCTTCTTCACCGGTTGTTTACTTTTCAATGGTTGATCAGGAGCATCTTCCGACAGCAGTAATGAAATCGGCTCGATCGAGAAAGAATAAGATGTACATGGTGCTTTATCCAGTAATTTGTTCTCGAGATAGAACTCTGGAAAATTCACCTGATGGGAACCGCTCAGTGCCAATTTTGTCGTTTCAAGATCAAGTCCAAGATGAGGTGTTTGATCCAACCATGAATCCAAAGACAGATCTGAAGAAGAAAAAAAAACAAATAAGGTAGATATGCAATTGTAGCATAGCTCCAGAACGATATATGTATCAGAACAATATGTGTCGCATAGGCCAACAAAAGATGTAGTAATAGTCGTTAGTTCAGAAATAACACACGCAGGTTGTATAGTCACAGGGGATGTTTATTTCTCTGACGCACGTGGGTTCTTTTTCAGAGAAGAGAAAGAGAAAGAAAGAGTGGGTACGGTCAAATTACTCTGTTGTAAATCATAGGTATCGAACCCATCAGGGGAACCATGAAGGTCCCACCTGCTTCCCAACAAGAGACCGATTTTCTTCTTCCATTTCTCGTCCCGGGGGTGGGAGAGTCACATTCGTTTCCAGTCAAAACCCGGAACTTCCATTTTTATTTTTAAATCTATTTCTGGGGTCATTCTACGGCAATTGCTGTTGCCCCATTTTGTGTTTACTCTTCCAAATTTTAACCTTTGTTTGTTCTTATTTCTTCTTCCACTCTTTCTCCTTTCAATCCCCAAATTCTCCGTTGACCAAAATAATTATGCTACGCAATGTAATTGCTGGCTTAAATTAAATCTAAATTGAGTAGAAAAAAAAGGGGGAGGGCCTCTAATTTCTGGGGAAAGAAAAATGTTAAGTTTCTATGGGCCATCATTTGGCCTTCAAGCAAGAGTGCTTGTCCAGTGGAATTGGACCCTTGGTAAAGAGTCCTCTGATAATGAATCCTTTGGTTCTTCTGGTAAAGAGTCCTCAGTTCCTTCGTCAATGGTCATAAGTTCCTCCAAGTATCAGTGTTTAAGTAATGTATCTGCCATGCAGTATGGCTTGTTGATTGGCTGTAGGAGTAAACCATGTGACCTAGGCTAGTCTATAAATCCAGGTGGGGAATTAGAGCACACCTTATATCTAAAAATATTCCAGCAAGAAAGAGGACAAAGAAAAGAATGTTTTTAGGAAATAGTTAGGATAACCTTTTGAAAATTGACTGCTGAGTGGGTCAGGTCAGAGCACTCGGCTCTAGGTCAGCTAGCCACAGGTGAATAACTACTTGTAATTAGACCAAAATAAATAGATAAAACCAGAAGCATCAAATTTTCTGGGCAAATGCAGAACTTTTGAAAGGGTTCAAGAAATACTTGAACCGGAAACGAATATGCTTACTCTGACACCGGAGGCTGAAGTAAAAGGGGGCGGGGAATCAGGGTTTGAGGAACAATTAATGTTATTGCAATGCAATTTTCAGAATTTATTTCTCACATACAAAGAAATAGTGAAATTATTTTTTTTAAACTAGCAGGACCTGTGAATATACCACAGTATAATCATTTAATTATTACAACATTTGATATGTTTACTTAAGAGTTACTGCTAAATAGTTCAATATGTAAAAAGTAAAATGTAAAAATAATATTCTTGATTTAAATCTCTCTCTCACTCTTTTTCTTTCTGTCCTTTTCATTATGATAAAAAAAAAAAGGGTTAGGGCTTGCCATAAGGGCAATAGGGTTGTGACAATCATATAGGTGCTAGGGCTTGACGTGACCAGCCAATTGATCGAAGGGGGGCTCTCTGACTGCCCATCTAGCCTAAGTAAGACCAAAGTGGAGTGTTGCATGTCATGGACTGCTCATCCACCAGGGATCCATTCTTAAGTATCACGGGTCACCAACCACAGCCCACAGGTGGTGTTGGAATATTTGTGTATATAAGGTGTGCTCTAATTCCCCACATGGATTTATAGACTAGCCATGGTCATATGGTTTACTCCTCCAGCCAATCAACAAGCCATACTGCATGGCTGATACATTACTTAAACACTGATACTTACCATAGTTCACTTGCAATCATTGAGGAGGGACTTACAATACTCTTTACCAGAAGAACCAAAGGATTCATTATCAGAGGATTCTTTACCAAGGATCAATCATGAGCAGTCCATGACATGCAACACACCTCTTCGGTCCCATTGCCCTTATGGCAAGCCCTAACCCTTTTTTTATCATAATGAAAAGAAGGAAAGAAAAGAAAAAGAGAGAGAGAGAGAGAGAGAGATTTGTAACGGAGAACGAGAAAGGAAAAAGAGCAAGACATTGTCTTGCCTGCCGGGATCGAACTCACGTCCTCCCGCATGCAAAAACAAATGCGTTTTGGGCACTGGAAGGATGCGAGGTTCAACTGATGTGCCCGCCCATAAAATAACAAGTGAGTCAAGCGCTGGGGAGTCAGCAGCAGCAGAAGCAGTCAACGACGAAGCGCTTTTCAGTAAAGAAATGGATTTTAGTCGAACAGAAACAAAACTAAATAGGAAATGTGATTTTGAACTGCTAAAGATTATTTCGACTACGACGACGGATTTTCTAGCTGCTAGATGAAGAATGTGTTGACCAACAGAGGGTCTGGCTTGTCAGAAGACGGAGAACTCGCTTGTTTTTGGTTCCTCCTCGGCAGGATTCAAAGGTCTATTTCGCCCCATATATTCCCCCCCCCTTCTATAAGATTTAAATCAAGATTATTATTCAACTGGACAAGCGCTCTGCCTTAAGCCAGAGCGCTTGTCCAGTGGAATAATAATCTTGATTTAAATCTCTCTTTTCTTTTTTTTTTTTTCCTTCTTTTCATTATGATAAAAAAAAGGGTTAGGGTTTGCCATAAGGGCAATAGGACCAAAGTGGTGTGTTGCATGGCAAAACACATTGTATCAGGTGGCCCAATTGGAGGGATTTTACCCCCCTGCAGAGGTTCAGTTGGTGTATTCTGCCCCAGCCGACAGGGTAGGGGTTAAAATAAGGTATTAGAAATTTCAACTTACCTTGTCTTAGACTGATATTTGGTTTCCACAATTCAAGAAGTGACATTTTCTTCACTGCTTACAAACCCTTAGAAGAAGAAAAAAGAAAGGAAAAAAAATCATGCAAAAGACAAGGCTCTCATAAAGACTAGAAGTGGCTACCCAGCAACACCTGGGTGGAAGCGAGGGACAAAAAAAATGGGTATGGCTGACCATATATGGAATGAAAATGGAAACCATCTGCCCTTATGGGATGAAGTTAGGATAATAGATAGGGATTCAAGAATAATCAGCTCATATGATAGGCTGTAGTATCAGTCAAGAGTGGTTCCCCTTTGTTTATGTTAGACTTATAGGAAATAACCAAAAATCATGTAAAAACAAGGCTTTCATAAAGACTAGAAGCGGCTACCCAGCAACACCTGGGTGGAAGCGAGGGACAAAAAAAAAACAAACAAAAAAACAATGGTGTAATGGTTAGCAAGTTAGTCTTGCAGATACATTATTAGGTTATTTCCTATAACTCCAACATAAACAAAGGGGAACTACTTTTGACTGATAAATTATTTATTTATTTATTGATCTACAATTAAAAATGAAGACGGGGTTAGGGTTAGGGTTAGTTTAATGGGAAAATAAATAAATGATTTATCAGTCAAAGTGGTTCCCCCTTGTTTATGTTAGAGTTATAGGAAATAAACCCATTATCATTATGTATATTTTAATTTTTATATATCTTTGTAAATATAAATCAAATCTTTGTATCTGTTGCACAAAAAGCAAGAACCGATGATATTAACTGTATATATATATATAATATATATATATATATATATATATAATAATTATATATATTTACTTCTTTTACAATTTAGGCATAAATTGGATCCTCCTTTTATGACCGTAATTTTGTTTTTTTCGTCGACGATGATTAAAATCTGACGTTTTTATTTTAGAGTACCAAAGCCAAAAAGAAAAGAAATAACAACAAAAAGGTAATATTCAACTTTTTACAACTTTTTACTCGTAAATTCCTGCCATAAAATTAGGCTTGGGCATTTTATGGTAGGAATTTACGAATAAAAAGTGGAAGTGTAAAAACGAACCCCCACTTTAAAACTAAGCATTCTCACAAAATAAAAGGCTTTTAGAATATACACATTGAAGTGAATATTAAAATAAATAAAGGAAATATATTTAGTATTGTAACATAACGGGTGCAAGAAAAATAAAACATTTATTGCAAAAACACGGACATAAAATGGGGGTTCAGTTTATTTTATGGTAGGAATTTACGAGCAAATAGTCCTTTATTACCCATTTATGTTACTACTTTTCGACTTAGACAAAAATTTGACCTTAGATAATCGATTCAATTAATTTTAATTCGTTTTTAAGATGCTAGTTAACATTTTGGCAGAGCTTCTAGGTTATACCTACCTATAGAATAAAACACACCTTGTAGGATTTATTTGGCATGTAGTTTCTCCTCACAAATACAATAGGAAACTGCTTAGGGATCGATGAGTGGCCAAGGATTCTATGAAGGGGTGTATCATATAAAAGGTTTGGCGATCCCCATACTTGACGAAGCTCAAAACGTAACAAGTGAAATGTCCGTGTTTGTAAATACAAAGTAAGGGAGATAACTCTAATATTCATATGACGACAGACGACCAAATGAAAGGAGTCGGGTGAAAAACTTTTCATTTTACTGACGGAAGAGCAGTTTCTGTGTCTAAAAAAAAAAAAAAAGACTATATTCAAGGTTATTTCCTATAAGTCTAACATAAACAAAGGGGAACCACTCTTGACTGATAAATTATTTATTTATTTTCCCATTAAACTAACCCTAAACCCTAACCCCGTCTTCTTTTTACCTAGTAGATCAATAAATAAATAATAATTTATAAGTCGAGAGTGGTTCCCCTTTGTTCATATTAGACTCACAGGAAATAACCAAAAGATTATATTCAAAATCGTTGATTTTACTTAGGCTCGAACACCGGCTTCTGGCATAGATAGGAATAACTATACAACTCTTCTCAGTTTGAAAACTACCCAGTCAGTTGCATAGGGGTAAAAATCCTCCAATGGGGCAACCCGAGATGCTTAAGGGTGGAATCCTGGTGGCTGAGCAGTCCATGACATGCAACACTCCATTTTGGCCCTTATGCTAAACGGGCAGTCGGAGAGACCCCTCTGATCAATCGGCTTGTTAAGTCAATGCCTAGCAGTAGCACCTATAGTTATTTACTAAACTTCGCTTAGATGTAGCACAAGGCCAGAAGTATGGGGCACCCAGTGAGAATCGAACTCACTAACAATGGTCTGCGAATCTAGCTTGCCAACCATTAAACCACATGAGTAGCACCTATATGATTGTCCCAACTTCCAACCCTATTAGTGTTATATACACAAATAAATACATCTCCCAATTCACAAAAATTCACCAAATTCAAATACGCCCACACACCACAATACAAAATGCTAACCGGATATTGACAGATCCGTGGCTTTTAACTAAATGAAAAAACACTTCTGTGCACATTAGGATCGACGAACGCGCGAATCTTAAAAGCAATGTAGCAAAATAAAATCCGAATTCGCATTTTTCGGTCAATCTGTAGCCTTCGTGGTTAAAAAACATTTTTAAAGTTGAAGTTGATCCGATCCGCAAACTGAAAATGTATTTAAACCCAACTTTGAAGGACCGACAAGTCAGTTTCAGCGGGGACATTGCAGAGATCACAGAAAGCCGAGTCGCTACACAAGTGAGCGACCGTAAACTAACAGCTAAACCAAAGACAGTTGATTTCACTGACTCCCCCTCCACTTTCCCCAGGGGCCCAACTACCCGTAAGCTAACAGCTACATCAATGCAGTCGAAACCGGCATGACACGGCAATAGACAACGATATCCCTACAGCCCCTCACCCTCATAACCTCATGATCTTATCGACCGACAAAGTCTTAAAGAGACAAACTACTACCAGTGAAAACCGTCAACAATCATCACCCATCAACTGCCAACTTCCTACCAACAAACACCTGACTTTCTGCATTACATCACTACCAACAATACAACCGACTCGGCCACCAAACATCAGATTCTCGGCCTACATTACTACCAACATATTGACCACTAAACTTCAGATTCTCGGCCTACATTACTACCAACATCTTGACCACGAACATCAGGCTTTCTGCCTACATCACCATCCCCACCACAAACGACTCGACCACAAAATATCAGACTTCTTCTTATATCATTTCCAACACTACAACCTTTTTCGTTTTTAATACAATTTGTTGAAACTTAAAACTTGTGTTTGTTTTTTTCCTTCGCCACCATATACGCTTCATACTAATCCTTGATATATCAATAGCAATCCTCCGACCCTTTTTATCATATATGTGCTAGAAGGCAGTGACTGAGGGTCTTATTGTCTTGAGTCGGGTATAACGTTAAAGTGCATCTAATGGTGACATCTCAATTCTGGAGCTCTGGGGAGTGTGGAGTACCCCTTCATTGCTATTACTCCTAATAGACGGATGAGACTGCTAATTCCACAATAAACA
The DNA here is from genome assembly GCA_023376005.1 of Doryteuthis pealeii. NCBI lineage: Eukaryota > Metazoa > Mollusca > Cephalopoda > Myopsida > Loliginidae > Doryteuthis > Doryteuthis pealeii. The sequence goes on along the minus strand of CM042162.1, from coordinate 24,877,699 downwards.
CACCAGAAGAAGCCCGTAGACTATACGGCCGAAACGTTTGCAGGTGACCAAATAAAAAGGTAAAAATGTATGTGCTGTTGGTTTCTCCAGTGGTTGCCGTCAAGAGATTTGGTTGCGGGGCCGAACTCTAATGAACGGGAAGAGTCAGAGACAGTTGTTTCTCAAACGCACACCTCTATATATCTTTTATGGTCATCTGCAGAGTCGCTTACTGCGAATTTTAGATACGCCACGTATCTGGCTTCCTCCTCCCCTAATTTCTTTTTTTAAAAAGTCAGAGATAACAGGAAACCAGACGAAGGGGTGCTAGTAGACAGGATGTGACCAATGTTAAAGAACGATAGTTGTTTGAACTAGAGTCTGCCAAAATGTCGTCTGCTTTTCATTTTAAAAACGAATTAGAATTAATTAAATTACCAAAAATCAGGGAATTATCCGATTTTAATTAATTTTTAGTGTTGATTTATCAATGAATGGATTTTATAATGCATCAGTTATTTTATTTCAAAACTTTCTGATTTAATTAGATATTTCTGCTATGGTAAATTAATAGATAAAATTCATTTAAAAATATGAAATACCTAGTTTAGTTCTAAGTTTAAAATTTCATATTTTTAGATTGGCTATACCCAAAATGGGCCTAAAATGTGTTTTTGACAAAATGACTATAGCCTACAGAAATTAATTTACCAAAAATCAGGGAATTATCGGATTTTAATGAAATGTTCAGTGTTTATTTATCAATGAATGATCTTTATAATGCACTATTTATTTTATTTCAAAACTTTCTCATTTTTTTCAGGTCACTTAATTTTGATCCCCCCCCCCTTCATGTTGGGGGTGTAACATTTTTTCGAGTTGGTCTTATAGTTTTCTAATTACAGTATAAATAAAGAAAAAGACCGAAGTTATGAGTAGAAACAAAAAAAAAATACGGTGGCTTTTCTATGAGAAAATAATTACCGAAAATCGAAAAATAAAATGTTAAAAAAAATTAATTAATTTTTGGGAGATTTCTTTTTTACTCATTTCGATAATTATTTAATTGGCTATTATCTTATAAAACAAAAAATTATACATCGATATTTTTTCTGCTTTAAAAGGGGGGGGGGTACATTTTCAATCGAGTTTTTCTTCATAAAGTATACTTTGATGTAATAAAATAAGGTTTGCATTCAATAGATATTTATTTCTAGAATCTAAAAATATAACATTTTAAACTTAACATCAGGTTTTCATATTTTAAATGAATTTTATATATTCATTTTTCATAGCAAAAATACTAAATTAAAGTTTTGAAATAAAATAACTGATGCATTATAAAATTCATTAATTGATAAATCAATACTGAAAATTTCATTAAAATCGGATAATTACCTGATTTTTGGTAAATTTGTTTGCAATCGCGAATGTTACATTAAAATTGTAAACAAGCCAATAAAACCACTTAAAAAGAAACAAAAATGGCGTCGGCGAACAAAATTGACCAAAACAAATCGTTTTAAATATATTAAAAATAAATTGCTAATGTAATGATATTTTTCTTTTTTTTTAATGATGGTCATTATGTTACTACTTATCGTTTTAGACAAAAGTTTGACCTTAAATAATAGATTTAATTAATTTTAATTCGTTTTTAAAAACGTAGCAGACGATTTTTGGGGGTATATCTATTTTAGATTTTTAAAACAAATATTTATCTAATAGCTACTTTAGTCTATTATTCTTATCTAATAATTTTTGTAGAAAAACTATTGAAAATTTAGGCACACCCACTTTTAAACAGAATAAATATCGATGTATAATTTTTTCTTCTTTCATAAGATAATAGCCAATTAAATAATTATCGAAAAGAGTAAAAAAAACTATCTCCAAAATTATTTTTTAGTTTTTATTTTACATTTAATTTTCTGATTTTTGGTACTTATTTTCTACCAGGATAGCGCCCTTAAAAAAAAAATTTTCTATTCACACCTTCGATCCTTTTGTCTTTTTATCTATACTGTAATAACTTTTTTTTATATAACTGCAATATTTTGCGCCCCAAAAATAGGGGGTGGATCAAAAGTTAAGAGACCTGAAAAATATCAGAAAGTTTTTTTTTTAATAAAATAAGTGGTGCATTATAAAATTCATTAATTGATAAATCAATACTGAAAATTTCATTAAAATCGGATAATTCCCTGATTTTTGGTAATGTTTTTTCAATCGGGGGGGGGGGGCAATAATTTTGTAAAATACGGATTTTATGGCATCTTTGGCAGTACCTATAATAATATCATCTCTTGCGCGCTATTCTGCATTAGTGCCTAAACTTGTAAGTTAGAGATATTTATTGGGTTGTTGTCAGAAGATTACATAAAGGGGGGGTTACTACACAGAATAACTCTCTCTCTCTCTCTCTCTCTCTCTCTCATAAATTTAGTATGTTATGAATAATCACTAAAAGTTTTATTAAATTTAATTGATTATTTCATATTAGTAGATTTTTAAATAGCGAGTGTTAGGCACACAAAAAAACGTCCCAGTTGAGTTTTCTGCATTTTTTTACTAGTTAGATTTAAACAAACATTTTTGGGGACAAAAGAAAACTTTTTTTTTTGTTGTTGTTTTTTTTGTTTTGTTTTTTTTGTTTTTTTTTTAATATAAGAAATTTTTAATAAGATATCTCTCAAATTCTCCTTATTTTTAACTACATAAATTTTATGAAGATTGATTATAGGTACCACCAAAATAGGTCACGTGATCAGTTTAGGCCATATTGAAGGAAGAAACAAATATTTTTGAAATTCTTTTTTTAAATCTCGCAAAAAAGAAATAAAGAACAGAACAGTTAACTCAAAAATCAAATGATCTGACTGGGGAAGAATTGCTCACAGTTATCTTGAAAAATAAGTAAAACAGTCCGTTTTTTTTTTTAACAACAGGGTCAGTTTCTTTATTGATATTTTTTAGCAGAATTCTGTATTCATGGTTATTTTACTAAAACGCTCTCGCATCAAAACTTATAAAAATCTTCTGATATAATTATTCGGACTCTTATCTTCATAGAAAAAAGTAAAAATCGTTTTTTGTCGGTTCATTTTTTTCATATTTCATAAAATAAAATAGGAGTGGGTAGACCTCGTAAAAAAATATTTCCCCTAATATATTTTATGAAAAAATTATTTCAGACATATTTTCATTAAAAAGTAAATAATTATGGAAATGTTCGTGAAAATCGGACCATTAATTGATTTTTCATAGAATTAAACAAAAAAAAAAAAAAAAAAAAAAAAAACGGTAGTCATAACTTGTTTTTGGCTACGTTAAATTTCAATTCGATTTTTGCACCGTTAAGGTGCAAAAATGTAAACATTGGTTTCGTTCATGATTGTCATTATTTCCGTAAGCTGAATTTTTTTTTTTAAATCAGGAGTTTTTTCATGTTTCTTCTTTCGAATGGACAAAAACTTTTGAATATAATATTAACCTTTATGCAAGTTTCATTCTGTTAAATATGGAGGGTGGTCAATTTCACAGGGAAAATTGGTGGTACCCATCATTCATATAGTATACATAACCGACTTTTTCTAATCAATGGAAGTGTTAGTTTTTATAAATACGTGGTCATCCGGGTCATTATTAATTAGATTTATTTGTGTTGAAAAAAATTAAATTATTTTTAAGGAGTGATTATTGTAAAATAATTTTTTTTTCATTCTATCTTTCTTGAAATTGAAATTATTTGTTTTTTAATCTTTGAAAAAAAAATCAACAGTTGTGATGTTTCATTCTGGAAATGAAAATTACACAAGTCAACCGGTGCACCGGCAGTGGATATTATTATAACACAAAAATGTCTAAATCAGGATTTATTTTAAAGAGACCTTCAAGTATTTTTACCATAAAAAATTCCAGTTTTCTTCTTGTCTTGACCATTTTGCCCACATAGACACGTTTATTTATTTATTATTTAAATCTAAATCATTAACACTTTTTTTAAAGCAACGTTAAAAATATGTCATGCACATACGAATTGGAGTTCTGATATTAAAACGATACTTGTAACGTGGGATTTTGTTTGTTTTTTTAAATAATTCAACAACAACTGAGAACTCATTTTAGTTTAATAATTCCCACAATATTCATTCAAGTATCTTACACATGGGACAAGGTTTGTAAAAATATTTTAATTTTAGTATTCCTAAAAATTGCGTAAGAAATATAAATAAAAGAAAAATAGAAGGTACTTTGGGGTATCTAACGTAAGACTAGGTGTAACCCAATTTGTCGCAAAATACGTTTTTAAAACAAATTTAATACCCCCCGTTTCAAAGAAATTTACCAAAAATCAGGGAATTGTCCGATTTTAATGAAATTGTCAGTGTTGATTTATCAATGAATGAATTTTATAATGCATCAGTTATTTTATTTCAAAACTTTTTTTTTCAATAGGGTGGGTTAAATTTATTTTGTAAACAAACACGGATTTTACACCATCTTTAGACACCTATATTTAAGCAAAATTGACCGAAAAGATAATTTTAAATGTATTAAAAATGTGTAATATTATATTGCTTTTTTTATGTTACAACTTTTCGACTTGGACAAAAAAATTTTTTTTTGAATAATCGATTAATTAATTTTAATTCGTTTTTAAAATGAAAAGCAGACGAAAATTTGGGTATACCTACGTAAGACCGATGATTAAAGTAAACCATAGTTCGATCTTCACCAGATACAAACAGTGATTCGGGAGAGGGGGCATTGTAACATATCTATATGTATTGGCTAAACTTGCAAATTGGTCGGAAAATTAAAACGGAAAGTTTTTTGGTGGTCCCCCATGACAGTTTAACTACAGTCTATGAATTAACTTTTTGCGAATTGGGTTACGGTTTGGGGATTAAGGTCGTTTTTAATTATGTATTGCTTTAAAAAAAAAAAAATACTATACGTTTAATCAACCATTGAAATTAATTATTGAATCCAACGGTAGACACATTAGTCTCAATTGTTTGTGTTAGTATTGCAATGTATAATTTCAACTAAACTTGGTTTAAAAAAATATTTTTCAACATTAAATGTATAGTAATTTGGGGGTTTTGCTGTTTTTTTTTTTTTTAAAGCAATACGTAATTAAAAACATTAATCCCCAAACCCCTAAACCGTAACCCAATTCGCAAAAAGTTCATTCATAGACTACTGTAGTTAAACTGTCATGGGGGACCACTAAAACCTTTCCGTTTTAATTTTCCGACCAATTTGCAAGTTTAATCCATGTATTTACCATTAAAATGCGAGAAACACAGCACGATAAATATGCTGTAGGTATCTAAGTTTGGCCCGAAATACGCCTAAAACCACATCAAGGAAAGACAGCGTAAATTAGGATAGGAGCCCGGAACTACAAAATGTTTTTTAGGAATATACACGAGGGCACCTTACATGGTGTAAATAAATAGACCATTGCTAGTGATGCTCGATTCTCACTGGGTGCTCCTTCTGGCCTTAAACCACAACTAAGCTATGCTTAGTAAATAACTCATATATAGTGTATCATCTTTGTTCTTTTGAATGTTTTATCGGAAAGCATGGCAAATGTGCAAGAGAAAAAAAAAAACAGAGTTCCACTAGCCAGCCGTTGTTTTGCCTCTGGTTCGCTTTATTTTTTCCAATATTTCAGGTGACATTCACCCTTTATCAACGTATTATATGACAATGACAACTATAACTGTGTAAAAATGTGAAATGAAACAAATATTATACACGATGGTGATTTCCCTTCCTTAAAAAAAAAAAAAAATATTGCTGTAAATGTTTATCACTTCCCTTGGTCTTGTCATGATATAAGTTGTTTGGTTACATCGTTTTTTTCTCCCTCACAAAAGAAAGGCGACCACTTTTTCCCCCCCAAGTCATAATATTTTACTTACCCTCAATGAAATACTTCGTACTGGGGTCGCTCGGGTTAATCACAAACTAGAGAGCAGAGAAGTAAATTTTACATCATTATTTACGATGACACAACTCGACCGGTAGGATTAAAAAAAAAGGCCACACCTTGTTTTAAAAATAAAATATAAATTTACAAGTGTTGTACTTTAACTTTTGTACTTGTCAAGTTGTGAATAAATAATAATGAAGTTTTTTTGTAAGACTTACTTGTCCGGTTCAACAGTTATTTTTTTGTTGTCGATAGATGTAAGTCCTAAGATTCAGCCGAGATTGTGGGCTAAAGTTAACAAATAAAAAATAAATAGAGAAAGAGAAAGAGAACGTTTTCTTCTTTCTTTGACTTTCTCTTTCTTTCTTTCTTTCTTTCTTTCTTTTTTTACTGTTCCAGTCTTAACCACTGCCTAGCAACCCAATAAAGAAAAAAAATAAATGAATAACGAGCGTGTATTATTTATTTATAGTAACTGATGTTATCTAACAAAAAAAAGGAGTGAGCCTTGGTTTTTAGTTCTAATATGTGAAAAAGAAAAAAGAAAAGATACGTAACTTGATACAACGTAACTTATATTTTTTGGGCCTCGCAGATCCATTTCATAGGATTGAATAGCGAGTTCGATTCTTGTTAGATGCCCCATTAAACAAAACAAAACAAAAACTCGTAAAAAAGGCATTGTGTTAATTCAGCCTTTTGAGAGGTCGGGAAATTTGGTACTAATGCAGAATAGCACGGAACCACAACATTTTTTTTTTTTTTTGAGTCCAGATAAGCAAAAGATATCTAATTTAGGTACCACCAAAATAGGTCACGTGATCAGTTTTGGCCACATTGAAGGAAGAAATGTAAATATTTTAAAACTTTTTTTTTTCTTAAATCTCGCAAAAAAGAAATAACGAACAAGTTGTTACAAAGAAAAACACTTAATTCGAAGATCTAATTATCCCATTAAAAAAAAATACTCACCGTTATCTTGAAAAATAAGTAAAACAGTCCGTTTTTTTACAACATGGTCAGTTTCTTTATTGATATTTTTTTAACAGAATTATGTATTCATGATTCTTTTGCTAAAAAGCTCTCGCATTAAAACAGACGAAAAATGATTTTTACTTTTTTTCTATAAAGATAAGAGTTTAAATAATTAAATCAGAAGATTTTTATGCATGTTCATTTTTTCATATTTCCTAAAATAAAATGGGGGGCTGTTAGACCCTGTAAAAAAAATATTTCCCCTAATATATTTTAGGAAAATCTATTTTAGACATATTTACATCAAAATGTAAGTAATTATGGAAAATTTCATGAAAATCGAACCATTATTGAATTTTCATATCATTTTTTAAAAATTGGTTTTTACCTACATTAAATTTCAATTGATTTAACAGTGCAAAAATGTAAACATTGTTTTTCATTATTTTCATTATTTCGTAAGCTGAACATTTTTTTTTTAAATCATCAGGAGTTTTTTTTAATGTTTCTTCTTTCAATGGACAAACAAATTTCAAGATAATATTAACCTTTATGCAAGTTTCATTGTGTTAAATATGGGTTGGGGGTAAATTTCACAGGGAAAATTGGTGGTCATAAAAATCAAAATACAATAGGATTTTTAAATATCAAATGGCTATGGGGTGGGGGTTCTAGGGACTTCCAATTTGACGTGTCCCCCCCCTCCAATATTTAACACTATAAAACTTGCATAAAGGTTAATATTATCTTCAAAATCTTTGAGGTGTAACGCAGATTCACAAAAATATATGGTTCAAAGTTAACTGACCTGAAAACATGTAAGAGTTTTTAAATAAAATAACTGGTGCATTATATCTTTTATTCATTAATATATCGATATTGAAAATTTCATTAAATATGGTTAATTCCTTGATTTTTAGTATTTTTTTCTTTCGTCAGGGTGACATATGATGGTGGAATTTATGTCCGTTAAGTAGGATTTAACCTTTTTTTCTTTACAGAAATGTTTCTTCAGTCTGAATGTCACCTGGATGTTATTTGCACCTTAATTTTTAATATATAACATTTTTTTCTGTTATCTCGTAAATACTGCATGTTTAAAGATTGCATAGTAATTCATGAATTAGGCCAACTTTCTTTTTATTAAAACCAATGTTAAGAAAAATGGACCAAGACACCAGTAAGCACCCCAGGTGAGACCTAGATTCAAAAGGACATGTTATGCTTTTCACTGTTAAAATCCAGTTGTTTGTAAATAGACGATTTTAAGACGCACTTTTTTTAAAATTATAAAACTATAAATGAAAGGCACGTTTTTATATTAAAGACTTTTTTTTTTTTTTTTTTTTTTTTTTTTTACTTATTTCGTGTTGTTGTTAATTCAGTAGCAATTCTTTTTTAAATTATAAAACTTTTAATGTTAGACACGTTTAATATGGGAATAGTTAAAGCTATAAAAAGTATATTATAAGGTTATAATAATAACAGCTAACCCTAACCCCTAGCAAAATCTTTTTCAAGAAATACTTTTTAATATTAACTATCCGTAGAGGTACATGGAAAATAAATAAACATGTCTTTCATTTTAAGTTTTATTTAAAAATAAATATCAATATTAGTTTATCTTTAGTGCAAAATTAATTTTTTCATATAGGCTAACAACATGAATTCTTTTTTTTTTTTTAAATCAAAATCAAAAACTATTTTAGTATAAAAATGTTACTGGTTTTTATCGGCCAGCTGTTTTGTTTACTAACAACTGGTAAAAAGCAAAATTCAGTTCCTTTCAAAACGGATTTGGGGTGGTGTGCCTATTAGTGTCAAGGTCCAGAAAAATTAAGAAACAAAAATGAGTAGATCAGTCAAGAGAAATTTCTAGAAATACTTTTTCAGTTTGTATTTATTTAAGCATACAAACAGGCAGGATTTGGGAATAAAGTCATCACAAAAATTTACATGATTTAATAATTTCTTATAAATGAAAAAAAAAAAAAAAAAAAAAAAACAACTATTTTTTTATTGAAAAGAAAAAAAAAATAATTGCAGATCCTCAAAATCATAATAAAGTTTTACGAATTGCTATTCAAAATTATAAACTAAATAAAGGTAATTTATGAGGAAGTGCGTCCCGGTCTTCTGCCTAAGAAATTGCTACCCGGTGACTATTAAAGTAACATCCCCAGCTATGTCGTCTCAGATTTTCTTTTATTCATGTTTGTTTAATGTCTTGTTTTTAGTTTAAATAAACAAGAATTACGACAAAAAAGAAGCGACACCCCACAAATACATTTACATGTAGAAAATATCTATCTCCATTTGTTCTCAGATTTTCTTTTATTCATGTTTGTTTAATGTCTTGTTTTTAGTCTCAGATTTTCTTTTATTCATGTTTGTTTAATGTCTTGTTTTTAGTTTAAATAAACAAGAATTACGACAAAAAAGAAGCGACACCCCACAAATACATTTACTTGTAGAAAATATCTATCTCCATTTGTTCATATCTATCTATATTATTTTGTTTATCTATCTATCAGTCTATTCCAAACTATATATCCATCTCATATCTAAACAAGAATTACGACAAATTTCTATAAATGAACAAGAATTACGACAAAATTACGATTACGAAAATAAATAAGAATTACGCCAAAAAAGAGAGGCCCCCCCCCCTCTAAAATACATTTAACGCCTTAAGTTGGTTGTTTTCTTTCATGTAACACCGACATAGCTGGGGACGTTGTTTTAATAGTCACCGGGTAGCAATTTCTGAGGCAGGAGACCGGGACGCACTTCCTCATAAATTACCTAAATAAAGAATTTTGGTTATTTCCTAGTGGGGTAACATAATATTACAGGGTGACCTAGAAAAAACAGAACCCACAAATTTTGTAATAAAACTTAATTTTAATTTTGATTTTTAAAAGTTTAAACAGGGTTAGGGTTAGGGTTTAGGGTGAGTGACAAAAAAAAAAAAAACAGAACCCTAAACCCCAACCCTAAGCCCATTTAAACTTTTTTAAAAATTAGAATCAAAATTAAGTTTTATGACAAAATTTGTGGGTTCTGTTTTTTTCTGAGTCACCCAGTAATATCATGTTACTCAACTAGGAAATAACCAAAAATTTTTTTTAAATATTGAAATTAAATTCTTGATATTAATTTAAGCTCTTGAATTTGACAACAAAAATTTCATTAAAAATAACTTTTAAAAAAATCAAATTAACTGTCTTTTTTCAAATGCAAGAATTCAGGCATCTTTGCTGGAAATATCTAGAAAGGAATTTTCATGTGATCATTGTTTATTTGGATGAAGATGGAAAAGAATGTATAGCTCCAGGATATAAAATCTTCAACACCTAAAGTATACACGCATGCACGCACACATCCAGATGGAATTTTACTGGGATGATTTTTCAAATACTGTCACAGTGTCCATCGCCATTATGTTCTTTTGAGAACATTTGATTGGATGATTCAAAGGTCACATGAACAAGCTGTTTATTCATTCGCTAGTCAGGCATGATGGAAATAGATAGTCAATATTAACTCTACCAAAAATGGTCACTTTAAAAAAAAGTCTTACAATTAATATACAGAGGTTAATTCTTTAATACTAGAGATGATAGGAACAAAGAGTGATTGCTTAATCAACAAAAATTTATATATATATAAGTAAAAATATAACTGAAGACTTAGATTTTTTGCTTTATAGCCTATTTCAGGAAGCTTAGACAAAGTGTCTAACACCCCCAAATCATCAGATGCGAATGATAAATACTTTATTACTTTTAAGGCATTTGAAAACAGATTTTTTTTATTGTCCTGTGTTCCTCTAAAAAAAAAAAAAAAAAAAAAAAAAACTATGTCGTAAGGAAGATTTCTTCTCCGGATTTTTGGATTATATATTATATATATATATATATATATATATATATATATACACACACACATTATTCACTGTTGTATTTGGAGTCCTGTTCTCATTTTGGTTGTAACCATGATGCAACATTTTGGCCATTGTATCCTAACATTTTAGCCAGAACAACCAAGATGATGGTTGGTTGTTTGGCTTGTTTTGTTTAACGGCATATCAACCCTTCTTGGGTCATTTAATGCCAAATCCAGTCATTTTGATATCAGGTTGTTTACAGTATTTGCTGTTGCTTAAATAGTCACCCATCTAAGCGTTGAACAGACTCATCACTGGTTAACTTAGGTGTTAACTTAAAGAACCAGTGCTTTCATCATGACAACCATAAGCCCAATGGGGGGCACTAGTCTGTGTATATCTGCAAATATCAAATGTTAATTCTTCATCAAGAGTTTCAGACAAAAAGTATTTTTTTAATATTTTAAAGTTTAATTTTAACTTCCATATGATTTAAGATTATAATCACAAAAATAACAATGAAAATTTTTCAAATTAAATTAACTATTTCAAATATTTTTTGGTAGAGAATCAAAAAGCAAACAGACTCCTTTTGGACTAGTTATTTACTAAGCTTAGCTTGGTAAAAGGCCAGCAGAATATGGGCACCCAATGAGAATCAAACATTGTAAACTATTGCACCAGTTGAGGTATCTCCTTTTGGAGTAGTTTTTAATTGACAAAAAAAAAAAAAAAAAAAGCGTGCTTCAAAAAATGTATTTTTATTATCTTTAATCTAATTAGACGTGACCAAGATATTTTGGTAAAGTTAATATTGAACACAGAGATTATTTTGGTTACAAATAATGATGATGATGATGATGATGATGATTCTTCTTCTTTCTCTTCATCTCATATTCTTCTCTTCTGCGTGCTGATGTATAAAACTGAAAAAGAAAATGAATAAATAGATAAACATTTTTTTTAAATGGGAGATATTTTCTTGAAAAAAAAATTTTTTTTTAAATGGATATTTTCTTGAACAAAATAAATTTAAAAAATGGAGATATTTTCTTGAAAAAAGAAAATAATTTTTTACAATGGATGTTTTCTTGAAATAAAAAAAATAAAAAATGGAGAAATTTTCTTGAAATAAAAACAAACCAATTTTCAAATGGAACTTTTCAAAGAAAACATGAAACTACTAGTCATGGAATAAACCTAATAAGGTGAGGTTTTAATTGTTTTAAGTTTATCTATACATATATAAAGGGCAGTTGTGTGAATCTGTATGTCCGGAGGAAACTTCAAAAATAAAACAATTAACGACAAAGTATATATATATATATATACATTCACTATCACCAGGGCTTGGTTTTTGAGCAAAAATAATGAAGATTTTATTAATATTTGGGAAGATATTTAAAACTTAAAATTTGTATAGTAACAGAAGGTAATTGAAATATGATGTTGATTGATTGAATTAATCGCCTCATTTATATTGGGTTTTTTTTAATTGTAAATTATTGAATTAAAATTTCTTACTACATTGTTATATATTTACATGGGGATTTTATGGGGTATCCAGTGAGGATCTAATTTGTGATAAGTAATAAGAGATCTGCAAGACTAACTTTTAAAAAATCCCCCCCTCTATCCAGGCAACACCGGGTAGCCACTTCTAGTATATATATATGTGTGTGTATATATATTAAAAATGGATCCATTTTTAATAAATTTGCTCTACTTCGTATTGAGCACTTTGTATTTGTTATATCGCTGACTTAACCCCTGAATTTTGAACCTCCAACGATCGTGCCCATTTTCACCGGTAAGCCACCTTTTATCTTTATAAATACACAATATATATATATATATATATATATATATATATTATATATATATATACACACATACACACACACACACGCACACAGAAGTACCTTGACTTACAAGTTTAATTCATTCCGTTCTTAACTCAATTTCCTGATATATCAAATCAATTTTCCCATTGAAATAAATCAAAATGCCATTAATCCATTCCAGAACCAAAAAAACACACCCTAATTATTTTACTACATTCTTTTAATAAGAAAAATAGTATTGTATTGTATAAAAAACATAATAAAATAGAATATAATGAATTATTATATCAAACATAAATTTTGTAAATTCTAAAAAAAAAAATTGCCAAAGCACCATCATTTTTAAGGGGACCACCAAGGCAAGTTTTGCCAACCCCTCTCTCATGGATACTACCACTCCAGATCAGAGGAAAGCTGAGAACAATGAAGGGGTACTCCCAGATCTCCAGAACTGGAGTCTCACCATCAGCTGCAGTTTAGTGTCATAACCAAGTGTGGTATACTAAGACCCGGAAGCACCGGTTATAACATTGTTGTATGAAACGGAAGTACTGTTTCAGCCATCTTGTATTATTGTAAATAAAAGGCGGAAGTGGGTTCTTCTCGCAGTTAACGTCAACTGGGCTACACGTCTTATTATTCGCTAAGCGCGTTATAACAATTGGCAGACAAGGATTTGTTTCACTCAAGAAAATGCCATTACTCGGACATTTAGAAGAATTCTGTACGGAATCAGGAAATATATCAACCTATTTGGACCGAGTAGAACAGTTTTTTTATCGCAAACGATATTGGACATGAAAACCAAGTAAAATGCAAAGCCATATTACTGAGTACAATTGGAGAAAGGACCTACAGAGTCTTGGAGGATTTATGTACCCCTCAAAAACCAAGCGAGAAATCTCTGGGGGAAATTACCCAGTTGTTGTTGGAACATTTTAAGCTTAAAAAACTAATAGTGGCTGAAAGTTTTCGTTTCCATAATGTAAAACAAGAGGAGGGTGAGTCAATTTCAAAATTTCTTGTTCGCCTTAAACATTTGGCTTCTACATGCGAATTTGGGTCATTTTTAAAAAGAGCATTGCGTGATAAATTTGTGTGTGGATTAAGGGACGATAAAATTCAAGAAAAATTATTGTCCCAAGAGATGTCGTTAGAAGAAGCTGTTAAAATGGCCACAGCTATAGAATTAGCAATGAGTGACGTTGCACATATAAAGAAAAGAGAGACGGATGAAGTAAATAAAATGGGTTCCGAGTCTAACACAACTGAATTAAAAAAGAAAGAAAAAAGTTGTCTTGGTTGTGGTGGGAAATGGCATGAGAGTCATCCAGGAATTTCACGGATAAAGTCTCTTGCTCGTAGTCACATTTGGTGGCCTAAAATGGATGCAGATATTGAATTATGTGTGAGGAGTTGTGCCATGTGCCAAGATAGTGCAAATATGCCTCAGGCTAGTGCATTGCATCCCTGGGAATGGCCAGGAAGGCCTTGGTTCAGAGTGCACATGGATTATGCGGGCCCTATCCAGGGCAAGTGGATTCTAGTGATTGTCGACGCCCACAGTAAATATATAGATGCACATGTTGTGTCATCACCATCTTCTTCAGAAACAGAAAGGATGTTGAGACGCACGTTTGCCACACATGGGAGTCCACATGTGATTGTATCCGACAACGCTAGCAGTTTTACTAGTAAGGAATTTTCCAGGTTCTGTACCCTAAATGGCATTAAGCATGTTAGATGTGCGCCATACCACCCCTCCTCAAATGGACTGGCTGAGCGTGCAGTTCAAACCATTAAGAGTGGTCTTAAAAAAGTTACTGGAGATTTGGAAACACGATTATTGCGTGTATTAGCCCGATACCGGTTATTCCCGCAATCAACAACAGGTCAATCACCAGCAATGCTACTAATGGGCCGTCAGCCTCGATCTCGTCTGGACCTTGTGTATCCAGATTTATCTACCCAAGTCACCACGAAAATAGACGATACTAAAAGAACAACAGATAGATATCGTAGTGAAAGGATGTTCCATATTGGAGATAGTGTTAGTGTGGTGAATTTTCAAGGGAGGCCAAAAATGGTTGTTCGGAGTTTTAGAGGAGCAGCTTGGTCCACTGACTTTTAGAGTGCGATTGGAGGATGGTCGATTATGGAAAAGGCATGTGGATCATATTCGCGCGAATATTCCAACAGAACCTGTTGTGAGAGGTCCCGAAGAATCAAGGCAGCCTCAGGGGAGTCAGGAACAAACAGTTACAGGGCACTCAACAGCTTGTGCACAGCTTCCTGCACCCTACAGAGATAGCAGTTTTTCAACAACCGGTGACAGTTTGGAAGATGAACACCCCAGAACTCGCATGAGAACACGGTTTCAGAAACGCAAAGAGGAGGAAAGAAGGAACAATGCTGAGAATAAACCCGAAAGACAGCGCACCAACATTAAACCAGATACAAAAGGGAAACGACCCAGTACTAGCCCCTTAACTGGGGAAATTGCTGTTCAGGAGTCTCCAGAGGCTACAGATGATGATGATGTGACTATGTCCGAGAGTCGGACAATTCCTCCTATTAATGGGAGTTCCGGGGAGGGACCTATGGATGTTTCAAGCTAAGTGGGGAGGGATGTGGTATACTAAGACCCGGAAGCACCGGTTATAACATTGTTGTATGAAACGGAAGTACTGTTTCAGCCATCTTGTATTATTGTAAATAAAAGGCGGAAGTGGGTGAAGAACCCACTTCCGCCTTTCGCAGTTAACGTCAACTGGGCTACACGTCTTATTATTCGCTAAGCGCGTTATAACACCAAGACACCCTTTCAAATCTTGGACAAGGCTGGTTGCATTTCACAGTGCTTCAAAAAGGTCCAACTATTCTCCCTCCAACTATTGTTTAAAACCAATCTAGGAGAAGGAAAACTCTGAATCCATGCCATTAAAATAACTAGAAAGAATATGTACCCTCCAGGTGTAAGTATTTAAGTTTGGTTTGTTCTGCTTTACGGCATATCAGCCTCAGTGGGTCATTTAATGCCGATAAAGTTTGGAAATAAATCAATTCTTAATGGATACACAATTTTTTTTTATAAATACATTTTTCTATTTAACCCATAGATGAGAACCTAACAGGTACTACCACTTCAGGTCAGAGTGGACCAGGGAGCAATGGCGATGAAGAGGTGCTCCACATTCCTCAAAACTGGAACTTCACCATCAGATAGAGTTTAACGTCATTCCCAGGACATGTAGACCCTCAGTCACCATTTTCTAGCACCCATATGATAATAAGGGTTGGGGCTTGCCATAAGGGCAATAGGGTTTGGGCAATCATATAGGTGCTAGGGCTTGACGTGACCAGCCGATTGATTGGAAGGGGCCTCTCTGACCGCCCGTCTAGCCTAAATAAGGGCCAAAGTGGAGTATTGCAAGTCATGGACTGCTCAACCACCTGGGTTCTATTCTTAAGCATCATGGGTCGCCACCCACGGCCAACAGGTGGCCTCATTGGGGGAGTCTTACCCCTCTGCAGAGGTGTATACTAATGCCCCAGTCGACAGGGTGGGGAAAAATGCTGTTAAAATCAATTATTAACGTAACTAGAAAGAATACGTACCCTCCAGGTGTAAGTATTTAAGTTTTAATTTAATCTTAAATCAATGACCCAATGAGGATCATTTGCCATATTAGCTTTTATTATAAGAGATTTGGTGTCTGTCTGTAACCAAAACTATGTCACTGTTTATGTCACAATACCTCCAGATATTGTGTAAGTTTATCAATGAGTATTTAATTCATAGTAGGGTAGATTGGACTCTTTAAACTTAGACAACCAATCAAGGAAAATGAAAACAGTTAAATCCTACTTAACGGACATAAAATCTACCATCGTATGTCACCTCACAGAAAAAAAAGAATTACTATAAATCAAGGAATTAACCGAAATTAATGAAATTTTCAGTGTTGATATATTAATAAATAAACAATATTAAGAGTTTTCAAATAAATTAACTGTTGAATCACAACAGTTAATTTATTTGAAAACTCTTACATTTTTTCAGGTCAGTTAACTTTGAACCATGTATCTTTGAGGCGTACACAGATTCACAAACATATGTGGTTCAAAATTAATTGACCTGAAAAAATGTAAAAGTTTTTAAATAAAATAACTGGTGCATTATATTGTTTATTAATTAATGTATCAACACAGAAAATTTCATTAAATTCGGTTAATTCCTTCATTTTTAGTATTTTTTTTTCTTTCAGCGGGATGACATACGATGATGGAATTTATGTCCGTTAAATAGGATTTAACCATGAAAACACTTGTTAAGTTCTGGTTAAAAATTGACCTTATGTCACATCCTGCTCATGAGGAGAGGTTAGTAAGTACGTACCCAGGACACCCTTTTTAGTGTGTGTGTGTGTGGGGGGGTCAGCATATTCTAAGTTCTGCTGACAGTGTGTATAGATTTCAAGTCTGAAAATAAAATAAATGACCTTTATAGATTCCTTGATGAAGACTTACCATTATTTCCTCTTATAAAAGCATCTCCATATCTGTTCTTTAATTGGCCGTTCACATATTCTTCGGTCTGCTCCAGGGCAATGTTCATGTAACCATCTAAACAGGCAAGGACACCTACAACAAGAAAGATCAGAATTAATGCTATTCTTAGAAAATGAATTGGGTTATTTCCTATAAGTCTAACATAAACAAAGGGGAACCACTCTTGACTAATAAATTTATTTATTTATTTTCCCATTAAACTAACCCTAAACCCTAACTTCTTTTTTCCTAGTAGATCAATAAATAAATAAATAATTTATCAGTCAAGAGTGGTTCCCCTTTAATCATGTTAGACTTATAGAAAATAAACATGAAATCATAGTTGGTGTCTATCATCCTTTTTCAATGTGACATCTATCTATCTATCTATCTATACATATATTAGATATTATGGATTCAATATCTCGTTACTATTAGTTTTATGCTTACTGCAATCATCAGATGAGACAGTCAAAATGTTGAGGTTTTGATATTTTTAAAAACAGTGGTTTGTTTAGCGTTTATATAAATGTGAAGCATGTTCACGCAATGGAATCTTATACCACTAAAGTTTTTTTTTTTAAACTGTTGTTTGCTTAGCATTTATATAAACGCTAAACAAACCACCGTTTTTTTTTAATATCAAAACCTTAATATTTTGACAGGTCTCGTCTGATGATTGCAGTAAGCATGAAACTAATACCAACGAGATATTAAATCCATATCTAATATTTGATTGTAAATCTGCTCTGCTATTTTAGCATTGAGCACCTTTATATGCCAATACTTTTCTCATTCATTATCTATCTATTACATATATAAAGGGCAGTTGTGTGAATCTGTATGTCTGGAGGAAACTTCGAAAATAAAACAACTAACAACAAAATAAATATATATACACATTAAATATCACCAGGGCTTGGTTTTTGAGCAAAAATAACGAAGATTTGATTTATATTTGGTAAGATAATTAAAAAATAAAATTCAAATGATAACAGTATGGAGTTTTTTTTTAATTTAATATTTTATATAGTATACATTAACATTTCTTTTCAGAGTAGCTGGATCAATGCAAGGTCTATTTTTTTTTTTTTTTTTTTTTTTTTTTACATAGGGATTTAAATGAGGCATCCCACGAGGATTCAACTCAAGATTCATTAATAATGGATCTGCAGGACTAACTTAAAAATCCCTCTCTACCCAGGCAATGCCCGGTAGCTGCTGCTAGTACATATATAAAGGGCAGTTGTGTGAATCTGTATGTCTGGAGGAAACTTCGAAAATAAAACAATTAACGACAAAGTAAATATACATATACATTAAATATCACCAGGGTTTGGTTTTTGAGCAAAGATAATGAAGATTTGATTTATATTACCGAATACATTTAAAAATTAAATAACATTATTGAATAACATTAATCGGCCATTGTCAGCGTTTCTTGCTAAAAGTAAACAAATGAAATGAATAACAGATACTCGATTAATTTTTACTTTTCATTTTTTTCATATTAAATCTAAATTTTTACTGATTCAAAGTAATTATGCTTAATTCTTTTGCTGTAACTGTTTTTGTTTTGTTTTTCATTTTTTTTTTTTTTTTTTAAATACTTACCTCGGTAATCCACGCCTGAGTTTAATTTTACAACAACTGGACGACCAATGATTTGTTTCAAGAAGTCACTTGGGGTCTGTTTACGGCCAGACATTCTGTTGGAATATGAAAATAATATCAAGTTATAATTAAAAATAACAAAGATTTTACAATGTTTATTGCTTCAAACAGAAGAAATATGTATTTATTTTTATTAAATGAAACATTGTCAAACATTATTTCTTTCATTTTAATTTTAATTTTTGCTAAATAATATTAGTTGTAATATTATCTTTCATTTTTTATAAGATGAAGTATTGTAAACCATTGTAAGATTCAAAGTGATAATACTTGAAGATAAACTCCGGCAAAGGTTGATAGACAAAACATTTTATATACAGCACAGAATAAACAGGGTACATAATACATAGAGGTGTACATGAACATACATTCATAAGTAATACAAAGTTACATGTAAAAGGATAAACATAAAAGCAACAGACATGAGACTAGGAATAGTCCATGCTATATGAATCACTTACAGTTATGTTGAGATGTTAAAAATCAAATTTTTTAGCGTTTATATGAAGCATTTTTCACGCGATGGGAAATGTAAAGCTAAAAATTGTTTTTTTTAAACTGTGGCTTGTTTAACGTTTATGTGACGTGGATTGTGTTCACGTGATGTAATGTCATGACGTTAAATTTGTATTTAAAAAACATTATAATCAATCAAACTTGCAATGTTTTTTTTGTGATGTACACAAGACAAATTAATATTTGGTTTAGTTAGCAATTAAATAAAGTAGAAAAATATTTTGATTTTTAATTATTTGGTTTTAGTATTCACGGTTGTATGATATATCTTTTTTCGAGTACGATTTAATATATTTCTTTTCTTTTGATCTAAAGTATTTTGTATCCCTTTGTTTTCATTGGAGATATGGGTTTAAGGGTTAGCTTAAAAATTTCTAAGTATTTGGTTTTAGTATTCACAGTTGTATGATATATCTTTTTTCGAGTACGACTTAATATATTTCTTTTCTTTTGATCTAAAGTATTTTGTATCCCTTTGTTTTCATTGGAGATATGGGTTTAAGGGTTAGCTTAAAAATTTCTAAGTATTTGGTTTTAGTATTCACGGTTGTATGATATATCTTTTTTTGAGTACGACTTAATATATTTCTTTTCTTTTGATCTAAAGTATTTTGTATCCCTTTGTTTTCATTGGAGATATGGGTTTAAGGGTTAGCTTAAAAAATTTCTAAGTATTTGGTTTTAGTATTCACAGTTGTATGATATATCTTTTTTCGAGTATGACTTAATATATTTCTTTTCTTTTGATCTAAAGTATTTTGTATCCCTTTGTTTTCATTGGAGATATGGGTTTAAGGGTTAGCTTAAAAATTTCTAAGTATTTGGTTTTAGTATTCACAGATGTAACATATATCTTTTTTCGAGTTTTTTTATTAACCAAATCCAGAATTTTTAAAGTTTGCTTAATGGTTTGTTTGATTAAACATATATATATATATATATATATATAATCCAAAAGTCCAGAGAAGAAATCTTCCTTATGACACAAGAGTTTTATTTAAAAAACCTGTCGCAGTTTGAGAGCTCAATGTATGCTCTTAAAGTTAGAGTCACAGAGCAAATATATAAGTAAAGAAATAATAAAACACTTAGAGATTTAGCATTATAGTCTATTTCAGGGAGCTTAGACAAAGTGTCTAACTCTCCCGACTCATCAGATTCGAATGATGAGTCGGGAGAGTTAGACACTTTGTCTAAGCTCCCTGAAATAGACAATAATGCTAATCCTCTAAGTCTTTTTTTATTTCTTTACTTATATATATATATATATATATATATATATATAATATATATATATATCAAGCCACACTGATGAGAAGTAAACTTCGAAACACGTGTCTGTGGATGACTGATATATATGCTCCCAACTCCATGGGTGAGCACTCTAGGGGGGACATTAACTGAAATTTCACCATTTAGCGTAAGCCGATACTCGCCTGTTTACAGACTTGAGTCCTCTGGTGATTGTAAAAACATTCCCCGTAGGGATGTATCAATTAATTGTTCACCCAGGACTGACAGCCGCAAGGAGCTTGGCAGACGAAAATTCTGTCGGGTTTCAATCCCAGTTAGAAGTAGCTGTTAAAAAGGCAAGCCACTGGTGAGAAGTAAACTTCGAAACACGTGTCTGTGGATGACTCATAATATATATATATATATATATATATATATATATATATATAAAATACTGGAGCAATGAAATAAGTAAATAATAATTACTTTTTCGAAAACAATACAACTGCATGCTTTAACACAAAAATATCATAAAATGTGTTCTTAATAACAATTAAGTTCATTTCAGATAATTTTATGCTAGGAATTTAGCCAACTGACTTTCACTTTGAAACAAGCCGGTGGCCATTTTAAAAGTCTCCGTGCGAAATACACAAATCTTAGAAACTTTTTGAAAACAATACAACTGCATGCTTTAACACAAAAATATCATAAAATGTGTTCTTAATAATAATAAAGTTCATTTCAGATAATGCGCGCACAATTTTATACTAGGAATTTAGCCAACTAAAGGTGAAAATTCCCGTAATAAATATATAGCAATATAAAACTTTTCAATTTTTTAAAATGGTTGGTTGGCAGCCTTCCGTCTACGAGAGACGATGGAGCAGTGTCAAAGTTTTTTTTTAACTACATAGCCGCGGCAAGTTTGCCCGTGCAGCAAATCCACACTGCCACTGTGATCTAAAGGAAAGGTAAGGTACCAATGTGGTTTGGAAATGGTAGTGTCACAGGAGTTAATGGGTAGCACTGGATTTCAGCATCACACCACCTTTAGGGACTCCGACTCCTGATTTGTTTTCGGGGTTTTCTCCCCTAGTCTTTCATTGAAAGGCAGCAGAGGTTTTGTGTCGGACTTTTCCTTGACTTTGGTGGGTTGCCGACCAAGGCTAAGGAGCCCTTTTTAACCCATTTGGGGATTTATGCGGGTAGCAGGTATCGCAATCTTACTGCTATTGGTGTTCCTCAGTAAAGAAATGAGATTAGGGATACGGTATATTTTGCATTTGTGTATCAGATAAGCAACAGTACCTTCAGGTCAGGTTTGTTTTGTTTTTTTTGTTTGTTTTTTTTTTTGGGGGGGGGTATAGGTAAATCCACTAGAGGCGTTAAGATGGTTCTAATGTTTGCTGTGTTTATGTTTTTTTTAAAATAAAATAAGCTATTCATTATAAAATTAAGTCATTGATTAATAATTTGGTGAAAATTTCTTTAAAATTGGTCAATTCACCAATTCTTGGTAATTGTTTTTTTAAATTAGGATTTTTTTTTAAATGCATTATCTCCCTTTGTTACTTTTGCCCATGGCTATAAAAATACATAAACACAAAAAAAATATATATATTATTCATTACCATTATATAATTATTTTCATCTATACAGCAAATAATCGGTTCAAAGGAAATAAGAGGGGATATTTAAAAAAAACTTTTTCAACGTTTAACTCGTCACTTTTAACCTGACTTTTTCTATTATTTAATAATTTGATAAAACTTAAAAGGATAAAGTAAAAATCTTTAAAATAATGTTGTCTTGTTTTGTTTTTCATTTACGGGCAAATAAATACGGTAAAACTTGTTTTTAAAGAAATGATATTGTTTTAAGATACTAAACACACGTGTTTAGTCTAACATAAAAACGGAAAGAAATTTATTTCTTAGCAAATAAAATATACAAATAAGAACAAAAAAAGACTAAAAATTAAATTTCCATATTTTTAATTAATTATCTATTAAAGGTATCTGATAGTTGAAATAAAATTTGATTTTTATTAAATGAAAAAAAAATCACTTTTTTTTTTATTTCTCTCGGTAAAGAATCTGATATAGAAAATAAATTAATTAGTTGATTTAACTTAAAAATAAATTAAATACAATAAGTTCTCCAGAGTTTTGTTTCATTACATGAAATTAATTATTTATTTAGTGAACAATACTGTCCTTTTATAAGTTTTTTGTTGCATTTTTGTTTTAATTTTATTTGATAATTATTTGAAACGGTAGTAAAATCAATGGAAATTACGAGCTAGATTTTACAAATCTTCTGGGAAAAAAAAGGAGGCGAATAAAGGATTTTCTTGAGCTGTATTTAAATAATATAAATGAATTTAAAGTATAATGCTGTATCTTATTTATAATAAATCTTACCTGAAAATTAAAAGTGAATATAAACCTTGTTGGTACTGGAGGAAGAAAAAAACGTCAAGTAACAAATTGTGGTTACCGCCGGTTTACTGTCGTTGAATATTACCGACAAACGTGAAGGTTGTTTAAAAAATTAAAAATTGGAAATCGGGTTACTGAAACGAACAGAACGAGATTTGGCTGTCTATTTTATCTTATTTTAAAGTTGTTGTTTTGGGGTGTTTTGTTGTTGTTGTTGTTGTTTTTAATTTAATCATTAATAAATTATCGAAATAAAATTATCTTATGTAGAAGAAAGGATCGACGTGAATCCAAATCTCAACTGAGACAGTTTGTGATAATTTTGTGCTAGTTCTCTGGGGGCATGAATACATATTTTCTCCTCATTCCAAGGCAGACTGAGCTTTATTTGGCAGCTAATCTAGGAGAAGGACACACCTGAATTCAAACGTTTCCTGGCCTCGTGGTCGTACTTACTCATAAGAAAGGCTTTGAGAATAAACCCTATTTAGCCACCAGTCTAGGAGAAAAACGTGGGGATTAAAATAAAATTGAAATAAAAAAATAACAAACTCCCATGAGCCTTTAGACCAGAAGAACCATCCGAGCATGTGCAGGAAAAAGGACCTCACTTCCAGCCCCAAGATAATCGCTCAGTTATTCTGATTTAAACCTTAACTGGGACGAAACACTACTACTGGGCAGGAAGATATTTCCTTACAACGTGGTGGCTATGACCCATGAATAAAGCCTAAATACTAAAACTACCTTTTGTCTTTGTCTCTTCCTTTTCTTTCCTTGAATTCTTTTTCAGCACGACCATCATAATATATATGTATATACACACACACATATATATATATATATATATATATATATATATATATATATATATATATATGCGTTCCTAATGATTCAAAAATATTGCGTTCCTAATGATTCAAAAAATATTCTTTTTTTTTTTTTTTTTCGAACATTTAAAATTCTGTTCTTGTCTCCAACGATTTTATCTCTACTCAAAAAATTAAAAAAATCACTCTGATGAAGGTCGTAAAAAATCTCTCTGTGTACGGAATATTTTATACATTTTTCCTATTATTATTATTATCATCATTTCCACCCCATCTGGTTATTTTAATAATAATAATAACGTAAATCCGTATACATTTTGATAAACAGACCGAAACACATGTGTAAGTCATATCGATTAAAAGTGATATCGATAAAATTCATTTTTATCCATCTACATTTCTTTTCTTTACTCATTTTTTCCTCATATTGTCGGATTCAATTCTTACACACATATATATATATTGGTAATTGCAACAAACACATAATACGGTCACTTATATTAAGACAGAAAAACAAATAACTCATAAATTCAACAAGTAATATGTGTATTAAAACAAATCATTACAGTAGTCAAAATACTGATCAAGTCCTGCAGAATTTTTTTTTTTTAAGTCCATGTAATAAGAAAAAGAAAGTGTTGAGTTAACTCCAAATAAGAAAGAAAGGGTTATGCTCAATATATCAGCAGAGAAGTAACTTTTAGAGAGAGAAAGATATAGCTTGTAATATCTTCAGCAGTAGGCAAATATTTCGGAGTTGAGCGACATGGACTAATTAGGCATAAGTTTGTCTTCTGAACTGTTCTTTGAAAACCTTCGCTTTTTTATAGGACTCCCTAGGATCGAAATTGTTTTTTTTTTTTCTAAAACTTCTTTTTTTTTTTAGGCATGAACGCTTCTGATTGGTTGAAAACTATCATTTTTAATATTTTTTTTTTTTTCATTCTACCTGCACTGATCCTATGCGCAGACTTCTTATTTTCGTCATTTTATTTCTGCTTGCAAAGTGTTAACTTCCGGCTCACCACATGGTTATACCCACACATGGAAAGTGCTTACAGTCAAGTCACATTGAAAGCACTGGTTCCTGCTAGGTCAATGAAGTTAAGCAGCAATGAGCCTGTTCAATACTTAGCAATACTTAAGCAACAGCAGGTACTGTAAAAGACCAGTCTGGAAGAAGGAGAATTCTGAAATCAAACCTTCACTGCCTTGTGGTCATACTCACTCATAGGAATATGTGGGGATAAAAAAATACGAAAATGAAAATAAAATTAATATAAAATTAAAAAAACAACAAACTCCTATTTCACCAGAAATACCATCTGCGCATGTCTGACAAAAAGGTCTGACTCCCTACCCAAAATGGATACCTCGGCCATTCGAACTGAGGCCGTAATTGGTTCTAGTTGGTCCTATTAGCCAGAGAGATTTTCCCTTACTACGGGCCACTATGACCTGCTCAATAAAGCCTAAGTCATAAACCCACCTTCTGCCTTTGTCTCTTTCCTTTCTCGTGCCCTTTTTTTCCTAAGTTCCATTTCAGTGTGTTGAGTTGTCTTCCCTTGCCCAGAAGAGTTATCTTCCCTCTGGGTTCCCGTTTTTACCACCAGGGTTTTTTTTCTTTTTTTTTTTTTTTTTTTTGTATTTAAGCGCCTCTTTCTTCTCTGGGAACTCACACACACAGGTTAGACGTTTATGTCTACACCTTCTCGTGTCGGGGCTTCGGCCCCCATTACAGCCACTAGTAAGTGACTTTAGTCGATGGGCTTTCCATAGCTGTCCATTACTTCTATATGTACATTTAGGTATCTATTTTTATACCTCCTTATTGTATCTCTATTCATGAATGTGTCCTTTTTTATATCTTCTTTGTATTTTTGTTATATGTATCATTTCCATGTGCTTGTAGTAAAGTCCTTGTGTATGTCTAACACTCGTGTCGGAGTTGTTTTGTTCAACCAATTATAACATTATTATAACCTTGAACCTTACAAGTATATGTACCAGCCCAAAAGAACCAAGTTTTATACAAGATACCACCACCAACGAACATAACTTGGCCCCATAAAAGTCTTTGGGAGTAAAACCTGCATATTGGTGTTTGTTTTTTGTTGTTGCTTTTTTTTGTTGTTGTTGTTTTGTTTTGTTTTTTTTTTTTTTTTTCTTGTTTTTTTGTTTTGTTTTTGTTGTTGTTTTTTTTAATAAGACAAGGTTTTTAAATAATTAACTGCTGCAGAAACAAATGTCATTTCGATCATGAAATGGAAAATTCCCTTTCCGGGTTTAAGATGGGTTACCAAGGCTGCCATTAGCAGAGACAACACAAGTCTTATATTTTATATGATCACATTTTTTATTCAGATCCAGACTTTCCCAATCACGGCGGAGTTGAAGCAGAGACGATACTTAGATCATGGCATTTCTCACTTAACTAACTGACTAAGCTCAGAGCTTTTTTCCCCAGTGTGTAACCGGGAAAAAAGGTCACCAATAGGTTATTACCTATCAATCATCTAACCCTACGGATTTTGAATTTCAAAGACTTTTAATTCAAAATCTAACTCTACACTAACCATCCAAAAATGATGGTTTATCAATACACGACATTATATCATTTATTTTAATGTGATCCATGTGTAGGAGTTATTTTCGTATTTGCCTGGGGAGTTGTTGTCTGCCCGTTTAGTGTCGCTGGTTCCCGCTAGGGGCCTTGTGTATTTAAGCGGCTGATTTGAACTTCTCTTCCTCTCTTTGCCTGCTGCTCGACCTACGACACAATGAGGTAGTCTTATGACATATTACTTATGTATGTATGTATTATGTACCCTGTTTATTCTTGTGCTGTTATATAAGACGTTTTGTCCCTCAACCTGTGTCGGGGTTTGTTTGCGTTCCAACGAGTTATGACATTGTCATAACCTTTGAATCTTACACATGCAAGAAACATTCATTATAGTCCTGGGGCAATTATTCTCAAATACATTCAATTTCCTGGTTGGTTGGTTGGTTGGTTGGGTTTTATGGCATGTCAACCATTGGGTTATTTAACAGAAAAATTAAGTAAGCGTATTATTTCTGTCGGAAAGGAAAGAACAAGGCAAATATAATTGTATATATTTATTTGGGTTAACAATTTATTGGGTGCAAATTAGTAAGAATTCACAAGTGGGACCATGTGACCTTTAGGCACCCCTTTTGCTTTGCTGATTTATAAGTACATTTTTTTCATTTACACCGTCAACATCTGGTTGTTTGTTAGGGGTTAGGGTTAGGGGTTAGGGGTTAGCTTTATAATTTTTTTTAAAACTCTAAAAATCGTCTGTTAATAAACAACCAGATGTTGACGGTGTAAATGAAAAAAATGTACTTATGAATCAGCAAAGCAAAAGGGGTGCCTAAAGGTCATATGGTCCCACAAGTGTGTAAATGTGTAAGAGTTTAAAGTTCATAGAAGTTTTGCTAAACTTATTCGCTCAGTGGGTTGAGAACATATACAAAGTGACAAGTGTTTTACTTAGCTTTGGTTGTTGGAGAATATGTATTTGAAGTGGGTTCGTTTTGTCTGTTTCTTGTAGAATGTAATCGTCGCTGCTGCTTCTGCTCGTTGACTTTAGCCACAGTCATGTTAGTCAAAGTTGTTTGCTGAATAATTCAAAAGAATATTATCTCGTCCTTTTCTAAACTTTCTTTCTCGTGGTTTTAATTATGTTTTGGTACGAATTACACCCTTAGTTCGATACCGGCCCTCGCCAACTCAGCGTATGAGTAGCACAGGGATCTGTGCGGTAAAGTAAGGAGCTGGTGCTAGGTGTGGCGCTCCAACTCAGATGCACAAACAATCTCCTTGGTCTTGCGCTATTGAAATGGGGATAGACTCCACGCTGATTCGGCTGATACCGACTTTAGGCCACCCCGACGACATCCTTAGTATTTTTTACATCCTTAGTATTTTTTATCCAGTTTACTTTAGGGCTTTGGGGATATCTGTTGGATTTAGAATGTTTTCTAAAACTTATTCGCAGGGAGGATAGACAGCCTTTCATAAAAAATAATGAAACATACGATAAAAACATATGAGGCTGTTCTAAGTATTTCTAGGGTCTCTGCCCTCCACCTTTCCGATGCCCACTTCCGGGCTCGATTCAGGGGCAGATAACCCAAATTTTCCATATATTTTATGCTGAATACATTTTGTTTTATTCATTCTTAGTTGAGTACTGTTGTTATCTTTGCAGGTAGGGACACTAACAGGTACTACCACTCCAGTTCAGTTGGTTGGCTGGTTGTTTTATGGCATATCAATCCTTTTTGGGTTATTTAATGCCTAATCAAGTAATTTTGATATATAGTTTCTTACAGTACATGCTGTTGCTTAAATGGTCACCCATCTAAATATTGAACAAGCTTGTCACTACTTAACTTCAGTGATCTAGTGCTTTCAACGTGACCTGTCCGTAAATCCCCAGAGCTTCAGAATTGGAACCTCACCAGTTTAACTTCATACCCTGGGTATTAAACTGGCTGTGGGTGGTAACCTGTAATGCTGGTGGCTGAGCAGTCCATGATAAGCAATACTCCACTTTGGCCCTTATTTGGGCTAGGCAGGCAGTCGGAGAGGCTCCTCTGACCAATCAGCTGGTCACGCCAAGCCCTAGCACCTATATGATTGTCCCGACCATATTGCCCTTATGACAAACCCCCAACCCTTTTTATCATATATGTGCTAAAAGACAGTGGCTGAGTGTCTATCGGAAAACCGATAGTAGAATTATCTTCCCCTGCCGCTAGGGGGTGAATCGCCAACATACGATGTTGGCGGCAAAACCAAACCCCATCATTTATCTGAAGGCTGTCGACCTAAGTAGTCACCTTAACGAGGGCTCCATCCACCGCCCACTTCAAAGGGTAGTTAACTAGGCGAGTCGCTCAAAAAAGCACTCCCCAACACTGTACTTATCGGACGAGAAACGACCTGGACGGACGCGTCTCAACAGTACTCCAAAACGACGGTTAGTAGAAATCCTTTCTAGAGCCATTTCACCAACGAACTGTTAATTTCACCTCTCAAGATAAGTCTGGTAGCAAAGCGAACAAATTTGCAGCAATTTTTGTACCTTTATAATACAAGTGTTTTAATTCCATTGTGTTGTTTGTCTTCTTTCATCCGAAATAATTGCCAACCACCGGGAGAATAAGAGCTCCCTACGAACCCCGTAATTCCTTTTAATCGCAAATTTGTTGATTAAGAGGAATTACGGGGTTCGTAGGGAGCTTTTATTCTCCCGGTGGTTGGCAATTATTTTGGATGACAGAAGACAAACAACACAATGGAATTAAAACACTTGTATTATAAAGGTACAAAGATTGCTGCAAATTTGTTCGCTTTGCTACCAGACTTATCTTGAGAGGTGAAATTAACAGTTCATTTGTGAATTAGCGCTAGAAAGGGATTTCTACTTGCCGTTGTTTGGATTGCTGTTGATACGTCTCTCCGGGTGAAAGTTCTTAGGATAAGTAAAGTGTTTGGGAGTGCTTTTTTTTTTTTTGAGCGACTCGCCTGGTTCTGCCTTTTTAAGTGGGCGTTGGACGGATCCCTTGTTAAGGTGACTCTTCAGGTCGACAGCCTTTAGATAAGTGATGGGGTTTGGTTTTGCCGCCAACATCGTAAGTTGGCGATTCATCCCCTAGCGGCAGTGGAAGATAATTCTACTATCGGTTTTCCGATATGTCTTAGTGTCCTGGTTATGATGTTAAACTGCATCTAATAGTGAAGTTCCAATTCTGGAAATCTGGGAGGTGTGGGGTGCCCCTTCGTCGACATTGCTTCCAGGTTCACCCTGATCCGGAGTGGGTGAACCTGTTAGGGTCCCAACTACAGGTGGAATAGAAGAAAATAAGTTAACAAAAATATGTTTTTAAAAATTTGAGTTCAAAAAAAGAATTTTCAATATCAACCAAGAATGAATAGAACGAAACGTCTTTGGCATAAAATAACCCAATAAGGGTTGACATACCATAAAATCCAAAAAAAGAAAAAAATACCTATCTTCTTAGCAAACAGTGATTTAGGGAACTTTCACATTAAGTATGATTTGCCGGACCATATGACCTTTAGGCACCCCTTCCGAGATCTCGACTCACAAGTAAACTTTTCTCATTTACACCGTAAAAATCCGGTTGTTGGTTAGGGTTAGTTTTATAATTAAAAAAAAAAAACTAAAAATCATCTGATAATAATTAACCGGATTTTGATGGTGTAAATGGAAAAATCTCCCCAAGAATCGAGATCGCAAAAGGGGTGCCTAAAGGTCATAGGGTCCAATTTGACTGTAAATCATGGTACAATTTGCTGAAAATAAATATTTTTAGAAGGAACATTTTTCAACTCTTCCAATTAGGTAGATTGTGAATTCAGGGACGTAAATTTTAACCATAATCTACCGGACAGATGTTAATGGAATATGAAATAAAGTCTAATGTATATATTTTTATTTCTGAACTGAAATTTTCCGAGTATTTAATGACATTTCTATTTCAGGGTAACAAAAAAAAAAAAAAAAAACTTGAAACAGTCCACATTTGCAGTTCTGAGGTGAAAAAAGTGTATTACTGAATCACTACGCAACAACTTTAACATCAATTAATGTTGTCGTTTAATTTTTTTTTTAAACTACTAAATGAATAACGTATTAAATTTTGTTTTCCTTAGGGTTTGATTTTTATTAAAAGTATTAATCCCGGTGAGAAATTAGAAATAATTGAACTTCATTTCATATTCCACTAACATCTATCCACTAGACAATAGTAAAAAAATTATGCTCCTGAATTCACAGTTTACCTGTTGTTACTATGTAGCAATAACGTTCTAGAAATACTTGAAAAAAAAAAAAAACATTAAAGTTAACCGAAACGAAACTTCCGTTTTAGATTTTGGCACGCACCCATCAGAGACGGAAGTGAATTATCTCCCTTTATTTTTTTCGTAGAGTAGCAGAATACAATAATGTCTGCTTCTCATGCTTACGCCGCCAGCCCGAGGCTGGCAAACATGTGGTTTAAGATAATGCAGAGTAACTCCAAAGTTACAAAACAATTCCACTCAGCCTTGGCCCCTTCTTGCATGGACAAGAAAGCCACCTCGCTGACACAACGTCCCGCCGGCGATTCATTAAAAACAAGGGAACACGGTCTTCTCTCGACCTGTAACGATCAACTCCATATGATCACCTCGGGTCAAAACAAACGTTTGTTAAGTAACGATGGATCGTCGTCTTCTTCATCTTCTTCCTCGTTTCACGATCAGAACAAGAATACATTTACCTGTTGGAAGTGTGGTAAGAAAAGAGATTCTGACAAGGAGATCTTTTTCTGTTTTTGTGGAGCCATTCTGCCCCCGTCGGATACGCCAAATTATTTTGACTTGCTAGGAATGAAGCAGACATTTGAATTGGATACGGATGTCCTTACCAAAAAATACAAGGACTTGCAAAGGATTCTCCACCCGGATAAGTTTAGCCAAAAATCCCAGGTAATAATAATAATTAACTAAAAATAATATTTTTCTATTTTATTCGTTAGTTCGTATTGTTGTTTATCTGGTTGTCTTTTAATATAATTTAATTTTTTTTTTTTCACTTTCATAATTTTATTTTTAGAGTTAGTCATACAATTAAAATCATTGACCCATAAAAGTAAATTTAGCGAAAAAATTCCAGGTAAAAATACTTGTT
The DNA here is from genome assembly GCA_023376005.1 of Doryteuthis pealeii. Taxonomy (NCBI): domain Eukaryota; kingdom Metazoa; phylum Mollusca; class Cephalopoda; order Myopsida; family Loliginidae; genus Doryteuthis; species Doryteuthis pealeii. The sequence goes on along the minus strand of CM042162.1, from coordinate 24,846,081 downwards.
TAAAATAACAACAATAATAATAATAATATAATAATAATAATAATAATATAATAATTGATAATAATTAATAAAAAATGCACCCAAAAGAAAAGACTAACAAAAATTTAGCACCCAAGTTGCTGAAAAAAATTAATTAATAATTGATAATAAATAAATAATTGTTAAAAAAATAGATTTTAATTTTATTTCTTAGTTCGTATTGCTCTTCTTTTATCAGGTTGTCTTAAAAAAAATTTTTTTTCTTTCTCTTTTTTTTCTTTTCACTTGCATAATTTTATTTCTAGTCATAGAATTAAAATCATTGACCCATAAAAGTACTCGTATTCAATTTTAGGATTCATTGATGGTTTTTTATTATTGTTTTTTTTTGTTTGTTTTTTTTTTTTTTTTTTTTAGCTCAATAAAAGAAACTAAAGAAATGTTAGTATTTTTTAAAGCAATAAATATTAGATTTGTCTGTATTCGCAAACTTAAATATATATTTAAAAAATATAGTCTATCATTCATTATTAATATTTTTGTTCTTTTTTTTCTTTCTCTCTGTGTCGTTAAATTTTAAGTCAACGTGTAGATTTTTTTCTCCTTTTTGTTAATCTGTTCTTTCTTTCAAACTAAAAAAGAAAGAATCTAAAAGTGAAAGTGTTTATAAAATCTTCTTAGAAATTGGCCACTTTCTTCCAAGTAATTGATGCAATATACTATATTGAATATAATGTCTTTTTAAAAAAAAGTTGATATTTCGTAAACTTGACCAATTCTCATTCAAATGATCTCAGATTTTAACGTGTAGAAACAACTCAAAATTCTGTTTAATGCTTTTATATTTTATTCTTTTCAGTTATAGAAATTCCATTCATTGTAAAAATAAAAGGTGTTTATTAAGTAAAATTTCAGTAATATTTAATAAATATGTATTTAAAGTAACCCCTTACTTATTTATAGTAGAAATAAGTAAGGGGTTACGTAAGGGTCGATCATTAAAAAAAAGAAAAATATCATTACATATGCAATTTATTTTTAATACAATTTATACATTAAAAATCGTCCAAATTTCTACGAAAAGTTAAATCGAATATATTTTGATTTATCGTATTCAATAATGGTTTTAAAATAGTTTTAAAATACTTATAGACATTTCTATGTTACTACTTATCATTTTAGACAAAAGTTTGACCTTAAATAATAGATTTAATTAATTTTAATTAGTTTTTAAAAAGCTAGCAGCCGACAAATTTGGGTATTTCTAGTGTTTAAACATTAAACATTGAATTTTTAATTGTTCCTACATATGCTGTTAAAATTTGATCATTTTAACGAAATTATGCAATGTACATATCAAATGATATCACTTCTTTTAAAGACCCTGTATTTAATATTTCAAATGTTTTATCATTTTCAATTATTTCCTTTCTAAAGTTGAATTTCCCTCATTTTTTTTCCGGAAAAAAACAAAAACATTCATTATTTCACCATAATAATTGAAACCTCATAATGATAATGCACCCACGTGGAATTTTCATTAGCATTTTGATTTTTTTAATTACCCTACGAATGTCATTTAAATCGGAAAATTGACATTTCAATTACTTCCTATTTTCTTTAAATCTCTAAATTCTTTAACAACTTAAAAAGGATTTAAATGACATTGTTATTGTACAATTTTAAAATCTTTAAATAGGCACCACCAATTGTGACATCATAGACGTGTTTTACAAAATCAATTTAACCCCCCTGATTGAAAAGAAATAAAAAATTAGGGAATTATCCAATTTAATGAAAATTTCTGTGTTGATTTACCAATGAATGAATTTTATATGCATGAAATTCAAAATTGGTCATTTTTACTATTGTCGGCGGGGCCTAGAATAACGCCGACTATATCCCCTGCAGAAGGGATAAGACCCCCACCTCCCAGAAAAAGGAGGTGTCCCAGGTATGACACGACACTAAACTTCATCTGATGACGAGGATACAGTTCGGGAAATCTTGGAAGTGTCGAGTACCGCTTCATTACCATTACCCCCAGATCCACTCTGACTCAGAGAGGTAGTATCTGCCAGGGTTCCAGCTATGGTTTAAATCAAATTGATATCTTTTTAAATATTTGATAGGACTGTGTGGCAATAATAAAATAAAATAAAATAAAATAAAAACTTAAGAAATACACAAAAAATGTAAGTATGAACGTTGTACGCGATTCCCTAACCTCGAGGCATAAAATAACTCTAGACAGGTTAACGTCCTGTTAAAATCAATCAATCAATTTTATTGAGACATTTTATTGAAGATGAAGATTCCGGACCATATGACCTTTAGGCACCCCTTTTTGATCTCGATTCAGAAGGACATGTTTTTCATTTACACCGTCAATATCCGGTTGTTTGTTTACAGACGATTTTTAGAGTTTTTTTTTACTTATAAAACTAACCCCTAACCCTAACCCCTAAAAAACAACCGGATATTGCCATGTCCTTCTGAATCGAGATCAAAAAGGGGTGCCTAAAGGTCATATGGTCCAAGATTCCAATAAAATGTCTCAAAATATATTAACGTTTAATAATTAAACTATTTAAAAATAAAGATCTAGTCCTAAACTAGCGCAAGAAGTAACTATTATTACATCATTGTCTTTTATTTTCTTGTTTAAAACAGGAAAACAAAATATTTTATTTATTTAATTTATTAATTTTTTGTTCGTCTCCTTTCTTCTTGCTCGTAAAAATATTTTTGTTTTCATTTTTTTTTTTCCACATTTGAATAATTATGTAAATTTTTAATTCAATTTCTTCAATTTAATTTTTTTTTGTATTTTATTAAACACAATTATTACGTCACATTTATTTATTTATTTTTGCAATCACAGAGAGCATTTTGTCATATGGGGATTGCAGATTTTATAATTACGGTTTGGTGTTAAGGAATCTCAGAGTAGAAGACAGAAGACAATGGTTTATTTTCACACAATACACAATATATATAAACAAACATTGTCACCTAAAACAAAAAAAAACGTAAAGTTGGTTGTTGTAGTAATGTGTGGAGGATGATCACTGATCATTGATCAGTAATTAGGACTGAGCCTATTCTAGAAGTGACCACCTCAGTTGTTTTTTTTTTTTTTTGGGGGGGTTACATATTTTTTTTTACATAGTTTGAAAGAGTGGTTAAATAATAACTTTCCAAGAAATCTAACATTGGAAATGAAAGAGATCTCTTGGTTAACATTGCATTTAAGTAGGTATGGCTCAAATTTTTGGTATGACAGCACCTTCTTTCTTTAAACTTTTATAAAAAAAATTGTAAATTGTCACTTTTTTTCTTTAAGAACAGAGCCTAAACTTACTTACCGTAGTATTACAGGTGCGACAAACCCATAGATGGCACCCTGACAGGTACTACCACTCTGAATCAGGGTCAGACCTGGGAGTAATTAGGGAGATATGTATCCAACTAAGGGTAAATAGCAGGGCAGACTGGGCTCTTTAATCAGATTATGGCAATTAGTCTAGAACAAGGAAAACTCTTAATTCAAACCTGTTAAACTCCACTTAAAAAAATTGATCATGTGTCACATCCTGGTGCTGGTAAATACACATTGTTGAATTAAATTTATATTTCTTGTTAATTTGAATACTATCAAAAATGTCTATTTTAACTTTAAGGGAGCTGTCGTTTCGTTACTTCAACTTTAGAGAGCTCCATCTCAAGTAATCTTCAACTTGTTCCTCGTAAATTCCTACTATAAAATAAACTGAACCCTCATAAATAAATGTTTTAAATATGTTTGCAATAAATGTTTTTAAATAAAGAAAATATATATGTTTGCAATAAATGTTTTTAAATAAAGAAAATATATTCAGTATTGTAAAATAAGGGGTGTAAGAAAAATAAAACATTTATTGCAAAAACACGGACATAAAATGAGGGTTCAGTTTATTTTATGGTAGGAATTTACGAGGAACAAGTTAAGGATTACGCCATCTCATACTCTACCCTGTCGACTGGTGCAGTAGAATATACTGACTGCACCTATGCAGAGGGGTAAAAATCCCTCCAATGAGGCCACCTATTGGTCGTGAGTGGCAACCTATGATGCTTAAGGATGGAATCATGGTGGCTGAGTTGTCCATGACATGCAACACTCCACTATGGCTCTTACTTAGGCTACATGGGCTGTCGAAGAGGCCCCCTCTGATCAATTGACTGGTCACGTCAAGCCTTAGCACCTATATGATTGTCTCACTTTTATTGCCTTTATGACAAAACCCTTTTTATCATATATGTGCTAGAATGGGTGGCTGAGGTCTTGTATCCTGGGTATGACATTAAACTGCATCTAGTAGTGAAATTCCAATTTTGTAGCTCTGGGGAATGTGGAGTACCCTTTCATCGCCATTACTCCCAGGTCCACTCTGATCTGGAGTGGTAGTACCTGTTAAGGTCCTATCTATCAGTTAAATAGATTTAAAAAATGAGTTTATAATATGTATTTTTTTAAAAAAAGAATTGAATACCCAACAAGAATGAAGGAAGCAAAAACTTCGGCTGAACTTGCACAAAGGTGTCAAAATTAAGGTGACCCAGAAAAAACAGAACCCACAAATTTTGTAATAAAACTGTTAATTTTAACTTAGGGTTGGGGTTGGTGTTTAGGGTTAGTTTAATGGGAAAATGAATAAATAATTTGGGTTCTGTTTTTTCTGGGTCACCGGTATACAGGGTGACCCACAAATTTTGTAATAAAACTGTTAATTTTAACTAGGGGGGGGGGGGTAGGGTTAAGCATAGGGGTTAGGGTTAAGGGTTAGAGTTAAGCATAGGGGTTAGAGTTGGGGTTGTGGTTTAAGGTTAGTTTAATGGGAAAATGAATGAATAATTTGGGTCCTGTTTTTTCTGGGTCACCCTAATTTTGACACCTTTGTGCAAGTTCAGCCAAAACTTCTTCAGTATAAAATAACCCAACAAGGGTTGACATGCTGTAAAATCCAACCAACCAACCCATCTATCAGTTTAATAGATTTTTAAAAATGAGTTTAAAATATGTATTCAAAAAAAAAAAAATGAATCTAAAGAATAAATAAAACAAAAACTTCTTCGGTATAAAATAACCCAAGAGTCAACATGCCGTAAAAAACCAACCAACATTGTTGGATTTTGTGTAAAGTATTCAACTCTTACAAGATGAATGCAAGACTAAAACTAGAGTTTGGTAGGTGGCTTATATGGAGCTCTGGATTGTTCCATTATGAACTCAGGCAAGTTCATTTCCTGAGTTCTGATTAGCTGTTGGATTTCAGGGTGAGTAAGAACATGGATAAGTACCCACTCTTCAGCCATTACTTTGCTTTATTTTAAAAAATTAAAAAAAAAAAAAAATTAAATATCCAACCAGAAGGAATAAAACAAAAACGTTTTATTAGTCTCCAGGATATGACGTTAAACTGCATCAAGTATTGAGATTCCAGTTCTGGAGAGTGTTGCGTAGCCCTTTATTGCCATTACTCCCAGGTCCACTCTGACTCGGAATGTTTGTATCATTTAGGGTCACATCTATGGGTTAAATCAATTTTTTAAAAATGTGTTTCTGAAAAAATGAACAGCCAACAATAATGAATGAAACAAAAACTTCTTTGGTATAAAATAAGCCAACAAGGGTTGACATACCGTACCAACCAACCACCTCATTCTAAAAAATTCTTGTAACCAAATTTAATGTAAAATGTATGTCAGTATGTCAATCAAATTTGGATGCTAAAATGGTCTTTTATGTAGGGAATTTAAGGTTAAGAAGTTTTTTTATTTTTTTATTTTCTTTATTAATAATAGAGTAGCAAGTGTAACAGACACAGTAATTCAGTTTTCCAACCCTCACTTTTGTACCCTGACTACTGACCAACAACTAACAAGTATTAATTAACTAATTCGACTGTACCAACTGACATACCTGCATATTGAGATGTCACACAATTAATTTTTTTTTTATGGAAAAAACAATGAATTGTTTTTTTAGTGTGGAAAACTGAGAAAATGCTCAGGTTCATGGTTGCATTACTGTACTGCCTTTTTTTTTTTTTGTACATAAATGCTGGGAGCAGATTTTATGGGGGAGGAGGGGGGCTCAGATGAAAGGGTACAGCCAATAACCAAATAAAAACAGGAAATGAATTAGACGTTTTATAGTCAATTGGTTATGGTATGATAAAATACAAAGAAAAAGGGGTTTAAATGAACTCCAGTTCTCTTTCTCCCTCATTTTTTTTATTTTTATATATATATATATATATATATATATATATATATATATATATATGGAGGCGTGTGGGCTAGTGGTTAGAGTCGTGGAAAATGGACTCGTTGATTCAAGTTCAATTCCTAGACGAAGCTGTTGGCATTTCACATACCGCTAATACCCTTGGGAAAGGTATGAATCCATATATTCTCCCTCCAGCTATGGGTTAAATAGTAGGGCAGACTGGGCTCTTTACCCTTGGGTAGGTAACCATTCTAAGAAAGGGAAAACTCTGAATTCCAAATTCCTGAGGTCAGTCGTTGATTGGGTTTGTGACATTCGTGCACCAAAAAGTGCGTAGGGTCCAACACAAGCCTTCACCACTATAAACAAAATCAATGTGTGGGTTGTTCATTGTATGAACCCTCATGCATCGAAATCGACGGGAGAGTCCATAATATGTGAAGAAAATTTTTGATTTCGCACACAATAATCACGTCATCAACATTCAACTACAAACGCCACTCAACTAACGGTAACTAACCTTTTTTTCACACATCTTTCTAATTCATCGCATACAAAACATCCATCCACATAAATCCTTGTTTTCTTCTCATTTTCACTGTCCTGATGAAGGTTTCCATTGTAAATGCTCGAATATCATAAGTTTTTGTCCATCATAATAACCATTGGTTTATTTCTAAATGTTCTCCACATATATTTTTTCATTAATGTAATTTTTCTTATGGCATCATTTTGTGCAAAATTATGAGAGTTTCTCTCTTGAGGTATCCAAGTCCATCCGTATTCAATATCTACAGTTTGTAACTTGAAGTATCCATATCGTTGTTTTTCTTCCCATTTCTTTTTTCTAGTTTTTGTTGATTTTCTGTTCGTCGATATGATGCAATCGCTGTTACTGGCTGCTGTAATCAGCATTTCTCCAATAACGCTGATAATACTAAGGATTGACATGCCGACCAACCAACCAAATATTAATTCATTTTTTCTCTTCTTGCAGAAAGAAAAGTTGTATTCTGCTGAACAATGCTCTCTTGTCAACCTGGCTTACACGTCTTTACTAAAGCCATTGTCCCGAGGATTGTATATGCTGAGTATCTACGGAGAGTCACTCAACAGCGGCACACAATGCGAAGATATAGAGTTTCTTATGAAAATCATGGAGACCAATGAGGATCTGGATCAAGTGACGACTGCCGAGTCCTTACGGGTGATTGAAAACTTAAATACAAGAAACATTAACCAGTGTTATGAGATTTTATCGGAGGCGTTTCGCCAGAAGGATCTTATCGGTGCCAAAGAAGTTGTCATAAAACTTAAATATTTTACAACAATCGATAACAAGATCAAAGAAATGGAACTGTATGAAAACTCGTGAGGAGGATAAAAAAAATACTCCTTGTTATTTTTTATTTGTTAGGTTTTAGCTTTTTTTTTTTATGTTTTTTTTTTTTTGTATTTGGGACAATGTGAGAACATAATTCACCTTCTCCATGAATAAAAAAAGGAAATGTTTTTGAATCGCCGGAGATAAGAAGTCAAACTTTTTTTAGTTAGTCGGAAGAAGTGATCATTATCCGGTGAATGGGCTGACTTCCCATTTTTTTTTATTTTTTTTTATTTATTTTTTTTTTTTTTTTTTTTAACGCATTCAATTTTTTTTTTTCATTCTAATTGAATTTTATTTTGTTTAATTAACTCAGTTCTGAATTTTTTTTTTAAATTCTAATTTAAATTCTTTTTTCTTTTCTTACATTCTAATTTGTTTTTTGTTTTTTTTTTAATTCTAATTAAAAAAAATTTTTTTACATTCTAATTTGATTTTTTTTTTTTTTTTTTTTCATTCTAATTTTTTTTTTTTTTTTTTAAATTAAATCAGTTCTTTTTGTAACTTTGTAATATCATCACTGATTTTTTTCTTTTTAAATTCTAATTTAATGTTTTTTGGGTTTTTTTTTTTTTCCTTTTTTTAAATTATCTCCGTTCTTTTTGGAACTGGGTGTAATACTTCATTTTTTTTTTGCCTCTAAATCATTTTTTTTTTTTTTTTCCTTCTTAATTTTTAAGAAGCATTAAAATAAATCTGTGACCTCTTTGCACAGATAAGATAAATGAAACTAGGTCACTAAAGTAATAATAGTACAAATAATAATTATTTAATTAACTATTTACCTTCATAAAAAGCTAGTAAAAAAAAAAAGAACATTTTGAAAAAATGTAAACTTTTAGAAGACAAAAATGAACAATCCTTTTTTTTTTTTCTTTAAAAAGAAGGTACTTTCTTTTTGAAGTAATTTTAATCGAAACTCTGTATTTATAACTGAAAATAAAGCAATAAAACCAGGCTGTCAGTTTTTTTTATATAAAATATTTACAACAAATGAACTGACTTGGATATTTACAAAATAGAAGTTTTTTTCTCTTTATTTGTTTCTTTATAAATGTCTACTTGCAACACTGTTGTATTTGTTGTGCTTGTGCATGTGCCTGCCCCTGTGTGCGCCTTGCTGTCACGTTCAGTCTTGGCTTAGCAGTGTAGCGATTGTCTGCCCTTGTTTGGACTGGAAGAGTTATCTTCCCTTATTTCCAGGTTTCTACCACCAGGAGTGTTAGCTATTTAATGAGTGAAGCGCCAAATTTGAATCCTCTTTGTCTCCGAACTTCAACCAACACCATGGCTTAGACGTTTACGTCTACACCTTTTAGGTGGGTGATTTCACCACCCATCCTGTCTTTAGTAAGTGACATTACTTCTACAGGACACAGTCCTACTTTCTGTATGCTTCTAACTGCTATATTGTATCCTGTCTCCTATATGTGTTGCTTATGTATCTTAATTCATATATGTATTCCTGTTATATGTATTTTCTCCACGTGCTCATCTAATTCCATTGTTACATTTCACACCCTTATCGGAATATTATTTGTACATATATATATATATATACCAACCCCTCTGCACGAGTAGGATGTGACACAAGGTCAATTTCTTAAGCGGAGTTCAACAGGTTTGAATTCAGAGTTTTCCTTCTCTAGACCGGTTGCCTAACCAAGGTTAAAGAAGCCCTACTATTTATCCATAACTGGAGGGAGAGTAGGATTCATACCTTTCCCAAGGGTATTAGCGCGAGTGAAATGCAATTACCACATCCAGGATTTGAACTCGGGGCGACGAGTCCATTTCCCATGACTTTAACCATTACACCACGCGCTTCCTTCATTTGTACATATATGACCCTCATTGGGAGGCTTTTAAGCCAACCAACCAACAATAACTAACAGTAATACCTTTTCAATCTTACAGCAGTAATTTCTGATGGAGCTCTTGATTGATGCTAACCACCAAGTGTGACCTTCACAATTATTCACTTTCTGAACAGAAAAGGAATTAAACTGATTGAAATACATTGCCATTAAATGGAAGTGTATGGCGAGTCATGCATGGATGTCAAAAACATCCCCAAGTGATGTAGGGAGTTTCCAACGACAACAAGGTTCAATGCTACCTCAACAACATGGTGGCAAGCTGTTATGGCATGGGCATACAAAAACTATCACTGCACCTACAAAAATACATTGACTGAAATGAAACTTTAAAATGGTGTAAACCTCATCATTTCTGTGATTTCTAAATATTTTTGGAGACTTTACTTTGGGATTACCCTTATGTATATATATATTTACCAACTCCTCCACATGAGCAGGATGTGACACAAGGTCAATTTCTTAAGCGGAGTTTAACAGGTTTGAATTCAGAGTTTTCCTTCTCCTAGACTGATTACCTAGCCATGGCTAAAGAGCCCAGTCTGCCCTGCTATTTACCCATAGCTGGAGGGAGAATTGGATTCATACCTTTCTCAAGGGTATTAGCGCCATATGAAATGCAAATAGCTTCGTCAAAGAATTGAACTCGGGTCGACGAGTCTATTTCCATCAATTCTAACCATTAGACTAGTTTACTACGCATCTCCATTACCCTTGTATATATCATATATTATATGCATTAAAACAATGATTCCAGATTGTTGATAAAAATGGTACCTGGTAAATTCTACAATTCAAATGTCAAAAAAACAAAAAAAAACTACAGGATGACTTTGGTTGGGAGAAAGTTTTTATAAGACATTTTTATTAGAAATTATCAAGCAGGATCACAAAAATGGTAACTGGTAAATTCTACAATTCAAATATTGAAAAAAATAATTGCAAGATTTTTTAAAATATTTTACTAGCAAGAATATGTGCCCTTTGGGCATAAATATTTAAGTTTTAATGTAATGAAATATATTAAATTAGAAAGACTAACAAAATTAAATAAGAACGCATTTAAAAAGATTACTTATTTTAATTATATCTTAATTTTTTTCTATATAAAATCATTCATAGGATTGATTTTAATACGTTGGAGAATAAAACAATAATATTAGAGATCAATAACACCAAGTAATTATCTATAAACCCGGTTTTGTTAAAACCAGTTTGTAAATTAACCACACTATATATTATGTTAATTTTTATTTTTTAGTGATATATAAGACAAATTGCAGGATTTTAAATGCACTAATAAGATGGGCTGTTTTGAGGCAAATCTAACTCAGATTTTCATAGTTACCTTCTTAATAAATAAGATTTATTATTATTATTCTGTGTATTAATTAATGATTTTGACTATAGATTAAATACTCATTGATGAAGTTACACAATTCCTGAGGGTATTGTGATGCAAGCAGTGACATACTTTCAGTTAGAGAGACACCGAATCTCCATTATAAGATTTATCTATCTATTTGAAAAAAAAAAAAAAAAAATTTTAAGGTCAGGGTGTGGGTGACAAGGTTTTTATAAGAAATTATCAAACAGAAAGATGAAAATGTTACCCGGTAAATTTTGCAATTCAAATATAAAAAACAAAAACTAGAATTTTTTTTTTTTAATAGTTTTTTATAATAAATTATAATCAACCAAGAAGATTAAACTCCAATTAAATTAGTATTATCTGCGTTATTCGGACTATTGTCCTCGTCTTCATTATCATCTGCACAAAGTTTCAACCAATATGCCCTCCGGCCTTCTTCAGGTATTTCTTGTCGGACTCTGGAACCTTCTCGGACTAGAGTCCAATAAGAAATACCTGAAGAAGGCCGGAGGGCATATCAGCCGAAACGTTGTACAGATAACAATGAAGATGAGAGCAATAATCCGAATAATACAAATAATACTAATCATCAAGCCTTATCTCAAAAATTCAGAGACCCAATTAAATTATTTTACATAAAGGGGTAGATAAAAGATCCAACCCGCTTTTCAGCAGTAATAGATCTGTGAGACTAGTTTACTAACCACTACTCCACAATGGAATGCTGACCAACAAAGACTTACATTGTTCAGCTCTGTGTGGATACTGCATGTCATGAGGAGGACTTGCCAGGAGCAATCTCTGATAGGGACGGGTGGTGAGAAAGTCATGGGAATCTGGGTAAAACTTGCAAATCGTCGTCAAAATGAAAACGGAAACTTATTTGGTGGTGATCCATGACAGTTTAACTACAGTGTATGAATGAACTTTTTTGCGAATTGGGTTATGGTTTAGGGGTTTGGGGATTAAGCTTGTTTTTAATTACGTATTGCTTAAAAAATTTTTTAAAAAACACAAATTACTATACATTTAATTAACCATTGAAATTAATTATTGAATCCAACGGTAGACACATTAGTCTCAGTTGTTTGTGTTAGTATTGCAATGTATAATTTCAATTAAACCTGGATTTTTAAAAAAATTATTTTTCAACATTAAATGTTTTTTTTTTGTTGTGTTTTTATTAAGCAATTCCTCTGATAGATAAGTTCTAGAGCTTCCCTACTCCTAAAAATTGGTTTATAAAAGCATTTTTGCCCAAGGAATGTTTTTATAAACCAATTTTTAGGAGTAAGGAAGCTCTAGAACTTATTTTACAGACAAAAATAGATTACAAAAAGTAGTCATTTTTCGGCAACCCCACCAAATTTGGAGAGCTAGATGTCAACATAACTGCCAATTTTTGGAATTGGAAGCTCAAATTTTTGGGATTGTCTAACTTTGATAGACCACACTTGGAAAAAATTGAAGTGGGTGGGTGACATGGCCTGGAGGATTTAACATGGAATTACCCCTACTGTAAATAGTGCTTCCTATTACCAACTCCTTAGGCAAAATTCACCTTGTTTCTTGACTGACCCATGTATATTTTTATTGTTTTACTTTTTCTGGATGATTTGGCATGGAATTACCCATAGGGCTGTGAAGTTGAAACACAAAACCTGATTGACACCTCCAACTCCTCTTTATGTAACTAAGTGATTACAATCTTTTAGATTATATATATATGATATGTATGTTCGTAAATCTTCTTTCCGTTATTATCCTGCAACACCTCTGGTTAAAAATGGTTTGGTTTGGTTTGTTTTACGGCATATCAACCTCAGTGGGTCATTTAATGCCGATAAAGTTTTTAAATAAATCAATTCTTAATGGATAATACAATTTTTTTATAAATACATTTTTCTATTTAACCCATAGATGGGACCCTAACAGGTACTACCACTCGGTCAGAGTGGACCAGGGAGCAATGGTGATGAAGGGATGCTCCACATTCCCCAAACCTCAAAAACTGGAACCTCACCATCAGATAGAGTTTAACGTCATTCCCAGGACATGTAGACCCGCAGCCACCGCCTTCTAGCACCCATATGATAAAAGGGGTTAGGGCTTGCCATAAGGGCAATAGGGTTGGGAAAATCATATAGGTGCTAGGGCTTGACGTGGCCAGCCAATTGATCGGAGGGAGCCTCTCCGACCGCCCGTCTAGCCCAAGATAGGGCCAAAGTGGAGTATTGCATGTCATGAACTGCTCATCCACCTGGGCTCTATCCTTAAGCATCATGGGTCGCCACCCACGGCCAACAGGTGGCCCCAATGGTGGAGTCTTACCCCTCTGCAGAGGTGCAGTCAGTGCATTCTAACGCCCCACCGACAGAGTTAAAAATGAGACGGTCCAAATCATCCAAGATGCAATGTAAATCAAGATTATCTGGTTTCGCTTATCTGCCAAATTCTTGTTTCTTATCAGTGTCATCACCTCAGCTAAATAATGGACCATTCCATTATAAAGAAAAAAAGGGTATGCCACATAAAAAATATAAGAAAGAGAGTAGGAGGACGATAGAGAGAGAGGGTGAGAACACAAAAACAATAATGCTAATCTGTTTCAATTGATGATGAAAAGAAGGAAAGAAAGAAAAAATGAGTGAGAGAGTTAAATCAAGATTATTATTTTTTACAAATTGAATTATGTTGCAATAGCTCTTAAGTAAATGTATCAAATGTAATAATTAAATTATCATACTGTGGTATATTGACAGGTCCTACTAGTTCATTATAAATATAAAACCATGATTTTTTTTATAATCTATTTATAAGAGTTGTGCACTGTATAATTTTACAGACTAAACTAGGGCCATATAAAGTGTAAATTCAACTGGAGTCGGAATCACTAAAACTATACTGACTCAGACTCCAGTGACCCTTTAATTGTTTCGGACTCCATTGCTCTGGTTGACAGTTGCCCCTTTTTCAAGAAAATCAATAAGTATGGGTCCTTTCATGTCCAAGAAGACCATTAGCATTACCTTTACTGATCACTGTGCCCAGAACTTTTTCTTTACTGGAGAGTCAGTGCGTTTTCCATGGAGTGTCTTTTCAACTCACCACCCTGTCAGCTGGGGCGTTAGAATACACTGACATGGAGTGTCTTTTCGACTCAGGCTTCTAGTGGCACACCCATGTTTAACCAATTTGTAAAGATGTTTATGTGTGACCTGATTCGGGTTTGGAAATTAGAAAAAGAAAGAAAGAAAGAAAAACGGAAATACTTAGAAAATATTTTTTGTCGGCGATCAGAATCTATGGAAAGAAAAAAAGAATAAAGGTAATTTTTTCACTGAAACGGTAAAGATAATAATCAGCAATAATATTGACCGCTAGTGTATCTAGTGCAAGGCCGCGATTGAGATGTCCGTAGCGGGGGTGGAATCTTAAGTAGGTCAGAAGACCCGTGGGGTGAATCCAGTCAAGTAGCCGGAAGAGATAGCACATGGATTAGTCAGCGGTACTTATCCTCTGATATGCGAGACGATCCTTTGAAGTAGCTTGACTGATGTCGCTCGGAAGAGATTGATCATGATTGTCTGGAAGACACTTAAGCAAAGAGATAAAACTCTTGTTGAAAATCGGAAGTAAAGAAAATTCCTAATATCTCCACGCTGACCGGAAATAAGAATTTCCGATTGAAATATTATTTAAACTGAGACGATCTTGACGAGAGATCAGAACGAAGCCGGGCGTGCTTGAGAACGGTAGCTAAGAAAGCTTGAAGTGTGGACGTAAAGATCCTGTAGCCGACAGATAGACTGACTTCAGCCAACATTGCCGCGAATATTATTCCGACCAGAACACATTGAATTGAGGTCCATCACTCCCCCGTCTTGAGAAGTAATTATTTGTATTCTTGTATTTTTGAATATAAATGTTGTTGATTTTTGAAGAAGAAAAAGAGTCGTTATTTTTTTTTCATGTGACCAATCGGCCGCCATTAATCTCGGAAATCAGTTTCTATAGCAGATTTCTAGTCGTTTGAGATCTTAGCACAACGTGGGGCATTCGGCTAGACTTCCAGCAAATATAGAGACCCTGCAATCCGTGGTTGATGCAGAAAATCCGATCTTGACGGCCAATTTCGGAGATTCTGTGAGCCCTTTAGCTCGGGAGACCGACGGGTTATATTTGGTGCCTTAATGACCCAGGATTTTTCGACCGGACTGTGACCACAGAAGAAAAAAAAACCTCAAGAAGAAACCACCCAGGAACCAAGACAGCAAGGACGCTGAAACGTTGAGACCCAGGAACCAGGAGCTTTGAACGAGACGACAGTTTTTAAAAGAAAAAAACAAAAGAGACTCTAGTCAATTTGACTTTTAAAAATAATTCTGAGAGAACCAGCACCCAGAAACTGAGGAGCCAAGGATCATTTAAAGGTAGGACACTCTTTTGGTTTTTCCCTTTTTCTTTGTTATCATATATCTCTTGCCAGTGTTTTTGAGTATAATGAGTATGAGCGGGTCTCAAGATAGTTTGAATAGGGGGTGTCAGGAAGCTGATGAGGGTGGATTAGGAAGAGGAAACCTTCATAGGATATTAGGTGGGATGCGAGTGCCAGTGTTTAAGGGTGATTCTACCAGACTGCAAGACTGGATAGAGTCGATAGAAAAAAAGAAATTGATCTATGGACTATCGGAGAGGGAATCGGTGCTGTTAGCATTTGAGGCAACAGCGGGACCGGTTTCGAAATCCATAAGAAGATGGATTGAAGAAAGTCCCGGTTTGGGATGGGAAGACTTAAAAGGGAGAGTGGTAGAAAAGTATGCTAGTGTTCGTATCGAGATAGAGGCAAATAGGAAGTTACTTAGGCTGAAGCAGGAATCTGGAGAAACCCCTTCAGAGTTAGGTGAGAGAGCGACCGAATTGGCGTTGCTTGCCTACCCGGAGGAGGCGGCTCGGGGATGTAAGGTGATCCAGGCCCAGCTGGTGGATCTGTATGTAGATGCCTTACAGACGACGAAGTGAGAAAATGAAATACTTCGTGGGAGACCGGCCAGGTTGGCCGATGCGTTAGAGCTAGCCCGAGATGGAGAGAGATTCTGGGATCGATCTCGAATTAGAAAGAGCCAAGCTCAGGAAAGGATTCAGGAAGGAGCGAGAAATATTTGGGAAAGGAGGGTCCCAGGTCCAAGAGGGGGACGGAGAATACTCCAGGAAATAAATGAAGATTGGGAGGAGAAATAGACCCCAGGCGTGAAACATGGTCAGTGTGGCGTGGATTTCATAATCCCCCCGAGACATAACAGGACAGTGTGTTGGACCTGTAAAGGTGAAGGACATAGGTCTATGGAGTGTCCTTCAAAAAGAAATAGACAAGAAGCTGGGTGGAATAGAAAAAATAATGATAGGTCTAGGGAATCTCCAGTTGCTAGTCCCAAAGCTGTCCCAAGAAATCAGGGGAAGGCCTATGGAACAATTAATGTGATAAGAACTAGGGTAGCCCCAACTAGAAAGATAAGCCTCAGATGTTGGAACTGTGGACAACCAGGCCATATGTCTGCCAACTGTCCTCATAGGAAGTGCTGGGTTTGTGATCAGTTAGGTCACGTGAAGAAGTCCTGTCCCAGGCGAATAAGAAGAGAAAACAGGACTGGGAATAAGACGAAGTGTTGGAAGTGCTTTCGATTGGGCCACATTAGCAAGTACTGTTTTAGTGGAACAGAAAGTAAGATAGAGTCGGAAGTTGTGACTCTGAGGCAGGAACGGATAATGTAAAATATCTGTTGCCAGTCCCAATGTCTGGAAAGATACAGGGCTGGAGAAAACGTAAGTCAGAAGGAAAGGCTCAGTATTCTCGCTCTTAACTGGGGAGAAACAACTGACCTGTAGAGTTAGATAGGAAAATTAAAGTAGAAGCTTTAATTGACTCTGGGGCGTCCGTGTCATTGATTAGTAGGGTCGTTTATGATCGCGTGAAGACCCGGAAGGAATTAAGAAATCAAACCTAAGTATTAGTCAGGCTAGTGGTGAAGATTTGACAGTATTAGGTATGACATGGCTACCATTGAGGTAGGTGGGGTGGAAAAGAACCACAAGCTGTATGTAGTACCTGGTTTGCACAACGAGATAATTTTAGGGAGAGACTGGCTAGGACGAAATAGGGCACAGTTGACGTTTAACCCCCCAATGTTGTCAGTGGGTGGGGTAGAGGTGTCCCTAGGGGGCGGTGAAGAAAAGGTAGTAGGAATACTAGCCAAGAAGGATGTAAAATGTCCGCCCAGAAAGATAGTCGCAAGTAAAGGTGAGGGAGAGGAAGTAGTTCCTATCTCCCAACTACGAGAGAGACTTGGAAAAGAAGAAAGTGTAGAGAGTGAGCCTGAGTTGCCACTCAAATTGAGGATAAGGGGGAGCAGAGGCGATGAAACCTCAAGGGGGAGTAGTGCTGGCCCCCAACAATGAGTAGGTAAGAAGGTAATGGAAAAGTGAATAATGTCTTGAGTTGTTCGCGTGTGCTGCCGTTCGTGTGGAAGGGCCCCCATGCGGGGGTGGTGCTCGCGGATATTTTGAGACTGAATTCACCAAGCATTAGGGTAGGTAACCGAAGAGATAGATATCTGTATGAATTGATAGAAATACTAGTGGTGGTTACCTATAAGTAAAATGAGAGACTCACTCGTCTCTTGTAAGGATGAATAAAACGAGTGAGGTGATCATAGCCAGATCAAGGTGGGTGATAGTGATAGACTTAGGGCTGTATGTGGAGATATTGACCAGGTTGGTAAAAGAATTAGCTGAACTTAGAAAAATTAAAGTTCACTGAGAGAAATTCGGATGATGATAAGTATCTAAGGTTGTTAGATTTCTTGGACAGGAGACTTCTATGGTAGCATACCGGGGAAGAAATGCAGATTATTTGAAAGGGGGTAGAGTTGTTGCAAACCAGACCAAAAAGAGCGGTGGTACCCATAGCCCCTAAGTGTTTTGTTCGGAACAGTATCCGAAAGCGACAACTCTACCCCTTTCAATAATTCTGCATTTTCTTCCCCGGTATGCTACCATAGAAGCTCCTGCTCCAAGAAATCTAACAACCTTAGATACTTATCATCATCCGAATTTCTCTCAGTGAACTTTAATTTTCCTAAGTTCAGCTAATTCTTTTACCAACCTGGTCAATATCTCCACATACAGCCCTAAGTCTATCACTATCAGCCACCTTGATCTGGCTATGATCACCTCACTCGTTTTATTCATCCTTACAAGAGACGAGTGAGTTCCTATTTTACTTATAGGTAACCACCACTAGTATTTTCTATCAATTCATACAGATATCTATCTCTTCGGTTACCTACCCTAATGCTTGGTGAATTCAGTCTCAAAATATCCGCGAGCACCACCCCGCATGGGGGCCTTCCACACGAACGGCAGCACACGCGAACAACTCAAGACATTATTCACTTTCCATTACCTTCTTACCTACTCATTGTTGGGGGCCAGCACTACTCCCCCTTGAGGTTTCATCGCCTCTGCTCCCCCTTATCCTCAATTTGAGTGGCAACTCAGGCTCACTCTCTACACTTTCTTCTTTTCCAAGTCTCTCTCGTAGTTGGGAGATAGGAACTACTTCCTCTCCCTCACTTTACTTGCGACTATCTTTCTGGGCGGACATTTTACATCCTCTTGGCTAGTATTCCTACTACCTTTTCTTCACCGCCCCCTAGGGACACCTCTACCCCACCCACTGACAACATTGGGGGGTTAAACGTCAACTGTGCCCTATTTCGTCCTAGCCAGTCTCTCCCTAAAATTATCTCGTTGTGCAAACCAGGTACTACATAAGCTTGTGGTTCTTTCCACCCCACCTACTCCTCAATGGTAGCCAATGTCATACCATAATACTGTCAATCTTCACCGGAAGTAAGAAAATTCCTAATATCTCCACGCTGACCGGAAATAAGAATTCCGCATTGAAATTATTATTTAAACTGATACGATCTTGACGAGAGATCAGACATGAAGCCGGTGTGGCCTTTGAGAACGGTAGCTTGAGAACCGGGCTGCTGGACAGATTAACGCAATACTGAGAAGCCCCGAGAGTAACTGACCTTCAGCTTAGACCATTTTGAGAACGAAGCCGGGCGTTGCGTGCAAGAACGGTAGCTAAGAAAGCTTGAAGTGTGGACGTAAGATCCTGTGGTACGACAGATAGTGACTGACTTCAGACCAACATTGCCGCGTAAGGTTATTCGGACCAGAACACATTGAATAGGTCATCACTCCCCGTCTTGAGAAAGTAATTATTTGTATTCTTGCATTATTTTTAATATAAATGTTGTTGGATTTTTGAAGAAGAAAAGAGTCGTTATTTTTTTTTGTGTGTGACAATCGGACGCCATTAATCTCGAAATCAGTTTCTATAGCAGATTTCTAGTCGTTTGAGATCTTTAGCACAACGTGGGGCATTCGGCTAGACTTCCAGCCAAATATAGAGACCCTGCAATCGTGGTTGATGCAGAAATCCGATCTTGACGTGCCATTTCGGAGATTCGTGTGAGCCCTTTAGCTCGGGAGCGACCGCGGGTTTATATTTGGTGCTCTTAACTGACCAGGATTTTTTCGACCGGACTGTGACCACAGAAGAAAGAAAAAACCTCAGAGAAAACCACCCCAGGAACCAGACGCAGACGCTGAAACGTTGAGACCAGGAACCCAGGAGTCTTGAACGAGACGACAGTTTTTAAAAGAAAAACAAAACAAAAGAGACTCTAGTCAATTTGACATTAAATAAAAATAATTCTGAGAGAACCAGCAACCCAGAAAACTGAGGAGCAGGATCATTTAAAGGTAGGACACTCTTTTGGTTTTTCCCTTTTTCTTTGTTATCATATATCTCTTGCCAGTGTTTTTGAGTATAATGAGTATGAGCGGGTCTCAAGATAGTTTGAATAGGGGGTGTCAGGAAGCTGATGAGGGTGGATTAGGAAGAGGAACTTCATAGGATATTAGGTGGGATGCGAGTGCCAGTGTTTAAGGGGATTCTACCAGACTGCAAGACTGGATAGAGTCGATAGAAAAAAGAAATTGATCTATGGACTATCGGAGAGGGAATCGGTGCTGTTAGCATTTGAGGCAACAGCGGACCGGTTTCGAAATCCATAAGAAGAATGGATTGAAGAAAGTCCCGGTTTGGGATGGGAAGACTTAAAAGGAGAGTGTAGAAAAGTATGCTAGTGTCGTACCGGAGATAGAGGCAAATAGGAAGTTACTTAGGCTGAAGCAGGAATCTGGAAAACCCTTCAGAGTTAGGTGAGAGAGCGGCCGAATTGGCGTTGCTTGCACCCGGAGGAGGGGGCTCGGGGATGTAAGGTGATCCAGGCCCAGCTGGTGGATCTTATGTAGATGCCTTACAGGACGACGAAGTGAGAAATGAAATACTTGTTGTGGGAGACGGCCAGGTTGGCCGATGCGTTAGAGCTAGCCCGAGATGGAGAGAGATTCTGGGATCGATCTCGAATTAGAAAGAGCCAAGCTCAGGAAAGGATTCAGGAAGGACGAGAAATATTTGGGAAAGGAGGGTCCCAGGTCCAAGAGGGGGCGGAGAATACTCCAGGAAATAAATAAAGATTGGGAGGAGAAGATGACCCAGGCGTAGAACATGGTCAGTGTGGCGTGGATTTCATAATCCCCACCGAGACATAACAGGATGTGTGTTGGACCTGTTAAGGGTGAAGGACATAGGTCTAGAGTGTCCACAAGAAAGTAGACAGAAGCTGGGGTGGATAGGAAATAAGGATAGGTCTAAGGATCTCCAGTAGCTAGTCCAAAGCTGTCCCAAGAAATCAGGGAAAGGCCTATGGAACAATAATGGATAAGAACTAGGGTAGCCCAACTAGAAAGATAAGCCTCAGATGTTGGAACTGTGGACAACCAGGCCATATGTCTGCCAACTGTCCTCATAGGAAGTGCTGGGTGTTGTGACAGTTAGGTCACGTTAAGAAGTCCTGTCCCAGGCGATAAGAAGAAGAAACAGGACTGGGTATAAGACGAAGTGTTGGAAGTGCTTTCGATTGGGCCACATTAGAAATACTGTTTTAGTGGAACAGAAAGAAGAGAGTCAGAGTTGGACTCTAGGTAGGAACAGATGATGAAGATATCTTGTTGCCAGTCCCAATGTCTGGAAAGATACAGGGCTGGAGAAAACGTAAGTCAGAAGGAAAGGCTCAGGTATTCTCGCTCTTAACTGGGGAAAACAACTGACCTGTAGAGTTAGATTAGGAAAAATTAAAGTAGAAGCTTTAATTGACTCTGGGGCGTCCGTGTCATTGATTCAGTAGGGTCGTTTATGATCGCCTGAAGACCCGGAGATGAATTCAGGGAAAAACCGTGACCATAAGTATTAGTCAGGTTAGACGATGGTGNGTTAACCTTTTCTTTCATAGCGGCCCAAATTCAAGGTGTAGTATCGTTTGTTAGATCAGAAACAACACACACAAGTTGTTATAGCCAACAGGGCGGCTGTTTATTTCTTCATATAGACTCATGCGGTTCTTTGCAAGAGAAGGAAAAGAGAGAGAGTATGGTCAAACTATTTCTGATCGTAAGTTCCATGTTCAGTACTACGATCCCCAAACCCATATGGGGCGAACCACGTCTAACTCCCACCAGAGCCAGCCAAAAAAAAAAAAAAAAATTGAAAGATTTCCTCCTTCCTACGTTTCTCGATCCCGGGGTCACATCCGTTTTTTCGTCAAAACCGGACTTCCGTTTTTATTTTTAAATCTGATTTCCGGGGTCATTATTTGGTCAATTACTGCCACTCCACTGAGTGTTTACTCTTTCCAAATTTCAAACTTTGTCTTATTTCTTTTTCCTCTCTTTTCTCCAGAAATCTGATAACCATTTTATTTTCAATCACCAATGTTCCGGTAGACCATAATAATTACGCTACACTTTTCTGGAGTCAATGTTTGATTAATTCAGTCACAACATTTTGATTCTATCCTCGCCGCCCCAATGTTATGACTGAGTTTATCAGTAAACATTGAATCCTGAAAACGGTTAACAAATAGGTCTATTACCTTTTGGTACAAGGAGATATAATAGAATCAAACATACAGTTCTTCAAACAACAGTAATGAATACTGTTAGCAAGACTAGCTACTCACAACTAACCTTGTTTAGTCTGTATCTTTATGTCTTTCATTGAACAAGTCCAATTTTCTTGTACAGGAAATATCCTGCCTTAAAACACTCACAGTACCTACTATCAGAGATGCTGATAGGTAAGCATCCTGACGCATAAAAATTGTATCCATGCGTCCCAGTGTTTTTTCTTCTTCCCCCCACCATTTCAAGCTAACTGTAAATACATTACACACCATGGGGTACAAGGTAGGGGTTAGACGGCTTTAGTTGTTCATAGATAAAAACTCTGCAATTTATTAAGAAACTTTAGTTGGGACCCATCAAATTTATTGGGGGACTCATTCAAATCAAATCCGTGCATCCTTGGACACACTAAATTAAAAAGCTATTAGCATCACTGTGCTATTGTTTAAGTGGTTACCCAATTATTGAACAGACTCAACATGGCTTAACTTTGCTGATCTAGCGGGAACCAGTGCTTTTAGTGTGATTTGACCGTAATAACAGCAGATAGGATGTCTTCATATGAACTTTTCAGCCCACCCTTAGTTAGGCTAGACAGGCGGTCACAAAGGGCTTGATGTGACCAGCCGATTGATAGGAGGGGGCCTCTTCGACTGCCCATCTAGCCTAAGTAAAGACAAAAGTGGAGTGTTGCATGTCAAGGACTGCTCAGCCACCAGGATTCCGTCCTTAAGGATCACAGGTCACCACTCATGACCAACAGGTGGCACCATTGGAGGGGTCTTACCTCTCTGCAGAGATGCACTTGGTGTATTCTAAAGCCCCAGCCAACAGGGTTTCTTCTAAGCTAGTCTTGCAAATCCATTACCAGTGATGCTGATAGCTTTTTTAATTTAGTGCGTCCTGGGACGCATGTATTTTATTTCAATGAATCTCTGGGAAATTTGATGGGTCCCAACTAAAGTTTCTTAACAAATTGCAGAGTTTTTATCAATGAACAACTAAAGCCATCTAACCTCTACCTTGTACCCCATAGTGTGTCATTCATTTCCAAGAAAATATTGAAATGTATTTACAGTTAGCTGGAAATGGTGGGGGGGGGGAAGAAAAACACTGGGACACATGGATAAGATTTTTCTGCGTCAGTGACGCAGGGCGCATACCTATCAGCATCTCTGCTGGAGTAATGATAATGAAGAAGGAAGGGGTACTCTATACTCCCTAGAGCTCCAGAACTGGCACCTCACTATCAGATGCACTTTTGGTGTATACCCAGGATACACTTTAGTGGGTGGTGGGTGTTCTTTACTCATCTGCAGTCGGCGTATTCTAATCCCCGCCGACAGAGTTGACGGTACTAATGCAGAATAGCGCGCAAGAGATAATATTATTAGATTACGTATAAAAAAGCATTACATTTCACGGAAATACCCGAAACCTTTGATACGCTTAGGTTAATGTTAGGCTACTACGAGAGTTTCCGTAATCTTAATGCTATTTATACGTAAAATGTGATTCTAATAATAATATCTCTTGCGCGCTATTCTGCATTTGTGCCGGGTTGACAAGAAAAATAAAAGTCCGTTGCTAGATTTTGAACTGAACATTTTTACGACCCCCCCCCCCGGGTCTATTTTTAAACGAAATATAATTTGAACCGAATAATGAATGAAAGTAACCTAAAAATTTTTTTCTTCTTTTTAATCAATTATGCATAAATAATCAATTTATTGATTCTATATTTGTTGCCAAAGTTTGTCAAGCTTACTTTTAAAAATATTCCCAAAAAGTAATGAAATTCAAAAATTTAGTAGCGCTGGGGATTTTCTTTTCATACTGGTAAGCCAATAATCTCTCAACCACGTTGAGGATATAAACGGATTAAAAACTTTCGGAATTGTTTACGCTTGTCCATTGGTCAATTTATATCACGTGGTACAAACTTTCTGCGTAGTTCTCTTTTTTGAAAATTAACATTCATTACTACCCAATTCTAATTGATAACCGTTTTTTTTTGTTTTGTTCTTTTTAAATAAAAAATAAAAATAAATAATTAACCATTATATCAACACCGTAAACTTTTGCACAACAAATGGCCCCTTATTGTATTATATGTTAAGGTAATTAAACACGTTTTGTTCTGTTTAATACACTAGAGTGGAGCAGACTGTAGTAGTAGTAGTAGTAGTGGAATACTGGGTATATAAACTACGGAAGAGTGTACTGTACGTACATGGAAATAAATTAAAGGTTGTACAGTCTATTTAGGATTTTACCATCTCCCTTTCTCAAGTAATTAATCAAATAATTGAGGATTCCAATTAAAATAAAACACACATAGTTAAGTTGCTAAAAAACATTATGTAATATTGTCTAGTTTCTATTTATTAGTGTTTACTTACAAGTGTATGAATAAAGACTGGTTGGTCGCTCCTTATAACATCTTAAATGAACTATCGGCTGTTTTTTTCTCTCATAGGTACCCTTATATTTGTGGACAAATTTAGCTAAATTAATATATATATATTAATTTAGCTGAATGTAAAAGAAAATTCAAGATTATTTTGGTGTTACAGTCAATATGGTCGTTTGATGCTTTTTAGTGACAATGTACTTGTACTACTGTTGTACATTTCCCTTGTGGTATGTTATATCAACGTCTTTTTTCTTTTTCTTTTTAATAAATCAATTACAAGCTAATTTTATTTTAGGTTCCTTATATGTTTAAGTATTTTCCTCTGTTGTTTTCTAATTTTCTTATATTCGCATGTTTTAGTTGAGAGAGGAATAATCACTACTTAAAATAATGAGAGAAAGAAAAAACGGTAATTTGTAGTTTTAAACTCGAGGATTTGTTGCATCGTGGAATTATATTCCCGCCTTACTTTTTAAACAATTTTCAAAAACAATAGAGACAAAGAGGTTTTTTTAAAAAAAATATTTTAACTTACACATAGTTACCGTAATTTATGTGAGGGTATTTAATCCATACAAATTCACAAAAGTAGTTTAGATTTTCATCTACATTAACTAAAGAAACTAAAGCAATTCTTTAAAAAATCTTAAATAAGCCAAAGTTTTTATTTTTAATGTTACTGTTGATGGCATAATAATAATATATTGTCAGCTTTATAGGTCTATTTTTTTTTTTTTAATTATTCATAAAGAAAAAAAAATCAACATTTGAATGGAATTAAATCCAGAATTTTTCGTGAGTTCTCGTTTAAGGTTTAGTTTAACTTTCTTTCTTTTATTTTTAAAGCGGAGCCATTACCAGCCACATATCTTTTGCTTTTTAAATTTAGTATATACATTTTATCAGATAAAAAGGGCACTTTTTAAAGCTTTTTTCCATTTTTATTGACAAGGAAAACAAATAATTTAGTGTAAGAAATATCGTCACTTTAGGACTATTTAAACTTTAGTTATGAGACTCGGGCATTAAATAAATTGCACTCCCCATCATTAACATCTAGACAAAAGAAAGGTTTAATTGAAATTACTTTTAAGAAAAAAAAATCACTCGAGTGGAAGTAAGAAAATATTTAATATGGAGGGAAAATTTTTCGATCTCTTATGCAGTTAATTAATATAAACAATAAAAAAGCGATTTTTTTTTAAATAAAGGGGGTGGGTGGTGAACGGGTGCGACATTTTTCAGACAAACTAGGAAGACTGAAAAATTCCGACTCGAACAAAAATTGTTCGAGTAAAATACAAAATGACAAGTAGAAATTTAAAAGAAAATAAATACGATGAGTATAAAAAAGAATAAATTAAGCTTTTGGTGCTATACTGTAATTAGAAAAAAAATTTAATTGACCAACAAGACTTTAAATTTATAAAGTTATTTAGAAAAAAAAAAGCGATGGAGAATTTACAAATTACCTACGTAAAGTGAAAAAAAAATACGAATGTTTGAAGAAAAAAAATTAAAAAAAGGGAAAGTAACGTTTTTCAGAAAAATCTAGAAAGGATAATCTAAAAGAAAGGTCCACTCCCCAGAAAGATAGACATTAGCAGTCTTGATTAAATTATCAAATATGAAAAATTACAATCGTTGATTTAATGTTTACAAACAAACAAAATTATTAATGGTATCAATATCAAAATTGAAAGTAAATTACTTAAAAATAAATAAATAAAAAACAACATATATAAAATATATTATATATATACCTGTATTCGTAATTTTCATCGCAGTATTTTTCCGAGTAGTATATCTGTTTCTGTAAATTCGTCATATTTGCTATATTGAAGTAAGTAAGACAAATAAACAAATACCGGCATTAAACAGTCCTTCTTGTCGATAATAGGCAACAAAGTCGCCAAAAATGTATTGGTAGAAATCACAATACTTTTAGGTAGATAAAATCGCGAGACTAATAATGAAAGAAGAAATCGTTCAAATCCGCCCGTCACCGAAGCGACCTTAACATGTCAAGACACGACTTTTCTGAAGTGGATTTTTGAATGTGACTTTCTCGGTTGTGATTGGTCAGTAGAAACAGCCAATCAAAAATTCCCTACCCACTTCAATTTCCTCTCTGTTCTTTAATTCAAAAAGACTAAGATGTCTGTGATTTTTTTTTTTATTCCTCCCTGAGGGATGCTATACTTATATAAATAAATATTTAAATGAATAAAAAAAAAAAATGTTTAAAAATAATGTTGGTCCATATTAACAAAAAAAATTTTAAAAACTCCGGAAAAGTACGTGTTGTTAGGAAAAAATAAATTTAACTATAAATAAACTCCCCCGGAATATAAAATATAAATTAATTAGGGTCTGCCAAAATGTTGACTCGTTTTCATTTTAAAAACGAATTAAAATTAATTAAATCGATTATTTATGGTCAAATTTTTGTCTAAGTCGAAAAGTAGCAATAAAATGAGCATCAGTAAAATAAAGAAAGCAAAATAATATTAAATATGTAATTTATTTTTAATACATTTTAAACTATTTTTTCGGTCAATTTTTCTCAAATAAACGATGTTTAAATAAACATGGTCGTAAACACTGGCAAAGATTACATAAAATCCGTATTAAAAAAAAAAAAAAAATTTACCTCCTCCCCCCGATTGAAAAAAATTAAACGAATTAATGTTCCTCGTGAAAAAGAAATAACTAAAAACAGTTAAGTCAAATTACGGATTTGATAATTCCGAATAAAGAAATAAAGTTAAAGTTTAGTGTCTGAAATAATATTCCTAAATAAAGTTTATAACTTAAAAAAAAAATTGTTAGAAATTTTTCAAAATGTTAATGTTTTAATTGACATTTTTTTTTTTACCTAAAAGATAAAATTTAGCGTCGGAAAAATATTTTTGATTTTTTTTTTACGGATTTTTAGAAAAATATTAAAACATTGCAATACATAAAATTCACGTACGTCGTTAATAAATTTAATAAAAGAAAAATGTAATTTTCAAAATTTATTACGCCAAAGAAAAATATTATTCATAAAAATAAATAAATAAACACAACATTACAGCAAATAAAATTCACATTTTTTCCGATGCTAAAATAGAATTAAACCGAAATAGAAGTTTGCTCCCCGTTAAATTTATTTGAGAGTTAAGGCAAATTTATATGGAGCTGGTTAACCCTCAAATAAAAATAAAATCTATCTCCCAAAAACGGGGTCCACATTTCTTGTTAACTTTAAAGCTCAACAGTGAAAGTGGGTAGATAGGCTGGGTACACAAAAATTGACATTAAAAAATTTTTTTTTAAAAAGGGACCACGCTGGGTAACCAGTACAGTATGTACACCAAACTTCCAACAGTAACGGTCTGTGACATTCTCCACGGTTTCTTTCATAATTTTCATTATTTCCGTAAGCTGAATTTTTTTTTTTTAATCAACAGGAGTTTTTTAAAAAAATGTTACTTCTTTTGAATGGTCCAAACATTTTGAAGATAATATTAATCTTTATTCAAATTTCATTGTATTAAATATGGGGAAGGGTAACTTTGACAAGGTAGATTGGATATCCCCAAACAGTAAACAATATAAATAAAATACCTTTAACAGACAAGCAATAGTTTGAAAATGTTTCTAGGCAGAGAAAGAAATTATCAGTACATTTATTGAATAATAAATCATAACTCTTTTATTCTTTCAAAAAAAAGTTTCGCTCTACAAAAGAAAAGAAAAATGTACTAAAGTAATTTTTTTTTTTTACTAAGTAGGTCATCCATACTTTAAAATAAATATTTCGTAAGGACAAGCGCACAAACAGTAACTTAAAATTATATTATATTTATATTATATAAATTAATTATAGACAAGTAAAGTGTAAAAATGAAATCATTTAAGCTTTTCATTTTATAAATATTTATATTTGTTGCTTAGCAACAGCACATGTCAAATTTGTAGATGAAGAATCAACGATGCATCGTGTGCAGCAATTGCTGATCAATTAGGTCAGTTTAGTTAGATCAATTAATTAGTTCTTAATTAAATAATAAATATATTTTTTCTTATTATAATGATAATAATGTTTCCGTTAAAGTTATACGAATTTACTGAGCCAAAGTAATTATTTTCTTTTTTTTTAATTTACTAAAAAAATGAATGAATGAATGAATGATTTTTTTTTAATAACTATTTTTGGTACTTGTTCTTAACTATCCCAATGGGGAAATGTCTATACACCACGTACTATAATGTTACACGAGGTTGGTTTTATATACTCTATAGTAATATACAATAATAATAATAATAATAATAATATACAAATATAGTACTTATTCATCAAGATAAAAGTAAGTTTTGTTATTGTCTCAATTAAAAAAAAAAGATACTGAACATTTAAAGGTACTAATGTAGAATAGCGCGCAAGAGATAATATCATTAGATTACGTATAAAAAGCATTACATTTCACGGAAATACCGAAACCTTTGAGGGGGTTAATGATAGAGTTAGTTTACTTTGGGAGTTTCCATAATCTAATGCTATTTATACGTAAAATGTGATTCTAATGATATAATGTCTTTCTTTACGTATTGCGTGCTATTCTGCATTTGTATCCATTTAAAAACGTCTTCAATTCGCTACAATTCAACCGGTATATTTCTTTGGTTATTTCCTATAAGTCTAACATAAACAAAGGGGAACCACTCTTGACTGATAAATTATTTATTTATTGATAGGAAAAAAGAAGACGGGGTTTGGGTTAGCTTATAGGAAAATAAATAAATAATTTATCAGTCAAGAGTGGTTCCCCTTTGTTTATGTTAGGTTTATAGGAAATAACCATTTCTTTAGTATTATTACCCCACCTCTAAACACTAAGAAAGTGGCGACTTACGGCCGATTACCGATATATAACTTTTGAAACTAAATAAAATAAAAGCGAAGGAAATGAATTAAACTAATTCTTATCTGGATGGTGAAAAAACGTAAATATTACATTCTTATATAAATTATTTTTTGTACATTACCTGAGCGGGATATTCTGGATAACTAGCGTGTTTTTTGTTTGTTTCTTTTCTTTTTTTTCAATAAAATGTGAAGTTATGAATGAGTGTTCGTAGTAATTTAAGAAATATTTAAAATAAGAATGAATAAACAGATAGCAAACGTGTTCTTTGAGTTTAATTCAACTGCAACACAACGTAAAATTAACAGGTAAGTTTACGACAGTCACGAGTTACCGCAAAGCGACACTTGCGAAACACAATATTAAAAGAACTAAAATTTAATTTTCGTACAAAAATCTATTTTTATTATTTTTTCCTTTAAAAGGACTTCGACCAAATTGTAGCTAGTTGAAGACGTAGTTTTGGAAATTAACTGTTCAAGAGAAAATTTTTTACACATGACAAGTGACTGAAACTTACACTCTTTATCTGAATTGTGAATTACATTTATTTATTTCTAAATAGCTTTTTGGCACAAGTAACATCATATGGTCCCACTCGTAAAAATTATTTTTTTTGTTTTTGCGAATTTGAAAATTATTTATGAATTAGACAAACTAGCAAGAATTTTGTCTATAAAGTGAATCAATTTTTAAAATGAGTTACAGGAAGAGATTAATATTTTCCAAGAATTAACCTGTGGTGAGCCGGAAGTTATCGCTTCGACAGACAGAAGTCGAATGACAAAAATAAGTAGTTTGCGCATGGGATCGCGCAACCTTAGTAAAAATAAAATTTAAAATAAAATTCGTAAAATTCAACCAATCAGAGGCGTTCCCGCCTAATAAGAAAATTTATCAACTAGACCCCTTTTGGAGCCTATGCTGGACTATAAATAAAGCCAGCCTTTCGGATCCTAACCAGAAAGATCTCATTTGCCTAAGGGAATTCACGTCACCCTTTTTTTTAAAACATTTCGCTTACATGCTGAAGGTATCTATCTATCTCTCTCTTTGAATAACCTATGCTTTCGGAGATAAACCTTAGATTCATTCAACTTATGCCTGACTGCTTTTTAGTTGACTTTAAACTTTCACCTTTTCTTTCTCACTTTTGAACTGTGAAATACCAGCTTACATTTTACATTTGAACTTTAAAAAAAAGAACTTTGGCGGAACCTCGCCCAGTATTCAATGCTACCTTTTGTAAACTTCTGTTAATACAATTTTGTTTGTTTAATCAAGAGTTTTGTCTTCTATGCCATTTTGCTTGATTTATTTATGGTCTTTAAATGTTTGAACACTTTTATTGAATATTGACATCAAACATCCCATATCTACCACCATAAACCTATGGTGGAGGAGTTGATGGGAGTTATATATATTTGGGTAATTTACTCATCACACCATAAGGTCACATGTATTAAGGCAGAAAAACAAAGAACATAAATTTAACAAAATAAAATGTGTATTGAAACAAAGATTACAATAATCAAGAATACTGATCAATGTCCTGCAAAAATGCTTTTTTAATGTTCATGTAATAAGATAATAAGAACTTGTTGAGTTGACTCCAACTGAGAAAAAAGGGTATGTTCAAAATCAAATCAGCAGTCAAGTTACTTAGAGAGAGAGAAAGATATAGCTTATAATACCTTCTGCAGTAGGGAATTATTTCTTAAAACGAGAAGCGTGGAGTATTCAGCAAGTTGGTTTCTTTCTCTTCTCTAAGTAATGACTGCTGATTTTATTTTGAACAATATTTCTTCTCAAGAACAGTTCCTAT
This sequence comes from Doryteuthis pealeii, assembly GCA_023376005.1. Classification (NCBI taxonomy): domain Eukaryota; kingdom Metazoa; phylum Mollusca; class Cephalopoda; order Myopsida; family Loliginidae; genus Doryteuthis; species Doryteuthis pealeii. Next base: position 24,814,938 of record CM042162.1, on the reverse strand, counting down.
TATCTTATTACATGAACATTTATTTTATTATATGATATAATATTTTATTTTGTTAAATTTATAATAATGTGTGGTGTGATGAGTAAATTAACATTATATATAAAGAAACTCTCCACCATAGGTTTATGGTGGTAGATATGGGATGTTTGATGTCAATATTCAATAAAGTGTTCAAACATTTAAAGACCATAAATAAAATCAAGCAAAATGGCATAGAAGACAAAACTCTTGATTAAACAACAAAATTGTATTAACAGAAGTTTACAAAAGGTAGCATTGAATACTGGGCGAGGTTCGCCAAAGTTCTTTTTTTAAAGTTCAAATGTAAAATGTAAGCTGGTATTTCATAGTTCAAAAGTGAGAAAGAAAAGGTGAAAGTTTAAAGTCAACTTAAAAGCAGTCAGGCATAAGTTGAATGAATCTAAGGTTTATCTCCGAAAGCATAGGTTATTCAAAGAGAGAGAGAGATAGAACCTTCAGCGTGTAAGCGAAATGTTTCTTAAAAAGGGTGACGTGAATTCCCTTAGGCAAATGAGATCTTTCTGGTTAGGATCCGAAAGGCTGGCTTTATTTTATAGTCCAGCATAGGCTCCAAAAGGGGTCTAGTTGTAAATTTTCTTATTAGGCGGAACGCCTCTGATTGGTTGAATTTTACGAATTTTTTTTAAATTTTATTTTTACTAAAGTGCGCGAATTCCCACTCAAAAATATATAGTTTAAACACACGACTAAGTAGAAAGAAATTGTAATGTGTAAAGTGTAATGGAGCTGTAAATATTTAGAAAATGGTAACATTAAAGTAAACTTGATATAAATCAATTACAAAATCTGAAGACTACTCTAAGAGACAATAAAATAAAGATATTAAATAAACCAGATAATGAAAAAATTCATATATATATGGAATATCGGAGCAGCCATCATTCAAGCAAAAATAAATTATCTACACCTAATCAAATGTTCAGATAAACAAACTGTCCGCAAAATATCGAATCAAAATATAATAGTTGAAATTTGTGGATAATTTGCATAAAAAAACTATAATAATGCAATGTAATTAGAATACTCAAAATCTAACTAATCGAAAATGATATAAAATTGTGAAATGCGCCAAACTACTTATTTTTGTCATTTCACTTCTGTCTGTCGAAGCGATAACTTCGGGCTCCACCACAGGTTAATTCTTGGAAAATATTAATCTCTTCCTGTAACTCAGTTTTAAAAATTGATTCACTTTATAGACAAAATTCTTGCTAGTTTGTCTAATTCATAAATAATTTTCAAATTCGCAAAAACAAAAAAAATAATTTTTTACGAGTGGGACCATATGATGTTACTTGTGCCAAAAGCTATTTAGAAATAAATAAATGTAATTCACAATTCAGATAAAGAGTGTAAGTTTCAGTCACTTGTCATGTGTAAAAAATTTTCTCTTGAACAGTTAATTTCCAAAACTACGTCTTCAACTAGCTACAATTTGGTCGAAGTCCTTTTAAAGGAAAAAATAATAAAAATAGATTTTTGTACGAAAAATTAAATTTTAGTTCTTTTAATATTGTGTTTCGCAAGTGTCGCTTTGCGGTAACTCGTGACTGTCGTAAACTTACCTGTTAATTTTACGTTTATGTTTGCAGTTGAATTAAACTCAAAGAACACGTTTGCTATCTGTTTATTCATTCTTATTTTAAATATTTCTTAAATTACTACGAACACTCATCAAACTTCACATTTTATTGAAAAAAAAGAAAAGAAACAAACAAAAAACACGCTAGTTATCCAGAATATCCCGCTCAGGTAATGTACAAAAAATAATTTATATAAGAATGTAATATTTACGTTTTTTCACCATCCAGATAAGAATTAGTTTAATTCATTTCCTTCGCTTTTATTTTATTTAGTTTCAAAAGTTATATATCGGTAATCGGCCGTAAGTCGCCACTTTCTTAGTGTTTAGAGGTGGGGTAATAATACTAAAGAAATGGTTATTTCCTATAAACCTAACAAAACAAAGGGGAACCACTCTTGACTGATAAATTATTATTTATTTTCCTATAAGCTAACCCAAACCCCGTCTTCTTTTTTCCTATCAATAAATAAATAATTTATCAGTCAAGAGTGGTTCCCCTTTGTTTATGTTAGACTTATAGGAAATAACCAAAGAAATATACCGGTTGAATTGTAGCGAATTGAAGACGTTTTTAAATGGATACAAATGCAGAATAGCACGCAATACGTAAAGAAAGACATTATATCATTAGAATCAACATTTTACGTATAAATAGCATTAGATTATGGAAACTCCCAAAGTAAACTAACTCTATCATTAACCCCCTCAAAGGTTTCGGTATTTCCGTGAAATGTAATGCTTTTTATACGTAATCTAATGATATTATCTCTTGCGCGCTATTCTACATTAGTACCTTTAAATGTTCAGTATCTTTTTTTTTTAATTGAGACAATAACAAAACTTACTTTTTATCTTGATGAATAAGTACTATTATTATAATTATATTATTATTATTATTATTGTATATTACTATAGAGTATATAAAACCAACCTCGTGTAACATTATAGTACGTGGTGTATAGACATTTCCCCATTGGATAGTTAAGAACAAGTACCAAAAATAGTTATTAAAAAAAAATCATTCATTCATTCATTCATTTTTTTTAGTAAATTAAAAAAAAGAAAATAATTACTTTGGCTCAGTAAATTCGTATAACTTTAACGGAAACATTATTATCATTATAATAAGAAAAAATATATTTATTATTTAATTAAGAACTAATTAATTGATCTAACTAAACTGACCTAATTGATCAGCAATTGCTGCACACGATGCATCGTTGATTCTTCATCTACAAATTTGACATGTGCTGTTGCTAAGCAACAAATATAAATATTTATAAAATGAAAAGCTTAAATGATTTCATTTTTACACTTTACTTGTCTATAATTAATTTATATAATATAAATATAATATAATTTTAAGTTACTGTTTGTGCGCTTGTCCTTACGAAAATATTTATTTTAAAGTATGGATGACCTACTTAGTAAAAAAAAAAAAATTACTTTAGTACATTTTTCTTTTCTTTTGTAGAGCGAAACTTTTTTTTGAAAGAATAAAAGAGTTATGATTTATTATTCAATAAATGTACTGATAATTTCTTTCTCTGCCTAGAAACATTTTCAAACTATTGCTTGTCTGTTAAAGGTATTTTATTTATATTGTTTACTGTTTGGGGATATCCAATCTACCTTGTCAAAGTTACCCTTCCCCATATTTAATACAATGAAATTTGAATAAAGATTAATATTATCTTCAAAATGTTTGGACCATTCAAAAGAAGTAACATTTTTAAAAAAAACTCCTGTTGATTAAAAAAAAAATTCAGCTTACGGAAATAATGAAAATTATGAAAGAAACCGTGGAGAATGTCACAGACCGTTACTGTTGGAAGTTTGGTGTACATACTGTACTGGTTACCAGCGTGGTCCCTTTTAAAAAAAAAAATTTTAATGTCAATTTTTGTGTACCCAGCCTATCTACCCACTTTCACTGTTGAGCTTTAAAGTTAACAAGAAATGTGGACCCCGTTTTTGGGAAGATAGATTTTTTTTTATTTGAGGGTTAACCAGCTCCATATAAATTTGCCTTAACTATCAAATAAATTTAACGGGGAGCAAAACTTCTATTTCGGTTTAATTCTATTTTAGCATCGGAAAAAATGTGAATTTTATTTGCTGTAATGTTGTGTTTATTTATTTATTTTTATGAATAATATTTTTCTTTGGCGTAATAAATTTTGAAAATTACATTTTTCTTTTTATTAAATTTATTAACGACGTACGTGAATTTTATGTATTGCAATGTTTTAATATTTTTCTAAAAATCCGTAAAAAAAAAATCAAAAATATTTTTTCCGACGCTAAATTTTATCTTTTAGGTAAAAAAAAAATGTCAATTAAAACATTAACATTTTGAAAAATTTCTAACAATTTTTTTTTTAAGTTATAAACTTTATTTAGGAATATTATTTCAGACACTAAATTTAACTTTATTTCTTTATCGGAATTATTATCAAATCCGTAATTTGACTTAACTGTTTTTAGTTATTTCTTTTTCACGAGGAACATTAATTCGTTTAATTTTTTTCAATCGGGGGGAGGAGGTAAATTTATTTTTTTTTAATACGGATTTTATGTAATCTTTGCCAGTGTTTACGACCATGTTTATTTAAACATCGTTTATTTGAGAAAATTGACCGAAAAATAGTTTAAAATGTATTAAAAATAAATTACATATTTAATATTATTTTGCTTTCTTTATTTTACTGATGCTCATTTTATTGCTACTTTTCGACTTAGACAAAAATTTGACCATAAATAATCGATTTAATTAATTTTAATTCGTTTTTAAAATGAAAACGAGTCAACATTTTGGCAGACCCTAATTAATTTATATTTTATATTTCCGGGGAGTTTATTTATAGTTAAATTTATTTTTTCCTAACAACACGTACTTTTCCGGATTTTTAAAATTTTTTTTGTTAATATGGACCAACATTTATTTTTAAACATTTTTTTTTTTATTATTCATTTAAATATTTATTTATATAAGTATAGCATCCCTCAGGAGGAATAAAAAAAAAATCACAGACATCTTAGTCTTTTTGAATTAAAGAACAGAGAGGAAAATTGAAGTGGGTAGGGAATTTTTGATTGGCTGTTTCTACTGACCAATCACAACCGAGAAATCACATTCAAAAATCCACTTCAGAAAAGTCGTGTCTTGACATGTTAAGGTCGCTTCGGTGACGGGCGGATTTGAACGATTTCTTCTTTCATTATTAGTCTCGCGATTTATCTACCTAAAAGTATTGTGATTTCTACCAATACATTTTTTGGCGACTTTGTTGCCTATTATCGACAAGAAGGACTGTTTAATGCCGGTATTTGTTTATTTGTCTTACTTACTTCAATATAGCAAATATGACGAATTTACAGAAACAGATATACTACTCGGAAAAATACTGCGATGAAAATTACGAATACAGGTATATATATAATATATTTTATATATGTTGTTTTTTTATTTATTTATTTTTAAGTAATTTACTTTCAATTTTGATATTGATACCATTAATAATTTTGTTTGTTTGTAAACATTAAATCAACGATTGTAATTTTTCATATTTGATAATTTAATCAAGACTGCTAATGTCTATCTTTCTGGGGAGTGGACCTTTCTTTTAGATTATCCTTTCTAGATTTTTCTGAAAAACGTTACTTTCCCTTTTTTTAATTTTTTTTCTTCAAACATTCGTTTTTTTTTTTCACTTTACGTAGGTAATTTGTAAATTCTCCATCGCTTTTTTTTTCTAAATAACTTTATAAATTTAAAGTCTTGTTGGTCAATTAAATTTTTTTTCTAATTACAGTATAGCACCAAAAGCTTAATTTATTCTTTTTATACTCATCGTATTTATTTTCTTTTTAAATTTCTACTTGTCATTTTGTATTTTACTCGAACAATTTTGTTCGAGTCGGAATTTTTCAGTCTTCCTAGTTTGTCTGAAAAATGTCGCACCCGTTACCACCCACCCCCCTTTATTTAAAAAAAAAATCGCTTTTTTATTGTTTATATTAATTAACTGCATAAGAGATCGAAAAAATTTTCCCTCCATATTAAATATTTTCTTACTTCCACTCGAGTGATTTTTTTTTTCTTAAAAGTAATTTCAATTAAACCTTTCTTTTGTCTAGATGTTAATGATGGGGAGTGCAATTTATTTAATGCCGAGTCTCATAACTAAAGTTTAAATAGTCCTAAAGTGACGATATTTCTTACACTAAATTATTTGTTTTCCTTGTCAATAAAAACCGGAAAAAAAGCTTTAAAAAGTGCCCTTTTTATCTGATAAAATGTATATACTAAATTTAAAAAGCAAAAGATATGTGGCTGGTAATGGCTCCGCTTTAAAAATAAAAGAAAGAAAGTTAAACTAAACCTTAAACGAGAACTCACGAAAAATTCTGGATTTAATTCCATTCAAATGTTGATTTTTTTTTTCTTTATGAATAATTAAAAAAAAAAAAAATAGACCTATAAAGCTGACAATATATTATTATTATGCCATCAACAGTAACATTAAAAATAAAAACTTTGGCTTATTTAAGATTTTTTAAAGAATTGCTTTAGTTTCTTTAGTTAATGTAGATGAAAATCTAAACTACTTTTGTGAATTTGTATGGATTAAATACCCTCACATAAATTACGGTAACTATGTGTAAGTTAAAATATTTTTTTTTAAAAAACCTCTTTGTCTCTATTGTTTTTGAAAATTGTTTAAAAAGTAAGGCGGGAATATAATTCCACGATGCAACAAATCCTCGAGTTTAAAACTACAAATTACCGTTTTTTCTTTCTCTCATTATTTTAAGTAGTGATTATTCCTCTCTCAACTAAAACATGCGAATATAAGAAAATTAGAAAACAACACAGGAAAATACTTAAACACATAAGGAACCTAAAATAAAATTAGCTGGTAATTGATTTATTAAAAAGAAAAAGAAAAAAAGACGTTGATATAACATACCACAAGGGAAATGTACAACAGTAGTACAAGTACATTGTCACTAAAAAGCATCAAACGACCATATTGACTGTAACACCAAAATAATCTTGAATTTTCTTTTACATTCAGCTAAATTAATATATATATATATATATATATATATTTAGCTAAATTTGTCCACAAATATAAGGGTACCTATGAGAGAAAAAAACAGCCGATAGTTCATTTAAGATGTTATAAGGAGCGACCAGTCTTTATTCCAATCTTCTCTCATACACTTGTAAGTAAACACTAATAAATAGAAACTAGACAATATTACATAATGTTTTTTTAGCAACTTAACTATGTGTGTTTTATTTTAATTGGAATCCTCAATTATTTGATTAATTACTTGAGAAAGGGAGATGGTAAAATCCTAAATAGACTGTACAACCTTTAATTTATTTCCATGTACGTACAGTACACTCTTCCGTAGTTTATATACCCAGTATTCTACTACTACTACAGTCTGCTCCGCTCTAGTGTATTAAACAGAACAAAACGTGTTTAATTACCTTAACATATAATACAATAAGGGGCCATTAGTTGTGCAAAAGTTTACGGTGTTGATATAATGGTTAATTATTTTTTTATATTTTTTATTTAAAAAGAACAAAACAAAAAAAAAAAAACGGTTATCAATTAGAATTGGGTAGTAATGAATGTTAATTTTCAAAAAAGAGAACTACGCAGAAAGTTTGTACCACGTGATATAAATTGACCAATGGACAAGCGTAAACAATTCCGAAAGTTTTTAATCCGTTTATATCCTCAACGTGGTTGAGAGATTATTGGCTTACCAGTATGAAAAGAAAATCCCCAGCGCTACTAAATTTTTGAATTTCATGACTTTTTGGGAATATTTTTAAAAGTAAGCTTGACAAACTTTGGCAACAAATATAGAATCAATAAATTGATTATTTATGCATAATTGATTAAAAAGAAGAAAATTTTTTTTTAGGTTACTTTCATTCATTATTCGGTTCAAATTATATTTCGTTTAAAAATAGACCCGGGGGGGGGGGTGTCGTAAAAATGTTCAGTTCAAAATCTAGCAACGGACTTTTATTTTTCTTGTCAACCCGGCACAAATGCAGAATAGCGCGCAAGAGATATTATTATTAGAATCACATTTTACGTATAAATAGCATTAAGATTACGGAAACTCTCGTAGTAGCCTAACATTAACCTAAGCGTATCAAAGGTTTCGGGTATTTCCGTGAAATGTAATGCTTTTTATACGTAATCTAATAATATTATCTCTTGCGCGCTATTCTGCATTAGTACCGTCAACTCTGTCGGCGTGGATTAGAATACGCCGACTGCAGATGAGTAAGAACACCCACCACCCACTAAAGTGTATCCTGGGTATAACGCCAAAGTGCATCTGATAGTGAGGTGCCAGTTCTGGAGCTCTAGGGAGTATAGAGTACCTCTTCCTTCTTCATTATCATTACTCCCAGCAGAGATGCTGATAGGTATGCGCCCTGCGTCACTGACGCAGAAAAATCTTATCCATGTGTCCCAGTGTTTTTTCTTTCCCCCTCCCCCCATTTCCAGCTAACTGTAAATACATTTCAATATTTTCTTGGAAATGAATGACACACTATGGGGTACAAGGTAGAGGTTAGATGGCTTTAGTTGTTCATTGATAAAAACTCTGCAATTTGTTAAGAAACTTTAGTTGGGACCCATCAAATTTCCCAGAGATTCATTGAAATAAAATACATGCGTCCCAGGACGCACTAAATTAAAAAAGCTATCAGCATCACTGGTAATGGATTTGCAAGACTAGCTTAGAAGAAAACCCTGTTGGCTGCGCTTTAGAATACACCAAGTGCATCTCTGCAGAGAGGTAAGACCCCTCCAATGGTGCCACCTGTTGGTCATGAGTGGTGACCTGTGATCCTTAAGGACGGAATCCTGGTGGCTGAGCAGTCCATGACATGCAACACTCCACTTTTGTCTTTACTTAGGCTAGATGGGCAGTCGAAGAGGCCCCCTCCTATCAATCGGCTGGTCACATCAAGCCCTTTGTGACCGCCTGTCTAGCCTAACTAAGGGTGGGCTGAAAAGTTCATATGAAGACATCCTATCTGCTGTTATTACAGTCAAATCACACTGAAAGCACTGGTTCCCGCTAGATCAGCAAAGTTAAGCCATGTTGAGTCTGTTCAATAATTGGGTAACCACTTAAACAATAGCACAGTGATGCTGATAGCTTTTTAATTTAGTGTGTCCAAGGACGCACGGATTTGATTTGAATGAGTCCCCCAATAAATTTGATGGGTCCCAACTAAAGTTTCTTAATAAATTGCAGAGTCTTTATCTATGAACAACTAAAGCCGTCTAACCCCTACCTTGTACCCCATGGTGTGTAATGTATTTACAGTTAGCTTGAAATGGTGGGGGGAAGAAGAAAAAACACTGGGACGCATGGATACAATTTTTATGCGTCAGGATGCTTACCTATCAGCATCTCTGATAGTAGGTACTGTGAGTGTTTTAAGGCAGGATATTTCCTGTACAAGAAAATTGGACTTGTTCAATGAAAGACATAAAAGATACAGACTAAACAAGGTTAGTTGTGAGTAGCTAGTCTTGCTAACAGTATTCATTACTGTTGTTTGAAGAACTGTATGTTTGATTCTATTATATCTCCTTGTACCAAAAGGTAATAGACCTATTTGTTAACCGTTTTCAGGATTCAATGTTTACTGATAAACTCAGTCATAACATTGGGGCGGCGAGGATAGAATCAAAATGTTGTGACTGAATTAATCAAACATTGACTCCAGAAAAGTGTAGCGTAATTATTATGGTCTACCGGGAATTTGGTGATTGAAAATAAAAACGGTATTCAGATTTCTGGAGAAAGAGAGGAAAAAGAAATAAGAACAAAGGTTGAAATTTGGAAGAGTAAACACTCAGTGGAGTGCCAGTAATTGACCAAATAATGACCCGGAAATAGATTTAAAAATAAAAACGGAAGTTCCGGGTTTTGACCGGAAACGGATGTGACCCCGGGACGAGAAACGTAGGAGGAGGAAAATCTTTCAATTTTTTTTTTTTTTTTGGCTGGGCTCTGGTGGGAGTCAGACGTGGTTCCCCATTGTGTTTGGGATAGTAGTACTGAACATGACTTACGATAGAATAGTTTGACCATACTCTCTCTCTCTTTCCTTCTCTTTGAAAAGAACCCATGAGTCTATGAAGAAATAAACAGCCCCCTGTGGCTATACAACTTGTGTGTGTTGTTTCTGAACTAACGACTACTACAACTTGAATTTGGCCCTATGAAAGAAAAGGTTAACAAATAGGTTTATTTTCTTTTGGTAAGGAGATATAATAAATAGAATCTTTACAATTGACTAGAGGTTTCACACACATGGGCAAGACTCCAAATAGCTCCATTCCCTGTGACCACAGTCATGATAGGGTTGGCTTACACAACCCATCTCTCAGTTTGGTGAAATGAAGAAGATATAGTTGCAGAACTGTAACCACCCATTGATCAACCATGCCATGTATAATTATCTCATCCAATCTGTTGTGACTGAATTTATCAATAAACATTGAATCTGGAAAAGGTTAACAAATAGGTTTATTACCTATTATTTTATTATTGGTACAAAAATAAATAGAATCAAATGCGCAGTTTTTCAAACAACAGTAATCAATACTCTGTTATCAAGACTAGCTACTACCACTAACCTCATGTAGTCTGTATCTTTTGTCTTTCATTGGACAAGTCCAACTTTCATGTAGGGGAAATATCCTCCCTTACAACTGTAAGAAATCTGATTCCTTTGTTTATCAAAATGACTTGATTCAGCATCAAATTACCTGCTGTTGATGACTTGATTTTTTAATTTAAAAAAAAAAATATTTTTTTTTTTTTACCAATGAATTTAACCTAAGTAACAGCAACCTAATGGTTTTGTTTAATGTCATATCAATCTTCATGACGGCTGAAAAGTTCAAAGGCTGACCAAGATACTCTTATTGAATGTCTCCAAATGTGGTTTATTTTTCAACATGTGGTCCACAAACTTCTTCCATCGGTTTTGCGGTACTTGGATTCCATTTTGAAAAATAAACCTCATTTGTTCACATTCCATGAGAGTATCTTGGTTAGCCTGTGAACTTTTCAGGTGTCCCTCATATTTAGATATTAATGATAGGAAACCTTTTTGTTTTCAATTCATTTGCTTGATGCTGTACATGTAAGGTTAAAATTTGCATTAGGTTATTGGGGAGTCTCGGTAGTATAGTGGGTAATATTTTTGGACTGTGACATCATTGTAAGCGAGTTCAAACTCCAGTCACTTTATGTTCACTTTCAGACTAATACTTTTGGGAAAGGTATGAACCCCTCACCATTTTCCTAGCTATGAGTTAAATAATACCAATATTGTTTTTCTACAAGGATGGCTTTGGCATGAAATAACCCATAAAGGTTGATATACCATTAAATAACCAAATCATTAGACCTGTTAAGGTCTCATCTATGGGTAAAAAAAGATCTGATTGCAAGTTACTGTAAACTATTTTTACCAACTTATTAATACATGTGAAGTTAATGAAAATTATTTATACCAATGAAAAAGAATTTGGTTTACAAAAAGAGAGGGGAATTTTGATTGAAAACTATTTGGATAAAAAAAAAGTTACTGAAAACAATTTGGTTAAAAAAAAAAAAAAAGTTACTGAAAACAATTTGGTTAAAAAAAAAAAAGTTACTGAAAACAATTTGGTTAAAAAAAAAAAAGTTACTGAAACAATTTGGTTAAAAAAAAAAAGTTACTGAAAACAATTTGGTTAAAAAAAAAAAGTTACTGAAAACAATTTGGTTAAAAAAAAAAAATTACTGAAAACAATTTGGTTAAAAAAAAAAAAAATTACTGAAAGCAATTTGGTAAAAAAAAAAAAATTACTAAAATTTTATTTTTAAAAAGAATTGGTTTAAAAAAAGATTATTGGTGGGTGGGGGTAGAATTTGTTTTAAAAAAATTAGTTTAAAAAACAGTTAAACAAATCATTTATCAAAATGACTTTATTTGGCATTGAATAACCCAAAAAGAGTTGAAATGCTGTAAAAAAAAAAAAACAACCAATGAACCAAACCATTACATTGCTATTACTGGAGTTAAATCCATTCCCATAGGATTGCTTTTAATACAATGTAGAACAAAACAGTAATATTAGAAATTAATAACACCAAGTAATTATTTATTAAACCCGTTTTGTTAAAACCAGTATGCAAATTATCCACACCATATACTATGTAAACCTTTTTAAGAATTATCATCAATTTTAAGCTGTAAATTTTTGAACTTGTTTTAATAAATTTCTTTTTTTCTTTACAGACATGTAGTGTTACCAAAAGAAATAGCGAAATTGGTTCCGAAAAATAAATTGATGTCAGAAAGTGAATGGAGAGGAATTGGTGTACAACAAAGCCAAGGATGGATTCACTACATGAAACATGATCCAGGTAAATATTGTTTTTTTTTTTTTTTTTTTTTTTTTTTCCTGTGTGGAGGCGTGCTTTGTGTAATGGTTATCACCATAAAAAATGAAACCGGACTTCAAATCCTGTTTGTGCTTAACTTTCCACTAGTGCCTTTGGGAAAGGCATGACTCCATTTGTTCTCCACCCCAGCTATGGGTAAATAGTAGGTCAATTGGATTCTTTAGCCATGGTTAGGCAACCAGTCTAGGTGAAGAAAAACTCTGAATTCAAACCTGCTTTACTCTGCTTAAAATCGAGTCTTTTTTTCTTTTTTTTTCTTTTCTTTTTTTTTTTTTGCCTGTGGTGAAGGGGTTGGGTAGATGCATAAACATTTTTCCTATTCTATTAGCCTGCATTTAAGCTGAAAATGATATCCAAAGTAATTTCTTATAATCATAGTATTATCAAATAAAACAATGTTATTATTGGATTATCTTTTTTTGGTATTAGCCATAAACAGCTTCCTGTCTCAAATATAGCAACTTGGCATTGCATTCTGGGGGAAAATAAATCTAATTACTATTGGGAAAAAACAAAAACAAACTAGCTCAAAGATGAAGAGCTTAGTTTGCCCTGCTATTTTACCCATAGGTGGAGGGTGTATAGGGAATATGAAATGAGGAGATGAAGAGAAATAAAAAAACACAACTGTTTCGAAGTATAGATGGAGACTTTATTATTGATCAGAACATTACTCTCTGGATGCCAGAGTCCAGACGCTCAGAACTTTTTATTTATTTATTTAATTTTGATTTAATTTTAATTTATTTGAAGAGAAATAAAGACACAACTGTTTCAAAGTATAGATGGAGACTTTATTATTGATCAGACCGATTTTATTTTATTTAAATCCCCACAGGTGAATAGATGGATTGATACCTTTTACCTCGGTGGTAATACCCTTGGGAAAGGTAGGAATCCAAATATTCTCCTACCAGGTATGGATAAAATTGTAGTCCAGACTGGGCTCTTTAACCTTGATATGGCAACCAGTCAAGAAGGAAAACTCTGAATTCAAACCTGTTAAACTCCACTTAAAAATTGACTTTGTATCGCATCCTGCTTGTGTGGAGGACTTGGATAAATACATATCAAATACCTAGCAATTGTCGGCCATTTTAGATTTGAAATGTTGCCAACAGGAAGGCATCCATCTTGTGATATTTGACCAGAGACATTAACTATTTGTGAGTTTACAAAGTTTCTCCGTTTTACTGTTTAATATGTCAACCCTATTAACAGGTGAAAGTTTTTTGGGTTTTTTTTCCTCCACTCCTCACATACTAATAAGTTAAAACGTTTGTGACAGTCCTTAAATATAAAAGCCATTTTTATTTAGTGTGATAACTAATGTTAAGTATCTACAAATTTCAAACTTAGAAAGATATTACTATAAACTCTAGTAACAGGTTGTGTTATATATATATATATATATATATATATAAAGCAAACTACAGACACGTGTTTCGAGGTATCACCTCTCATCAATGCAGTTATACCATTTTTAGCAGCTACCTCTGGCCGGGTTTGAGACCTGAACAAACTTTCGCTCGCCAATTCTCTTACCCATATGGCCACAGTCAGCTGCCAAGTATAGCAGGCTATTTAATCACTACATTTCTAAGCGGAAATGAACTCACCTAGAGGTCTCAAACTTTATGTAAACAAAGTGAGTCTTAGCTGAACGCCGAATACGGTGAATTTTGCAATTAAATCCCTTCTAAATAAAGTGCTCAACCGAAATTGGGAGCATATATAATATATATATATATATATATATAATATATATATATATATATATATATATATATTATCTTATAATGGAGATTGTGTATTTGTCTGTCTGTAACCGAATCTATATTACAACTAAAATTGCAATTCCCATTGTTATTTAAGTCACATTCTCCATAATTTTATTTTTATTTAAACTTCAATTATTGATAAAATTGTTTTACATTATTAATACTATTGACATTATCTACATAGTAATAACATGCAATTGTATTTATATATACAACAAAATACCAGTTTATAGTGTAAATGAGAAGGCTAATTTGCATATTGATATTAAAAATTTGATTTTAATAAATATGCGCTTGGTATTATTGATTTCTAATTGTTTGGTTTTAATTTAATAAATATGAGCAACAATCTCTGAAAAATCATAAAAGAAATCCATTAATAGGAAAAAATAACTGTAATTTTATTCTTTACTTCTTAATTTAACTGAACCTCCCAGAGCTCCAGAATTGGAACCTCATCATTAGATGCAGTTTAACGTCATACCCAGGAAACTTATTAGAAAATTGGTGCTTCAAAACTTTACTTATACAATTGTATGTACAGTATGTTCATTTCAAATTATCATTACTGTAGCATCATTAAAACAGTCTATAGAAAATTTAAATTGAAAAGTAAAGGTAAAGAGAAAGAAATAAGAACAAAAAGAAAGTTTTAAGATTCTAAGCACCCAATGTATGTCAGCCAGTGAGCAGTCAATGACTCTTTAATTATATTTTTAAGGGTGGGGGGTCCCAAATTTTCTGCAGAAGAGCGGAAACGGATATGTCCCTTCCCCCACCTCGGGGCCACAAACAGAAGTAAAGGAAACTCTGTCCCTTTTTTTTTTTTTTTTTTTTCTTCTTCTTCTTCTTTGGTTGGAGTCCTATTGGGAGATGAATGTTGGTTTTTGGGTTCCATTGAGGTGTGTTTCAGCTGACTGTGAGCAGCGCACATAGTGGTAATGAATGTAATTTATGATAGAACAGTTTGATCATACTCTTCCTCTCTATGAAAAGAAAACCACGAAGCGAGCGAGAAATAAACAATCCCTTGTTGTCTGTGTGTGACCCACTAGCTAACCCTCCTACTACTACACAACTTGAGACTTTTATGGGGCTGTGATCTCGGTGCAATTACTAGCAAAAATATGTGCCCTCTGAGCTTAGGTATTTTAAGTTTTAATGTAAGTATAGTGGGTGGTGTGGCCTATTGTCGGTATCAGCCAGACAGTGAGGGGATCTATCCTCTTTTCACTAGTGCTAGACCAGGGAGATTATTTTTGTGTCTGAAGTGGGGCACCACACCTTCCATCAACTCTCCATTTTACTGTACAGATCAAAGCTGTGCTACTCCTGTACTGAGTTGGTGAAGGCCGGTATCAAACCCAGAACCTTATGGTTCCATGGCAGATGCTCTACTGATAGAGGTAAAAGACTAACAAAACTAAATAAGAACTCATATAAAAAGACTACTTAATTGATTTTTATATAAGATTGTGTAGGATTGCTTTTAATACAATGTCGAATAAAACAGTAATATTAGAAATTAATAACACCAAGTAATTTATTAAACCCCTTTTTATTAAAACCAATATGCAAATTATCAACACCATATACTAAGTGAACCTTTATTTTTTTTTTTAGTGATATACAAGACACATTGACTGGATTTTAAACGCACTTGTTACATGGGCTGTTTTAAGGCAAATCTAACTCTGCAAGACTTTAATAGACATTGTTAATGAGATGATAATTAAGATTAAATAATTATTATTTAATAATCATTGAAAATATAATGTAAATAACTAAGGGAATTGTGATATGGTCATGATGTAGTTTCAGTTACAGACACACACATAATCTCCATCATAAGATGAGGACAAATCGTGTATTACTCGATTGTAAAAATTATAAGAAAATTTTAGAGTAAATAGTTTAGAACTCACCACCAGTCCTATAATGTGGTTTGGATGTAGGGGTGCTACTTGAATTCAATTTTCCTTCTCCTAGACTGGTTGCCATACCAAGTTTAAAGAGCCCTATTAACCCATAGTTGGAGGGAGTCTAGGTGGATTCATACCTTTCCCAAGAGTATTAGCACTGTGAAATGCAAACAGTTTTGTCCAGGATTTGAATTCAGTTAGCCAAGTCCTCTTTTACCGGTATTAACCATTTTGCTACTGACTTTCCTCAGTCCTGAAAATCAGTCCATCTTATCTATTTTGAATTGGGAAGAGTCAAGCTACCCCGTGTTGCCTGGGTAGAAGGGGACAGGCAAAAAAGTTAGTCTTGCAGATCCATTATTACTGACTCATGAGTTGGATCCTTGCAGGATACCCCATTACAATCCCTACGTAAAAAAGACGTTGCTGAAATGAAAAATCGGTGTTTCCTATTAAAAATTTAAATGCAAATGAATTCCATGCTGTTTCTATTTAAATTTTCTATTTTCATTATATTCACAAATGAAAATCATATCTTCCATTTTATTTTTGCTCAAAAACAAGAACTGGTGATATTTAGTGTGTGTGTGTGTGTGTGTGTAATTTGAGTCAGAATTATCTTGATGATCTGTTAGGAGAAACCTAGGTAGATATTCTCTGGCTCATTAGACTTACTTTATTATTTATTGTATTGAGCACCTTAGTATATTTAACTTAGGCAACTCTTGCAGTATTTTTTTTCTTTTGGCCATTTTAATAGTATCAACTGATTTTCAGGAGGCGCATATGATTTGGTCTTTTCTGTTTTTTTTTTTTTTGTTTGTTTTTTTCTCCAGATGAAAGTTTGTATTGTGTAATTACAGACTATAAAGCCAGGAGTTTTTTTATACTGTCGGAGTTTAGAAATTATAATATATATATATATATATATATATATATAATATATAATATACATATATATACACACACACAGTGATGCTGATAGCATTTTAATTTAGTGCGTCCTGGGATGCAGGTATTTCATTTGAATGAGTCCCCAGCAAATTTGGTGGGTCCCAACTAGAGTTTCTTAATAAATTATAGCATTTTTATTCATGAACAATTAAAGCCACCTAATCCCTACCTTGTACCTCATACAGTGTAATTTGTTTCCAAGAAAATACTGAAATGTATTTACAGTTAGCTTGAAATGGTTGGGGAAGAAAAAAAACCCACTGGGACACGTGGATACGATTTTTTATGCGTCCTTTTAGATTTTTATGCGTCAGTGAATTAACATAATTCCTGTAAAAAAAAATTAACAGAACTATTTACATATAGGCGTTTTTTGCGCATTGTGTAATGGTTAGTCGTAGGAAATGGACTTGTCAATCAGTTCATATTCTGGATGAGGCTGTTTGTATTTCACGTAGCACTTATAACCCTTGAGAAAGGTATGCATCCAACTACTCTTCCTCCAGCTATGGGTAAACAGTAGGACAGACTGGAATCTTTAACCATGGCTAGGTAACCTGTCTAAGAGAAGGAAAACTCTGAATTCAGACCTCTTAAACGGAGTTTAAGAAATTGACTGTGTGTCACATCCTGCAGAAGGGTTGGTAAATATATATGGGCATTTTTGTCGAGGGTGAATGCACAATCTCTCTCTCTCAATATTATTATTATTAATTAACTATAACTAGTAAAAATATACACCCTGGTGTAAGTATTTAAGTTTTAATGAAATGAAATATATTAAATTAGAAAGACTGACAAAATTTGATAAGAACACAAAAAAAATTACTTATTTTAATTGGTTTCTATATAAAATCATTCATAGGATTGATTTTAATGTTGGAGAATAAAACAATAGTATTAGACATCAATAACACCAAGTAATTATTTATTAAACCTGGTTTTGTGAAAACCAGTATGCAAATTAATCACACCATATAGTATGTAAATCTTTATTTCTTAGTGATATATAACACAGATTGCAGGATTATAAATGCACTAATAACATGGTCTGTTTTGAGGCAAATCTAACTCAGATTTTCATAGAGGTATTGTTAATAAATAAGATTTATTGTATGTATTAATGATTTTGACTATAAATTAAATTCTCATTGATAATAAGCAGTGATGTTGTTTCGGTTACAGACAGACCGACACCAAATCTCCATTATAATAGAGATATCTTATTTTAATGGAGATTGTGTTTTTGTCTGTAGCCGAAACTATATCACTACTCAAGTCACAATTCTCTCAGTTATTTACATCACATTCTCCATGATTTTATTTTTATCTAGACCTCAATTATTAATAAAATTGTTTTACATTATTAATACTGTTAACCATATCTACATACTAATACCATGCAATGCTATATATATATATATATAAACAAAATACCAGTTTATAGTGTGAACCAAAGGCTAATTTGCATATTGATATTGAAAATTTGATTTTAATAAATATGTGCTTAGTATTATTGATTTCTAATTGTTTGGTTTTATCTTAATGAATATGAGCAAAAATCTCTGGTATAAATCTTAAAAGAAATCCATTAACAAGAAGAAATAACTAATTTTATTCTTTACTTCCTATTTTAACTAAATAGAAAAATTTAGCAATAAAAGACAGAAGTGATGGAAGAGTAAATTTCAGTTCTATTTTTTCGATTATACCCCGCTCTGTTTCAAATCATTTTATCTGCATTTTTATTTAGTTTCATTGGCCTTTCTAATTTAATATATTTTATTACATTAAAACTTAAATACTTGCACCTAGAGGGTGTATATATTTGATAGTTATTAAAAAAAATTTCATTTAATTTCTAGCAGCTTATTTCATGTAATTATAGTTGTTTAATTAGGAGTTATATTTTGGTAAGTGGTGACAAGACTTTCGGACCACCCTGTAGTATCTTTGGTGCACAATGCCTAACTTGGTATTTCTAAATGTTGATCATAAAGAAATTTACTTATTTAAATCGGCATAAAAAGTAAAAATATCCAAAGAAAGCTAATAGGAAGATTAAAGAAGAAAAATCTATTAAAATAAAGGTGAACTTTGTGTAGTAGCCTATTGTTGGTATCAGCCATACAGCGAGTGAATCTCTCTTTTTCATTAGTGCTAGACCAGGGAGACTTTAATAAATAAAAAAATTTTTTTTTTTTTTTTTTTTTTTAGGTAGTGCCACACCTACTGTTAGCTCTCGATGCTTTACCACACAAATAAGATAACCCAAGCTGTTCTACTCATGTGCTTATATATATATATATATATATATATATATATATATATATATATATATATATATATATATAATATAATATATGAGAAAATGGAAGTAAATCCGACAATTATGTTGAAAGATAAATGGAAAGAAAATGTGTGAATAAAAATTATTTATTGAAATGCCGACACGTATCGACCAAGAGTCTGTCCTTGTATACATTGTATCCTATTTTAGTATTATTTTAAATACAAAATAAGATGAAATAATAATAACAGAGAAGCATAAAATTTAAGTATACAAAAAGCGGTCTTCTTCAGGACAAGATATTTTGATATTTGAAAATAAAATGGTGTGAATACAAAGAATTTGGATGTGTTCAAAAAAAGAATCTTTTTTGAAAAATTTGAGAGACACTTTCGGTTTGAAAGTTTATGTAGAATATTCACTGACATGTAACATTTTATGAAATAAGTTTAAATATTTTGTATATTATTAACCTGTGTATGGATCTTGAAACGGAAAGCTCTGTTTTATTATTATTATAATTTTATTTACTTAATATAAATTTCTGTAATTTTAATAACTGTGAGATGTCTGGATTTAAAAAAAAAATTTTCTTATTAGTCTACACAGCAATAACAAAATACGTAATTAAAGTGCATTTAATTATTAAATTAAGTTTTACAAAGCTTGATAAGATAAGCAAGTATGTTTTTATCTTGATATTTCATTTATATTTTCAAACTGAAAGCATCTCTTAAATTTTCAAAAAAGATTCTTTTTTTCGAACACATCCAAATTCTCTGTATTCACATATCAAATGTTGTAATGATTAAATCGTCATACTGTGGTATATCTACAGGTCCTGCTATTCTATATATAATATATGGTATAAAATATGATATATGGCATAATAAAATATGATATATGGCATAATAAAATATGATATATGGCATAATATAATATAATATAATATATGGCATAATATAATATAATATAATATATGGCATGATATGGCATAATAAAATATAATAATATGGTATGATATGGCATAATAAAATATAATAATATGGTATGATATGGCATAATATAATATAATAATATGGTATGATATGGCATAATAAAATATAATAATATGGTATGATATGGCATAATATAATAATATGGTATGATATGGCATAATATAATATAATAATATGGTATGATATGGCATAATAAAATATAATAATATGGTATGATATGGCATAATAAAATATAATAATATGGTATGATATGGCATAATATGGTATGATATGGCATAATATAATGGTATGGTATAATATATGTATAATGTAATATATATTATGTAATATATATCCTTTTTCTGCTGAAAATGTTATGGGCTTTGATTTAGTCTTGGTGATTAGATTTGTATGTTAATTGTGAATCTAATTAGTTTAATCCTTTTTCATGTAACTAACTCGAGTTCTTTGTTGTTTTTTTAATCAGATTTAACTTATTAATATTTACTGAACAAAATCTTTGAATAATTAAAATGTTTTAAAAACCTATCACTTTTTCTCCCTCTCTATTTTTCAGAACCACACATCTTATTGTTCCGACGACCGTTGCCAAATGAAAATGGAGTTAACTAACAGAAGTTGTTGTTGCCGTTTCTATAGATTTTCATCCTTGACGAATGAATCTGACGCTGAATGTTCACTGGAGTGTGTCTTGTCTAACTTCTGCTCTTTTTATCTTCATACTGACCTCCTTCTGTAATTCTTGTATATAATAAAGATGATGTATTCAAAACAAAACGTGTCTGTTTTTACTTAGAAAGGTTTAGTTTGGTTTACAGCATATCAACCTCGGTGGGTCATTTAATGCCAACAAAGTTTTTTTTTTTTTTTTTTTATAAAGACATTTTACTATTTAACCCATAGATGAAACCCTAACAGGTACTACCACTCTGGGTCAGAGTGGATCTGGAAGCAATGGTGATGAAGGGGTGCTCCACATTCCCAGACTTCCAGAACTGGAACCTCACCATCAGATAGTTTAACATCATTCTCAGGACAAAAGACCCTCTGCCACAGCCTTCTAGCACATACATGATAGGGTTGGGACAATCAATCTAGGTGCTAGGGCTTGACGTGACCAGCTGATTGATCGGAGGAGGTGTCTTGTGGAGTGTTGCATGTCATGGACTGTTCATCCACCAGAATTCTGTCCTTAAGCATCACAGGTCGCCAGCCACGGCCAACAGGAGGCCGCATTGAGAGGGGTCTTGCACCTCTGCAGGGGTGCAGTCGGTGTATTCTAAAGCCCCAGCTGACAGGGCTACTTAGAAAGGTAAACCCAAAGGTAAGGTATATTAATACTCATGTTCCTTAATTGTACGACCATTATCATCTTTCAATGTGAAGCGATAATGCTAATCTGTTTCAAATGAACATAATGAAAGGATGGAAAGAAAGAGAGTGCAAGTTAAATCAAGATTATTATACTTTTTATATATTGAACTATTATAATAAACCTATCAAACATTGTAATAATTAAATTATACTGTGGTATATCCACAGATTCTGCTTGTATAATATATCATATAATACGAGATATATATATATATATATATATATATATATATATATATATATATATATACTATAATATTTAAAAATCCCAGAACCTAATTTGGACTGTTGTCCTCATCTTTATTGTTACTAGCAAATATATGCACCTCCGGGTGCAAGTATTTAAGTTTTAATATAATAAAATATTATGTTAAATTAGAAAGGCTAATGAAACTGAATAAGAATTCAGATAAAAATATTTGGAACAGATGGGGTATGATTGAAAAATAGAACAACTTTGAAACTAACTCTTCCATCATTTTCCCTTACTCCCGTCTTTCATTGGTAAATTTTCCTAATTTAACTATTTAGTTAAAATATGAAGTAAAGAATAATATTACAGTTATTTCTTCTTGTTAATGGATTTCAGTTAAGATTTATCCCCGAGATTTTTGCTCATATTCATTAATAGAAAACCAAACAATTAGAAATCAATAATACCAAGCACATATTTATTAAAATCAAATTTTTAAGATCAATATGCAAATTAGCCTTCCAATTTACGCTGTAAACCGCTATTTTCTTGTATATATAAATACAATTGCATGTTATTAGTATGTATATATGGTCAACAGTATTAATAATGTAAAACAATTTTATTAATAATTGAGGTTTAAATAAAAATAAAATCATGCAGAATGTGATGTAAATAACAAAGGGAATTGTGACTTGAATAGTAATATAGTTTCGGTTACAGACATACAAACCCACAATCTCCATTATAATAAGATGTTAGATAATTCATAGATAGCTGATTCAATTCAAATTATTTCTATCTACAGTATGTAGATAGAAATAATTTGAATTGAATCAGTTTGTTAGAAGTTCAAATTGGGGGTTGAGTGAAAAATGACATTGACCATTATTGACAGGTAATGACCTCGGTTTAACCCTTTCTTGAAATGTGTGATTAGAGGTGTGTAACAATTTTAATTTTTTTTATTACCTGTGGCCAGAAATTCAGAGTGAGTGAACGCGGAAGTCTCTCAGATGTCGCTCCTCACTGCGCGGTTGAATCTTTGGGCTGGGGTTGTTCAATAGAATTTAAAAGAAAAACGACAAAGTCTTGTTATTCATTAAAACAAGAGATGACCAACCCGAACAAGAAAGAAGAAAGCAACCCACAGGATCAGCCCTGAAGAATATGTAAGTAATGTAGCCAGATATTTTTGACTCAGAATTTGTTAGATTCAAAATAACTGGGGTTGAGTGGAAAATTACCTTAACTGTTAAGGTTATGATTGGTTTGTGGTGACATCCTCTTGATCCCCCAAAAAATGCCCGAGTAGAAGCGTGTGACAATTTTAAGTTTAGTTGCAACCAGAAAGTCAAGTGTGAGCGGATGCAGAGGTCTGCTCACTCTGAGATGTCGCTTCTCACCGCATGGTCTTGGGCTGGGGTTGTTTCAATAAAAACTAAAAGAAAAACAACAAAGTCTTGTTAATTCCTTAAAATGAGATGACCATCCCAAACAAGAAAGCAACCCACAGGATCAGCCCTGAAGAATATGACAAATTAGACAAGAGTAAGCAGAACAATTTCTCTGAATGTTTGAGATGAGACTTGATGATTTGTATTAGTTGCGTTATTCGGACTATTGTCCTCATCCAATTGGACACACGGCCTAGTGGATAAAGGAGTTAGCTTAAGAAAGTTCTAAGTGACAGTTGTCTCTGGATTGCAGATTCAATCCTGATCAAGGGCAGCAGTAACATTGTGTATATATAACAATAAAGACGAGAACAATAGTCCAAGAAATCTAAATACAAATTGTCAAGCTATATAAAGTATATATTAAATTTTTACTTGAAGGCACTTACAACGCATGTATCGCATAAAATTCGATTTCTGTCGGAGGGAAATCGTTAGTATATACCGCTGATGAGACTTAATAAAGTCGAAACAGTCTGTACGGTATTCTACACATCGAGCCATCCTTTGCTGGGATTACACTTGTCAAGTTCATTTTCTATAAGAAAAAGTATCGAATTTTATGTGATACATGCGTTGTAAGTGCCTTCAAGTAAAAATTTAATATATACTTTATCAGCAACGTTTCTAAATAAACAAACATCCAAAAATCTTATTCACTTCGCCGAAGGGCATACGGTCTGTTTGT
This sequence comes from Doryteuthis pealeii, assembly GCA_023376005.1. NCBI lineage: Eukaryota > Metazoa > Mollusca > Cephalopoda > Myopsida > Loliginidae > Doryteuthis > Doryteuthis pealeii. The sequence continues at coordinate 24,791,127 of CM042162.1, read as the reverse complement.
CGTTATTATTCTCTCAATAACGCCCCCTTACCTATTATGGTAGAGGCGTGTAGTATCATTTGACAAGCTTAATTTCGCTAGGATGGTCAGCTGTGTACTGTGGCCGAGGCGATAAAGTGTTTCACTAGTGTTTCACTGTGTCTGCTGAAGTCCCGGTTTCGATTTCTGTCGGAGGGAAATCGTTAGTATATACCGCTGATGAGACTTAATAAAGTCAAAACAGTCTGTACGGTATTCTACACATCGAGCCATCCTTTGCTGGGATTACACTTGTCAAGTTCATTTTCTATAAGAAAAGGTATCGAATTTTATGCGTTGTAAGTGCCTTCAAGTAAAAATTTAATATATATATATTATTATTTATATTTTTTGCTTGAAGGCAGTTACAATGCGTATATCATAAAATTCGATAATTAATGAAAATAATCATGACAAGCGAACTCTGCAAATATCATGCCCTACGTAGAACATCGTACAGCTGTTTCAACTTTATTAAGTCTCATCAGCGATGTATACTTACAATTTTCCTCCAACAGAAATCGAAACCGGGAACTCAGCACGCAGAATCAGAGACTCTACCCCTGGGTCACCGATACATAGCACATGATACATGCAAAATTATCTTGTCAAGGATAAATACATCACTACTACTACTACTACTATACAAAGTAGAGTGGACATTGAGAAGATCGCAAATTAGGCCGATGCTCCAGTGTGAGGAATGAGATATGATAATTTGCTTTAGAAGCATTGTTGAGTAAAGTATATTATTATTTATATTTTTTGCTTGAAGGGAGTTACAATGCGTATATTGTATAAAATCCGATAATTAATGAAAATAATCATGACAAGCAAACTCAACAAATATCGCGCTCTATGTAGAACATCGTACAGCTGTTTCAACTTTGTCATCAGCGATGTATACTTACGATTTCCCTCAGATTTCCTTCTAAAGCAAATAAGATAGTCCCAATACTGATCATTGAAAATTGAAGATGGTTACTAATTCTATAGACAGAAAAAAAATAGTCCTTTGTCGTCGTCACAATCCTTAGCAGCTAATGTCGCAACACTCCTTTCTGCCGTCACCCCATTTCTACTTATACACCGTTTTCCCCTATCACCCGGGCGTCTGTGCTCACATACGGGACTGTGGCATCTCGACTCCGGTGCCCACACCAATGTGTCGCCCTTTCGCATTCTGAAGGACGCGGGTTCGATTCTAGATCGGTCCTACATGCTAGGCAAAGCCTAGCCCGCTTCCTTCGAGAATACAGCAAGCCCTCATGCCTGCCACTCACCTCATGTTCTCTGTCACAAAACATAACACAAATATAGAAAAAAAAAGATACAAAATGTAACAATCTCCCAGAAGGCCTCAGACCAGAAGAGCTCTCTGAGCATGTGCAACCCCCCCCCACCGAATTCTTGGTGCCAAAAAGGTCTCTCAGCCTTTTTACTGCAAGACTTTGAAGAGGAAACACCTATTGATTTGAATATTTTCCCTCAAAGAAATAGTGTGAATCAGCTTATAAAAGTCTTACTCTAAATCAATTGGTCATACAAAACTAACGCACTCCTATATACTCAAACAAGAACAACAACCACAATGTGAAACATGTCAAATACCCCTGACAGTTAAACACTTATTCATGGAATGCAGGTTTTTTTCTCACATCAGAAATCGTTATTTTAAAGCAAACAATGTGAAAGATCTGTTTGAAAATGTCAACATAGAGGATATTCCCTTCTTTTTTGAGGGAAATAAAATTATACCATAGAATATAGACATGAAACAAATCAATACCATACAACATAATCCCCAATAATGCTAACACATTGTTAAAACCAATTGCTAAAAGTATATATATGAATACACGATATGTATTACATACTAACCGTTAGGCATAACATAAGCCCGGACGGGTTGATATGTTGTTAAAATCAATAAACCAATCTAAATCAGTGGTTCTCAACCTTTTTTTTAACCTATTGACCCCCTTTTAATCCTATTTTACTATTGTGGACCCTCATAGCCATCCGTTGTTTAAAAACCCCATTGTATTTTTATAGTTAAATATATTTTACTTGCCTGGGTCGCAAAAAATGTTATATGGTCCCCGGGGGTCCATATCGACCCCAGTTGAGAACCACTGCTCTAAAGTCATCCTTATCTTTGTTCCTTCACTTCTTTTCCTAAATTCCATTTCAGCTTACTAGCCCACAAGAAGGAAGAGCCATATGTATTGGGGATAGGACACAAATACTAAAGAACCCCCCCCCCATAAGTTAAATCAAGATTATCATATTTTTTACATATTGGACTATGTGGCAATCTTCAAACATTGTAATAATTAAATCATCATACTGTAGTATATCCACAGGTCCTGCTAGTTTAGCAATCTGGCTATTTTGAGGCTTTCAATCAGACAGAGGCAGAGAGTATGGTGGGACAGACTCAGAAAATGGTCAGAGTGAGAATGAAAAGAAATTGGACACATAACGTAGTGGATAAAGGAGTTAGGTTAAGACAGTTCTAAGTGATAGTTATCTCTAGCCTGCATGTTCAATCCTGGTCAGGGGCAGCAGTAACATAGAAGAATAATTAACACAGCTTAACAAGCTTGTACCCCAGCTATGATTAGCGGAATGAGAACAGTATAACCCTGTGGACTGAATAAAGAGTTAGGTTCAAAGTTGTGTGATGGCTCCCGATTACAACAAGAAGGTTCCCGATTATGGCAAGAAGGTTTCAGAGTCTGAGATGGTTCCCAAGTACGATAAGAAATACCTGAAGAAGACTGGAGAGCACATCCTCCAAAAAGCTGTACAGATAACAATGAAGATGAGGACAATAGTCCGAATAATACTAATAAATACTGAAAAGAAAAGGGCCGAACAGACCAGCTGACTTCAGCCATGAGCACCAAAGAACTCAGAGAAAAAATGTTATGTACCCTTCTAACATACTTGGGTATGTGGTGAGCCGGAAGTTAACACTTTGAAAGCAGAAATAAAATGACAAAAATAAGAAGTCTGCACATAGGATCAGTGCAGGTAGAAAGAAGAATAATTTTCAACCAATCAGAAGCATTCATTTCTAAAAAAAGAAGTTTTTCAAAAAGACTGATTTCAATCCTCCGGAGTGTTGGAGTTCTGATAAAAGATGTGCTCTAATTCCCCACTTGGATTTATAGACTAGCCAAGGTCACATGATTGACTTGTTGGCCAAGATTAGATGATATTATGGTCTTTCTTTCTTGTTACACTTCTACGTGTTGGTTCTACCTCGGCAACCATTTTCTTCCGTCTAGTGGGTTTCTGCTATTAAGGGTTGATTCTTCTTCGTTGATTTTTCTTTGTGCTGGGCTGGTCATTGTTCTTAACATTTAATTAACACAAAAAGACTTGGTTGTTTCTTGATCAAGCTTTTATTCTCAACCCTGCCCATTTGATTCCACCATGGGTGAGTTGTGAACCCTAAAAGACATCCTTTCTGATAGGGTGCTGGTTTGCATCTGACTAACTAAACTAAAACTTATTCTCACTTGTCTATATCGGAATGTTAGTTGGAATGTAACCGGTCACTCATCGGCCCCAGTAACTTTCCATGGACCCATCAGATAGAATTTAAACGTCATACCAGGACAGTAAGACCCTCAGCATTGCCTTCTAGCACCTATATGATAAAAAGGGTTGGGGCTTGCCATAGAGCAATAAGCCTAAGTAAGGGCTAAAGTGGAGTGTTGCACCAGGATTCCATCCCTAAGCATCATGGGTCATTTAATGCCAATAGTTTTGAAAATAAAGTCATTCTTAATGCATACCCAATGTCTTTATAAACACTTTTCTATTTAACCCATAGATGGGACCTAACAGGTACTACCACTCTGGGTCCAAGTGAACCAGGGAGCAATGTGATGAAGGGGTGCTCCACATTCCCCAAATCAGTAATCGGCGTCACGTCAAGCCAAGCACCTATATGATTGCCCCAACCCTATTGCCCTTATGCCAAGCCCCAACCCTTTTTATCATATGGGTGCTAGAAGGTGGTAGCTGAGGGTCTACATGTCCTGGAATGACGTTTAAACTCTATCTGATGGTGAGGTTCCAGTTTTGGAGGTTTATAAGAAACAAAGCAGAATATGGATGGTCACTAACAACTGCTTCAGTTTCAGAAATCTTTTGTCAAAGAGATTTTATCTTGAAATATTAAGAATAAATTAATGGTTAAACAACAACACCATAGTACCTTATTTTTCTTTACACTTGCATTGTAATATCCTTAAAAACCAACCACCAAACCCAATATATATATATAATATATATATAATATATATATATATGTGTTGTGTGTGTGTGTATTTGCATCCNGGTTATGATTGGTTTGTGGTGACATCCTCTTGATCCCCAAAAATGCCCGAGTAGAAGCGTGTGACAATTTTAAGTTTATTGCAACCAGAAAGTCAAGTGTGAGCGGATGCAGAGGTCTGCTCACTCTGAGATGTCGCTCTCACCGCATGGTCTTGGGCTGGGTTGTTTCAATAAAACTAAAGAAAAAACAAAAAGTCTTGTTAATTCCTTAAAAGAGATGACCATCCCGAACAAGAAAGCAACCCACAGGATCAGCCCTGAAGAATATGCATACAAATTAGACGAGTAAGCAGAACAATTTTCTCGAATGTTTGAGATGAGACTTGATGATTTGTATTAGTTGCGTTATTCGGACTATTGTCCTCATCCAATTGGACACATGGCCTAGTGGATAAAGGAGTTAGTTAAGACAGTTCTAAGTGACAGTTTCTCTGGATTGCAGTTCAATCCTGATCAAGGGCAGCAGTAACATTGTGTATATTAACAATAAAGACGAGAACAATAGTCCAAGAAATCTAAATAATACAAATTGTCAAGCTTCATCTGAAAAATGAGACCTTTTAATTCCAAAACTTTTATTGTATATTGTCAATGATGTTGACATATTATACTGGAGATTCGGTGTCTGTCTTCAACCAAAACTATGTCACAATTGCAAACAGATAACATCAAAGATGAAAACCCTGTTGCAAATCCTCTTTTGTCTATTATGCATAGCAAAATAAATACAAACAGTTTTAAGCTTCCCCTGAGGAAGATTACACAATAATATAGTGAGAAGTATACGTAGATATGTTGCTGCAATAATTGTCAAGAGAGTCCATGTGGCGTAGTGGTTAACTTGCTTGGGGACTGCAACATCTTATCATAATAGAGATTGAGTGTCTGTAACTAAAACATGTCACTGCTTAGTCACCATACCCTCAGGAATTTGTGTAATGTATCACTAGTATTAATTTATAGTCAAAATATTAATTCATTGAATAAATCTATTATTAAAACTGTCTCTATTAACATCTTGTGATAGGGTAAGTGTCCATACAAAGCTGTCTTATGGTGGTGCTGTTCCAATATTGTTCAAGACAGCATGCAGCAATTCTTGTAACTCCCATCTCTTTTTCTCTCGCCACTTAGAACCCAATTGGTGCAGCTGTACATATACGGGGACATAGTTTACAGCTTGGAAGAAATTTTATCTTATCTTATCAGTTAGGATCAATAATTATAGAGCACGTGTCTAATGTTTAGTCATAGGAAATGAACTGTTCGACCCGAGTTCAATCTGGATGAAGCTGTTTGAATTCACATAGCGCTAATACCCTTGGAAAGGATTGAACCATTCTCCCTCCAGCTATCGTTAATAGCAGGCAGAATGGGCTCTTAACCATGGCTAGCAAACCGGTCTAGGAGAAAAACTACTGAATTCAAACCTGTTAAACTTCGCCTAAGAAATTGACCTTGTGTCACAATCTGTTTGTGCGGAGGTTGGTAATATATATGTGATTGATAATTTGTTATGCAGTCCATGTCTTTCCATTACGTATATGACATCATTTTCTGTGGATGAGATGTTACTACCTAGGTATGTGAATGGCTTGCTAATTCAAGGCTTACCATCCAGGGTGATATGTCTCGATCTTATGGTGACTTGCAGATGGCATGCGAAGGACAGGAGGCCTCCAAAGCGGTTCGCTTGGTTGGCACCCTTCCGTTTGAAGTAGTCTCAAAGATTTTTTTTTTACATTTTTCATTTTTTTTGTGTTGTGTTTTTTTATTTTTCTCTTTGAACTACATAGCACTGGGAGTTCATATGGAGGTAAGCTGTTGCCCATGCAGCAAATCCCCCTCTCCACACTTTTAAAATGGTTGGTGGCACCTTTCCGCTACAAGAGACGATTGAGCAGTGTCAATAGTTTTTTTTTTAACTACAAGCCTGGGTTTGCTTGGAGGATAAGCTGGCCCATGCAGAAATCCCCTCTCCACACTGCCGCTGTGATCCAAAGGAAAGGTAAGGTACCAATGCATTTTGCCAATGGTAGTATCGCAGGAGTTGATGGGTAGTACTGGATTCCAGCATTACACCACCTGATTTGTTTTCAGGGTTTTCTCCCCTAGCCTTTGCTTGTAAGGCAGAAGAGGTTTTGTGTCGGACTTTCCATTGACTGATGGGGTTGCCGACCAGACCATGTAAAGTCAACGCTGAAGAAATGCACCATCTCACCTTCAAGCGTAGAAGATCTGTCCTCCCATAGATAGGGTTGGTGAAATATGTGCCACACAGGAGCTGAGCGGCTCAATATCAAGATTAACAGGGCTGCAGAGCAGCGATGTCTTTGTTGTCATTGAACCACCAAAATGCAGATGGGAATTTCCCTTGACCACATCTGCAAGTCCAGAATTGGACTAACTAGCCACCAGAGGGTCCACAACTGTTGATTGACATGGAGTGATGTCATTATCGTCTGTGACGGACTTCTAAATGGAAAAGGTAAATAAAAGGGCAGGCTGAGTTCTTTAACCTTGGTTAGGCAACCAGTCTAGGAGAAGGAAAACTGTTAATTCAAACTTGTTAAACTACACTTAAGAAATTGACCTTGTGTCACATCCTGTCCTGCTCATTCAGAGAGGGTTGGTAAATATATATATATATATTATTATTTATATTTTTTGCTTGAAGGCAGTTACAGTGCGTATATCATATAAAATTCGTTTATTAATGAAAATAATCATGACAAGCGAACTCTGCAAATATCATGCCCTACGTAGAACATTGTACAGCTGTTTCAACTTTATTAAGTCTCATCAGCGATGTATACTTACAATTTCCCTCCGATTTCCTTCTAAAGCAAATAAGATAGTCTCAATACTGATCATTGAAAATTGAAGATGGTTACTAATTCTATAGACAGAAGAAAAATAGGACCATATGACCTTAAGGTACCCCTTTTGCAATTTCAACTCGTGGGGCCACTTTTCTCATTTACACCGTAAAAATCAGGTTGTTTGTTAGGGGTTAGTTTTATAATTTAAAAAAAACCTCTAAAAATGTTAACAATTAACCGGATGTTGACGGTGTAAATGGAAAAAATGTCCCCACGAATTCAAATCGCAAAAGGACCTTAAGGTCATCATATGGTCCGAAAAATATAGTTACTAGCCTATAATATTTAGTAACCACTTTCAAGATTTAGTCCAAAAGTGAAGATAATAGTATGTTATATAGCCCGCTTATGTTGGCATCCTTCCATCTACTAAAGACGATGGCGTAGTGTCCACTTTTCTTTTTTTTATCTGCAACAGCGTGAGTGGTTGAACAGACCAATTTTTGAATGGCAGTCTCTGGTACAGTTTTATCTGAGTTCACATACAGGCCAATGCCTCTTGCTGCCTTCCCTTAGGCCATGTATTATTTTTTATTCTGATAAGATCAGTTATCATCATGACTTGGACTGGTGCACACTGTGCGTTTGCTGTTGCAACATTTTTTCAAAACTGGTGAATCTATAATTGCTACACAGAGAAATTTTCCTGCTCATTTCATGTTCCATTGGAATGATGCTGTTCAGGATAGACTTTTCATGGCTTGAACCGGTGAACACTGCATTTACTGTTGAAACATTTTTTTCAAAACTGGTGAATCAGTAATTGCTACAGAGAGATTTTCCTGCTCATTTCATGTTACGTTGGAATGATGCTGTTCAGGATAGACTTTTCATGGCTTGGACCAGTGCACACTGTGCGTTTTCTGTTGCAACATTTTTTTTCAAGACTGGTGAATCTGTTATTGCTACACAGACAGTTATTCATGCTCATTTTATGTAATTGTGAAATATTATTGAAGCTGGATATTTTCAGGCTTTCGGACAGACAAAGGCACAGAGAGAGTGAGAGAGCGGTGAGACAAACTCAGAGAGTGGTCAGAGGGATAACAAAGAGAAAGGGGCCAAATAGACCAGCTGACTTCAGCGAAGTGTCATCACCTCAGCTAAATAATGGACCATTCCGTTTTTATTAGAAAGAAAGAAAGGACATGCTACACAAAGAATATAATAAGAAAGAAAGAGAGTGGGAGAAATATAGAGAGGGGGGTGAGAACACGAAGACAATAACACTAATCTGTTTCAATTGATGATGAAAAGAAGGAAAGAAAGAAAAAACAAGAGAGAGAGAGAGAGAGAGAGATTGTGTGGATTAATAAAAAAATAAAATTAAGCCAAGTAAAAATAGATAAAACAAAAGTAAACAAAATAAAATAAAATTGTTAGGTACACCTAACAAAAATATAGAGTTGCTCCCCTTTGATTTGCCAAAGCCGAAAATGAGGTCCTCCGCCATCTTACGTGTGGATGGCGTTTGTTTACATTTGAACGCGAGTGTTCAGATACTGGTTAAGTCGCTTGAGAGTAGAAGCAGTTTCTACCCTGTATTAAATAAAACCTTTTTAATTTTATAACAACCTGGTTATCATTTCAATCCTTCATATTTCATCTGTATGTTAAAAACATCTAGAAGGAAAAAGAATAGAGGGGGAAAAATAAATATTTAAATCAGCAGGTCTTTGTTGAGGGGGGGGGCCAAAAGAAGCAAGCCAAACGCCTTCTTGCAGGCAAAAACACTGACTTCGTCATCATCAATACAATCCTTAGCAGCTAATGGTCATCGCCGTCGTTGTCGTTGTCACAATCCTTAGCAGCTAATGTCGCAACACTCCTTTCTGCCGTAACCCCATTTCTACTTATACACCGTTTTCCCCTATCACCCGGGCGTCTGCGCTCACATACGGGACTGTGGCATCTCGACTCCGGTGCCCACACCAATGTGTCGCCCTTTCGCATTCTGAAGGACACGGGTTCGATTCTAGATCGGTCCTACATGCTAGGCAAAGCCTAGCCCGCTTCCTTCGAGAATACAGCAAACCCTCATGCCTGCCACTCACCTCGTGTTCTCTGTCACAAAACATAACACAAATATAGAAAATATAAAAAGATACAAAATGTAACAATCTCCCAGAAGGCTTCAGACCTCTCTGAGCATGTGCAACTCCCCCCCCTAAATTCTTGGCACCAAAAAGGTCTCTCAGCCTTTTGACTCCAAGACTTTGAAGAGGAAACACCTATTGATTTGAATATTTTCCCTCAAAGAAATAGTGTGAATCAGCTTATAAAAGTCTTACTCTAAATCAATTGGTCATACAAAACTAACACACTCCAATATACTCAAACAAGAACAACAACTACAATGTGAAACATGTCAAACACCTATTCATGGAATGCAGGTTTTTTTCTCACATCAGAAACCGTTATTTTAAAGCAAACAATATGAAAGATCTGTTTGAAAATGTCAACATAGAGGATATTCTCTTCTTTTTTGAGGGAAATAAAATTATACCATAGAATATAGACATGAAACAAATCAATACCATACAACGTAATCCCCAATAATGCTAACACATTGTTAAAACCAATTGCTAAAAGTATATATATGAATACACTATATGTATCACATCCTAACCGTTAGGCATGACATAACCCTGGACGGGTTGATATGCCATTAAAATTAATAAACCCATCTAAATCAATGGTTCTCAACCTTTTTTTAACCTATTGACCCCCTTTTAATCCTATTTTACTATTGTGGACCCCTCATAGCCATCCATTGTTTAAAAATCCCATTATATTTTTATAGTTAAATACATTTTACTTGTCTGGGTCCCAAAAAATGTTATATGGTCCCCGGGGGTCCATATCGACCCCAGTTGAGAACCACTGCTCTAAAGTCATCCTTATCTTTGTTCCTTCACTTCTTTTCCTAAATTCCATTTCAGCTTACTAGCCCACAAGAAGGAAGAACCATATGTATTGGGGATAGGACACAAATACTAAAGACCCCCCCCCCATAAGTTAAATCAAGATTACCATTTTTTTTACATATTGGACTATGTAGCAATCTTCAAACATTGTAATAATTAAATCATCATACTGTGGTATATCCACAGGTCCTGCTAGTTTAGCAATCTGGCTGTTTTGAGGCTTTCAATCAGACAGAGGCAGAGAGTATGGTGGGACAGACTCAGAAAATGGTCAGAGTGAGAATGAAAAGAAATTGGACACATAATGTAGTGGATAAAGGAGTTAGGTTAAAACAGTTCTAAGTGATAGTTATCTCTAGCCTGCATGTTCAATCCTGGTCAGGGGCAGCAGTAACATAGAAGAATAATTAACACAGATTAACAAGCTTGTACCCCAGCTATGGTTAGCGGAATGAGAACAGTATACCCCTGTGGACTGAATAAAGAGTTAGGTTCAAAGTTGTGTGATGGCTCCCGATTACAACAAGAAGGTTCCCGATTATGGCAAGAAGGTTTCAGAGTCTGAGATGGTTCCCAAGTACGATAAGAAATACTTGAAGAAGACCGAGAGCACATCCTCCAAAAAGCTGTACAGATAACAATGAAGATGAGGACAATAGTCCGAATAATACTATAAATACTGAAAAAAAGGCCGAACAGACCAGCTGACTTCAGCCATGAGCACAAAGAACTCAGAGAAAAAAATGTTATGTACCCTCTAACATACTTGGGTATGTGGTGAGCCAGAAGTTAAACACTTGAAAGCAGAAATAAAAATGACAAAAATAAGAAGTCTGCACATAGGATCAGTGCAGTATAGAAGAAGAATAATTTCAACCAATCAGAAGCATTCATTTCTAAAAAAAAATAAGTTTTTCAAAAAGACTGATTTCAATCCTCCGGAGTGTTGGAGTTCTGATATAAAATGTGCTCTAATTCCCCACCTGGATTTATAGACTAGCCAAGGTCACATGATTGACTCGTTGGCCAATCACTACACATACTGCGTGGCTGATAGAATACTTAAACCCCTCCCACCTGGCCCAACGATGAATCATCGGATAATGCCTCACGGAAAAACGAGCAGACATTAAGGATTTCACTGACAACGTTTATAATTACATCAGGAATAGGTCTTAACACGCTTAAATTACCAGAGGAACCAAAGGATTCACTCTTACGTCGAAGGACTCTCCTTACCAACGCAAGCTGTGAGAACTGCTTGTTCAGCCGAGGAACCAAGATTCAATTATCGAGGGATACTCAATTTCATCAAGGATCTCCGAAATTCCACGGGATTAATCTGCTCTATCCGCGGATTTAAGCGCCGATACCGAAGGTCATCATGGCCCCTAAAAATGTAACCAGTGCTGAGTCCTATAAAAAGCCTTCAAGGTTTTCGAGCACCATTATCCTTTCTGCCATGGGATCTAGCACAGCCAGCATGAGGGGAACAGTATAAGAAGCACTCAAGCATCTTGGATTTCCACTCCTAGCCAAAAGTAATTCCATGCACTGCTCTGTAATAATTCTCTGGTCGCCTACCGCCTGTGAACGGTTAGTTTACAATACGCTATATCATTTCCTCTCTCTACCAAGTTTACTCTCGCCTTCTGAATTCACTCACTCGGATACATACCTTCTACTTTCATTGCTCTATGTAGTGAAAGTACAGCACCACTTTCTATTTTTACTTACTATGAACTATCTTAAAACAACCGCATATTTCTGCAGGACTTGCATTCGGCTTTTTCTGACACTACCTACAGTCTGTAAATTCATTTGCTTTACATAACATATACGTGTGTTTGCGAGATATTATTGAGCATGCTCAGCTATGCTTGTTCTTTCTGTCCACTTCGATCATATGGGAACCCTTTTCTAATGTGCTTCGTACATTCAGTCAAGCTCTTACCTGCCACTCACTATACAATTACATATAGTATTACCTGATATAAATATATTCCTCGATGGTCTTTAAGTAATGCAATTTTTTCGTTCTACACGTCATATATTATATACACTATATATATATTATATACTAGTATATTCACTATAATATAAAACCTTGTATGTCATTCATAATGAAGACTTCAATAAACGCGCTGAAGGAAGTCAGTAATTTAACTATTCATGCCGAAAGTCATCATACGCTAACAACATTTTGTCTTGTGTCTTTTGTTCGTTTCGGACATATCACGCTACTCTTTACCCCATCAATGTTCTGTTTGAGATACTCATCTCCGCTACACCTCCCACTGTTCTGCCCTGCCCACAAATTAAAAGTCATGCATCGATATATCTTCATCAGTCATCAACACTCAATCTAACAACCACCATAGATATATGATGTGATAAGAAGCACAGAGACTCAGAAGAAATCGGACGCATTTAGAGATGATAGCTTATCGAGTCAGTACTTTCATAACTTTGATTACACCCTGCCTCTGACTTGTTGCGCTATACTATCTATCTTTAATCATATTCTCTCTAATCCCTTACTATACCGGATGGTATCACGGGCCCGTAAGGAACCTAACAGTCGCGGTACTACCACTTAATAGGCTGCTCTAACAGAATGGACCTAGGACACATAGCCTAGATTATCTGACTATCTGAACGGTGACTGCTTCCTGCGGTCCCACAACGTTCACCCACGATACCCTCACAGAACAGCTGGCAACTCAATCTCACTATCCAGATAAAGCTTCTAATTGTCCATTCCGCAGGTACATGAAGACCCTCCACGCACATATGACCTGATCTAGCACCCTAGCTCTCTTCAGCTTATTCTTACATTGATAAACACACAGAGGATGGAAGGGAAACAGCCTCTTTGCCACTAAGCTGGCAATAGTAACGCCGTGGGGAAAACAAATATAGGTGATCCGTACAATCCGGAGAGACCTTCCTGAACCGCTGTACAAAGCGTCCCCTCAATGACCGACCTGACATACGTCGAACCTGGCAGCTGTCACGGCTGATGGCCGCTCATGCCGCAATAGTACATGAGGCGTCTGGCGATCCAGACTGACCTCCCAAGGTGACACTTCGTTCAGAGATTACTAATATGACTCACGCTCGTCGAATCGACATGACGTTTCCGTTCTGCGCGTGCGTCAGTCGCGCATAACACTTGTCACCATGTCGCGCGCTGCTAAGCATGACCAAGGCCTCCTCCCAACCAGTGGCGCACATGTGCGAAGAGTCTCTCATGCTAAGCACTCACTGACTCGGCCCCAGTCGTGCGCACAGCACACTCGACACCATAAGAGCCCAACGATTCCATGCTTAGATTCTCCTTTACCCCTCTGCCCGACGGTTTGTGTCAGCTCTCTTCTGTCATTCCTAGACCTTCCCTGCCAGCCCACATCACAGGTAGCACGCTATTTATACAACAGAGAGACAGAGATATGATAGGATCGATCACATGCGATCGGTCATTTTCATGCTTGATCATACATCGCTCTCATGTATTTCGAGATTCCTATCAGTCTCTCAGGGTGACAATACACATCTTTCTTCCTACGTGCAACCACTAGTTGCGCGGCAGTACGACTCTGAGTTCTCCTGCGCTACTTAGAGACAGCTTAGGTGTCTTTTCTCCTGAACCTTGAGTCTCTCTTTGTGCGTGGGATAATAGTCTGCGTCTCATTGCTCTACAACGCATTTATTAACTCGATCAACCAACGCAACGTTTTCCTCATGTTATCGATGTATCTATCTACTACGTGAGTTCAGTCCTTCTGAGTTCATACAGAGAGACATGGGCTTGGTTTCTTCTTCTTTCATTTTATGATTGTCGTTCGATGTTTGTCTTATAACCGTCACATAATGGCTCTCGCAGTCATTGTTCCTCTAAACTAAGTTCAATTATGCAGCTTACAAGCAGTTTTGTTCCGCATTCAGGTAGAATCACGTAGCTTTTATTCTCAACCCTGCCCATTTGATTCCACCATGGGTGAGTTGTGAACCCTAAAAGACATCCTTTCTGATAGGGTGCTGGTTTGCATCTGACTAACTAAACTAAAACTTATTCTCACTTGTCTATGTTGGAATGTTAGTTGGAATGTAACCGGTCACTCATCGGCCCCAGTAACTTTCCATGGACCCATCAGATAGAGTTTAACGTCATACCCAGGACAGTAAGACCCTCAGCCATTGCCTTCTAGCACCTATATGATAAAAAGGGTTGGGGCTTGCCATAAGAGCAATAAGCCTAAGTAAGGGCTAAAGTGGAGTGTTGCACCAGGATTCCATCCCTAAGCATCATGGTCATTTAATGCCAATAGTTTTGAAATAAAGTCATTCTTAATGCATACCAATGTTTTTTATAAACACTTTTCTATTTAACCCATAGATGGGACCCTAGCAGGTACTACCACTCTGGGTCCAAGTGAACCAGGGAGCAATGGTGATGAAGGGGTGCTCCACATTCCCCAAATCAGTAATCGGCTGGTCACGTCAAGCCCAAGCACCTATATGATTGCCCCAACCCTATTGCCCTTATGCCAAGCCCCAACCCTTTTTATCATATGGGTGCTAGAAGGTGGTAGCTGAGGGTCTACATGTCCTGGGAATGACGTTAAACTCTATCTGATGGTAAGGTTCCAGTTTGGAGGTTTATGAGAAACAAAGCAGAGTGGATGGTCACTAACAACTGCTTCAGTTTCAGAAATCTTCTGTCAAAGAGATTTTATCTTGAAATATTAAGAATAAATTAAAGGTTAACAAACAACACCATAGTTACCTTATTTTTCTTTACACTTGCATTGTAATATCCTTAAAACCAACCACCAACCAAATATATATATATATATATATATATATATATATATATGTGTGTGTGTGTTTTTGTGTGGGCAGCCTTTTTTCATTTATGCATGTTGAATTAAACAACAGACACATCTCCTGTTTAACAATTTTATTTGCGATTTTTTCAAGTTTTCTGGCCAACTTTTTAATATTTGGGTGGAATTCGTGGATTAGTCAACCAAAGTTCATGTCCCAGTACTTTCGGCACTTCGAAGCGCCATCATCAGGGGTGATGTTTTCCAGTTCTTCAATCTATATTAATGGATGTGGAGGCTGGATGAAAGAGAATTGATAGGAAAAGTGTTATAGGCATTTTAAAATGTGAGTACTGCATTGGAAATTAATTTTGTTTAAGGATGGTTTATATTGTTTTATGTATAAAGCTTCTAGTATTCTAGTATTCCCTCCAGCCTCCACATCCATTAATATAATTTCTTTAGAAAATCTGTTGGATGAATTATGAAGTCAACTTTTATTTTTTATAACTGTTTCTAACTAATCTCTTCTTGGCTATATATATATATATATATAGCACACAAAAGAAATGCAATACTAAATATATAATATAATATATATATATATATATATATATATATAGATA
This sequence comes from Doryteuthis pealeii, assembly GCA_023376005.1. NCBI lineage: Eukaryota > Metazoa > Mollusca > Cephalopoda > Myopsida > Loliginidae > Doryteuthis > Doryteuthis pealeii. Next base: position 24,775,489 of record CM042162.1, on the reverse strand, counting down.
GATAGATATAGATAAGTAAATAAATAAATAAATATTTTAGTTTATATTTATTTGCAATGGAACAATTTTGCTACCATTGGTTTCTTGCTCTGTAGTAGTCATCAGGCAACGAAAGTGTTTTGAAAATGATGTAAATGATATAAATATGGTCAAATGTGTGCGTTTGGTTAACTTATATATATATTAAAATATATTTCTTTCCTTTATTTTTCTTTTCACACACACACACACACACACACACACATACATATATATATATATATATATATATTTTATATTTATATATATATATCAATTTATTATGCAATACTATATATATATATATATATATATATATATATATATATATATATATATATATATATATATATATATATATATATATATATATATATATATATATATATATATATATATATATATATATATATATATATTATATAGATATATATATATATATATATATATATATATATATATATATATATATATATATATATATATATATATATATATATATATATATATATATATATATATATATATATATATATATATATATATATATATATATATATATATATATATATATATATATATATATATATATATATGCAATATATATATATATAAATATATTAATTATCCATATATATATAAATATATATATATAATATATATATATATATATATATATTATATATATATATATATTATATATATATATATCATATGTATCTCACACACACACACACACACACACATATATGCATATATATGATATATATATATGTATATGTATATTATATATATCATATATATATATTATATATATCATATATACATATGTATCATATATATGTATCACACACACACACACACATATATATATATCATATATATATAAACTATATATCATATATACTATATATATATATATATATATCATATATATCATATATATATATATATATATATATATATATATATATATATATATATATATTTATTTATTTATATATTATTTATTAATTTAATATTCATTAAATAAGCTACCACATAAAAAATAAAAACACAAGACCGGCTTAAAAATGATAAAGAGAAGCATTTTTTTGTTTATAATTTTCTATTTGTGCCATTTTTTTACATTATCTTCTTCCTTTGTGAATCAGTCTTTTCGTACCTCCACTTGTAGAGAGCTTGCCACGCTGTATCTACCCACCTGTGCGTTGGACTCTGTGGCCCTGTCTTTTTTATTCTACTAAACACCCTTATTTATATTTTGTTAATAGGAAAATACTTGACTTATTCTAACCATGAAAAGTGCTACGGACGGAAGATTTTGGTGGCCCACAACACAGGCCTTTTCTCAAAATATGGCATTTTTGCATGTGTAATTTTTCACGTTCTTTTTGGACTTGGGGGTCGGCCCCTCGCGGTTGAAGCCAAATGCCAATTTCGTAGTCATCAAAATAAAACCGCAGTTAACCAAATATATAAACGGTTGGAACCTATACACCAGAAAAAGTAAGTTGAATTTGTTTTTTTTTCTTTTATTTACAAAACTATATAGGTGTGTCGTTGGTTGTATGTTTTTAACTTTAACATTTACTTGCTGTTTTGAAGTTAAAAGAAAGGAAGTAAATTTTTCGTGTTTTTAATTTTGTTAAATTAATTTTGTTTTTTCTTTTATGTTTCGTTAGTTTTTTTTCTTTTAATTCTTACAACTTAATATTTATATATATATTTATATATTCGTTTAAATAGTTAAAAGTATCACTGCATATACAATATAGCAATAATAATTTTGTGTGTGTGTGAAGTCACCTGTTCTGTTATAAAATAATAACACTAACCAAAAGATGATTTAATTTATTTTTATTTTAGTTAATTATTTTTTAATTAATTCCTCTCTCATTCACTGATCTTATTTCACCAATTTTTGTTTTTAAAAATTTGGATAATTGTTTTTTTTTATCTTTTTCTTTTATACTCTGCATATTTATTGAAATCGGCTTTTTCAATCAACTTCGACATTATTATTATTATTTTTTATTTTGAAAAGATCTTTTATATTTCCGGTTTGTTTATAAAGGAAAATAACAACACAAAAAACGTATATTCGAGTAAATAGAAATGTAACGGTTTTAATTTGAATAAATCAATTTAAAAAAACAGAATAGCCGGCTTTAATATTTGCCTTTTATTTATATAAAAACTAAATGTTAAAGTATTGATATTTTTGTTGTTAGTTACAATGGCTTCTTCCGTTTTTGTTTGTGTGTAATTTATTTTCGAATCATTTTAATAATTTCAATATGAAATTTTATTATTATTATTTTTTTTTTTTACTAATTTCAATTAGAAAAAAATAATTTTTTCCAATATTTCAATTTCTGATATTCTAATCGGTTATTATTAAATTAGCAGATTGAAATATCTATTTCTTCTCCTCTTAATAAATTAAATGACTAAAATTTAATTTGAATCCTTGATTCAGTTTAAAGGATGTAAAAAAAGAAATTACATAAATTACAAATTGCATAAAATTCAAGAGAAATTTAAATAATATCAAGCATTTCATGAAGTAAATTTACAAATGTTTAAAAACTGAAAAATCCCGGTTTACTTTCTAATAAATATTTACTTTCACTTTTTCAAACTTTAAATTGTTTAATTTTCGTATTTTCCAAAGGAGTTTATTTATTTTAATTTATTTATTTATCTATTTTAATATTTATCGATTTAAAAAAATATTTTAATGTTATTCCATTTATAAATCAACAATAAAATCGATTTAAAAATTAAAAGTACCAAATTTCTTAACAATAAGATTATATTTTTTCAGTGACACTAATAAAGACCCTAAAAAAGAAGCAAAAAAATCTTTGTAATTATTTGTGATTTTTAAAGTTTAACAAATATTTTGCTGTTTTTTTTCTTTTTAATAATTTTAGATTTCATTTTGTTTTTGCAATTAAAAACTTAAAAAAAAACAACAAAAGAAAAAAAAACAATATTCATCTTATATTTCAAATTGAAGTTAGGGTTTGAATAAAATAAAACACATGACGCACGCACACACACACACAAATTATCTTAATTCTAAATTTAGTTTTGTGACGTATTTATGCAAATTTATTTATAAACAAACATTATGTATCAAAAACCCTTGAACTATGCATTCTTACAAATCATAAAAACAGAATGGAATTATGAATAGGCAGTTTGTCTGTTTGAGAAATCTGTGTACACTCGCCTAGGATAAAAGTGTTGCTACCTGGCCTTTTGGCTAGGAGGATCAAAGTGTAGTATCTGGGCGCACTAATTAATATTTCCAAGTATATTTTACCGTGTTTGTATTGTGGATATATCACTCACTTTTTGTTAGCTCTAGACTGGAGTTCGAATCCAGATAGGATTCACTTGGTAATTTAATTTTATGTTTGTATTATGCCATTTTGGGGATTATCTAATTTTATATCTGATCAGAGAATACCATATTTTTACCCATTCACCACCAATAAAAAGACAAAGAAAGAAAGCCCCCTCCCCCCAACAAAAAACAATGGTATTAAAAAAAAGGTTTCAGTAATCTTTAAAATAATAGTACATAGCTAGAGGGAAAATAGTTGGATTCATACCCTTCCCAAAAGTATTAGCGCTATATGAAATGCTAACAGCCTCGTCCAGGACTTTAACTTGTCTTGCTGTGTCCATTTCCTATGACAATAACCATTACACCACACACTCCATCAGTCCATAGACCAGTTCATATATCTTGGTAGCAATATCAATCGGCTTGTCATGTTGAGCCCTAGCACCTATAGGATTGTCCCAACCCTATTGCTCTTATGGCAAACACCAACTCTTTTTATCATTTATGTGTTTGAAGGCAAATGCTTGAGGGTCTTATCTTAGTGTTCTGGGTATGATATTAAACTGCACCTAATGGTGAAGTCCCAATTTTGGAGCTCTAGGGAGTGTGGAGTACCCCTTCATTGTCATTACTCCCAGGTCCACTCTGATCCAGGGTGGTAGTACCTTTTAGGGTCCCATCTATGGGTTAAATAGAAGAAAATGAGTTAACAAAATGTCTTTTAAAAAAAAATGAGTTTAAAAAGAAATCAAGAATGAGTAGAACAAAACATTTTCAGCATAAAATAACCCAACAAGGGTTGACATGCCATAAAATCCAATAAACCAAACCATTGGAAGCAAAGAAATGATACATGTTCAGAGATGCTGATAGGTATGTGTCCTGCATTACTGACACATAAAAATCTAAAAGGATGCAGAAAAATTGCACCCATACGTCCTAATGTTTTTTCTTTTTTTTTTTTTTCTCCCCAACTAAGTGTAAATGCATTTCAATATTTTCTTGGAAACAAATTACACTGTATGGAGTACAAGCTAGGGGTTAGACGGCTTTAGTTGTTCATAGATAAAAACTCTACAATTTATTAAGAAACTTTAGTTGGGACCCATAAATTTTCCTGGGACTCATTCAAATCAAATCCATGCATCCTAGGACACACTATATTAAAAAGCTATCAGCATCACAGCATGTTATATACAACTTGGCTCCTTAGCGGTCAGTCATCTTCTCTCACCACCATCTTTCATTGGGATTCTTTGCTCTTCTTATTCTTATCATCTTCCATCGGGTTGTCTGCTTCTTTGCATTCCATCTTTGTTCTTTAATAATGCAACACCGGGACATATTTTCGTGTACACATTTTTTATTTAATTTCTTGATTTCTGATATACTCTGCCTAGATGGGCTCCTGGTTTCAACTCCCTACATTCTAATCCCACAAGAGTGAGTCAAAAAGTAATGCCATTTCGTTTAGAACAGGTATAATTACCAACACGGGAACATGTATCATACATCAAAATGAAGCTGGTCCTATGCGGATCATATTCCTACTCTTCCACATAGGCACCATTTCTCTCAATAGCAATGTTCCACCTTTTGAATGAGAGCATGAATCCCTGCTCCGTAAAATTCTGTTGATTATTCTTTGAGCCACTTCTTCACTACAGATTTCACTTCCTCGTAACTGGAATAATGTTTGCCTCTCAAACCCTCTTTCATGGGGCCAAAGAGATGATATTCTGAAGGGCTAAATCTGGTGACTATGGAGGATATGGTAAAGTTGTCTACGTGATTTTCTCCCTTGTCCTGATGCTTGTGTGTGGTCGAGCATTGTCATGCAGAAGGACATTGTCGATTAGCAAGTTGGGTCTTACTCGTCGGATTCACTGCACCTCTGCAGAGGGGTAAGAACTACCCAGTGGGGCCACCTGATGGCTGTGGGTGGCAATCCATGAGGCTTAAGGATGGAATCCTGGTGACTGAGCAGTCCATGACATGCAACACTCAACTTTGGTCCTAACTTAGGCTAGATGTGCGGTCGGATTTTTTATCATATGGGTTCTAGAAGGTGGTGGCTGAGGGTCTTCATGTCCTGGGTATGATGTTAAACTCTAACTGATGGTTAAGTTCCAGTTCTGGAGGTTTGGGGAATATGAGCACCCCTTCATCACCATTACTCCCAGGTCCACTCTGACCCAGAGTGGTAGTACCTGTTAGGGTCCCATCTATGAGTTAAATAGAAAAATCGAGTATCATTAAGAATGAATTTATTTCAAAACTTTGTTAGGTATTAAATGTGACCCACTGAGGTTGATATGCCGTAAAACAAAACAAATGAACAAAACTTATTTTTCCTATAGAGCCTACTCCACCCCATCCCCATGTTTCTCTGGATCTTGGATTTCTACTGTTGAAACCTGCTGCTGATGATGATGTCAATGACACCGCAATAACAGTCATACTTTTCTTTCTCCACTTAGGCCCTTACTTAGGCTAGACAAGTGGTCGGAGTTTTAAAAAATAAAATTTTGGATACCCATCCAGAGATGCTGATTGGTACACGTCATAGATAAAAACTCTATAATTTATTAAGAAACTTTAGTTGGAACTCATCAAATTTCCTGGGACTCGTTCAAATCAAATACATGCGTCCCAGGACGCACTAAATTAAAAAGCTATCAGCATCACCGAATCAATGTACCATAAAGAGTGCTTTATTTATATAAGATTTAGACTCATAAACAATGGAGTGGTAGTACCTATTAGGGTCCTATCTATGAGTTAAATAGAAAATTGAGTATCCATTAAGAATTAATTTATTTCAAAACTTTGTTGGCATTAAATGACCCACCGAGGTTGATATGCCGTAAAACAAAACCAACCAATTGACATCAACCTTCTAGAAAAACTGGAGAAGATGATCAACTCATACATGAAGAAATGATAAAAGTTTCTCGGTTATTTCCTATAAGTCTAACATAAACAAAGGGGAACCACTCTTGACTGATAAATCTATTTATTGATCTTCTAGGAAAAAAAGACGGTTTAGGGTTAGTTTAATGGGAAAATAAATAATTCATCAGTCAAGACTGGTTCCCCTTTGTTTATGTTAGACTTATAGGAAATAACCGGTTTCTCAATACCTGAGTAATGTGGCTTTGTATGTCTGGGGCAACCTGAGCGATCTCTGTCTAGCCAAACAGGAATCAAAAGGAATAAGGGCCATGTAAACTTGGTAGTTTCATGCCGTTGGGAACTGAAGTTACTGGTAGGGTCACCCAAAGTGGATAAATTAGATTTTATTAGTGAAATAGATCACTAATAGGTTTGAATTCAGAGTTTTTCTTCCCCTAGACCCATTGCCTAATCAAGGTTTAAGAGCCCAGTCTGCCCTACTATTTATCCATAGCTGGAGGTTAAGTAGTTGGATTCACACCTTTTCCAAGGGTATTAGTGCTATGTGAACTGTACCTTTGTCCAGGATTTGAACTTAGTTCGACGAGTCCATTTCTTACGACTCTAACCATTAGACCATGTGCCTCCAACCCGGTCTGGCACCCAGTGGTATAAGGGCCACAACCTTGCCAAAGGGGCTCTAGTGAAAATCCAAAGGGCATCTCCATCGTCAGAATAAATGGCTTTTGGCATACTTGACACTGCATCTGGAAAATCTGTGGCAAACAAGGACATCTCCCTCCCCTAACCGGGATATGCATGCAGATTTGAGAACCACTTGTGAATTTCATATTTCCTTGTTACTCCTTCCATGACTTCACCACATGTGAAATTATTGGATAGAGCCGCCTCAACCAACTGAGGGTGAATGCAGTCAAAGAAATAGATAATTTAAATGTGATAAAATGAGAGAATCAGAGAATAAACAACACAATAATCTGGATAGCAAGCACAGCCGTGGTAACCAGAAAGAAGTGGACTCCTTAGAGTTTGACACAGCAGGTCATATCTGTTATCTATGACAGAGATATCTTGGGGTCATGTTCAATATGGAAGGAGTAGTGTCTTTGGGACCAGTTTGTTTAAGTTATTCCAATTGTTCTAAACTTTAACCCCCCCCCATCCTTCCTGCTTTGTTCCAAAATATTAGACTGAACAACTTGACAGTATTTGTAGCCAAGTATCTCTGTATTTGTTATCATTGTTGTGTGTTGGGTCTCTATTCAGGGCTGTGGATCTGGAACACAAAACCTTTGGCTCCGACTCCTTCATTTTTTTACACCTTTGACTGCAAATTCTCCATTTTTTTTGCACTATTGACACTGGCTCTGCTATTTTTGCTATTTTTGACACCTTTGACACTGGCTCTACTATTTTTTGACACATTTGACACTGGCTCTATTTTTTGGCACCTTTGACACTGGCTCTGCTATTTTTTGACACCTTTTTTGACACTATTTTTTGACACCTTTGACACTGGCTGCTATTTTTTTGGCACCTTTGACACTGGCTTGCTATTTTTTGGCACCTTTGACACTGGCTTTGCTATTTTTTTGGCACCTTTGACACTGGCTTTGCTATTTTTTTGGCACCTTTGACACTGGCTTTGCTATTTTTTTTGACATTGCTATTTTTTTGCACCTTTGACACTGGCTTGCTATTTTTTTTGCACCTTTTGACACTGGCTTTGCTATTTTTTTTGGCACCTTTGACACTGGCTTTGCTATTTTTTTTGGCACCTTTGACACTGGCTTTGCTATTTTTTGGCACCTTTGACACTGGCTTTGCTATTTTTTTTTTTTGCACCTTTGACACTGGCTCTGCTATTTTTTTGGCACCTTTGACACTGGCTCTGCTTTTTTTTGGCACCTTTGACTCTGGCTCGCTATTTTTTTTTTGACTCCGACTCCGGCTCTGGCTCCTTTTAAATTTTATAAATAAATATCCTTATTAATAAATAGTATGCAGTCTGTGACACCATTGTGGCCTGTGATGTTTTACTCAGAAAGTTTTATTGCTAGTTTAAACCCACTGTTTAGTCAATCTTTAACAATGCTTCTCTTAGTGGAGAGATGGGTATTAAATTTTAATATTCTCTGCTTGTTATTTTATAGTCTGTCATCAAGCAGAGATTCTGATAGGTATGCGTCCTGCGTCCCTGACACACAAAAATCCTATCCATACGTCCCAGTGTTTTTCTTTTTTCTTCCCTCACCATTTCAAGCTAATTGTAAATACATTTCAATAATTTCTTAGAAATGAATTACACAGGATAGTTTACAAGGTAGGAGTTAGATGGCTTTAGGTATTTCTCCAGATCATAAATAAAAACCCTACTATCTATTAAGAAACTTTAGTTGGGACCCCAAAATTTTCTTGGCGACCCATTCAAAACAAATAAGTATGTCCCAGGATGCACTAAATCAAAAAGCTATCAGTATCACTGATCAAGTATTGCACGTTGTGACCTTTTGTGAGAATTGAGTTTAATAAATGAAACACGTTTCATTACAAGTTAAGACCTGATATTCTTCATCTTGCAAAACTACACGTAATCTACTTTTGTCACAGCTTGCAGTGTGTAATTTAAATTTGTATATTTTATTACTTACCACTTTTATGTACGTACAACTCAGGGCTCGACACTAACGCCGTCCTGTTGTCCTGGGGACGACGATAAAAATTAATTTTTATTTAAAGATTGGTTTCGTTTAATACCGCCATCTAATAAATCACTAAAATTTTCAGCCCTGTCGGTGGGGCTTTAGAATACACCAACTACACCTCTGCAGAGGGGTAACCCCCCCCCCACACACACACACCTGGGGCCACCTGTTGGCCGTGGGTGGCGACCTATGATTCATGGAGAATGTGACATAAATAACTAAGGGAATTGTGACTGGAGTAGTAATATAGTTTTGGTTACAGACAAACACACAATCTTCATTATAATAAGAGATAAATTTTCAATATAATATATATGAAATGTCAGTTTGAAACCTTCAACCTCTTCATGAATAAAAGTATCAATATCATCATGGACTGATATTACATTTGGCAAATCAACAGGTTTATGGGTCATCTAGTTTTTTTTAGAATAAAACTAATCCAGAAGAACATTTGTATTATTAATCAATACTTTTTTTGTTCTTTTTTTTTTGTTTAATAAACAAAAAAATATAATTAATTCTTTCTGATCTTAACTCTCCCATTGTTCTTGGAATGTTTTAAATAAACATTGAAATATTAGCAGAATCTATTTTTATCCTTTACTAGCAGCACTACTTGGTGTTGCCCGGGATTTAAAAAGTTAAAAATAGGTCTATCTATACTTATATATAGTACAGTGATGCTGATAGCTTTTTAATTTAGTGCATCCTGGGACGCATGTATTTGATTTGAATGAGTCCCTGGGAAAAATTATGGGTCCCAACTAAAGCTGTCTAACCCCTACTTTGTAACCTATCCTGTGTAATTCATTTCTAAGAAACTATTGAAATGTATTTACAGTTAACTTGAAATAGGGAAGAAAAAAGAAAAACACTAGGAAGCATGGATATGATTTTACTGCGTCCTTTTAGATTTTTGTGCATAAGGGACGCAGGATATGTACCTATCAGGGTCTCTGGATCTATCTATATTTATATATAGTAGAAAGGTATAGATAGATAACCTACTTAAGTTTCACCAAAAAATAATCCTTTTTTTCTCTATTTTCAGATTTCTTGTCTATGATGCTAATAATAAGTATCATTATAAAGTTGGTATTTGCACGGCTGTATCCGATTCTGCCCTCAATGATGATGTTGGTGTCTCTCAAATTGAAGTGGATGGTTCAGGAAAACATGTTATGAAAGCAATTGGAAAGATCTCAAATGTACAGATTATGGCTGGCAGTAAGTCTTCAATTTTATTATTATCGATGTTGAATAGATTAAAATCAGTTTTGGACTGTGAAATACTCTTATTTAAAAAAAAATTGTTACATTTATTTTTAACTTATTTTGTAATAATGAATAAAATATAGTTTTGCAATTTTTTATTTTTTTATTTAATTTTTTAAAAATACATTTATTTTTTTCATTTATTTAATTTAAGTTTTGTACAAAGTGGGTTTTTTTTTTGGTTTTTTTTCTTAAATTTTAAATTTGTTTTTATTTTTGTTTGAAATTTTTGGTTACTTTTAAAAAATATTCCTTAATATTTAAAAAAAAATTTTAAAAATTTGTTTTAAAAAAAATTTTTCTCAATTTTTTATTTTTTTTTATTTGCTTGTTTGTTTTTAAATTTTTTTCTTAAACTTTTAATTAAAATAAAAAAAATATAAATCTTAAATATAACAATATTAAATAATTCATTTGATTATTTTGTTTTAAATCAGTGAAAACATTTAATGTTGGATTTAAAAATAAATCTTATCTTCTTGTCCAAGTGATGTATTGAAATCCTTTCAGCTAGAGACAATAATTTTTAATCTCTCTCTCTCTTCAGCCAATTGGGTTTTATTGGAGTATCATGATGGAGACCCTTACAATAATCATTGCAATGGTTCTGCACGACAAGCCACTATTATGATCATCTGTGATGAAAATGCCTCCACTGTAAGTGAATGGATTCACTATGAATTATTATTCATTTATTTTTGTTTAAACAAAGAAAAAAAAGAAAAGATGTTTCATGGTACAGAACCACATAAAGCCAAAAATAGTGATGTAGTAACATTTCATTGTTTGGAGTGGTAATACCTGTTAGGGTATCATCTAGTGGTTAAATAAGTCTGTAAAAAAAAAAATGTTTTAAAAAAGATGAGTTTAAAAAAAGTTTTTAATACCAAACAAGAATGAATAAAATAAAAACGTCTTTGGTATAAAATAATCCAGCAGGGGTTGGCATGCCATAAATTCTAATCAATCAAATTTACCTAAATATATCCTGATGAGTGTCTGAAGAAAGAGATCCCTATAGATCAATAAAAGAATTTGACAAAATCAATCCACTATTCTAACTATTGGAATTTAAGTCTTCTGATAAATCTATTAAGTTAGTTTTTTTTTTGTAATAATTAATGCATGTCTTATATTATATCTATATTAATCTTAATAATACATTAATGAGTAATGCAATCTGTGGTAGCATTTCCCTAGAAATTCATCTTTTTTATTTAATAAATTTTTCCTATCGTGAATCTAATTATTGCTAGCTTTTCTTGTAAATACAAGAAACATGGATCAGTTAAACTTCAGCAAATATTTGATCTCTTTAATATTTCCCATTTAATAATAGGTGTTATATTTTGATGCTTTAAATTCCAAATATAGCTAGCTATATATATATATATATATATATATATATATATATATATAATGTGTGTGTGTGTGTGTGTATTTGGGCAGTATTCTTTTATATATACATGTAGAATTAAACAAAAGACACGTCTCCTGTTTAACTGTTTTTATTAACAATCTTTTTGAGCTTTCTGGCCAACTTTTTTACATTTGGATGAAATCCGTGGATTAATCCACTGGAGGTTTTATCCCAAGTACTTTCGGCACTTTGAAGTGATGTGTTTGTGTTTCATTTTTTTTAAAAATGTGAGTACCGCATTCAAAATTAATCTTATTTAAGGATGGTTTGTATTGTTTGATGTATAAAGCTTCTAGTAAGTACTTGGGACAAAAGCTTCGATGGACTAATCTACGGATTCCATCCAAATGTAAAAAAAATTGGCCAGAAAGCTCAAAGATTAATAAAATTGTTAAACAGGAGACGTGTCTTTTGTCTAATTTTTACATGTATGTATGTATAATATATAATATATATATATATATATATATTATATATATGGTTTTTTTCCAAGTGTATTAGTACTATGTAAACAGCCTCGTCCAGGATTTGAACTCTGGTCAACATGTCCATTTCTTATGACTCTAGCCATTACATCACGTGCCTCCACCATTACAGCATTCACACCTTCCATTTAATAAATAATTTTACTGTAAACGAAGGGAAGTTTTCCATATATATTCCTATTGGCTGGGGCCGTAAAATATGCCAACTTTACCTCGGCATAAGGATAAAACCCTCTTAATGCCTGAGGACAGGATTGTGGTGGCTGAGCAGTCTGTGACCCGGGCACTCTAACAAATTGCTTCCTTCAGGTTATGAGACAGTCGTAGTCGTCGTATGTAATCACTTGACGCTTCTCCTCTAGCAGTCGCCGTATGCTTATATGCACGCCCGATCTTGAGAGAATTTGCATACGTGCAATCCCATTCTCGCTGGTTCGAGATCGCCCTTCATTAAATATAGTGCTTAAAGCAGCCATATTTCTTTCCCGCGATGACCCTGCAAGCCAGACACGTCCGCGTACGCTTTGAGTTTCGAGGTATGTTATTTTGATTACATCCACATTTGTGATGCCTGAGGACAGGATTGTAGTGGCTGAGCAGTCTGTGACCCGGTCGCTTGACATGAAACACTCCACTTTAGCCCTTGCTTGGGCTAGATGGGTTGTTAGAGAATCCCCATTCAATTAATTGGCTAGTCACATCAAGCCCTAGCAACTATATAATTGTCCTGACTATATTCTTGAAATTGCTATTATGACAAACACCCAACACTTTTTATATCACTGAGGTTAAGCAGTGATGAGCCTGTTTAATACTTAATTGGGTGACCACTTAAGCAATAGCAGCTACTGTAAGCAATCTGAGTCCTTTGTTTATCAAAAAGACTTGATTCAGCATTAAATGACCTGAATGAGATTTGATATGCCATAAAACAACCAACCAACTCTTTTTATGATATAGGTGCTAGAAGGTGGTGGCTGAGGGTCAACCACTAGTATTTATTAATGCTCATGAAGTTAATGAAAATTATTTCTATAGACAAATCTGTTAATAATGGAGATTGTCAGTATTTCTGTCTGTAACAAAAACTACATCATAGCTCTACGTCACAGCTTACGTCACAATATTCTTATGCTATAGACACACAAAATTTGAGTAAGCAATTTTAAAAATTGTTTTTTACCCTCGTCCTTTTTTTTTTATTAATATTTTTAACGGTAACAAGAAGTTAACTAAAAAGTTTACAAATAAATAAATACCTACGATTTTGTGGAAAATTGATGTGGAAAATATTCAAAATAATTGTTTGATTATTACATGCACGTAACATTTTATTTGAGAGGGACGGGGCTCAGTTTTCATTTCAAATTGTTTTATTTTTTTTTTTACTCCTTTAATAAATGAGGATTTTGCTTACTCATTATACAAACCGTCTGACATTGAATTTTTAACTCCCACCCTCTCAGGCAATGTCTTTCAAAAATTAATTTTTACGACGCCCGGAGGGTGTTTTCTCTTGCTAGTCTTATTATAATGGAGATTGTGTGTCTGTAACTGAAACTATGTCATCACTGATGTAACAATTTCCTTACTTATTTAAGTTATATTCTGAATGATTATGAAATAGTCATTATTTAATCTTAATTAGAATCTTATTTATTCACAATGTCTCTATTAAAATCTAGCTGAGTTAGGTTTGTTGCAAAACTACCAATATTATTAATGCATTCAAAATACGAATATGTGTTATATATCTCTAAGAAATAAAGATTTACATAGTATATGGTGGGAATAATTTGCATAATGATTTTAACAAAACTGGGGTTTATAAATAATTATTTGCTGTTACTAATTTCTAATACTATCATGTTATATAATAATAATGAAATTTATTGTGTACAGTGCTCAGGTGCACCACAACTCATCAAAGTCTCATGTCTAGTACACAGAATAATGTATTAGTGTCCGGAACATGAACAGTGTACAGTAATAATATACATGTATGTGTACACAGAGGGGTATCTGGTATAGTGTTGGCGGATTACAGGAAGCATGGAGGCTTTGAAAGATGCAGTGTCTCGGCAGCCCACAATGGACGCAGGCAGCTTATTCCATGCCTCGGCAACTCAAACGTATTAAAAACAATCCTATATATAATTTTATATAGAAATCAATTAAGATAACATTAGAATAAGTGTAATATTTTTATATTCATTCTTATTTAGTTATGTTAGTCTTTCTTATTTAATATATTTTATTACATTAAAACTATACTTGCACTCAGGGGGCACATATTTAAGCTCGTCTTATATGAAAAAAGAAATAGAGGCGTGTGGTCTAATGGTTAGAGTCATAGGAAGTGGACTCGTCGAACCGAGTTCAATTCCTGGATGAAGCTGTTTGAATTTCACATAACGCTAATACCCTTGGGAAAGGTATGAATCTAATTATCCCTCCAGCTATGGGTAAATAGCAGGGCAGACTGGGCTCTTTAACCTTGGCTAGGTAGTCAGTCTAGAAGGAAAACTCTGAATTCAAACCTGTTAAACTCCGCTTAATAAATTGACCTTGTGTCACATCATGCTCGTACAGAGGGGTTGATAAATATGTATATGAAAAAGGAAAGCCACAAGATTTGGCATTAAATAACCTGCAATTGTTGATATGCCGTAAAACTAAACCAAACCAATTGATTGTTTTCTCTTTTATTTTTTTTTTCAGGACAATCCTAAATTGGAGGTAATTGAAGAAAACCGAAGTAAATCCTCAGATTGTTATTATTTATTTGAATTATCACATAAATGTGTCTGCCAGAAGAAACCCTTTATGACGGTTGGACTTGGCACGGGTTCAATCATAGTTATTATGTAAGTTATCCTTTTTTTTTTTTTTTTTTTTCTTTTTTTAAAATTTCCCCTCTCGTCTTGTTAGCAGAGCTTAGAATATGCCGACCCTAATTATTCTGGTCTACAGGGATTGAAAGGAGAAAGAAAAAAAAAGAAATAAGAGCAAACAAGGTTAAAATTTGGAAGAGTAAATACTAAGTGGGATGCCAGTAATGTGACTGACGAATGACCCCGGAAATAGATTTAAAAATAAAAACAGAAGTTCTGGGTTTTGACCGGAAACAGATGTGGCTCTCCCACCCCCGGGACGAGAAACGGAAGAAGAAAATTGGTCTCTTTTCGGCCAGGCCTCATGGGAAGCAGGTGGGACCTTCATGGTTCCCCTGATGGGTTCTATATAGTAGTAGTGAACATGATTTACGACAGAGAAATTTGACCGTACCCTCTCTCTCTTTCTCTCCTTCTCTCTGAAAAAGAACCCATGTGCATCAAAGAAATAAACATCCCCTGTGACTATACAACCTGCGTGTGTTATTTCTGAACTAATGGCGATTACTACTACAACTTGAGTTGGCCTATGTGACACATATCGTTCTGGAACTATGCTACACCTATGCTCTGCAGATGGGTAAGATTCCCCAAAAAGCTGGTTATGACACAATTCAAATAAATTGATATCCTTCTAGATCAGTTATCATACCAAGGTTGAAGAGCCTAGTCCGCCCTACTATTTACCCATAGTTGGAGAGAGAATAGTTCATACCTTTCCCAAGGATATTAGTGCCATATGAAATGCAACTAGCCTTGTCCAGGATTTGAACTCGTATCATCATGTCCATTTCCTTTGACGACGACCATTACACCACGGTCACAACATGTAACTGTGTAAATTATTTGTATTAGATAATAATACTTGATACCACATAACTGTGCAAATAGATGATAACTTATTAGATAGGAATAGGTACTTAAAACTTTATATATATATATATATATATATATATATATATAATGTGTGAGGTATCCAAAACTTGGTAGTAAGGGATGATTCTATGTGTGATATCTAAGACATACTGTATTATTATTGTATGATCCAGTATGTATAAATACAGTGAATCTTTAAATCACTACAGAGAGCTCAATGTATAATAATCTTTATAGATTATATACAGAGCAATGTTTATCTTTGAAAGGAAGGAAAAACTCAACACCCCAATTGAAAGGCCCCAATTTTGGTCGAAATAAATTTATTATGGAATAACGGTGTTGAGTTTTTCCTTCCTTTCAAAGATATATAAGTTAAACCTAATGAGTCAGATATACCTACCAACAGTTTCGCATAGTAGCTCTTCAGGGCAAAGATCTGTTAGTAGGTATATCTGACTCGTTAAGTTTAACTTTATTATTTGCTCTACTTAGGTATTGAGCACTCTTTACTTTTTAGCTTTAGATAACCCTAGCGGTTTATATATATATATATATTTTATATATATATATATAATTTTTTTTCTTTTGGCCAAGTGTTATAGTATCAACCGATTATTTTCAGTTGGTACGACTATCTTGGTCTTTTCTTTTTTTTCCCCAAGTGATGTTTGGTAGTATATTTTTACAATCAAACTATTTGCCAGGTTTTTTCTTACTGCAAGGGTTTACCAACAAGTTTGGTATATTAAATTATATATATATATATATATATATATATATATATATATAGGTGCTATATTTATTAGTAAACAGTGCTTAATATCAATGATAGAGCAAATATTAAAGTTAAGGTAGCATAGACATAATCAACAGTGCCTGGTTACTGACATTTTTTTCACCTATGCGATCTTCAGACCATGCTTGGTCTGAAAATTGCATAGACGAGAAATTGTCAGTAACCAGGCACCATTGGCTCCATGTCCAGATTACCTTAACTCAATGGTTCTCAACCTTTTTTTTTACCCATGGACCCCTTTTAACCCTATTTTACTCTGGTGGACCCTCTCATAGCCATTCGATGTTTAAAAATCCCATTGTAATTTTATAGTTAAATACATTTTGCTTGCCTGGGTCCCAAAAAAATGTTATATGGTCCCCGGGGGTCCACATGAACCACGGTTGAGAACCACTGCCTTAACTCATATATAAAATGCAAACACAGCAAAATATTTGAAGGCACCTACATGGTATAATGGTTAACAAGCTAGATTTGCAGATCATTGTTAGTGAGTTTGGTTCTCATTGGGCGCCCTTCTGGCCTTGTGTCACATCTAAGCTAAGCTTAGTAAATAACTAACTATAACTAAATATTTGATTATCTCAGAATTTTCCAAATGTTATTTATTTTTATTTTTCAGATTTTTCTGCGCCATTTTTGCTTACCTTGTCGGAGGTTTTATGTATATGCGATTTATACTTGGAGCAAAAGGTTACGAACAAATTCCAAACTATGGCTTTTGGCAAGATTTTGGAAATCTTCTTTCTGTAAGTCTTCAGTTCTTCCTTCTTTTTTCTTTTTCTTTTTTTGTCTTGGAATAATAATAGTCCTCTTTGTGCAGAGGGTGTTTCTATATCAACTTCTCCCTAAATACCAAATCTTTTGTGATTTTTTTCCTGTTTAATTTACGAAATGATTAATTTAAAAGGTCAAATATATTTGACATTTAAGACAAAAGATTAAATGTCAAATAAATTTGGTCATTGTTTAGTTTATACAGTTTTTGTAAAGGTTAGAATAATAATGTTGATAATAAATGATTAATAGATGACCTATGAATATGTTGAGTTCCCATTTTAACAGCACAGTCCATAATGATATTGATACTTCTATCTAGGAAGGAGTGAAAGATTCTAATCAGCATTTCATAGTTTCAGATGAGACAAAGATTAAATCTTTATCAAAATGATCCTCTTTAGTTTGTATAATATAAATATAAACCCATGATTTTTTTTTTTAATAATCTGTTTTCATAAGTATTGTGCACTGTATAACTTTACAGACTAAACTAGGGCCGTGTAAATTCAATTGAAGTTGGAGTCTGCATAGTTTTACACATTCCAATGACCCTTAAAAAGTCAAATATTTTTTATTTTATTTAAAAAAAGAGACTTGAGACAAAATATTAAATATTAACCAAAATCATTCCTCTTTAGTTTATTCGGTTTTTGTAAAGGTTCTTCATTTAGGATAAAAATGTTTAGTAATTGATCACTAGACAACCCATGAACCTGTTGGGTTGCCATTAAAACAGCACAGTCCATGATGATATTGATACTTCTATCTAGGAAGGAGTGAAAGATTCTAATCAGCATTTCATGACACAAAAGATCATTCCTGTTTAGTTTATAGAATTTCTGTAAAACTTCATCACTTAGAATAAAAATTTTGATGGTAATTGACAACTAGACGACCCATGAACCTGTTGGGTTCCCATTGAAACAGCACAGTCCATGATTATATTGATGCTTCTATTTAACGAGGAGTGCAATTGGTATTTCAATAAAATTGACATCTGAAAGAAAAGATTAAATTTTAATCAAAGTTTGTTCTTGTTTCTACAGTTTTTGTAAAGGTTCATCATTTAGAATATTTGTCGAGTGCCATAAAAGAAAAAGGCCTCACCTTAAAAAAGGCAAAAAGCCAATGATTCCCTGCACAAACTACACATGATCTGGAGCTTCTAGCAAATACACTTAAAATAATTGTCTGGTGATTGATAACTAGACGACCCATGAACCTGTTGGGTTCCCATTGTAACAGCACAGTCCATGTTGATATTGATGCTTCTATTTAGCTATTGGTATTTCAATAAAATTGACATCTGAAAGAAAAAATTAAATCTTAACCAAAGTTTGTTCTTGTTTATACAGTTTTTGTAAAGGTTCTTCACTTGGGATAAAATGTCTAGTGATTGATAACCAGATGACCCATGAACTTGTTGGGTTGCCATTAAAACAGCATAGTCCATGATGATATTGATACTTCTATCTAGGAAGGAGTGAAAGATTCTAATCAGCATTTCATGACACAAAAGATCATTCCTGTTTAGTTTATAGAATTTCTGTAAAGCTTCATCACTTAGAATAAACATTTTGATGGTAATTGACAACTAGGTGACCCATGAACCTGTTGGGTTCGAATTGAAACAGCACAGTCCATGATTATATTGATGCTTCTATCAAGTGATGAGTGTAAGTGTCAATTCAATAAAAAGACACAAAATCACTCACCTGTGAATGGTGAGTCTAGTTTTGAAAATTCAGTTATCTATTTTTTAGACTGGATGACCACCAAGGAAAGAGAACCCTGTCTGCCCTACTACTTTGTATGGTTTTTTAGGGGGCGGGGGGGGGGTTATGCAGTAAAATATTCAGTTTCATTGAATGCTTTAAGATTTACTAATTTTCATTATTTATTTATTTTTCTATTTATTTTTCATTATTTATTTATTTTTATTTATTTATTTATTTTTATTTGTTTATTTTTATTTATTTGTTTTAATTTAATTTCAGGATGGATGCAATGTGGTTTGTCGTTCTGGAAATCGAGGGCAACCAAAAACCTACAAGGGTATTGGGGATGATCAGTTGCAGGAAGAAGATGAAAGAGACGAACATTTGTTGCCAATGTGAAAAGGAGGAAAGAAGTTCATTCAATGAAAAGGCAAAGAAACAATTGTTTGTCATGTGTGTGAGAGAAGGACAGAGAGAGAGAGAGAGAGAGGCTGAATTGAGTGAGTCTGAGTGAGAGAGTAAAGGAGAAAGAAAGAGTCTGAATGAGAGAGTGAGTGAAAGGTGAGATGTAGAAGGTCAGGTAGTCAATGCCAACAATTTTGGACAATCTTGGATGTCATTGATATTTTTTCACTTTCCCCATTTTCTTTATTTTTATTTTTTTAAGAATTCTGACTAAACTGAAAAGAAAGAAAGAAAAACAGTATTCTGTCTGTAAAAAAAAAAAAAAAAAAAAAATTTCCCCAAGATGTAAATTTTTCTTAGAAATAATATTTTTGTTCCGTTTTGTTTTGCATTTAGCTTAAAAATCTACTAATTCAAATCCGTGAAAATGATTGTCGTCCCTTTAGGGAATCCGAATGTTAGTCCACTCTGACCCGGAGTGGTAGTACATGTTAGGGTCCCATCTATGGGTTAAATAGAGAAAAAAAATGAGTTTTAAAAAATTGAGTTTAAAATAAATGTTGAATACTCATGAAGAATGAATAAAACAAAACATCTTTGGCATAAAATAACCCAACAAGGGTTGACATGGCATAAAATTCAACCAACTGCTAGTTTTTATTCTTCGGCATTTTCAAACAAAGAATTTATTGTTTAGGGGGGAGTGAAATTGAAATTAATAAATTACAATATATATTTTTTTTTTACCTGTCTTTTTTTCCCCACACCCACAAAGTTTAAATGAAAAATTACTGTTTGGGGGGTCAAATTGATAAATTCCAGTATTTGGTTATATTTTTTTTTCTCCTCTCTTTTCTCCCTCTCCCCATAAGGTTTAAATGTTTAAACAAATTTTAGTCCCCCTCCCCCACCCAGGAGTGTGTTGATAATTGAAATCAGAATGTCATCTGTGTGTGTATGTGTATATATATATATATATATATATATGAGGAAAAAGTGGAAATGAATCCGACAGTATGTAATATTATGAAAAAATTGAAAAACAAGTTCATAAACGAGTAATGTTTATTTCGCCTATGCTGCAGTGTTTCGATCTGTTTCAATAGATCATCATCCGGGCTTTCATTAGCTTGAGGAAAAAAAATAAAAGTATCACAGAAAATAAGAAATCTTCGAGACCCTTTTGTTTTGTGGTCGGTTGGTCAGTCTATTTTGCGTGTTCATCAACAATTTCAAATAGACCGACCAACTGATCACAAAACAAAAGGGTCTCAAAGATTTCTTATTTTCTGTCATATTTTTAACGAAAGCCCTGATGAAGATCTATTGAAACAGATCGAAACACTGCAGCGTAGGCGAAATAAACATTACTTGTTTATGAACTTGTTTTTCAATTTTTCATTATTCATATATATATATATATATATATATATATATATATATATATTTTGTTGCTATTCATGTCAGTCTCATGTTTACACACAGTTTGAGATGATATATACAGGGCGATTGTAAAGTAACTCCTTATTTTAAAAATCTTTAAATTTATTTCTGAATCCTTCTTTTTAAAAAAATGAATATGAGAAGAATACGCATAACATGGAGTTTTATTTCAAATTCTATATGGGCACAAGCATTTGCCTCCAGCCTCTCCAGGGCACACTCTTTTAGAGTTAAACGTCCAGACATCTTTATAGGGCTTTGAATTTTGAAACAAAATTATCAATTTGAAAAAAAAAAGACAGCAACACAGATTTAATTGCCATATATTAAGGAACATACATTAAATTATTGAGAAAAATGTAACTGCATATAAAAATATATATAAATAGCTTAAAATAGGAGTTACTTTTCAATCACTCTGTGTGTGTGTATGTATATATATATATATATATACATACACATATACACACTGGCCTGTGATGTTTTCAAGGTCAAATATATAATAGCTGATTTTAAGGCAGTTTTTTATGCTGAATACAAAAATCATTTTTTCTAATCAGATCAAATTTTTAAGATACAAGCTCTTACTTGTAATGTATAGAACAGTATTATAACTCTATTTATTTATGAGAAGTAGAGTCCACAGGATTTTGAATAAGTGTTATTATTATGTACAACTTGTGAAGTATTGAAGCACATCTTAAAAACCAGACCTGACTAAACACAATGAATGGTATTTTTTAATTCAGCATAAAATGGCGATCATATAACACTTGGTAAACCTTTGACCTTTGGAAAATTTTTTAACACAGGCCGCCAGTGTAATGCATAAAATCTTTGGTTTTTTTTTTTTTTTTTTTTTTTAACCCTTTCTGTTTAATAACAAGAAGGTAGGAAATCTTTATATTTCTGCCCAAATAATCTGAAAAATGGTGGAAAATAAATTTGCAACATCCTGAAAATGTACAGTGAATACCGATTGATATGTGCACAGGTTCCAAACTAAGAGGTGTATCAGCAGTACACTGATCCCATATGAATATACTGTATATCCTCTTTGGGCATTAGCACATTCCTGTACTCTTGCATTAATGGACCACCCATCGTGGTGTAATGGTTAGCAAGCTAGTCTCACCGATCCATTACTACAGAATAGCAAGTTCAATCCTCACTGGATGCTCCATACTTGCGACTTGTGGCAAATTGGTTGGGTAAAAAGAATGTCCTATCATCGTGTAATGGTTTGCAAGCTAGTCTCGCAGATCCATTACTAATGAATAGCGAGTTTAATCCGTGCTGGATGCTCTATACTTGCGACCTTGTGTCGCATCCTACTCATGGCAAACGGGTTGGATAAATTCCTAGGGCATTGCATTGTGGTGTGATTGTTAGCAAGCTAGTCTTGCAGATCCATTACTACTGAATAGCGAGTTTGATCCTCGTTGGGTGACCCATACTTGTGACCTTGTGTCACACCCTACTCCTTGTGGACAGGTTGGGTCTTGCATTAATGTGCCCTACTACGAGTGTTACTGTGTTACAAGATTTCTTCTGTTTTATTTCTGTAATGGCATTTACTCTGGGTCGGTTGAGCTGGCGCCAACCAATGAATTCACCTGAGGTGAATTCATGGAATGAGTAACAAGGGAATGGTTATTTTACAAGCAGTCCTCAAGAGCTTCCCCCGCCCTCTTTACAAGATGGCTAAAGATGTTAAAAATTTTTATCGTAATATCTAGCTTCCCCTGAACATACACATTAGGGTAGGTCAATTTTGGAACTGTAACGTCTCCCATGTGGCGAAAGTTGCAAATTAACATAAAGAATTACCACACAAAACTTTTTTCTTTAAAACCTTGCCTTAATTTGAGGAAATAGATTTCTATCTTTTAAAATGTTATCCCTGTTCCAGCTTAATTGATGAGGGATATTTTCAATTTTAATTCTAGTTCTATCTTTTTCGTTTCACCTTAGTAAAATACATTTCTGTTTTAAATATTGAAATAGCTAAATTTTCTAACAAATTTCTGGGCCAAATATTGTGAAAATTATTTTTTTTTTTTTTTAGTGCATTTTAACTGATGATCTTTGATACTATTTCCTCAAAAAATGATGCAAGTAAGAGATCTAATTTTTGATATCAGTATTCATTATACCAACATACAACTTTCATTGTTTGAGAGAATTTGATATTTTTAAAAAGTGAAAAAAAAAAATCAACCTACCCTTATGCACATCCTCTATTCTGTTCGAAATTGGTATCGTTCTTCGGAGTGTTGCACTTTTAGTTTCTGTTGGTCATTTTGTATAAGAATTTATAATTCTAAAAATATTTCTTATCTAGAGATTTTTTAAATTTTTTTATTCTATTTTACGTTTTATTTAATTCTTTTTTTTTTTTTTTTTTTGTTGGGTGAAAAACAAAAAGTGGATGATTCTTAGAGATGCAGACTGGCTAAACTTTTTTTTCAAATTAAAATCTAAAAAAAAAAAAAATTTTAATTAAATTTTTATTTCTTTTTCTTTTAAAATTTTTTTTTTTTTTAGTATTAAAAAAATTTTTTTTATGCTATTGTAAAATAAAGAGACTAAAAACAGATAAAGTTTCAAGAATGAAAAATAAAACATACAGCTTTTATTTAATTTTTTAAAAAAATTTAACTTCTTTCAAATTAGTGTTTGAATGTTGTTACATTGCAAAAAGGTTTGTCTTTAAAAAAATTTTTTTGTTTTTTTTGTTGGTCTTGCATAACACGGTAGTGGAGTTGGGGGTGGGGCAGTTTAAAATTTCTCATTGCTATTTAACTCTTAGTTTTTAGCCTGAAAAATTATTTGATCTCTTTTTTATGATGTTAGAATATTTTATCATCAATTATAAAAATGATTATTTTTTTTGCAATGTGAATTCATTTGAACACTAAGAACACCTTTTTTTTTCATCACTGGTTCTTTTTTCAAAAATATCATAGTCATTTTAAAGATATTTCCAATTTTATTTGTCTGCATTTTTTAAATGAGGCTTGATAATTTGTATTATTTAGATTTTTCATACTATTTTCCTCATCTTTATTGTTACACATACACAACATTTTGGCTGATGTTCCCTCTGGTCTTCTCCAGGAACCTTCATGTCCTGGGTATGATGTTAAACTGGAGCTCTGGGGGATTTGGAGTGCCCTTTCCTCACTATTACATCCAGATTCACTCTGACCCGGAATGGTTGACTTGAAAAACATAAGTTTAGAAAAAATGTTTAAAAAAAAAAATTTTAAAGAAAAAACGAGTACCCATCAAGAATGAATTAAAAAAAAAAAAGTCTTTGGCATAAAATGACGCAATGGGTTGTCATGCCATAAAGTTCAACCAGAAACCTTCTTGTTGAACTCGGGAACCTTCATGGAACTTCGAACCGTTTATTTAATCCATTGGGGTAGATTGTTCTCATTCCATTAACCATGACCAGATAGAAGTGTTAAGCGTTCTGTTATATTCATCCGTAGTCAGGATTGAACCTACTATCTCCAGATGATTTTCACTGAGAACTGTATTAACTCAACCCTTATATTCATTATGCTATAATTACGGTTGAATCACGCTGAAAGCACCGGTTCCTGTTAGATCACTGAAGTTAAGCAGTGATGAGCCAGTTAAATACTTAATCAGGCAACCACTTATACAACAGCAAGTACTGTTAGCAACCAGAGTCCTTTGTTTATCAAAATTACTTGATTCGGCATTAAATGACCCAAAATATGGTTGATATGCTGTAAAACAAAAACAACCAACTGTTGTGCTATGTGGGTTCGATGTTCTGTGAAGGCTCCCGAGTTAAACGAGAAACACCTGAAGAAGGCCAGGGAGCTCATCAGCCGAAACGTGTGTATATATAACAGTAAAGATGAGGACAACAGTCAGAAAAATCTGTTTATTCATTTCCCTCCTCTCTCTGCAGCCCCTTTTTTCGTATCCTGCCACCTTAAAATACATTCCATTTTTATGTTTTTTTTAATTTAAAAAAATTTTTTGTTGTTGTCTCTCCTTAACATTTGAAGCAAAAAGTGAATTGAAACAAATATAGAATTATTTCATGACAAGGAATTTAGCCGGATCACGGCCAACTTGTAAATACGGCTATAGCGAGAATAAATTCATCTTTTTTTAAATACTTTGTTTTTCTACATATATATATATATATATATATATATATATATATATATATATACATACACATACACACACACATTTCATACACACCAGGTCTACTCTGACCTGGAGTGGTAGTAATGTTAGGGTCCCATCTAAGGGTTAAATAGAAAAATGTGTTAAAACATTTAATTAACCATTGAAATTAATTATTGAATCTATTATTGAGGCAGTTGTTTGTGTTAGTATTGCAATGTATAATTTCAATTAAACTTAGTTTAAAAAAATATTTTTCAACATTAAATGTATAGTAATTTGGGTTTTTTGTTGTTTTTTTTTTAAGCAATACGTAATTAAAAACAACCTTAATCCCCTAAAACCATAACCCAATTCGCAAAATGTTAATTCATAGACTGTAGTTAAACTGTCATTGGGTACCACCAAAAAACTTTGTTTTCATTTTCCGACCTAAATCAGATGTCACCCAAATTGAGCACCTATCAAGAATGCATAGAACAAAAACCTCTTTGGCATAAAATGACCCAACAAGGGTTGACATGCTGTAAAACCCAATCAACACACACAAAAAAATTTCCTATTAGCTATTGTCATTTACTAAGCTGCATTTAATTTTTATAAAGCAAACATTTTTTTTACTCTAATTTATATTCAGAATTTACCTTTTTCTACTTTCTTTTCAACATGCATTATATCCTAAACAAGAATGTTACTAGTTATTCTGTTTCTAGAATTGACATTCACAAATAGAATAAACTCTTTTCAACCAGGGATGTGGAATCCCAACACAAAACCTTCAACTCCTCTTCATGTAATTAATTCATAAATCATTTAAAAAAACATTTTTTTAATGATCTATTTATAAGGAGTGTGCACTGTATAATGTTACAGACTAAACTAGGGCCATATAAAGTGTACATCCAAGTTGGTATAGTTTTACTCAGAACTCTTGTGATATCTTAATTACTTCTGAACTTGACTCCAACTCCACATTCCAGTTTTATTCAGATAGTGATTGGTTTATTTGTAGGAATATTTTTTATTCATCAAATTGTCATGAAATAATTCTGTTTCTATGCTTTTTCTTTAACTATTGTTTCTTAAAACAAAAATAAAGAACTTCCAAGGGAGATAACTTGTCATTTTCTTGACTTCCAACTTCCAAAGAATTGAACTTTTGGACTGTGGGTTAGCAGCTTTGCCTTCTTTTTTTGTAGTGATAAGTGAGACTTCAGGTTCCTTCCATATTAATGAACTTAAGCTTTTTTTTCTTTGTGGTTTATAAATTCTTTCATCTAAATTATTACATTTGTAAAATCCACATTATTCAAGCTTGATTAACAAACCAATTTATTTGGTGTTAAAAAAAAAAAAAAAAAATATCAAACTTGTGACGACACATTATATATATATCTATCTATCTCCTTTATGAAATCTTATACAGGGTTGTCAAAAAGTCTGGTCACCCACTAAATTTTATTCTATAAAGGTGAAATAATTACATATTACAATTTTCTAGAATTGTGGATTGTATTGTTTAGCAAACTAGTCTCACAGGATGCCCCATACTTGTGACAAATCCTACCTGTAGGATAAATAACTTTTTTTCTCCTTGAAGAATGTAGAAGGCCATGATCACTTGTCACATAGACGGATTGCTAAAAGAAATAGATTATCACATGACCCACTATCATATATGGCCATGTCACATAAACAGGTAGATTTCTAACAGGCTGATTTGTTTTATAATCAATTTGTTAAAACTAAAAAAAATACTTTTTTTTTTTTATTACTATCTACGGAAATCTAACAATAAAAAATTGTAAACAAAAAAATTATGCAGTACCAACAATTTCTCTATGATTTCAATTTATATCACAAAATATTAAACGTTTTCAATGTGAAATGTATTCCCTGGTCATGGTAGGCAATGATGCTACAGAGAAATAATATCTCGAGGAGGACTTAGTTTCATCTAACCAAATGGCAGAGGTTTTATTTGTTTTTTATTACTGCAGAATTTTTAAAATTATATTTTGTTTGTCTTTTATTATTAAATTTCTGATGAAAATTTAAAAAAAAAGTTTGTATATTTTTTATAGAGTTTTAACATGTCAGACAAAACAACAAATTGACTATAAAACAAATCTGCTGGCTTATGTGAGAAAAAAGGTGGGTGGACTGATGACTTGCTGGTTCAGTGGAGGAAGTTTCTGACGACATGAGTACTAAGAACGCGAGGCCGGGAAGGGACAAAATTTATAATCTGACAGAAGTTGAAGGGGGCGAGGTGAGGTAGTTAAACACCTATAAATAGGCTACCCTCCCCTTTCAGCTTCATTCTAACATCTTCAGAAACGAGTGTTACACAATAGTTATCTGACCCAAGGCAGGAATGGGTCACTAAAGATTTTTTTTTAGCAACCCCGACACATCAGCCAGCTCTACCTTGGTCACCAGAGTTTTTTTTTTTTTTTTTTTTTTTACAACTGAAGCTGTATTTACAAGTTGGCCATCATCATTTGGTTTGTGCAATAAATAAATATTAACTCTTAACATCCTATACCGCCTCATTCCACCTGGCCAGAAGTCACATTTCCTAATCTACCCCCAACGATAGCCTTTGTTTAAATGTAATATTAAACATATTTAGAAGTCTTTGATTTAAGGGAAATAACAGGTAACTTTAAATGAAAAGGACATTTTTAGCATTTTTGATAGGAATGGGACTCTGGACTTAGAAAATTCTCAACAGGATGTTAAGAGTTAATTTAGTTGGAATCTGATGTCTCAAACTTGAATTTTTGTTGCAACTCTTCTTGGCTTCTTTGGCTGGAACTCTTAATTTTTTTTTTTTTTGGTTTCCTATTGGTTTTTTTTTTGAGAAATTCAAAATAAAAATTATTTTGTATTTTTTGTTTGTTTGTAACAACTGAAAAAAAAAAAAAAAAAGAAAAGATTTTTTTCATGTTTGTGATTTTTTTCTTTTTTCCCTTTTGTTTAAAATGGAAAACCAAAACCAATTCCTTAACCAGAATGTTTCCTTCCAGGGGGGCAGCAGGGAGATGAATTTAAAAAAAAAAAAAAAAAAAAAAAAAAAATCATTTCCTTTAAAGAAAATTGAAGAAAGAAAAAAAAAATATATATAAATATACACATGTATGTAAAAAAATAATAAAGTTTTGCTCTTATTTCTCAGCTCTTTGTTTCTTTCTATCCATTATAAAAACAAAAAAAAAACAACAATATTTTGATAAAAAAAAAAAAAAAGCACTCACATACATAGTTATTTACTATGCTTAGTAGGGTGCCCAATGAGAATTGAACTCACTAACAATAGTCCGCAAATCTAGCTTGCTAACCATTACACCACGTGAGGTGCCTTAACGTAACTCATTGGGTTGAAGGTGCGTGGTGTAATTGTTAGAGTTATCAGAAATAGACTCATCGACGCAAGTTCAAATCCTAGATGAGGCTGTTTGCATTTCACATACATACTTTTCCCAAGGGAATTAGTGCTGTCAAACTACTCTCCCTCCACCTATGGGTAAATAGTAGGGTGATTGGGCTCTTTAACCATGGCTAGGTAACCAGTCTAGAAGGAAAACTGAATTCAAACCTGTTAAACTTCACTTAAGAAATTGACCTTGTGTCACATCCCTCATGCGGAAGGGTTGGTAGATATAGATATATGTAACTTATCAAATAGCAAGATTGTTAGGAGGGTATAAACGGGATTTAAAAATAAATGTTTAAATCCTGAGCTGTGTGTGTGTGTGTGTGGGTTATATATCACTAAGAAATAAAAGTTTACATAGAAAATAGTGGATAATTTGCATACTAGTTTAAAACCATGTGTACTGAATAATAATACTTGGTGTTATTGATTTCTAATACAATAGTTTTTTTCCTTAAACATTAAAAGCAATCCTATATATGAGGCTGAGTCAAAAAATAATGCCATTTTCTTTATTTTATTTTAAATATTTAAAAAAAAAAAAAAAAAAAACTAAGGCCTACATTGAGACCCTAATGAGAATCAGAGCAAGAATCCGACAAGTAAGACCCAACTTGCTAATCGGCAATGTCCTCCTTCTGCATGACAATGCTTGACCACACACAAGCATCAGGACAAGGGAGAAAATCACCTCATTTGGGTGGACAATTTTACCACATCCTCCATACTCACCAGATTTAGCGTCACTGGAATAATGTTTGCCTTCAGACCATCATCTCTTCGGCCCCATGAAAGAGGGTATGAGATGCAAACATTATTTCAGTGATGTGGAAATGAAATCTGTAGTGAAGAAGTGACTCAAAGAACAGTCAACAAAATTTTACAGGGCAGGTATACATAATCTCATTCAAAGGTGGAACATTGCTATTGAGAGAAACGGTGACTATGTGGAGAAGTAGGGATGTGATCCACAGAGGACCAGCTTCATTTTGATATATGATACATGTTCCCGTGTTGGTAATTATCTGTCCTAAACAAAATGGCATTACTTTTTGACTAACCTATGTGGAGAAGTAGGGATATGATCCACAGAGATATCAGCTTCATTTTGATATATGATGCATGTTCTTGTGTTGGTTATTATACCTGTTCTAAACAAAATGGTATCACTTTTTTTATTTATTCACCCTCGTATGATTTTACATAAAAATCAATTAAAAATAAATGTAATCTTTTTATGTGTTCTCATTTAGTTCTGTTTATGTGAAACAGCATTTTCAGCACATACTAATATGATTGCACAAAATGTCAAGTGAATTGTGTATATCTTTGTCAAAAATATTACCAAGAATTAACAATTTGTATCAATCAAGGCAAGCACATCCCACTCACTCAATGCCATTCTTAATGAAAATCACATCCAATTTTTGCACTAAGTACTTTTGATAAATTTTATTTTTTTTATTTATATGGAGTTCCGAGAGATTTCATTTTTATATAAACGTTGTGAGGGAAACAACGAAACACATAAATAATACAGACTACACAAGAGAGTGGTCGAGTAATAGTTAGTCTTGCTACAGAGATTTAATTACTGTTGTTAAAGAGCTGCGTGTTGGACTATCTTATATTTTTATACCTATATGAACCTTTCTTCTGGTTTTCAATGATGTTATTTGACATTTTATCTCATCCTCGACACCAAAATGTTTGTGTCTGAATAATATTGAAATCTGGAAGAAAAGATTAACATAGGTTTATTATCTTTTGTACAAAAGATATAAATCAGATAGAATCCAACATGCAGCTCTTTAACAACAGTAATTAAATCTCTGTAGCAAGACTAACTATTACTTGTGTAGTCCGTATCATTCATGTTTCATTGAAAGAGTCCATCTATCTTATGGGGGAAATACCTTCCCTTATAACATATGGGAATTAATAATATGGACCACTTTTGGTTTTAGAATTTCGTCTCTAAACCATTAAAAAAAAACATTCTTATAAAATGGAAAACCATTCTATTATAAAAAAAAAAAAAGTACAAGTCAATGAATGTCTAGACAAAACCATTTTTTAATATGTCAACTGAAATAGATAAAAATTTTGGAATAAAAAAGTGAATCGATTTTTTTAAATATATTTTTTTTTTTATATATATATAGACCCACTTAAAAACTCCAACGGGGTTAAAAAAGAAAAAAAAAACGTAATAAATGTTCAAGAATTAAAAGTGCATTGGTAATGGTCCCTTTTTTAAAATCTGTTATCCGACAATGCAGAGGGTTTAAAAAAAAAAAAAAGGGGGGGTTAGGGTCGAAGGGATATAAGTGAGCTTCTGTTTAATAAGTAACCTCTGCAGCCCCAATCATGACAGACAGTTTCACAAGGGAGAAGGAAAAGGTAAGGTTAAAAAAAAAAAAAAGTGTCAATATATGTATTCGTACTTATATATATGCGTGTCATATATATATATATATATATTATATTTGTATGTAGGTGTATTTATCCATGTTTATATATGTATCTGTCTCGTGTGTGTGTGTGTGTCTCTGTCTCTATATTAATGCATATATTTATATTTGTATGTGTATATGAAAAAAAGAGGGAGAGAAAAAAAAAAAAAGGGGAAAGAAAGAAGAAAAAAAAAAAAAAAAAAAAAAAAAAAAAAATCACAGGTCTAAAAAGTCTGTTCATCTTTTCTGTTCATCTTTCTACTGCAATTTAAGAAGCAACGTTCGATTTCGAGTAACAATGTACAACGTGCGCAGCATTTTTTTATACTGTAACAATTTCCGGTTCTGCAATCATCCGACACCTTTCACAACTGGTGGTGGGCAAAAAAGAAAAGAAAAGAGGAAATGTAGTTTTGTTTGTTTTTTTCTTGTATAGCTTTTTTTCCGTTTTTTTCTTTTTTATGTACAATGATTGTGTTCAAATTCAACGGAATCCAAACTGGCCATGCTCGTAGTCGATGATGGCCCACGTTGAAGTTTACGCATATTCCAGTGCAAACATTCCGCGAGGCTGTTGAACCAATCATCGATTGGATCTTTTAGGCAGATCGAAGGAAAAGGATGAACTGCAGTTTTGATTTTGACGCTGAAAAAAAAAAAAAAAAAAAAAAAAAAAAAAAATTAATAAAAAGGTGTTTTTAAAAAACAAAACAAGGACCATATGACCTTTAGGCACCCCTTTTGCGATCTCATTTTTATAAGGACATTTTTTCATTTACACCGTCAAAATCTGGTTGTTTGTTTTATAATTAAAAAAACAACTAAAAATCATCTGTTAACAAACAACCGGATTTTGACGGTGTAAATGAAAAAATGTCATTATGAAACGAGATCACAAAAGGGGTGCCTAAAGGTCATATGGTCGAAAACAATACAAAGGTAAGGTTTCCAAAATATTTAGAAATCACAGAAACGTTTGTCAATGATGTTTACAGTTTTGTTACTCTAATGGAATTTCTCTTTCGTGAAGCCAAGTAGTTATGACTGGAATTATATATGAGGGTAATCCCAAAAGTAAGGTCTCCAAAATATTTAGAAATCACAGAAACGCTTATTGTTTATTGTCAATTATGTTTACATCTTATTATAATGGAGATTGTGTTTTTCTGTCTGTAACCGAAACTAAATCACTACTCAAGTCACAATTCCCTTGTAATTGATGCCACATTCACCATGAATTTATCCTTATTTTAACCTCTATTAATAAAATTGTTTTTCATTATTTATACTGTTAACCATATCTACATACTAATAACATGCAATTGTATTTATATATATACAACAAAATAGCGGTTTACAGCGTGAATGGGAAGGCTAATTTGCATATTGATATTAAAAATGTAATTTTAATAAATATATGCTTAGTATTATTGGTTTCTAACTGTTTGGTTTTATTTTAATGAATATAAGCAAAAATCTCTTCAATTAATCTTAAATGAAATCCATTAAAAAGAAAAGATAACTGTAATTTTATTCTTTACTTCCTCTTTTAACTAAATAGTTAAATCAGAAAAAATAACAATGAAAGACGAGAGTGATAGAAGAGTAAGTTTCAGTTGTTCTATTTTTCGATTATACCCCCTCTCTGTTTCAAATCTTTTTATCTGCATTCTTATTTAGTTTCATTAGCCTTTCTAATTTGATGCGATATTTCATTACATTAAAACTTAAATATTTGCACCCGGAGGGTGCATATATTTGCTAGTTTTTTTTTTTAATGGAGATTCAGTGTCTGAAACTGTCACTGCTTACGTCACAATACCCTCAGGAATTGCCTAAGTTTATCAATTATTTAATTTATAGTCAAAATCATTGATACATAGAATAAATCTTATTTATTAACAATATCTCTATGAAAATCTGAGTTAGATTTGACTCAAAACAGCCCATGTTATTAATGCGTTTTAAAATCCTGCATTGTGTCTTATATATCACTAAGAAATAAAGGTTTACATAATATATAGTGTGGTTAATGCTTAACAAAACCGAGTTTAATAGTTAATTACTTGGTGTTATTGATCTCTAATATCATCGTTTTATTGTCCAACATATCAATCCTATGAATTATTTTATATAGAAATTAATTCAAATATAATTAAAATAAGTGTAATCTTTTTATATGCGTTCTTATTTAATTTTGTTAGTCTTTCTAATTTAATATATTTCATTACATTAAAACTTAAATACTTATGCCCGGAGGGTGCATATGCTAGCTAGTCCTTTTAAAGTTTCAACAGGTATATTTTTCTACATAATCACCACTTCAGTCGATTTTTGGGGCAGTTTTTGTATACTCATGTCATATCAGCTTGTCAAAGTGTCATTGAAGAAGTGTTGAACCTTGTTGTTGCAAACTTCCTACACCACTTGAGAACATTTTGACATCCATGCACGACTAGCCATACACTTCTGTTAATTGACAATTAATTTCTATTGGATTAATGCCTTTTGCGTTCGTCAATCAGGAGCTACATCAGAAATGACTGCCAAGCCAAGACGAGTGTGGCAGTGAGGTGCACGCAGAGGCAAGTGCATGCACAACAAACACAACAGTGTTGCTATAAGCTGCACAAACAGTTTCCTTGCACTTTGGAAATTTTACTTTTGGGATTAGCAGAAAAAAAACAAAAAAAAACAAAAAAAAAAACAATCCAAGCAACCAGTTTAGAAGAAAAACTCTAAATTAAAGCCAGCTGTGGAACACTTAATAATTGACCTTGTGTCACATCCTGTCTTTTGAGGAGGGGTTGGTAAATACATACTGTTCCATATCGTGCAATGGAAGAGAAATCTTCCGGCGATAAAGAAATATATAAAAAAAAAGGGGGAGAACGGAAGAGAGGTCTTCCGGTCAAGAAGCAGGGAGAAAATGAAGAAATATATAAAAAAAAAGGGAAAACGGAAGTGGAGTCTTCCGGTGAGGAGGCGGAGAGAAAGATAAAGAAATATATATATAAAAAAAAAAAGGAAGTCTGTCCGTTATCAGATCAAAAGATAAAAAAAATGCGTGGGCATATTTATTGTATATAAAGGCTAGTGGATTCGAAGGGCAGTCAGTGAGTCCGCAGTGAGCAGCCGTGAGCATAACCTCACGAGCAGTCGTCACCAACTCCCTTGGGCATTTACATTGTGAACACTCTGCGCCCCTCACCACCCACAAACCGGAAAAAATAAAGACGGGTCATATTTTTTATATACGTGTGTCTGGTTTCATTGAAATCCTGTAGCAGGCTATACAACAACTCTTCTTTGTTCTGCTATTTATTAAAATAGAATCTAATTTGAAACAAAAACTTTTAAGACATCGGAATAATAACACCATGTAATAATATGCAGACCCCCCCCCATCCCCTTTTAATTTGATGAAAAGAGGCAATTGGTGTGCGGCGGTGGCAGGGGGTACTTTATTTCACACTCAAGCTATCTCAAGTAGGTATGGAAAAGTACAATTCATAAATAAATCGGCCAAATAAATTAAATTGATGACTGATAAAATTTTTTTGAGACTTTGCATTGTCTGATTAAATTTGCAGGTTTTTTAAAATTTTTTATTTAAAAAAAAAAAGAAGACCCGCCACCAAAAGCAATTTGTATTGGGTATTTAAAAAATAGTTCCTTGCTGTTAGTACCATGTAACCCAGTACAAAGTGTTGCTTGTAACATGGAGAGGAGATGGGCATCGTCAACTAATTCTATTGCTCTACAGCCCGAGCCAGCAGTTTAGTCTATCCCCCTCTGCAGGGGTGCAGTTGGCGTATTCAACGGCCCTAACCGGCAGTTCAGGCCTACTCCTCTGCAGAGGTGCAGTCGACAGGGCTGTTTGCTTCTGGTACCATGTAACCCAATACAATGGGTTGCATGTCCCTTGGAGATGAGATGTGCATTCTCAACTAACTTCTATTGCTCCATAAAGTGGAATTACTTCACATGAGAGGAAGGCGTGCTTTGCCTCACGGTTATCATAAAAAATGGAATCGGCGACCAGAGTTCAAATCCTGGACTTGGCTACTTGCATTCCATTTTGCCCTTGAGAAAAGCATGAATCTATTTGTCCCCCCCCCCAGCTATAGGTAAATAGTAGGGCAGAATGGGTTCTTTAGCCTTGGTTAGGCAACCAGTTTAGGAGACTGAAAACTGAATTCAAACCAGCCTTACTCTGTAATGGAAAGGGTTGGGTATACTTGACTTGAGAATCTGAAGACCTAAGAGATTATGGGGAAACATTTAAAGAAAGTCTCTCAAAATTTAATGGTCTTGTGCCGGACTTGTTCAAATAGAAATAAACCAAATTTTATGCAAATAAAATCAAAATTTAAAAAAAAAAAATTTAAAAAAATAATACAACGTGTGTGTCTTACCAATCGCCAATCTGCAATTCTTGCCGGATTCGTCCGTCAAATGAGACCCAAGCAGTGTTACGCGATTCTTTTGAAACTATCAACTGGAAAGGGAAAAAAAACATAAAATAAAATCAAAATCATGTAAGTAAGAATTCAAATTGACATTTGAATGAGAGAGAAAAAAAAGAGGGAGAGAGAGAAGAAAGATAAGGGAGAATTTAAGTTGACATTTAGACATTTGAATGAGAGTAAGAGAGAGAGAGAGAGAAGAAAAAAGGAAGAAAAAAAAGTCTTGAATCTAATGAGATCCAATAATATTTGATCCTTAACTTCAAATCCAACTGGATCCAATTCAATTAAGCATTTCTAATTATTAATTTCTTTAAATTTTAATTGCATCTCCTAATGCCTAATTCATAAAAGGGCAGATAAAAGGTTTCTCAAGGACAGTTTCCCCATTGGACCATACCTCATATCAAGCGAGAGGCTGTGAAGAATCCGTCTCTAACAAGTGATGAACTTTTCAAGCCTTTTGGTGAAAAAAATGAGTCAAAAATTACCAGATATTCTTATAACAATAATTCAGTTAGTAACAAGTGTGAAAAATCTTCTTTTATGTCAAATTCATGAGGAGAACTGTCTAAAATGGATAGAGGAATACACAAAAATTGACTTCTAGCACATACATGATAAAAAGGATTGGGGTTTGCCATAGACCAAGTGTCACCAAACTATGCCCCGCTGGCCGGATCCGGCCCGTGAAGGCATTTTATCAGGCACACCGGCGGTACTTGAATTTGTTAAAATGTACGGAATGCGAGACGTTCTAAAACCATTTAAATTTAAATATGTTAAGCTTACTAAATCTTCACAGACTTGACTACAGAATCAACCCATCGAATGAAATTAACTGATAAGCAATTGATAAGCAATTCTCTTGATTGGATGTAGCAATTCCAAATCAAACATTGAAAATATCTTGAAAAACAAACTTCAGTTTCACAAATCTCACTAAACCTTTCTACTAATGTTGCGTTCTTTGATAATGTTTTGAAAATGAATATGTTTGTTAAATTTGTTTTTGTGTATCTTACGCCATTCATCCATGAATATAACATGGAAAGATAAATTTTGTTTTACCTATTTTTCTCAGTGCTTTTGTTCTGGCTGGCAAGTATTGAACACAATAATAATGTGGCCCGCGTTCATTATTTTTTCAATTATCCAGCCCACCGTGAAAAAAATTTGGTGATCCCTGCCATAGACAGAAAGGTCAAAAAGGTTGTGATGTGATGAAAATTAACTAAGCAAAAAGTTTAAATTTACTTTAATTTCCACCTCAGCAGGCACAACGATTGGTCGAAATGAGAGTGAATGAGGGCAGATGGGTGTGATCATAATGGAGGGAACACTGGGATGCATCATAGAGGCTCCTGCTGCCACTGCGTAAGCTGTACTTCCTGTAGGAGTTGAGATTATCACACCTGAAACAACGGAAAAAAAAAATATATATATAAATTAAATGCTCAGAAAGAAAATTAAAAAATTAAAAAGAACCTCACATAAATTACTTTAATACAATGGTACCTTTGTTGTATTACTATACTCATCTTGTATAGTATACCCGTAAAGTATTTATTTACTATACACATCTTGTATAGTATACCCGTAAAGTAAGTATTTATTTACTATACTCATCTTGTATAGTATACTCGTAAAGTAAGTATTTATTTACTATACTCATCTTGTATAGTATACCCGTATAGTAACTATTTATTTACTATGCTCGTCTTGTATAATATACCCGTAAAGTAAGTATTTATTTACTATAGTCATCTTGTATAATATACCCGTAAAGTAAGTATTTATTTACTATAGTCATCTTGTATAATATACCCGTAAAGTAAGTATTTATTTACTATACTCATCTTGTATAGTATACTCGTAAAGTAAGTATTTATTTACTATACTCATCTTGTATAGTATACCCGTAAAGTAAGTATTTATTTACTATACTCATCTTGTATAGTATACGCGTATAGTAAGTATTTATTTACTATACTCATCTTGTATAGTATACCCGTAAAGTAAGTATTTATTTACTATGCTCATCTTGTATAATATACCCGTAAAGTAAGTATTTATTTACTATACTCATCTTGTATAGTATACCCGTAAAGTAAGTATTTATTTACTATGCTCATCTTGTATAATATACCCGTAAAGTAAGTATTTATTTACTATACACATCTTGTATAGTATACCCGTAAAGTAAGTATTTATTTACTATACTCAGATGAGTATGTTATGCAACATCAAGATTTATGTTTAAATTTCAAAAATATTTATTCTACACGAGACAGTATCAATAATATGTGTATCAAGTGAGAAAAGAACTCATGCGGTGAGTTGGCAAGAGCCGTATCAAACCAGGACCCTTGCGGGTTCCTAGGCGGATACTCTACTGACTGAGCTAAAAGTTATTCTTTTAGCTAATGAAAAAAACTTGCTGCATGCAGATCAATAGTAAATGCCAGGTGAATATACTTACCATCACCTTGAATTGACGTGACCAAATGTTTCTCTACATACAAGTCCAAATTACACAGGTAAGGTGACAAACCCCGATCGAGCACAACTTCATTTAGGACCTGAAAAAACAAATTTTACTATCAAATTCACAAGCTAAAAAAAAAAAAAAAAAAAAAAAAAAAGAGAAAGAGAGAGAGAGAGAGAGAGAAAAAGAGAGAGAGAGAGAGAGAGAGAGAGAGAGAGAGAAAGAGAGAAGAGAGAGAGAGAAAGAGAGAGAGAGAGAATTTTTTTATATATACATTTATAATCACTTTAATTTCATTGGGTTTTAAATTGAAATGAGGTTTGATTATTTGGACTATTGTACTCATCTTTATTGTTATATACACAATGTTTCGGCCGATGTGCCCTCCGCCATTCTTCAGGTGTTTTTTGTTAAACACAGGAACATTCCTGTTGAATTCGGGAGCCTTTATGGTTAATGGAATGAGAACAATCTACCCCCATGAATTGAATAAAGTGTTTGGTTCAAAGTTCTGTGAAGCCTACCGAGTTTGACAGAAAGATTCCAGAGTTTGAATAGAGGTTTCCCAATTTCGGGAAGATCCCCGAATTCAACAAGAAACATCTGAAGAAGGCTGGAGGGCACATCAACCGAAACATTTTGTATATAATAATAGAGATGAGTACAATAGTTTGAATAATCCAAATTAAACAATACAATTTAAAGCAATAAAAATAAAAACCGTCTTTTGATGAAGTTAGGAGACACAATGCTGAAATGTTTTATATTGTTTTGAGGGGAGGGGCTCACCCTAAATGGGGGGATTGTATGCATTTTCTTTTCTTTTCTCCCCATAAGAAAGAAAGAAATGCTGTTTTAGTTGATTTTATTAAGTGTATTGTTATTAAAATATATTTAGGTTATTTTTTCTTTCAGAGGAAAAACAAAATTAAAATGTATTCAGAATTGATTTAAAAGAAAAGAAAGAGAAAAAAAAAAAAAAAAAAAAAAAAAAAAAGTAAATTCTGCCTGAATTATTTGTGGGTGGATGTAAAAAGTCAAGTAGAAACATCTGTCACATTGACAAATGAAATGGATTGGAGAGGAAAGCAAAGATCATTAACAAAGATGAGGTTTTTTTTTTTTTTTTTTTATGAATGACATGGTCACTTTTTGATTAGAGAGAGAGAGAGAGAGAGAGAGAGAGAGAGAGAGAGAGAGAGAGAGAGAGAGAGAGAGAGAGAGAGAGAGAGAGATATAGAGAGAGAGAGAGAAAAAAGAAAAAAAGGAGACATTAAAAGATTTTTTTTAAAGCAGGAAAGGTATATTAAAATGTGAGATAGAGAGATAGACAGACAGATAGAGAGATAGACAGACAGATAGAGAGATAGACAGACAGATAGAGAGATAGAGAGATTCCTCGAAAATAAAAATGAAAAATGCACAAAAAGGGAAAAAGGTAATAAAAAAAAATTAAAAAAAAGAGAAAAGAAAAAAAAGAGAAAGAAAGAAAAAGAAAAAGAAAAAAAAGTTATCTATCTTCTTACCAGAATATTTTTCCATTCGCTCTGTGTACCATCTGGGTTTAATTTACAAACCGTGCATTCCAGTCGACTACGTAATAGCAAGTTAGAATTACCTGCAACGAGAGACAAAGCATTTTAAAGTTTAAAAAATTATTATTATCAATCCTTTTTCATTTCTTTCATTTTCACTTGCAACTTCATACAATCCCTCTGTAGTCATTAAAAATATTGATTCTTATTTATCTTTTAAACACAGACCCCGAAAATCATCATTCAGTTGCAAACTGGACTTGAAATAGAAAATTCTGAACAGGATGTTAAGAGTTAAAATGCTCTAAGTCCAGAGCCCCATTCCTATAAGGATGTATCAATAAATGGCTAAAAATGTCCTTTTCATTTAAAGTTATCCAAGATATTTCCCTTAAATCAAAGACTTCTAAATATGTTTAATATTACATTTAAACAAAGTCTATCATTTGGGGTAGATTAGAAAAATGAATGTGACTTCCGGACGGGTGGAATGAGGTGGTATAGGATGTTAAGAGTTAAAGTGTATTGTTCTAATAGAAATCCAGCTATGATGTTCCATTTTTTTTCTTTCCAAGTTACAGTTTTAAGGAGATGAGCAAGGAGGTCTACGCATAAACCCATTATGATTCTGATCTGTTCATTGTTGTGCACTTTAGAGCATGAACAAAGATATCTTGGATGATAGTGTTGGAATATTTGGATATATAAGGTGTATAGACTAGGCAAGGTCACATGGTTTATTCCTCTGCCAATCAACAGCCATAAGCATGGCTGGTTTACATATTTAATCAATGATACTCAATAGACGTTCATTTGCAATCATTGACGAAGGACTTGCAATACTGAGGAGCACCAAGGAGCAACTGAGGGATTCTTTACCAAGGATTTCCGTGGGACAAGCACTCTTGCCTGAAGCCTAAAGGATGGCCCATAAAATCGTAACAGATAGTTTGAGAAAGAGAGAGTGGTGCTGTCCACTGTTGACAAGACAATATGTAGTGCAGAGTGATGAAGATACGCAAAGACTAGATGAATAAATCTATAAAATTGGTTTGGTTTACGGCGTATCAACCTCGGTGGGTCTCTTAATGCTAGTAGTTTGGTAGAAAACAAATGTATATATGTATAGATTTTAACTATTTAATTACTCATATTTTTGAGTCCAACCCCACTTTTAGGAAATGTAAAATTCTGGATGGTCTTATTTTCATGAAAAGTTTTTTTCAAATTATTTGCTTGGTAGTATTTCGTTTGCACTAGATCAAAGTTTACACACTCTAGCAGTATATGTTTCACTGTAAATCTCTTGGTGTGTAGTGCATATTGGGGATTCTGTGACATCTCAATTAAGTTTGAAAATCAATATAAAGAAATCTGAATGCCTATTGACCTGTGAAAAACAGCACAATCAAGCCAAACATTGAAGATTGCAATCAACAATGATTGGTATATTCTACCATTGGAGTATTGGTGGTATATACAGGAAGATTGAAAAGTAACTTGGTTATAAGTCCAACATAAACAAAGGGGAACCACTCTTGACTGATAAATTATTTATTTTCCTATTAAACTAACCCTAAACCAGTCTTTTTTTCCTAGTACATCAATATAAATAAATAATTTATCAGTCAAGAGTGATTCCCCTTTGTTTATGTTGGACTTATAGGAAATAACCAGTAACTTCCTATCCGTATTTTAAACTATTTATATTTTTTATAAATATCCAGTTACATTTTTCTCAATTCTTTAATGTTAATGGCTGTCAACTCGTGTTCGAGTAAGACCATTTCCTGTTTTTTTTTATCATCATAGTTAGGTGCCAGTAGCATTTGACACTATCCTTGTGTTTTCTCAGATGACTCACCAGGCCAGCCCTGGGGAAACAGACTCTTCCACATAAACTACATGTTGGAACTTCTTCACTTTGAATGTTGCTGGGCTGAAAATTACCCTTTCTAATCGCACGCTTCAATTTTTGGTGTTTAAGGTTTCAAATTCCACAGACAGGTAGATGGTGGCTCTCCAGCCAGGTCTATGACAAGCTAGCTTCTCCCAGTCCTCCACAGCAATAGCAGTGTTCTTCAGAGTGTCCTTGAGGCAGTCCTTAAACCTCAATTTGGGTGTGCACTGACGATGTTTGCCAGTTGTACCATAATACATGCAAGATAGTGAATGGCTAAATCCCAATTTTCCTGGGAGATGGATGGGTATGTGTGGTCCGCATGAGTGGCCGGCCAAAAGCTCTGATTTAATACCTTGCGACTTTTTTCTTAGGGGTTGGTTGAAGGAGCAAGTCTACTCTACGAAACCAATGACTTTGGAAGAACTTGAATGATGAATACGAAAATTTATTTCTGCCATTCCACAAGAGTTCCTCAGAAGATCAGTTGATGCGATTCCTGAGCGGCTTGAGGGAATGCTGGTGCCTATACAGAATTTCAAATAAAACTCCTTGTTATGGGTGTTTTTCTCATTCATTTTTTGTAAAAATAATGATTCGGAAATAAATCATAAGATTTTTAAAATAGGGAAGGGAGTTACTTTACAATCACACTGTATACTTACCCAACCCCTCTGCACAGTAGGATATGACAATTTTTAAGCAGAGTTTAACAGGTTTGAATTTAGAGTTTTCCTTCTTCTAGACCAGTTGCCGTACCAAAGTTAAAGAGTCCAGTCTACCCTATTTACTCATAGCTGGAGGGAAAATAGTTGGATTCATACCTTTCCCAAGGGTATTAGTGCTATGCGAAATGCAAACAGCCTCGTCCAGGATTTGAATGCGTCTAGCAGTGTTCATTTCCTATGACGATAACCATTACACCACAAGCACCTCCTTTGTTGTCAGTCACATTCTGCCAAGGTGGGAAGGCTGCTACTCCATTACATTTGTTTGAAAAAAAAAAAAAAAAAAAAAAAAAAAAATTTTTTAAATAAATAAAATAAAAGTAAGATTTGGACAAACCTTCTAAAACTTGTGTGATATCTTCTTTAAAATCACTAAACTGGAATGGGGCCAAGAATCCCAGGGATCCAAAATGAAAAGACATAACAGGAGGTACACATTTCTGAAAAATATAATATAATATAAATATACATATGCACACACATAACATACACACATAATATAGAATATTAACTCAATGGCATAAATCAAATTTATTAACGGAGCAAAAAAAAAAAAAAAAAAGAAAAAAATTTGAAATGGGAACTTAGTTCTGTCCCCCTCAAATAAAATGTTGCGTACATCTATTAATTATTAATAAATAATTATTTTGAATATTTCATACATCAATTTTACACAAAATCGTAGGGATTTATTTGTAAACTTTTTAGTTAACTTCCCGTTACTGAAAAAATATTAATTGTTCTTTATTCTATGTATTGATGATTTTGGGTAATGTGATGCAAGCAGTGGCGTAGTTTCAGTTACAGACAAATAGAGACTGAATCACCATTATTAATAGATATGATTATATTATAATTTTAGTAATATTTTTACATATCTAATAGCAATAAAACAAGCTAATGCATATTAAAACTTAAATAAAAGTTTTAGTTTTTTAAATTACTTAACAGACCAAACTGAAACATCTATCTATACATATATAAAGGGCAGTTGTGTGTATATGTATATCCGGAGGAAACTTCGAAAATAAAACAATTTATAACATAGTAATATATATATATACACATTAGGGCTTGGTTTTGGAGCAAAAATAAGAGATTTGATTTATATTCGTAAAGATAAATAAAATAAAATTTAAATGATAACAGCATGGATTTTTTTTTCAATTACTATTTTAGATAGTAGACATTAACATTTCTTTTCAGAGTAGCCGGATCAATGCAAGGTCAATTTTTTTTTTATATAGGGATTTAAATGAGGTATCCCACGAGGATTCAACTCACTATTCAGTAATAATGAATCTGCGGGACTAACTTAAAAAAATCCCCCTCTACCCGGGTGATGCTGGGTAGCCACTGCTAGTACATATATAAAGGGCAGTTGTGTGTATATGTAAGTCCGGGGGAAACTTTGCAAATAAACAATTAACGACAAAGTATATATATATATATATATATATATATATATATATATATATATACACACACACACACACATTCACTATCACCTGGGCTTGGTTTTTGAGCAAAAATAATGAAGATTTTATTTATATTTGGGAATATATTTAAAAATTAAAATTTGTATAGTAACAGAAGGTAATTGAAATAT
The DNA here is from genome assembly GCA_023376005.1 of Doryteuthis pealeii. Classification (NCBI taxonomy): domain Eukaryota; kingdom Metazoa; phylum Mollusca; class Cephalopoda; order Myopsida; family Loliginidae; genus Doryteuthis; species Doryteuthis pealeii. The sequence goes on along the minus strand of CM042162.1, from coordinate 24,731,588 downwards.
GATGTTGATTGATTGAATTAATCGCCTCATTTATATTGTATTTTTTTTTAAATTGTAAATTATTGAATTAAAATTTCTTACTATATTGTTATATATTTACGTGGGGATTTTATGGGGCATCCAGTGAGGATCTAACTTGTGATAAGTTATAATGGATCTGCGAGACAAACTTAAAAAAAATCCCCCCTCTACCCAGGCGACGCCGGCTAACCACTTCTAGTGGATATTAAATAAATATTATTTAAATAAAAAGTAGTTTTAAAAAAAATTTACTTAACAGACCAAACTGAAACAATGCAATAAAGAAAAACTTAAAAGTACCAAGGGATTTCAAGTAATTCAATACACTAAAAAAAAAAAAAAAAAAAATATATATATATATATATATATATATATATGTATGTGTGTGTGTATGTATGTATGTAATACCAAGGGAATTGTGTTTCTTTAAACAAAAAGCTTAATAGAATGTTAGGATATTGTTTGAATTTGTCAATCTGTGATCCCAGTTCCACCCTTGAAACCCAGAAATTACCCCCTTGGCTGAGAACCATTGCTTTAGTACATGTAACTCAATACTGACCTTTTTATTTTATTTATTTATTTAAATACAAAAGGTCACTGATAAAATTCCACAATGCTAAAATGTTTCATTAATATGCTTTTTCGACACACCTTGTACATGACCTTTCTCCTACTTTATTCAACTGTTCAGATCCACAATGCCATATAAATATCAGAGTGGAACACTTAATTTTATATCTACAATCTCTATATTAATACTAGTGTTCCTAAATTGTATGACTTATCATTTTGCAACACCCTCTGGTAAAAAATGAGACTGTCCAAATCATCCATGATGAAATGCAAAAATGTAAATCCTGATTATCTGGTGTTGCTTATCCACCGAATTCTTATGTCTTATGAGCGTTGCCACCTCAGCTAAATAATGGACCATTCTGGGTTTTTTTTATGTGGTCAATAAATAAATATCAAGTATGTGAAAAAGTGAAGTAGCATACATTAATACATTTCTGTAGATGAAATGTTACTACCTAGGGTTTTTATGCGGTAAGTAAATAAGTAAATGAATATCTTGTACCTGAAAAAGTGATGCAGCATACATTAAAGTACCATCGCCACCCAAGCAGATCACAAAATCTATTCGGTCAGTCAAGTCATCTTTATCTGAAAAATAAAATGAAAATAAATATGGCAAGTGTAGAATATCTATGCATAAGTACAATTTGGAATTAAATATGATTTTCTAATTTGTCTTTTCCTTTCTGATATATCTGTAGAATCAAACATCATACTCACCTTCACAGGAATGCTATGACTAGCGTCCAGTCACCAGACAAAAAAAAAAAAAAGTAACTGAATACACTGCACAAACTGCCAGTACACAGTAAAGTACTGGGTATTTGTGTATAAAAGTATCCACACTAAACCCAGCTGCCAATGAGAATCCTAGGAATGGACTTAGCCAAGATACACAAGTGGAATAGCCCAACCTATTATTTAAACCACCCACTAAATCTGGATTCTCAGAAGCAGATTCAACTTGTAACACAGCTGAATACTGGTCATTCAACACAAATCTCTACAATATCTCATATATATATATATATATATATATATATATATATAATATATATATATAGTACAGAATGGGACTTGCATCTTAATCAGGCATGCAACTGTCCTCGTTCAAGAGCAAAGAGAAATTACCAATATAGAAATTTAGATAAAACTATGTGTGTGTTGTTCTTATATTAATTTTTTGTAAAAATATTGAATCAGAAATAAATAAGATTTTTAAAATAGGGAGTAAACTTTACAATCACCCTGTGTGTGTGTGTGTGTACATACAGGGTGTCCCCAAAACATGTATACACACTTTAAATAATTGTAAACCAGGTGTTTATTATTATTTGTTTAATTTACAACATTTAAAAGAATTTACAAACACCATTCTATCGTTTTGTCACTGCCTGTTCTCAAACTGGTGTCCGCAAAAGCAAAAATTTGAGTTATCAGCTGCTAAAAAGATATATATATATATATATATATATATATATATATATATATATATATATATATAATATATATATATATATATATATACACACACACAAGTATGTATGCCTTTTATTTCCTCAAAAACAAAAAGAATGTATTGCACTGGTGTGGTGGTGGAGTGCTACACCTACCTTGGTTGAAGATTTGAAGTTGGTTCTTTATTGACTCGTAACGTTCATCATGTACAACAACTTTAGATTCCACAAACACCTTCATTTTCTTTTCCTAAAAAAAAAAAAAAAAAAAAAATTCATTAATTCTACAGAATCAAAAGCATCCTATATTGAGTCACATGAAAGTCTATTTACAGAATTTCTTATAAATGGCAAATAAATAAAGGGAAAGTACTCCGAGTAATATTTAATAGTCATCTTCCTTAAAAACGTTTTTAAGTGTAAACATGAATACAGGATCCTCCCCCCAATTGCAGATTGGAATTGATTGGTTGGTTGGATTTCATGCATGTCCACCCTTGCTGGGTTATTTTATGCTGAAGACATTGTTTTATTCATTGTTGTTAGGTATTCAATTTTTTTAGTGTAGAATTTAAAAATAACAATTGCCTTCAAAAAATATAAATAATATATATATATATATATTAGTATTACAGTGTGTATTGAAATAACCTACTCAAGTTTCACCATAAGGTTCTTCAGGGTTAATTTGGATGAATTAATCAAGATATTGATTAATTACAGAGTCAAGGGGTCATTTAATGCCGATTGATCAGAGGGGACCTCTCTGACCGCCTGTCTAACCTAAGTAAGGGTCTAAGCGGAGTGTTGCATGTCATGGACTGGTCATCCACCAAGACTCCGTCTTTAAGCATCACGGTTTGCCACCCACGGCCAACAGGTGGCCCCATTTGGGGGAGTCTTACCGCTCTGGAGAGGTACAGTTGGTGCATTCTAACGCCCCAGACGACAGGGCGATGATGATTAGAATAAGTGATAAAAGATGAAAGTAATTTATAAAATCATCCCTCAGTAACCTTTTAAAAGAGCTTAAATATTTATTGCCTTGCCACATTCCACACAGTTGACAATTAACTAGCAGTTAGTCAAGCAAACAAGATGCTTCACTGATACAAGTGTCTGTTTATCCAAAGTGTGTGTCATTTTTCAGAAAGTGTCAACATAAAGTTACGAGATGTGCAAAGAATATTAAGTATCTAAAAATGGTGAGCGAGTGTGAATGGGTGCAAAATACTGTTTGCAGGTGTGGTGATTGTTAATAGACAAGATAACGAGTGTTTAATGTGAGTTGCATACAAATGTTCTTAATGGTTTTAGTAATATTATTTGCAAAGGCCATTATGAACGTGCTAAATAACATGGACAATATCAATATTAGGTGAATTCTAGTAAACATGGATTAACACACAATATATATATATATATATATATATATATATATATATATATATATATATATATATATATATATATAATGAATAGTGAATGAAAAAATGAGACAAGTATTTGCATGGAAAGGTGCTCAATGCTAATAAAGCAGAGCAGATTTATAATCAATGGTAATATTATGGTTTTACACTCATAACTTGAAGTTTCATGGTAATCCAATCATCAGATGAGATCAATGGTTGAGATGTTAAAAACCAAATTTGGTTTTTAACATCTCAACCATTGATCTCATCTGATGATTGGATTACCATGAAACTTCAAGTTATGAGTGTAAAACCATAATATTACCATTGATTATATATATTATATATATATATATATATATATATATATATATATATATGTAGAAGAAAAGTTATTTCCCTGCCATGGTTTCTAAGTTCCCCTGAAGATGATGTACTAAGAACATCGAAACTGGTAGGGAAATAACTTTTCTACAACTATTAATGCTCTATATTTCACAAGATATATTGAGCCCTTTTGTATTAACTACTTATGCTACTACAATGGTTACATAGTAGTAACCCTTTGATAAAATTATATATATATAAAATATATAATATAATATAATATATATATATATATACATATGCATACATGCACACACACGCTGATAGCTTTTTACTTTAGTGTGTCCTCGGATGCAGTGATTTGATTTGAAGGAGTCCCCAGGAAATTTGATGGGTCCCAACTCAAGTTTCTTAATAAATTGTAGAGTTTTTATCTATTAACAATTAAAGCCATCTAACCACTATTTACTCAAAATGTCTGCAAGTGGTGTAGGAAGTTTGTAAAAATGAGTTCAACACTTCCTCTACAACATGGCGGTGAGCTGGTATGATAGGGGTATACAAAAACTGACAGTGCCTACACAAATACATTAACTGAAATGGTGATTATAATGGAAAAAATAGATATATGCTCAAACTTTAAAATGATGTGGGAGGCATGTGGTGTAATGGTCTTACATAATTGATTTATGTTTTAATAACGAATGCAACCAATGATTTTCCCTTCTTTTACTATTCAAATCCCAATTTGTCATATGTTGGGCTGTAGTGACCTATTGAGCAGACCAAATACAGAGATGAACACAATATGGGAACCAATCATTAAAAAGGCTAAATCAATTTTTTTTTTTTTTTAAGTAAATTATTTTAAAAATAAAATTATTAAAAAAGACTATTTCTCTGAATGTTTGAGATGAGGCTTGAAGATTAGTATTATCTGCGTTATTCGGACTATTGTCCGAGAAGGTTCCCGAGTCAGACAAGAAATACCCGAAGAAGGCCGGAGGGCATATCAACAGAAACGTTGTACAAACAACCATGAAGATGGGGACAATAGTCCGAATAACGCAGATAATATTAAAAAAGACTTCAGAAATATGGACAATAAAGAATAAACATTTCTGTGAGTTCTAAATATTTTAGGAGACCTTACCTTTGGGATTACCCTTGTATAATACCTGATATATCTGAAAACTCATAATGTATCCTGTTTTTCAAGGCTTTTGAAAGCTTATTAAACAAAAGTCAGTCTATACAGGAATTTGATTTTTCCATACATAGGATTTTTTGAACACAAACATCTTATTGTGGCCAATATCTGTATGGAAACAATATCAGTAATTTTTTCTTCATTGTATATAATGAATTTAATAGAGATATCAAATATAGAGAAAATAATACCTTTCAAAATCATTACAAATATACTAGCAGGACCTGTGGATATAACACCTTATGATAATTTAATCATTACATTTTATATGTTTACTTAAGAGCTACTGCCAAATAGTTCAATATGTAAAAAGTATAATAATCATGATTTAATTCTCTCACTCTTTTTTTCCTACTTTTCATCATGTTCGATTGAAAAGATTAGTGTTATTGCTTCTGCACACTCACCCCTCTCTCTATCTTTCCCCTATTCTTTTTCTTTCTTATATTTTTTTCTGTGTAAGTAAAAGTCATCAGGGTGGCCTAATGTCGGTATGAGCCATACAGCGAGGGAGTCTATCCCTTTTCACTAGTGCTAGACAAGGAGATTGTTTTTGCGTCTGAGGTGGAGCGCCACACCTATAATCAGCTCCTTTACCGCACAGATTCCTATTTTTCTGTGTAGCATGTCCTTTTTCTTCTTTCTTTATAATAAAAATGGAATGGTCAATTATTTAGCTGACGTGACATCACTCATAAGAAATAAGAATTCTGCAGACAAACAACACCAGATAATCAGGATTTATATTTTGTCTTTCATCTTGGACAGTTTCATTTTTAACCAGAGGGTGGTGGAAGATGATAATGGTCATACAATTAAGGAACACGAGTATTAATATATAGATATCAAATATAGTAAAAATAAACCTTTGAAAAGAACTAAAAATATATATATTTGTTTGTTCGAGTATCACTCAACGATGACGAACTATGAGCACCAAATTTCCAGGGGTTCTTAATGGGAACACCCCCACCTCTCTGGAACATGTTAATTTTTGAAAATTCCAAAATTTAAGTTTTTAGCAATGGTTTTGATTTGTGGTTGGCATCCGTCCGTCTACTGAAGACGATGTCGTAGTGTCGTATTTTTTTCTTCTCATTATTTATCTGCAGCTGCGTGAGACCAATTTTTGAATGGCAATCTCTGGTGCAGTGACCGCAAACAAACAGTGATGCTTACTGTGGTTGGTGTTGTCTCTCCTTCCTTTTGGCTCTTTTTTCTGCAGCGGCTACTTTCCTCTCTTTCCTCACTCCTTGTTCCTTGTTTGATGGTTTTGATTTACAATGTAAATATCTCAGGTTGAGATTAACGGTGTCTAATTGTCTTGGGGGACAAGAATAATTGGGACAGTAAAAAAACAAAAAAAAAACAAAAAAACAAAAAAAAAAAAACTTTAACCAACTATTAAAGGATTAAATATTTACATATATTTTTTACATTATCTAAGGGCAGTGATGCTGATAGGTACATGTCCTGCGTCCCTGATGCACAAAAATCTAAAAGGACGCAATAAAAATCATATCCATGCATCCTAGTGTTTTTCTTTTTTCTTCCCTTACCATTTCAAGCTGTAAATACATTTCAATAGTTTCTTAGAAATGAATTACAAAGGGTAGGTTACAAGGTAGGAGTTAGATGGCTTTATTTGGGACCCATAAATTTTCCTGGGGACCCATATAAAGTTTTTAAATGCCATCCTTGGTCAGTTGAAAAGGGCTTAAAGAAAGTAGCATGTTATGGAATCCTTTGGTAAGCGTATAAGTCCTATCCTACATATTGGTAAAGGGCCAGTGATTTAATCCTATGTCCGTCGTCCATGAATGTCACAGTAATTATGACCAGTAGGGTCAGTTTAAGTATTGTATCAGCCTCAGAGTACTGCCAGTGATTGGCCAAGAATTAGATCACATGATTCTGGCCTAGTCTATAAGTAGGAGCGGCCATTTAACACACACCTTATGTGAAAATTCTCAACAACCCATTCAAAGCAAATATGTGCATCCCAGGACGTACTAAATCAAAAAGCTATCAACATCATTGGATGGGTAAAGTTTTTTTTTTTCCTTTTTAAATTCATCCAAATCGGTGAAAGTTTTCTTTAAAACAGGTTAAGGAACATCGGTTTTTTTTTTGTATTTTTATTTTAGTTTGTACTGTTAAGCTTTAACTAACTAGTATAAAAACCATAATAAGTTTTCATTTCATTTCTTATGCTCAGTACTTTTTGTTAGGTCTAATTTCTTTGTTAAAAGGTATATCAACCTTTGTGGGTTATTTAATGCCAAAGTCACCCATGTAAAGAACAGAAAAAAAAAAAAAAAAAAAAAATAACGTTGTTGGGGCTGCCTAATGTCGGTATTAACCAGACAGGAGTCTATCCCCTTTTCACTAGTGCTAGACCAAGGAGATTAATTTAGCATCTGAGGTGAGGGGCACCACACCTACCATCAGCTCCTTACTTTACTGCACAGAACCCTGTGCTACTCATACGCTGAGTTGGCGAGGACCAGTATCGAACTAGGAACCTTGTGGTTTCTTGCCGAACGCTCTATCGACTGAGTTAGTGGTACCTAAATAGATGCTCTACTGACCGAGCTAAAATGGTCCTTACATATATTACATACTAGCTGTAGTATTTGAACTTTGACATCTTTTTTTTAAAGATAGTATTCCAATTTGTAATCATGCAAAAAAAAAAAAAAAAAAAAAAAAAAAAAAAGAGACTGACTGATTTGAGCTTAAACTTTTGTATACAAATATTCTTTGCCCTTCTCCAATAGAACCTGAGAGATGCTATAGAAAAATGAAGATCATTATGATACATTCATGTGTGTGTGTACATCAAGCTACTAACCAACATGGCATGATGCAATGCAGTTTTCATAAAAATCTTAATTTTTCAAGCATACTAAATTGTATTATTGGTTGACTTTTTTATTTAAAAAAATTTTTTTTTTTTTTTTTTTTTTTTTAGACACCTTGTATAATAAAAATGCTGTAATTTGATTTAGGTACAACCCCTTAAGAAACAATTGTCAGTCTGCTCTCCCCTCCCCCATGATTATTATTCATCAAAATAAATTAATTATTTCTCTAATTAATCAGTTAATTAGCCAACCAATCTAGGTTACAGGAATAAATCCTAGAAACAAAGCATACATTCAAGCACATGATATTAATATATCGCTCTTTATTTTACCCTTACAACCATGGGCCGATTTAAATTAAAAAAAAAAAAAAAAATGCCGATTCGCAATGTAAATAACTATACTTACATTGGTGCCGTCAGAATCTGTATGCCCCCATTGATCAAACAAATTGGGATTCAAATAAATTTTTTGAGAAAATTTTGCCCTAAAAGCCGAATACATGGGTACAAATGCAGAATAGCGAACAAGAGATAATATCATAAAAAACGCATTTTACGTATAAATAGCATTAGATTACGGAAACTCCCAAAGTACGCTAACTCTAATACATACTCTAAACTTAATTCTAGTGTCTGAAAGATTTTGGATATTTCCATGAGATATTCTTTTTATATGTAATCTAATGATATTATCTTGTGTGCTATTTTGTGTTAGTATCAGTATATTTTCAGAAACTGTACACAATGTAACATTCATGTTTGTTTGAATATTTATTAATATTACAATTTCCATAAAACCAATTTGCACTACAATCACCAAAACTTTCCAGTCTCTCTATGACAAACCTACACCTAATCCCGTATTTACATAGTCGTTTTAATTGTGATGATTTGATTTATATATACAATTAAAATGAAAACCCCAGTGAAAATAATGTGAGAGGAAAAAAGAAAAATGATAAAAATAGAATGATTATTAGTATGGTCCGTACCTCACTTAGTAATGTGGCAGAAAAACTAGTTCACTGGTCGAAAATTGCATGGAGGAGGGTGAAAATAAAAAAAATAAAAAAAATAAAAATACATCTTTCCTCAAGTACCCGGAGAACTTGTTTGTGTTTGTCTCACCCAGCCCTTTTGACCCACATCTTCACGCATCGTTTGTTCAGTTTACTGTTGGAAGTACTTGTAAAATCACCTCTTCTGTGTCAATCATTAGTTTACCTTACTTGTGTTTTCACTTTGATTTGTGCTGTTTTTTTTTTTTGTTACTTTTTTAATTATCCCCTTGTGCATTCACCATGACACCCACAAGTTTCATTATTTTTCTTTATTATTACTTGATATTTAGGTCATTTACTCATTTTAGCTCAGCACGAGTAGCACAGAGATCTGTGTGGTAAAATTAGCTGATGGTAGGTGTGGTGCTCCAACTCATGCCAAAACAATCTACATGGTCTAGAGATAGTAAAAAGGGGATATACTCCCTCGCTGTCTGGCTGATATAGACTTTAGGTCACCACAATGACATTACTTTTTTTTTTTTTTTTTTTACATTAAACACAAGTAATTTCAGTTGAAAATATCTTGATAGATTTTTTGGGATCGAGGAAGGGATTAATTCACTTTTTATTATCTCTTATACAACTAACATGCAATTGTATTTATATATACAACAAAATAGTGGTTTACAGTGTGGACAGGAAGGCTAATTTGCATATTGATATTAAAAACTTGATTTTAATAAATATGTGCTCAGTATTATTGATTTCTAATTGTTTGGTTTTATCTCAATGAATATGAGCAAAAAAGAACTTAAAAGAAATCCATTAACAAAAAGAAATAACTAATTTTATTATTCACTTCCTAATTTAACTAAATAGTTAAATTAGGAAAATTTAGCAATGAAAGACGGAGTGATGGAAGAGTAAGTTTCTGTTCTATTTTTGGATTATACCCACCTCTGTTTCAAATCTTTTTATCTGAATTCTTATTTAGTTTCATTAGATTAATTTAATATATTTTATTACATTAAAATTTAAGTAGTTGCCCAGAGGGTGTATATATCTGCTAGTATATATAAAGAATGTACTTAGTTTTGAATTGCTACATATTCTTTGATTTAGAAGAAAACTTCATTAGAAAGTGTTAAGATGTAATTATTCATGAGCTGTACAAAATAGTTTTGTAATCCAAACAGACTCATGGAATTAATTAAATGTTTCTCCTTTTAGTTCTATTTTTATAGAACTTCCTCATTGCATTCACAAATATCAATGTTTCTTTTTATTTATCACAGTGTTGTATACCCTTTCTTTACTTCTATTATTCTTCTGCTCATCTTTGGTATCTTACGTTCATATTCTAGTGTCTGGACTTCGTCTTGGTGGTTGGTCGTCCTTGATTCATTACTTCTAGGTCAGTCTTGTTGCCAAGACATTCATCAACCACAAATATATTTATTTAAACCTTTATTTACTTAACTAAACATATTTCTCTTACTAACATAGCACGTGTATGCAGTGAGTCCCAGCTAAGGCATCTTATCTGCCTGACGTCCAAGCTGAAACAGAGCCAACCAGGTCCCACGGGACTTCACGTATTTCGCGGGCTTTCTGTAATATTCCATGGAAAGTCCCGCCCATGATATGAAAAGGGGCCATCCCTTCAGAAATAGAGGGGGTTGACAATAATCTATGCATAGATTATGTAACAACAGTATCTACTTTTGCTACCGGAGTAGAATTTATAAAAGTACGTATTTACCCAACCTGTTTACCATTGGTAGGATGTGACACTAGAACGAACTAGTATTCAGTAGTAATGGATCTGCGATAAGTGTTTGTTAACCATTACGCTATGATGGGATGCCCTGAATTTATACAATTATTTGGCTGATGTATATATCTAAACAAAACTTGACGGAATTCGAAAGAAAAGAAAAAGGATTCCAATCAGGACACCCAATTCATTGCAGTGGATAGACAGAAATTAAAGAATATTTAACGTTTTCTTTATTTAACCAGTTCCTTTCTAAAAACAAGTCAACTCAGTTTCCAGTATGTTAAGAAATTGAACCAGAAAACAAAAGTCTATTTCTACAAAAAAAAAAAAAAAAGAAAAAAGAAAAAAGAAAAAAGAAAAAAGAAAAAAAAACCAGTTTCAAAAACCTGATATTGTCATTTGATTTTCTTTTTGTAATGAAAAGATTACAATGTGGCGTTACTTTCGTATTTTGCCTGGAGAGTTGTCTGCCCGTTTAGTTTGCTGGTTCCCGCTAGGGGCCTGTTATATTTAAGCGGCTGGTTTGAACGTCTTTCTTTTTTCCTGTCGCTCGACCTACGAGACAGACTCTGGTCTACCCCCTCCTCTTGGGGCTTTGGCCCTCAACACCGGACTAATCACTGTAAGTGATTCATACAGCATGGACTATTCCTAGTCTCATGTCTGTTGCTTTTATGTTTATCTTTCTACATGCAACTTTGTATTACGTATGTATGCATGTTCATGTGCACCTTATATTTTATGTATCTCGTCCTATCCATGTGCTGTACCATATTAAATGTTTTGTGTATCAACCCTTGTCGGAGTTTTATCCCAAGTATATATCACCTTATAACTATACAACTGGTGATACCCTGACGTTTTGTGAAGGCTTTGTGTTGCATTTAGAACTTTAATCCTTACACAACCATTAAAGATAAGTATTTTCTTGTTAATTATTTTAATTTGTTAGGAAAATTTCCGTTGCACTCATAGGTTGTTTGTTGATGGATTCCTGAAATAATTCAACACTCCAAAATAAATTAAATTCGGTTTATAAGGGCACCACTATATTTTGTGTGTCAAAACTTTGATGTAAAAGTTTTAAGTTTTTGGCAAATATACCATAAAAGTTGAACTTTGAGTATGGCTCATAACAAAAGTAATTGACCAATCTAAACTACTAAATAAGTAAAGTCGTCGGATGGGTGGGGGGTGGCCTAATGTTGGTATCAGCCAGACAGCGAGGGATACAATGTTCATCCTTTTGAACTTTGATTTTTGTTCCTCTTGTATATTTTCATGCTTCTAATGTAACCAAACATGTTTCACAATATATATCTTATTATAATGGAGATTGTGTGTTTTTTCTGTCTGTAACCGAAACTATATTACTACTCAAGTCACAATTCCCTTAGTTATTGACATCACATTCTCCATGATTGCATTTTTATTCAAACCTCAATTATTAATAAAATTGTTTTACATCATTAAGACTGTTGACCGTATCTACATACAAATAACATGCAGTTGTATTTATATATACAACAAAACAGCGGTTTACTGTGTGAACGGGAAGGCTAATTTGCATATTGATATTAAAAATTTGATTTTAATAAATATATGCTTAGTATTATTGATTTCTAACAGTTTGGTTTTATTTTAATGAATATAAGCAAAAATCTATTCAATGAATCCCAAATGAAATCCATTAACAAGAAGAAATAACTGTCATTTTATTCTTTACTTCCTCTTTTCACTAAATACTTAAATTAGAAAAAATAATAACGAAAGACGGGAGTGGTGGAAGAGTAAGTTTCAGTTGTTTTATTGTTCGATTATACCCACCTCTGTTTCAAATCTTTTTATCTGCATTCTTATTTAGTTTCATTAGCCTTTCTGATTTAATACAATATCTTATTACATTAAAACTTAAATACTTGCACCCGGAGGGTGCATATATTTGCTAGTATCTATAAAGAAGCATACATGGACTCAACATATATTATATATATATATATATAATATATATATATATATTATAAGAAAAGAAAAGGTTTAACTTACACAAATAAGCCACATCAAGACATCTACAAAAGGCTCAGACATGTTGTCACCAAAGGACTTTTTTAGCACCAGAACAGTTTGTGGACATTCTATCCATTTTAGTTTTTGTCCCGTTTGGTCAGGGATGGTTCTGCAGGAAAAAAAAAGAAGAAAAAACAAATTAAGACAATAATCCAAATAATAAAACAAATACAGCATATATTTGTGTATACGTTGAATTTTGAAGACCTAGTATTTAGGAAAAGAATTGATATACAAGATGCATAAAAAAGTATCAAGATTTTTTTTGTTCTTTTTAACACACCTAATAAAAAAAAAATTTAAATTCCATTCATTAATTTTTTTCAGAATACAAGGTGTGTCAGAAAAGTACCAAGTTTAAAACTATTTACCAAGATAGAAATGAAGAATGAATGGAACATTTTTTTTTTTTTTAAGAATACAAGGTGTGTCAAAAAGTACAAAAATCTTGATACATTTTTGAAACCGCACAATCACTTTCAACAAAACATAAAAAAATACTAATTGGCAACACAGATAAAACTTGGCTCTCTTTGATAACTACCATTCCTATGCTCCCTACCATTTACGGTCTCCCTAAAACACACAAACCAGGGATTTCATTAAGACCTATAATTTTGGGAATTGGAACCGCCCCTCATAAAATAGCTAAATCTCTAGCTAAAATACTTACCCTCTCTTAGGTAAAGTTAGTAAATCTCATAAAAAGATTCTAAGAGCTTAATTGAAAAAATAAGAAATATAAAACATGAACAACAAATGTCTAGAAAGCCTAGACATTAAATCACTTTACACAAATATCCCGGTTGACAAATGCATCACATAAATATGAGTAATAATTTTGTAAAGCAGAAAATCTTTGACTGTTTTGAGCCAGCAAGATGCCGAGGTGATCCTGGGCCCAAGCCTTTATGGAATTTGTCGATGGAACCATGAATGACTGATGCTCATAACTTCAATTGCACTGGATTGCTGTTCATGGTCTGCTTTCATTTCGGGATACAGTGAATTTGTTGGGTGAAGCAGACTCAACTGACCCAGGGTGAATGCCATCACAGATACAGAGAAAGTAGAAATTCAAACATGTTAGGTAGACCTAACAAGTTGCTCCCCATTGATCAGCAAGGGACTGATGGGAACCCGGATATGGGAATTCTGCCATGTTATGGGGTTTTGGACTGTACAAACTGGCACGGAACACGACTCACTCATGTTGATACACCCATCAGCACTCATCTGTTGGAGCCCTGGGAACGCAGACTGGTCTGTTGTATGGCATAGTCTAATAGGGTAGGTCGATTTTGAACTGTAATGTCTGCAATATGGTGAAAGATCATATTAACACAAAGAATTACCTCACAAAATATTTTTCTTCAAAATTTCGCCCGAGGAAATAGATTTCATATATATATATATATATATATATATATATATATATATATATATATATATGTGATTATTTTGGTATATGTATCCATTTGTGGGAGGTACATATATCAGTTTGGGCATTTTGTATGAACATTAAGAAAGAATAAAACTCTGTTGTTTTTGAGCAGAGTTTCGTTTATTTAGTAGTAGTAAATTTTCGGATTTTTATGCTCCTATATATATCTATCACAAGCTCATTCCTTTCCATTTCTAAATATAGAAAACAATATTTATCCACATTTAATATGGGAACCTATAAGGGTACAAGTGCGTAATTCCAGAAAATATCCAATCTCATCAATATATTCTCTTGTGGGATGCCACTGGCATTATGGATCAACCCTGATTAACCCTTTGAGTGCAATGGAGGGATACAGCCATGGGGGTAATAACCACCTTTGGGGTTAATTTGCAATTTTTAAGACCCAAAATGTGAGGAGCAATAATGTCCGACTTTATCAAATCAAGAACAAATGAAACTTAATATCTTGCTTGTTTGCATAGAAATAATTTTTTGAAGGAAAAAGAATTTAGTTTGAAATAAGACAAAGAATGGAGAAAACGTCAGAGTTGGGATGGAATAAGCTGTAATGTATATTATATAATTTTTGAACTATTTTTCTTTTCTTTTAGAAACTAAATTAGTAAATTGGTAATATTATCCGGTTTTAAATATCACGACTTCCCGGGTAACCGAGATTGGTAAAATGTTGAATGGTTTGGACAAATTAATTGAAGCCATTAACATTTACCATGTTTGAAAAGGTAGAAAGCTTAATTCATAAAATGAGGATATCTGAGTGTGTAATATATATATATATATATGTGTGTGTGTGTGTCATCCACAGATGTGGTTTTGACGTTTACGTCTCATCAGTGCGGCTCGACTTTTAAACAGCTACCTCTAGCTGGGAGTGAAATATATATATATTATTACTATGGTGTTATTTCTGTGCCTGCAGACACAGAAATAACACCAAAACCACCAACAGAGAAGACAGGGGCAGCGGCCAGCCACCCCCAACCAAGACATCACCCGCTGACACAGATACAATGCAGACCACCCCTACACCATATTCAAACGAGCTGATCCAACTGCCAGGAGAAAGGAGGTCACCGATGGTCAGACAAAATACCCCAGATGACCACAACCTCAAGTATAAAGATGAAGAAATAAAAAAAAAAAAAAAATAAAAAAAATAATAAAAAAAGCTACACAAAACAGTCAGTCTACATTCCTCTGAAGAAAGAGTCAAGTTTCTGAAATATTAGAATGAAATAAAACGAAACTTAACACACCATAAACTGAGTTTCTTGTATATTTCACACCCCATGCTTCATACTAAATATAATATTACAAATAATATAAATTATAGACCTTTATATAGACATGTCTTTCCTATACGTGCATTAACATCGTTTTCTGTTGAAATATTACTGCCTAAGTACCTAAATTGTTCTACCAAGTTTAGGAGTTTGCCATCGATAGTTGAGATGTCTCTTGTTTTTAAAAGACATGAACTCAGTTTTATCAGAGTTTATGTATAGGCTGATGTTTCGTGCTGCCTTTTCTCGGCTGTGTAGCAAGGATAGGAAAGACACGTCCGCTATAAATAAATTATCAGTCATATGGAAATCCAATCTCACAGACAAGTTAAAGAGACAATTCTTCCAAGCCGTTGTCGTGTCAGTACTGCTGTATGGCTGCACCACCTGGACCCTAATGAAGCGACTAGAGAATAAATTAGATGGGAGCTGCACAAGAATGCTGCGTGTGATCCTGAACAAGACGTGGAAACAACACCCCATGAGAAAACAGCTGTACGGCCACCTGCCACCCAAACCACCGAGTAAGACAGACAAGACACGCAGGATACTGCTGGAGAAGTGACGTCCTCCAGTGGAAGCCAGTACATGGGCACGCCAGTGTGGGCCGACCAACAAAGACACATTGACCAGCTCTGTGCGGATACAGGATGATGCATAGAGGACCTCCCAAGAATGATGAGTGATAGGGACGGATGGAGAGAGATTGTCATGGATATCCGTGCTAACAGCGCGACATGATGATATATACATATATACTAATATATACACACTGAGAACCAGACTCACCAGATTATATATATATATAATATATATATATATATATATATATATATATATATATATATATATATATATAGTTTGTTATATTTATAAGTAAAGACTTCAATATCATTGATAGAGCATGTATATCTAAGTTGATTGATTTTTATAGCACATCAAACCTTCCAGGGTTATTTTATGCTAAGCAGTAAATTTTGAGGCATGGTCAAATTTATTGCTAAGTCTTTTTCAAGATTTCTACGTGAAACAAACAACCTTGTCCAGGATCTGAACACCAATTCCATTTCCTATGACATATTTATAAATGTAAAAAAAGAAAAAATGAAACATGCCCCCAACCCCCTGCAACGTTCTTTTAATTTCTGACTAAGAAAATTGTTTACTTATCAAACACTTACAAGTCACACTGGTTACAGAATAAGTAACAGGAAAAAGGAAAAGAAATTAAAAACTGTTGACCAATCAAAAAACAGGAAAATGCTTTCCATTGTATCAATATCTCACAAATGTATACAGTTTGGAATTAAAGTGGAAATTTCAATCAATATTTATTGATTCTTCACCAGTTGGGTTTCTACAGAATTTTTTTGTGCCCTCTAAAGAAGAAGAAAAAGAAAAGAATAGAAAAAAGAAATAGAAGAAAAAAAGAAATAGAAGAAAAAGAAATAGAATAGAAGAAAAAAGAAATAGAAATAGAGAAGAAAAAAGAAATAGAAGAAAAAAAAGAATAGAAGAAAAAAAAAAGAAATAGAAAAAAGAAATAGAAGAAAAAAAAGAAATAGAAATAGAAGAAAAAAAAAAGAAATAGAAAAAGAAAAAAAAAGAAGAAATAGAAGAAAAAAAGAAATAGAAGAAAAAAAAAAAGAATAGAAGAAAAAGAAATAGAAGAAATAGAAGAAAAAGAAATAGAAGAAAAAGAAATAGAAGAAAAAGAAAAGAAATAGAAGAAATAGAAGAAAAAAGAAATAGAAGAAAAAGAAATAGAAGAAAAAGAAATAGAAGAAGAAATAGAAGAAAAAGAAATAGAAAAGAAAAAAAAAGAAAAAGAAAAAAAAAGAAAAAAAAAAGAAAAGAAAAAAAAGAAAAAGAAAAAGAAAAAGAAAAAAAGAAAAGAAAAAAAAGAAAGAAAAAAAGAAAGAAAAAGAAAAAGAAAAAAAAAGAAAAGAAAAGAAAATAATAAGAAGAAAGAAAAAAAAGAAAGTTATACAACAAAATTTACACAGACATTTTCATTGTTTTCTGTCAACTTTTCATTAAGAATGAAGCAGAATGAAGCGAATTTCAGAACGAACAAATATAATTATGCAAATAATTATATAAGACAAAACCAAAATTAATTACTCAATAGAAATTAATAAATTTGTATATACACAAGTGCAGGTCAAATTTTTAGATAAAAAAAAACAAAAAAACAAAAAACAAAAAAGCACCAGTGCACTAACAAAACTATTGTCTACCTATACATGAGTAATACATTTTATTTTTTTTTCACATGGTCTTATCAAATCTATTAATAATGGAGATTCGCTCTTTATTTGTCTGTAACAAAAACGACGTCATTGCTTACATCACATTACCCAAAATCGTCATAACAGAATAAATAACAAAATTTGAACATGCAGCATTAGACAGTCCTCATTGTTTTTTAAAACAAGTTTTAATAAATACATGACTGGTATTATACATCTATATATAGTTTGTTTTATTTTAATACATATTTAAAGTTTACATTTCAAATGGTTTTATTTTTTTTACTTCTTCAATAAATTTGATGATTTTACTTTGGGTACAAACTCTCTGACATTGAATTTTTAACTCCCCCCCCAGGCAATATCTTTCAAAAATGTATTTTTTTACATCGCCCGGGGCATTTTAAAATTTGCTAGTATGAATAATTTTCAAACATCTATTTGACTCATAGTTTGGACCCTAACAGGTACTACAACTCCAAGTCAGAGTGGACCTGGGAGTAATGGCAATGAAGGGGTAGTCCACACTCCCTAGATCTCCAGAACTGGAGCCTCATTATCAGATGCAGTTTAGTATCATACCCTTGAGAAAGATATTGATCTGACTATTCTCTCTCCAGCTATGGGTAAACAGTAGGGCAGACTGGGCTCTTTAATCTTGATATGGCAACCAGTCTAGGAGAAGGAAAACTGAATTCAAACCTCTTAAACTCTGCTTTAAAAAAAAATTAAAAAAACAAAACAAAACCTAGTGTCACATCCGGCTTGTGCGGAGGGGTTGGTAAATACATACTCAGCATCCCTCTTATCTTTTGTGGGTGGTCTTACCCCTCTGCAGGGGTGTTATGTTTGCTTGTACAGATAAAAATATGTTGAATGTAAATAATGAATGCAAACCAAGGTTATTGTAAAATTTAACAAGAAGGATTTATTTTATACCGAGTAGAAGATGCTTCTTACTCGCAGATGACCAATACATAAACTGCAAGAACGTTTGGGGGGGGGGGGTTCATAATGTAGAACGCTTGGGGGGGGGTCATAATGTAGAACGCTTGGGGGGGGGGTTCATAATGTAGAACGCTTGGGGGGGGTTCATAATGTTAGAACGCTTGGGGGGGGGTTCATAATGTAGAACGCTTGGGGGGGTTCATAATGTAGAACTTGGGGGGTCATAATGTAGAACGCTGGGGGGGGGGTTCATAATGTAGAACGCTTGGGGGGGGTTCATAATGTAGAACGCTTGGGGGGGGGGTTCATAATGTAGAACGCTGGGGGGGGGGGGTTCATAATGTAGAACGCTTGGGCGGTGGTTCATAATGTAGAACGCTTGGGCGGTGGTTCATAATGTAGAACGCTTGGGCGGTGGGTTCATAATGTAGAACGCTTTGGGCATAATGTAGAACGTTGGGGGTTCAAAATGTAAACTAAACAAAAGGGGAGTAACTATTTTAGTTCAAGTTTATTTTGTTAGGTGACCTAACAAGGGAATATTGTCAGCGTATTATAAGTCCTGCTGTTGACAAAGTGATTAAAATAGTGTTTTTTTTTTTTAAATAATGGATTTGTTTTTAGTACAATTTAAATTTCTATTCAATTCAGTAGAGATGGTTTAACTTTTAATAACCAGCAAATACCAAAGGACTAATCAACAAATACAGATATCAATTAAAGGAAAAGAAAGTTCCAAGGAAATCTCCAATTTTTTAGTATATCTGAGAATTTTCTTTAGAAAATTATCACTTTCACTACAAGGGAACTTTGACTACAATAATCAAGGAAAATAATCACTTCCTATGTGTGTTATAAGCCATTGAAGTTTCATTAAAATTTGTGGCAATACTAAATGGTCCAGTTTTTTTCAGTCTTTTTTTTGTCCAATACTCTGTGTGTGTAATATATATATATATATATATATATATATATATATATAAAGATAGGGGGGTTGGAGTAAATCTGACAGAATGTGGTAAGGAAAAAGGAAAAATGAGTTATTTTTTTTCCATTTTTCCTTACCACACAAACATTATTCACTAAAGGTTTATAAACGTAAAAAATATATTCCGACTTTGAATGCCAGAGGAAGGTTTTAATCTAAAATAAATCTTGTTTCACATGAAGCTTTCATCAAGAAGTTTCTCACAATAAACTAGGAAGCTATGTTACTGCGAGATAACTAATTCTATAGAATTTAAACTTCCAAATTTGAAAATGAAAATAAAAAACAAAAAACAAAAACAAGCCTCCAACCTTTTACTTTCTGACTAAGATCATGTGCTTATCAAACTCTTACATGCGAACCTCACGTGTTGTAAAATAAAACTTAAATTTTTTTTTTTAAAGTAAACTTTTTTCCCCAGACTTAGTTTACTCATAAATTATTGCCTTGAATATAAACATTATTGTTTGAACAAAAATGCAGCAAGCACTGATTTGAGTTTCATACACCATGTAAATATATATTCTCTAATAAAGAGTTGGATTTTATAACATGTCAACCCTTGTTGGGTTATTTTATGCCAAAGATGTTTTATTTTATTCATTTAATATTCAAATTTTTTTTCTTAAAAAAAAAAAAAAAAAAAAAAAAAAAAAAAAAATTTGTAAACTGATTTTTTTTTTTCTCTATTAAAAAAATTTACTTTTTTAAATTTTTTTTTTTAAAGGGTCCTCCCAATGGGTTATTTCCTCTAAGTCTAACATAAACTCTTGACTGATAAATTATTTATTGATCTACTAGGAAAAAAGTTAGGGTTTAGGGTTAGTTTAATGGGAAAATAAATAATTTATCAGTCAAGAGTGGTTCCCCTTTGTTTATGTTAGACTTATAGGAAATAACCCTCCCAATGTTACATAATGGATAGGCATAGCCTATCATTCTTGTAAGGAAGTGTAGTTTAGATTTTAAAATCAACCAATAACTGGAAAATTACAGTTGGAAAATCACAGGTCTTAACCTCAGGTTTGGTTGGTTGGTTTTTATGGCATGTTAACACTTGGCTGAAGACATTGTTTTATTCATTCTTGATGGTTACTGAACATTTTTTAAAACATTTTTTCTTACATCATTTTCTTCTATTTAAACCAATAAAGGGACCCTAACAGGTACTACCATTCTGGTTCAAGTGTGGACCTAGAAATAATGGTGATGAAAAGGTACGCCACGCTCCCCAGAACACCAGAATTGGAACTTCACTATTAGGTGCAGTTTAGTGTCATATTCAGAAGAATAAAGGAAGAAAGAGAAAAGAGAGAAAAGAAGAGAGAAAAAGAGAGAAAAAGAAAGAGAAAAGAGAGAAAAAAGAAAAGAAAAGAAGAGAAAAGAAAAAGAAAAGAGAGAAAAAGAAAGAGAAAGAAGAAAAAAAAGAGAAAAGACAGAAAGAAGAAAGAGGAAAAGAGAGAAAAAGAAAGGAAAGAGCAGAAAAAGAAGAAGAAAAGAGAGAAAAAGAAGAGAAAGAAGAGAAAAAAGAAAAGAGAAAAGAGAAAAAAGAAGGAAAGAGAGAAAAAGAAGGAAAGGAGAAAAAAGAAAGAAAAAGAAAAGAAAGAAAAAGAAGAGAAGAAAGAAAAGAAGAAAAAGAAAGAGAAAAAGAAAGAGAAAAGAAGGAAAAGAAGAGGAAAAGAAAGAGAAGAAAGAGAAAAGAAGAGAAAAGAGAAGAGAAAGAGAGAGAAAGAGGAAAAGAGAGAGAAGAGAGAGAGAAAAGAGGAGAAAGAGAGGAAAGAGAGGAGAGAGAGAAGAGAGAGAGAGAAAGAGAGAAAAGAGAGGAAAAGAGGAGAAAAGAAGAGAAAAAGAGGTAGAAAAGGAAGAAGAGAAAGAAGAGAGAAGAAGTAGAGAGAAAAGAAGAGAGAGAAAAGAAGGAGAGAAGAGAAAGAGAGAGAAAAGAAAGCGTAGAAGAAAAGAAGAGAGAGAAAGAAGAGAGAGAGAAAAGAGAGAGAAAAGAAAGAAGAGAGAAAAGAAAGAGAGAGAAAAGAAAGAAAGGAGAGAAAGAAAGAGAGAGAAAAGAAAGAGAGAGTAAGAGAAAGAGGAGAAAGAAAGGAGAGAAAGAAAGAGAGAGAAAAAGAAAGAGAGAGAAAAGAGAGAAAAAAAAGAGAGAGAAAAGAAAGAGAGAGAAAAGAAAGAGAGAGAGAAAAGAAAAGAAGGAAGAGAAAGAAAAGAGAAGGAAAAGAAAGAGAGAGAAAGAAAGAAGAGAGAAAAGAGAGAAAGAAGAGAGAGTAAAAGAGAGGAGAAAGAAAGAGAGAGAAAGAAAGAGAGAAGAAAAGAAAGAGAGAGAAAGAAAGAGAGAGAAAGAAAGGAGAGAAAAGAGAGAGAGAAAGAAGAGAAAGAAAGAGAGAGAAAGAAAGAGAGAGAAGAAAGAGAAAAGAGAAAATGAGAAAGAGAGAGAAAAGAGAGAAAAGAGAGAAGAAAAGAGAGAAGAAAGAAGAAAGAAGAGAGAGAAAGAGAGAAAAAAAAGAGAGAAAGAAAAGAGAAAAAAAAAGAGAGAAAAAAAAGAGAGAAAAGAAAGAGAAAAAAAAGAGAGAAAGAAAGAAAAAAGAAAGAAAAGAAAAGAAAAGAGGAAAAAAGAGAAAATAAGAGAGAAAAGAAAGAGAAACAAAGAGAGAAAAGAAAGAGAAAAAAGAGAGAAAAGAAGAGAGAAAGAGAGAAAAAGAAAGGAAAAAAGAGAAAGAGAGAGAAAAGAAGAGAAAAAGAAAAAAAAAAGAAAAGAAAGAGAAAAAAAAAGAGAAGAAAGAGAAAAAAAAAGAAAAGAAAGAGAAAAAGAGAGAAAAGAAAAAAAAGAGAGAAAGAAAAAAGAGAGAAAGAAGAAAAAGAGAAAGAAAAAGAAAAAAAAAGAGAGAAAAAAAAGAAAAAGAAAAAAAAAAAAGAAAGAAAAGAAAAAAAAAAGAAAGAAAAAAAAAAAAAAAAAAAAGAAAAAAAAAAAAAGAAAAAAAAGAAAAAAAGAAAAAAGAGAAAAAAAAGAGAAAAGAAGAAAAAAAAGAGAGAAAGAAAGAAAAAAGAGAGAGAAAAGAAAAGAGAGAGAAGAAGAGAAAAGAAGAAAAAAGAAAAAGAGAGAGAAAAGAAAAAAGGAGAGAAAAAAGGAAAGAGAGAGAAGAGAAAAGGAAAAAGAGAGAGAAAGAAGAGAGAGAAAGAAAAGAGAGAAAAGGAAAAGAGAGAGAGAAAGGAAAAAAGAAGAAAGAAAGAAAGAAAGAAAGAAAGAAAAAATCAAAATTCCAATGTTAGTAATAATTGATCTTTATCATTGATTTATTTTAATCTAAAACAAATCCCTGAAACCGCAAATCTGTAATTCTGTACCGACTCAGAGATTTTTCCCAATAATCACAAGTTTCCCCCCAAGTAAACCAGGATATTTACAATACTTAATTTCATTTAAGTAATCCTTCATTTGTATTCTTAAACTAAAAGATCTTTGGATTTTACACACCTACTCGTCACAAATACCTTTGTATTATGCCTCTCCAATGGAGAAATGTCCAAAGCAAAAAAAATAAATAAAAAAAATAAAAAATAAAACTAATTTTCCTGATCCTTATTTAACATTTAAAATGAAGAGGTTAATTACTAAAGATCTTTTTTCAATAAGTGTTACAATTCATGGGAGGTCATGAATTGTGAACAGACCCTGTAGCTAGATTTAAATTGAGGTCTGTTAACTTTAGAATCAGGGTTTGATTTGGTTTGTTTTACGGCATATCAACCCCAGTGGGACATTTAATGCCAACAAAGTTTTGAAATAAATTCATTCTTATTGGATACTCAATTTTTTTTATAAACACATTTTTTCTATTTAACCCAGAGATGGGACCCTAACAAGTATGACCACTCCGGGTCAGAGTGAACCAGGGAGTAATGGTGATGAAGGGGTGCTCCACATTCCCCAAACCTCAAGAACTGGAACCTCACCATCAGAAAGAGTTTAACGTCATTCTCAGGATGTGAAGACCCTCAGCCACCGCCTTCTAGCACCCATATGATAAAAAGGATTGGGGCTTGCTATTAGGGCAATAATGATGAGGCAATCATATAGGTGCTAGGACTTGACGTGCCCAGCCAATTGATCGGAGGGGGCCTCTCCGACCTCTAGCCTAAGTAAGGGTCTAAGTGGAGTGTTGCAGGTCATGGACTGCTCATCTACAAGGTTTAGAATCAGGGAGTCTGTGGAAAATTACCGGTGACTGTCAATAACCCTTTGACCCCTTAGAGGCGCGTGATGCCATGACAGACACGTGATATAGTTTTAGTCAGTTAGAATTAGATTCGACCCTAACTTGGAAGGAGAAAGACGTACTAGTTTTCTCTCTGGGGTCCAAATGTCAATTCCCCGTGGTGGAATGGATGGAATTATGGGCTATAAGTAATAAAACTTGATCAAGAAAAACTTAAGTCTTGTTGGTTATTAAATATAAAAACAAGGACTAGCCCAAAGAAGCCCAGTAGAAGAATTAGAAGAGAAGAAATCAGCCCTTAGATAGAAGTCAACTCAACAAGATGTTGTCCAGAGAAAAAGAGGAAGAAATAGAAGCAGTAAGCAACAAGTAACCAGAGTAATGAAGTAAGTCTCTAATATATCTCTTTATTATATACCCAATGTGGGGTATACAACATACATATGGCATCATTAACAGAAACACAGCAGAGAGAGAGAGAGAGAGAGGAGAGAGAGAGAGAGGAGAGAGAGAGAGAGAGAGAGAGAGAGAGAGAGAGAGAGAGAGAAGAGAGAGAAAGAGAGAAGAGAGAGAGAGAGAGAGAGAGAGAATCACCCCCACTACCAACTTAAACGTTCCTACTAGCACCAGCAATTGACCTACCATCCCCTATTCACAACCTCCTAACTCACCAGACTGAAAATGTCCACTGTTGAAGCAAGAACTCAATCCAACATCCTGATGAAGGTCTAACAGACAGAAACGTTGACATCACTACCTACAATAAACATCCATCTTGTACAACATCCTATGTTTATCTACCTTTCTCCACAATATAAGTAAAATAAAAAAACAAAAATCAAGACATTTCTTTGACTATTCCTGAACAGCTATACTGACAACAATTCAGAAATATGAATCAAATTGATTTTTACTACAGTTTTGAAAAAGCAATTTCAATATGTGTACATTCAGTGCCAATGTAACAGGTAAAGTAGTGAGCAGGGTTGTCGAGTTGGAATTACAAGCAATAAAAGGGCCACAGGAGTTGGAATTGGTAAAATTATTAAAACACCAGTTGAATTTACAGTTTATATGGCCTTAGTTTAGTGTATAAAGTTATACAGTGCACACTTATAAATAGATGATAAAAAAAAATCAGATTGCAAGCCTTCTAATGACACAAAGAAAAAAAAAATTGAATCCTGATTTTCAAAGCAAGAGTATCGCTTTGGAAGATTGGTGCAACGTCCATGATCACCACCACCACCTAACGATAGTATACTTGTGCACTTATAAAATCTACCATGTATATAGGCATCAAATACATTTTATTTCAAGGCCAAGATGTGATGTGATTTTATATATATATATGTGTGTGTGTGTGGGGTGCGGGGGGTGTATAGCAATAGCATAATCTTTACATTCACTGCCGTCCCTCACAATCCTATAACCCCACCACCAGAACCTTTACTCTCATGAGCCCTCAAATGACTCATCAATCCCGCTGCAGACCCACAAAGTTTGATGCAAATATGACATATTAGATGATAAAAATTTATGCTTATGCACCACCATATGACTCAAGACCAGAAGCTGACTTGCAGACTGTGTGTGTGTGTGGTAATATATATATATATATAATATATATATATATATATATGAGAGATACACATACATATAGATATATTATCTATATATTAATGAAAAAAGATGTACGTGGGTGCATAGATAATTTGGTGACTAAAACAGTTTCTTTTTATTATTTTATTTATAGAGTGAAGAATGTCCAGTTTAGCTGTACTGACTTTTACAAATGCCATTTAATTTCTTACAGAGCATGTTATGGCAACTGAGAAATTTTGTCTTATTAGAGAGACAGAGGAAAGAGAGAGACAGAGGCAAAGAGAGAGACAGAGGCAGAGAGAGAGGCAAAGAGAGAGACAGAGGCAAAGAGA
Source organism: Doryteuthis pealeii (assembly GCA_023376005.1). Classification (NCBI taxonomy): domain Eukaryota; kingdom Metazoa; phylum Mollusca; class Cephalopoda; order Myopsida; family Loliginidae; genus Doryteuthis; species Doryteuthis pealeii. The sequence goes on along the minus strand of CM042162.1, from coordinate 24,705,763 downwards.
GAGACAGAGGGAATAAAAAAATCTTTTTAGTGACCCAAATGAGTAATCACATGAATTTTAAAATCTAGTTTTAAGAGTGAATATATATGTGGTACTGCCAGAACAATTGAGTATGAGAATTTAGAAAAAAGAATAAGATAAGATAAAAATGAATAAATAAAAAATAAAATGAAGTATTTCAGACAGTTTCCTCCTCCCCCATCTGGGAGGGGGAGGGAGTCCCCATGTAGTATTAGTAGCTGATGTGCTGGACTGCAACATCATGGTAAGCAAGTTCGAACTCCAGACATGCTATTACGTTCACCTTCAGACTAATACCCCTGGGAAAGGTATGGATCCCCTTTACCCCACCAGCTATGGGTTAAATAGTACCACCAGTGTTTTTCTACAAGGACAGCTTTGGCATTACATAACCCATGAAAGTTAATATGCCATCAAACAAAGAAAACAACCAATCAAACGCTTCCATCTACAGAAAGAATGGCTTGGCAAACCCAGCCAAAGATCTCACTGAACAATCTGGAGTAAAAACCCCAGAACATTAACCTCCTAGAGACGTGCAACCAAACAAATACCCTCCATCCGGCATCTGCCATATTATAAACGTCTTACTGCCCTGGGAATGGATTTATTGAAACTCCGGGGTCTGGCAACTGACCTGGTAAACACTCATAAGGTCATTAACAACAGCAACCTTGAGCACCTTTTCGATCTCCATGTTTCTAACACATGTGGGCATACCTACAAAGTCAGAAAACAGCATAGCTCACATGACTTTTGGAAACATTTTTTTCATGCTTAGAGTTGACGAGGCATGGAATAAGTTGCCTATGTCTATTGTGGGCTGCCAAAAAAAACCAAAAAAACTGCATCTTTCATAGCCTCCATGCTTCCTGTAGTCTGCCAACACTATACCTGATACTCCCATGCATGCATGCATACACACACATGTATGGTTACTGTATGCTATTCATGTTCCTGACACTAATACATTATTCTATGTACTAGACATGAGACTTTGATGAGTTGTGGTGCACCTGACAACTGTACACAATAAATTTTGTTATTTCATTTCAAAACAATTTTCCATTCTAAAAGAGCGGGCGGGGGTGGGGGTACTTATTCAGGACAGAAACTAGATCCTTCACCATTTGAGTTTTTGATTTCTTGTAATCACTATTAGTAGAGCATCCACCTTGTAACCACAAGGTTCCAGGTTCAATACCGGCCCTTGCCAACTCAGCGCATGAGTAACATAGCTTTGATCTGTGCAGTATAGTGAGGAACTGGTGGTAAGTGTGGTGTTCCACTTCAGATGCAAAAAAAAAAAAAAACAATCTACTTGGTCTAGCACAACTGAAAAGGGGATAGACTTCCTCACTTTCCAGCTGTTACAGACAATAAGCCACTCTGCTGACTGACTTTATTTTTAATGAAAAGATCAAATAGCTTTCTTATCAAGAAATGAAAAGGATGGTTGGTTGGGTTTTACGGCATGTCAAGTCTTGTTGGGTTATTTTATGCCGAAGACATGTTTTTATTCATATTTGTTGTTTTTTTTAAAAATACATTTTTTAATACTCATTACTGGGTCACCGACAGAGTTAAACCGGCCCTAAAGAATTATTAAATAGAAAGAAGTTGAGTTGGTTGGATTTTGAAAGAACAATCACGAATGCAAATAGTTGACAGTGTTATGAATGAATATAAAATCTGATGTATTATTCAGTAGGTATTATTCATTGCTTCCTGGAAATCAATGCTTTTTTTTTAAAGACAAAATATGAAAACATTTAGTGATAATGCTTTCATGAAATAAGTCAAATGGGAAGAGAACAAAATGTTGTCAACAAAAGAGACTATCTCTATATCTCTATATATCTATATATATGAGTAAGAAAGGTGGAATGAAAACATCACACAATGCTGTTAAAGAAGAAAACAATTTATAATATAATCATAGCTGATACTGATCAATATTTCGATTTTACAAAAATCATCATCAGAGCTCATTCACTCCCGTAGTTGTTTGGGTCGGAGAGGAAAGTCAAAATGAGTTTACAAAACAAAAAACCTTAATACTGCAAAAACTTTTTTGTAAACTCATTTTGACTTTCCTCTCCGACCCAAACAACTACGGGAGTGAATGAGCTCTGATGATGATTTTTGTAAAATCGAAATATTGATCAGTATCAGCTATGATTATATTATAAATTGTTTTCTTCTTTAACAGCATTGTGTGATGTTTTCATTCCACCTTTTCTTACTCATATTGTCGGATTCATTTTCTTTCTTTATATATATATATATATATATATATATATATATATATATATATATATATATATATATACACACACACATAAAAGAGCAGTTTGTATGTAGGTCTGGAGGAAACTACGAAAATAAAACAATGACAAGCTTCTATACATATATAAAGAGCAGTTGTGTGTATGTATGTCCGGAGGAAACTACGAAAATAAAACAATGACAAGCTTCTATACATATATAAAGAGCAGTTGTGTGTATGTATGTCCGGAGGAAACTACGAAAATAAAACAATGACAAGCTTCTATACATATATAAAGAGCAGTTGTGTGTATGTATGTCCGGAGGAAACTACGAAAATAAAACAATGACAAGCTTCTATACATATATAAAGAGCAGTTGTGTGTATGTATGTCCGGAGGAAACTACGAAAATAAAACAATGACAAGCTTCTATACATATATAAAGAGCAGTTGTGTGTATGTATGTCCGGAGGAAACTATGAAAATAAAACAATTAACGACAAAGTAAATATAGGCACACATTCACTATCACCAGATCTTGCTTTATATTCTTGAAGATAATTAAAAAATAAAATCTTAATGATAACAGCATGGAATATTTTTTTTTTTTCATTTCGTATTTTAAATAGGAGACAATTTTTCAGAGTGTCAACGCAGTCTTTTTTCTTTTTTTACATATGGATTTTAATGGGGCATCCTGTGAGAATCCAACAATGATGGATCTGTAAGACTACCTCTTTTACATCCTCTACCCAGGTGATGCTGAGTAGCCACTAAGAAAAATAAATTAAGAAAAAAAAAAAAAAAAAGAAAAATGATGATTTTAGTTAAATTACATAGAGTGGTGGGGAGAGGAACATATGGCTGCGAAGAGAGGGGGGATAAAGCAACATGTTACGAAGAGGAGTGGATCACATTGAATAGAAAAAAAAAAAAAAAAAAAAAAAAAAAAATAATAGGGGTAAAGCAAAACAGAGAAAGATTGAAGTGGTAAAGCAGTCATCCACAGACACGTGTTTCGGCATTTCATGCCTCTTCAGTGTGGCTAGACAACTATCCTTGGGTAGGGTCGAACTCAGACTGACCGCATGGTAGTCCGATATCTTATCCCCTCGCCCACTGACAGCTGATGCGTGGACTGGTGTTTTTAAACTATTAAGTACATAGAAATGTATGTATTTTACGGTCACTGAGAGATCAAATATCCGGATACACACATACACAAGAGTCTTTCAATAAATTAAAGGAATTTAAAAACAAAAAAAATAAAATAAATAAATTTCTACCCCATAAATATAAAATCTGCACTGTATGAAATTGGTTTATAGCAAAATTATTTTAGTCTTACAAAATTATTTGTTTTGAGGCTATTCAAAATGGCATGGTAGCACAGCCAGTTTGGAATAAGAGGTGTTGTGCTTAGCTTCACTTGGCCAAATCGTCTCATGAAAAAAAAAAAAAATCTCCCTTTCTTACTCAGTAATTCTTTTTATAATTCCATAATCATCACATTTCACGTGATTTCTCAGCCTGGTACACTGGGTAATGGGTGATACCCAATACTAAGATAAAATTTTTGTTACTGTAGCAACCAGATTTCCAATCAATATTTACAGGAATTAATTACTTGTTAGATCTCCCCTCCACACACACAAGAACATGAACACATCTGAGTGTTCAAATACAGAATCAGATCATATACAGTTCTTTCCTGGAGGTGTGTGGTCTAATGGTTAGAGTTGTAGGAAATGGACTCGTCAACAAGAGTTCAATTCCTGGATGAAGCTGTTGGCATTTCACATTTTTATTATCAAGTTTTATTTCTTTTTAACTTTGCATGGCGCAGACCAAATGATAATCATAATGTGCAACATCCAGGTTAAAAATCTTTTTTGAGGTGTGTTCTTTTTTATTTATTTATTTATTTTTTCAATCATAGAAATGAACCATATAAGACGTGCGAGTAAGAAGTGCATGGTGTAATGGTTAAAGTCATGGGAAATGGACTTATCGCCCCGAGTTCAAATCCTGGTCGTGGTAATTGCATTTCACTTAGCGCTAATATCCTTGGGAAAGGTATGAGTCCAATTCTCCCTCCAACTATAGGTAAATAGCAGGGCAGACTGGGCTCTTTAACCATGGCTAGGTAACCAGTCTAGGAGAAGGAAAACTGAATTTAAACCTGTTAAACTTTGTTTAAGAAATTGAACTTGTGTCAAATGATGCTCGTACAGAGGGGTTTGGTAAATATATATACAGTTCTTTCATATATATATATATATATATATATATATATATATATATATATATATATATATATATACACACACACACAGTATCCCTGGGTGCACAGATTGCTTACCTAACTAAACATAATCCTTACTGTTTCAAATCGATGGTTGGTTGTTTTGTGACATAACAGTTTTCAGACCATTTAATGCTGAATCAAGTCATTTTAATATCGGGTTGCTTACAGTACCTGTGTAAATAGTCACCATTTCTAAGCATTGAACAGGCTCATTGTTGCTTAACTTTGGTGGTCTAGCGACAACTAGTGCTTTCAGCTCGACTTGACTGTAAGTGAATGGACATGGGTGCAATGGCAATGAAGGAGTTCCCCCACACTCCCAGAATTGAAACTTCACACCACAAGACGCAGTTTAGCGTCATACCCAGTTGGTTGTTTTTATCGCATATCAACAGTTTTCAGGTCATTGAATGCTGAATCAAGACATTTTGATATCAGGTTACTTACAGTACCTGCTGTTGCTTAAATGGTCACCCATCTAAGCGTTGAACAGGCTCATTGCTGCTTAACTTTGGTGATCTAGCGGGGTTTCAAAATGAATGCTCAAATTTATCACATGAATCACCCACCTTGGCTCCTGAAGGGAAAATAGCTGAATATTATAAAATATTGCAATCTACGACGGTGTGTCAGAAAGTAATGCCATTTTGTTTAGGACAGGTATAATTACCAACATAAGAACATGTATCATACATCAAAATAAAGCTGGTCCTCTGTGGATCACATCCTGACTTCTCCACAATAGTAATGTTCTACCTTTGAATTAGAGCATTTATCCCTGCCCCCTGTAAAATTCTGTTGATTGTTCTTTGAGCCACTTTTCCACTACAGATTTCACTTCTTCATCACTGGAATAATGTTTGCCTCACAAACCCTCTTTCATGGGGCTGAAGAGATTATATGTACTTTGGCCAAGCTCATTCTCCTGGACCCTGATTGGCAGCTAGTTTTCAGTGCAGATACTTTGATCCATAAATACCCAACACATGGCTATGTTCTGGTAGTTAGTACAGGGTCTGTATTCGGTTACAGTCTGTTTCCTTATTTTTTTGTGTCTGGTACTGGACACTAGTTACAGCTTTTCTGTGAAGGAGTGAAGGAGAGTATATGTTGATTCTTCAAACTGTAATTAGATATTGAAATTGGGATTCCCCCGAAAAAATTTGGGTGACCCAGACATGTGTATTTCTAGAGAGTAACACAAATACCGGATTTTCAGCTTCTAAGGATTACAACATTGTCAACAGCTTGAGAGTATATCCTGTTTGGTTTGGTTTGTTTCACGGCATATCAACCTCAGTGGGTCATTTAATGCCGATAAAGTTTTGAAATAAATCAATTCTTAATGGATAATACAATTTATTTAGAAATACATTTTTCTATTTAACCCATAGATGGGACCCTAACAGGTACTACCACTCCGGGTCAGAGTGATGAAGGGGTGCTCCATATTCCCCAAACCTCCAAAACGGGAACCTCACCATCAGATAGTTTAATGTCATTCCCAGGACATGTAGATCTGCAGTCACCGCCTTCTAGCACCCATATGATAAAAAGGAGTTGGGACTTGCCATAAGGGCAATAGGGTTGGGAAAATCACATAGGTGCTAGGGCTTGACGTGACCAGCCGATTGATCGGAGGGCCTCTCCGACTGCCTGTCTAGCCCAAGATAGGGCCAAAGTGGTGTATTGCATGTCATGAACTGCTCATCCACCTGGGTTCTATCCTTAAGCATCACGGGTCGCCACCCACGGCCAACAGGTGGCCCCATTGGGGGAGTCTTACTCCTCTGCAGAGGTGCATTATAACGCCCCCACCAACAGGGTGGTCAACAATCAAATTCACAGTAAAAGAATAAGAAATTATTGGAAGAATTATCTATGGTTGATAGCTTGATCACATCCCTACTTCTTAACAGTCACCATTTCTCTCAATACCAATGTTCCACCTACAAATGAGAACATTTTTCTGCCCCGTAAAATTCTGTTGACTGTTATTTGAGCCACTTCTTCACTACAGATTTCACTTCCTCGTCACTGGAATAATGTTTGCCTCTCAAATTGATCAATGTAAGTCTTTGCTGGTTGACCCACTCAAAAGTAAAATTAACTTCAATTCAAGTTTCAAATGTCTGACCTATAGGTAAGCCTAATCATACAAGTGACACATCTACCACTCCTGGGTTTTCCACTACTTAAACATACAAAATTTAACCTCAATTAATTTTCTTAACATTCTTATTATAATGAAGATTGTGTATTTGTCTGTCTGTAACCTAAACTACATCACTCAAGTCACAATTCCCTTAGTTATTTACATCACATTCTCCAAGAATATTTTCATTTAAACCTTAATTATTAACAAAATTGTTTTATATTATTGATACTGCTGACCATATCTACATACTAATAACATGCTATATATATATATATATATATATATATATATATATCATTACAAACAGTTAGCTGATATCGGCAGACATTTTCAAATTTGCGACCATAATCAGTTAGATTTGCAATTTCTCAGGTATCTCTGATCCAATCTTTAAAATATTTATATGGTTGGAAAGAAAAGAAAATATTTCTAAATATGTAATTTCCATGGGTTTTTATCTATTGAATTATTTTTTACAGAGATTTAAAACTGTATTTTGCTTCGAAAAGTTGAAAACAAAAAATATGAATTTTTTTTTTCGAGCCTAAATTTTTGTTGTTAGTTTGCATTGAAAAATCAAAGAGGATAATCTTTATCAATATTCTTGAAATTGAACACTTAATTAGTAGACACTTTATACTATATTGTGTAGGTTGTTTTTTTTTCTTTCGACCTTTGGAAGCACTATATCATTAATACTAAATAGTCTGAGGATTATTTTGATATATGTGATATTTACATCAGACTTTTTTGTAAAACATTCAGTTTTGGAAAAAAAAAACGAACTTATGATATAGTATTAAAACGTTAACAAAACATTACATGCCGGCCAGACAGGCTTTGTTAAAAAAAAAAAAAAAAAAAAAAAAAAAAAAATGATATAAATAGGTATTCTATTTCTTGTACATAATACAACATATTAAGTATTTAAAAAAGTATTTTTAAGTTCAGAGTGATGTTATTTAAATTAATACTATATATGTGTATACATGCAGTATCAAAATTAAAATGTTGAATAATCTTGTGGTAAAATTTTTCTTTTCTTTTTTTTTTTTAAATGTTGATATCTGCACCACTTATTCTAGAAATAATGGGTTATAGCAAGAGATACATACATTTTAAGTGCAGAACCAGGAAGAACATAATTTTACATAAGAATTTCAAGTTTTATCAAAATTGCAGCAAAAATAAAGAAATGGTGAAGAAATAACTGAATTTCGTTTTGAATTAGTACATGATTTGACATTTTTTAAACAAAATCATGTCCATTTTTGTACCCCCAATTTTGGGGCTTCTCATAACTTTTGAACCACTGGGGATATTTGCATAATTCAAACAGTTCTGAACTCCATTTACACAGATCTATATAACTAATGTGATTAAATAACAATAACTTAAACAAAAAAAATGTAAAAAAAATAATCAACTGGGAATGCTAATATATACAACAAAATAGCAGTTTACAGTGTGAACAGGAAGGCTAATTTGCATATTGATATTAAAAATTTGATTTTTAATAAAAAGGTCCAGTTGAGATAGATTTGCCTCAAAACAGCCCATATTATTAATGTTTAAAATCCTGCGATGTGTGTTATATATCATTAAGAAATAAATGTTTACAGAGTATAAGGGGTGAATAATTTGCATTCTAGTTTTCATAAAACCGTGTTAAATAAATAATTACTTGGTGTTATTGATTTCTAATATTATGGTTTTATTCTCAAATGTTGTTTGATTGGTTGGTTGGGTTTTACGACATGTCAACACTTGGGTTATTTTATGCCTAAGACGTTTTTGCTTAATTCATACTTGATGGGTACTTGATTTTGTTTTATATTTAACCCATAGAAGGGAGTCTAACAGATACTACCACTCCGAGTCAGAGTGGACCTAGAAGTGATGGGGATGAAGGGGTGCTCCACATTCTCTAGACCTCCAGAACTAGAACCTCACCATCAGATAGATTTTGGTTTGGTTTGTTTTGTTTTGTGGCATATCAACCTCAGTGGGTCATTTAATGCCGATAAAGTTTTGAAATAAATCAATTCTTAATGGACAATACAATTTTATAAGTACATTTTTCTATTTAACCCATAGATGGGACCCCAACAGGTACTACCACTCCGGGTCAGAGTGGACCAGGGAGCAATAGTGATGAATGGGGTGCTCCACATTCTCCAAAACTGGAACCTCACCATCAGATAGAGTTTAATGTCATTCCCAGGACATGTAGACCCGCAGCCACCGCCTTCTAGCACCCATCAGATAGAGTTTAACATCATACCCAGGACATGAAGACTCTCAGCCAACACTTTATAGCACATATATGATAAAAAAAAAGTTTGGGGGTTGCCATAAGGGAAATAGGGTTGGGACAATCATATAGGTGCTAGGGCTTGACGTGACCAGCTGATTGATCCACTCACCCGTCTAGCCTAAGTAAGGGCCAAAGTAGAGTGTTGCAAGTCACAGACTGCTCAGCCACCAGGATTCTTTCTGTAAGCATCACGGGTTGTCATCCATGGCCAAAAGGTGGACCCATTGGGGGAGGGGTCTTACCTCTCTACAGAGGTGCAGTTGGTGTATTCTAAAGCTCCAGCCAACAGGGCTGCTACCATTTTGGGTCAGAGTAGACCTGATTGTTATAGCAATGAAGGGATGACTGCACCCCCCCCACACACACACCAGAGTTCCAGAAGTGGAGCCTCACCACTGGATTCAATTTAGTGTTATATCCAGAACATATGGTTTACTATGCTAGTCATAATTAATGACCATTATCCTTATGTAACATATTGCAATAAATTAATGGAAAGGATTTACTATTCTAAAGCAACAAAGTATGAAAATATAATAGAGATAAAGAAAATTTTTCTTAATTCTCATGACAGATGGTCATGCGGAAAAAATCAAGTCCATTCATGTGTTCGGGATTTGAAGGGAAAGATGAATTATAATGTAATATCAAAGAAGTGTTCATAATTCAGTTAAATTCACCAACAAATTAATTATATATATATATATATATATATATATATATATATATATATATATATACACACACCAAGAATGGGTGTCATGATTCAGCAAGTTGAAAGAAAAGAAAAAAAATTCAACAGATATGCTACAACATTCATTACAAATAAGCAATTATGGTACATGTTCAGAACAGCTCACGGAGGAAGTAGACATTGAAAATTAGTTAAAGTCAACTATTGTAGATTAACCTTAGAAGTTTCTACAGTGAGCTATTCTGAATAAGCACCACAATCACGATGGAAGTTTCGTGGCACTTTCATCTGATAAAAATTAGAGATTACTAACAGGTTTAAAGATGGTTTTTGCTAGCCCTGAACCTTTTTTTTTTTTTTTTTTTGCTGAGGTGGAACGCCACACCTACTATCAGCTCTCCACTTTACTGCACAGATCTGATTACCCGAGCTGTGTTACTCATCCTTATATATATAACAAATAAAAAGTGTTCATTACCATTGGTTTCAAGGAAGTAGTTTTATTTGTGTAGTATTTTATAAATAAATAGGGCTCCCTGTAATCGAGTCCTTTATTTTCCTTTCTCCATAACAATATACACACACGTGTGTGTGTGTGTGTGTTGATAATAGCATCAAGTTAGTAACAAAAACTTTAATAGAGAGCTTAATAGGAAAAAGAAAAAAAGAAAATCAAAATATTAACTGTCTACCAAATTTCTCTCATGGCTATACCAAATTTTCTTGGTATTTTTTACCTGTATGATGGGATATTTCAAAGTTCACTATCTATTCAGCTCAGAACTCATTCCATTCAAACAAAGTGATTTTTTAGTGCAAAAAAGTGACACATGCGAGATTGCAGTGGCGGGAGAGCTGCTGTGAGTGACTTAAAGTAAGCAAAGAGTTAAAGACACAATTGTACAAAAATCCAGGTAATGCTCAGATTACATAAAACTGATAATACTTGGATATTTTGTGCGTGCATATGGAACGGAATGTTTATGTGTGAGAAGTTAATTCCTCTTTAACAGTTAATTGTGCGAGTCTATTTTTATGGAAAACCGAGAGAGAGAACAAATATATATATATATATATATATATATATATATATATATACATATACATATACATACATACACACTTTTTGTGTCATTTAATACTGAACCAAGTCATTTTTTTTTAAATTCAGGTTGCTTACTGTACCTGCTGTTTCTTTGGCTACTTTAAACCGCTCATATTGGCTCTCTAACCACTGCAATCTTACCACAAGCAAAGTACAAAAACTGTTGGTTTATATAATAATAATAAAATTTGGTACTGCTGTGGGGGAAATTTTGGTAGGCAAAGAGTTAAGGGGACACCTCAAAATCAGTTGTAGTGATGCAGGACAAAGTGGAAGAAAATGGACGGATCTGTCGGTGTTGCAGTCCACCACCTTAGGTATTACACTATTGGGACTACTCCCCCCCCCCACAAGGTATGAGTTTTTTCACACATCATATATATAATATATATATATATTATATATATATATATATATTTACCAACCCCTCTGCATGAGCAGGATGCAACACAAAGTCAATTTCTTAAGCGGAGTTCAACAGGTTTAAATTCAAAGTTCGCCTTTTCCTAGACCGGTTGCCTAACCAAGGTTAAAGAGCCCAGTCTGCCCTACTATTTACCCATAGCTGTAGGGAGAGTAGGATTCATACCTTTCCCAAGGGTATTAGCGCTAAGTGAAATGCAATTACCATGTCCAGGATTTGAACTCGGGGCGATGAGTCCATTTCCCATGACTTTAACCATTACACCATGCGCTTCTTACTCACACATCATGGTTCATTTCTATGATTTGAAAAAAAAAAAAAAAAAAAAAAAAAAACACCCCAAAAAAGATATTTTTAACCTGGATGTTGCACATTATAATTATCATTTGGTATGCGCCATGCAAAGTTAAAAAGAAATAAAACTTAATAAAAATCATGAGTAATTGAAATCAACAACAAAACTTTTAATAGCAAGATTTTTATCAACATAGCAATTTCCTCGGAGCATGAGGTATGACATGTAAAAATTAATGTAATTGTTTTCATATTCATAAAATTCAAAATCAAATAGAAAATACAAAACATAAACCAGGTCATAGTTTAGTAGTTAATATAACCGACTGGAATACACAAACTTCAAGGCTGAGTTATTTATTCATTTATTTTTGGTCTTAGTAAAGACACCCAACTTAGCTGACAATCATAGAAAATGAAGGATATTCACTATATGAATTTTGATGGGTGGATATATATATAGCAATAGCATAATCTTTACAGATCATTGCTGTCCCTCACAATACTATAATTCCACCATCAGAACCTTTCCTCTCATGAGCCCTCAAATGAGGTCTATAGAAAATGAAGGATATTCATAATATGAATTTTGATGGATATATATATATATATATATATATATATATATATATATATATATATATATATATATATATAAGAGAGTTTTATAATTTGCTTGAAGTGTGTTAACCTGTATTTAATTCTTGAATTTGAGATATCTCTTTTTAAAAAGAAATGTCATAACTAGACTGCTTCAGTTCCAGTGATCTTTTGAAAAAGAGATTATCTCGAAAATTCGAGAATTAAATACAGGTTAACACACAACATCATTGTTACCGTATTCTTATTTTTTCTTTACACCTGCATTGTGATAGCCTTCTAAATCAACCTCCTAACCAATATATATATATATCTTTCAAAGAAAGAAAAATTTAACAAACCTTCAATAAATTATGATGAATTTATTTTGACCAGATATTCGATATAAGATAGAAATTACAAAATACTGAGCATTATAAATTTATCATAGTCAAATGAGAGTTTTTCTTTCTTTGAAAGTTAAATATCACTCTGTATATAATTTATTAGTTATTATACATTTAGCTCTCTTAGGAATTTATAAAAATTCTTGTATAAATCTATAAGTTTGCACCTATCCCAAATAAAATTATCCCAGTCAATTGGATTATTTTATATATATCTTTTTAATTAATGTAATTAAATCAACGCAGATTGTTCAGACAATCCAAACGTCGAAACCTGGGTAGGCTTTCTAAGTATAGCATTATATATATATATATATATATATATATATATATATATATATATATATATACACACACACATATACACACATGTAAACATGTTGAAATAATTATTGGAAGAAAAATTTATATACTTTGTTATGAATGAAATTCATAACTGTTAAAATGCTCTGTCCTGAAGATGAACTCTGTTTACATGCCTGATATTTTGTTTCAATTTTATTTTTATTTTTTTATATTCAAAATAATCTTAATATAATATTCTGTGCATGTGAACAAAATTCATTGAAACGTGTCGACAAAATAAAAGCAATAAATTTCATCCATACCAAAGTATATATATTTTCTTCCAATCAATTTTTTTCAACATATCTGTCGGATTCCTTTACATTTTTCTCACACCGAAATATTGTTCAATATTAGCTATGAAAATGATATAAAATATTTTCATTTTAACAGTATTGACTTTTCATACCATATATATATATATATATATATATATATATATATATAAAGAATGCACATAAAAATGCTTGATGCTATTAACACTCAAAAAATTCCAAATTATGAACTATTAAAGTCCATTACTCAGTATTTCATGTGGATCACACAATCATCAAACAGAAATATGAGAAAAGGTGACTAATAGGGTGTGAGAAATTAGTTATGTGACAAAATATTTGTTCACAAGACACTCACATGAAAAAAAAAAAAAAAAAAAAAAAAAGGAAAAAAAAAAAGGAAAAGAAAAAAAAAAAAAGGAAAAAGGAAAGAAAAAAAAAAAAAAAAAAAAAAAAAAGTATCTAAAGAAATTATCTTAGAAATCCGAGCAATCCAAATACTGGAAAATAAATTATGGAATTAGTCAGATGGTAAATGACATAGGGGAAATTTATTGATATGTCTACACTTAGAGATCAATTCACATTTTTTTTTTCATAGTTTTCGCATATTCCAGTACACACAACTACCAAAAGATTACTCAATTTCCTGACCTTCCACCAGGCTGGATTATCACAGGGTATTTTAATGTTGGGATTTTTTATAGGGCATCCAGCAAGGATCGAACTCACTATTCAGTAATAATGAATCTGCAAGACTAGCTTGTAACCATTACACTATCAATAATACAGGTTCATCAATAACTCTTCAAGTGAGCTACTGATAACCATTTACTATATATCAAATGCCTATAATTTTGCGCATATCTTCCTTCCACTATTTCCTTTACATTCAGACAAACTTGTGAGCCCCCCCCCTACAAATCTCTACTGCCAATGTTCGTTTAAACGGAACTTGTGAACCCTTCCTGCTACTTGTTTTAAAAGCGAGACAACGGAAACATTCCATCAGTTTCACACCTGATGATGGCACAAAGACATGCTGAAAGCGACCGTGAAGAAACCTTTGGTGGATTGCTACACCAATTCCACCCTGACATTAAAAAGATGGCCAGACAGTTAGAAAGGATCTGACAAGAATCGTCAGTAGAGTTTAACAAAATGTTAAAAAAAAAAAAAAAAAAAAAAAAAAAATGCTGTCAAGAGATTTTTATATATATATATATATATATATATATATATATATATATATATATATATATACTAGCAAAAGTACCTGTCCATGACCAGACTTAATTATTTTTAAGAACACCAGGGAGTTAGTGGGTAAGAGAGAGAGAGAATAAGAGGAAAATAATTTATTGAATAAAAAAATGTAATCCTTTACTTTTGAGTGTTTTGAAACAATTCGGTTTTTTTTTAAATCTGTTTTATACATATGACAAAAACTTAAATGGAGTTCTTAATTGCTTGTTACATTAAAGTAATAAAAAGGAGGGGTGTGTATACAATATTTTTTTAATCTTAATTATTGAATTATATCGCTTAATTAGAAAAATCAATAACCAAAATTTGGCGTGTTTCTTAGTTAGAAGGATATCAATGTGTATGCAATATTTCGAATCTGAGTGACCTCCTGTTTTGGAATTATATGTAGACACAACTATATATATATATATATATATATATATATATATATATATATATATATATATATATATATATATATATATATATATATATGAGTGAATGATGTTCACTGAAGTAGAAAAGAAAACCAATCCTCAAACTAAACAATTTTAACCAAACTAATGCAATGCCAGAAGAGAAACTATTCATCATTTCACCACATTGTTATTTATTGAATAATCATTTAAAAGTAAAATGTTAAGAGACCAAGTTGCCAAAGATTTGAAAGCTAATCAATATGCAAAGCAGCAGCAGCAGAATAAAAATTGCTACAAGTTTATTTATCTAGAGACAATATATATCAGATAAGTATTTTAACTTGTGCACTTTTAATAAGTAGGACTATAGACCTGTCAAAAAACAAGTATTAACACCAATCAATGACAGAAAAAGAAAAAGAAAAGAAAAAGAACAAAAAAGAAAAAAGAAAAAGAACAAAAAAAAAGAAAGAAAAAGAAAAAAAAAAAAAAAAAAAGAAAAAAAAAAAGAAAAAAGAAAAAAAAAAAAAGGAAAAAAAGAAAAAAAGAAAAAAGAAAAGAAAAAAGAAAAAAAAAAAAAAAAAAAGAAAAAAGGAAAAAGAAAAAAAAAAAAAAAGGAAAAAGAAGAAAAGAAAAAAAAGAAAAGAAGAAAAAGAAAAAAAGAAAAAAAGAAAAAAAGAAAAAAGGAAAAAGAAGAAAAAAGAAAAAGAAAAAAAAGAAAAAGAAAAAAGAAAAAAGAAAAAAGAAAAAAAAAAAAAAAGAAAAGAAAAAAAAAAAAAAAAAAAGAAAAAAAAAAAAAAGAAAAAAAAAAGGGGTAGATTGTAAAAATAATAGTAAAAAAATGTAGCAATGAGGAGATTGAAAATCAAAATAAAGAATGAGTTATAAGTTTGGTTTATCTATTTAATGGCATATTATCTGTTATGGGTTATTCAATGCCACAGCCATCAGCTGAATCAAATTAGCTATTTAGTCTGAAGATCATATAGGCGAGAAACTGTCAGTTGACTCCATGTCCATGGTACCTTTGGCTTATTCAATATTGCTCGTCAATGAAACTTGTGTTTTTTCATTTTTATAAAATATATATCTTACACACATACACACACATATATAAAGGTATCCAAATGACTGGTTGTAAGGGATGATTCTATTTGGGATCATCAGAATCTCACTGTATAACCATACTGTATGCTCTTGTAGATGCAAACATATATTCATACAAGAATTTTTATAAAATGTATAATATTCAACAACTTAGATTAAATACAGAGAAAGATTTAACTTTCAAAGAAAGAAAAAACTTAAACCGTCATTCTGTAATAAATTTATTTTGACCAGAAACTCAAAAGGACTTTTAAAAATTAAAAAAACTTTTTTTTTTTTAAATTCTAAAAATCCTTAAGAGGCCAGCCTCTTCCGACGGATTTCATAAAATGAAGGATATACATACACACACAACCTAATGTTTCCCACTAACAAGTTCTTCATATTTTTTATCTTTATAATAATTATTATTGTTGTTAAAATTGTAATAAAGCTTATATAATCATTAATAGTAAACAGTTATGAAAACAAAAGAATGGACAATATTTATTTATCCCTTGTGTTTAGCTATTTGAATCCAACTATAACAATCTCATGTTGCATTGAATTCAATAAATTGATGGT
>CM042162.1:24636728-24684228 GCA_023376005.1 Doryteuthis pealeii | reverse complement strand
CTCATATCATAAAAAAATTACAAAAAAAAAAAAAAAATTACAAAAAAATCAGTCCATCAACATCCAAGTTACTCTTCATTCATCCATATTCTGGGCTTTATTCATATTACCACTCTCCAATCACTCTTCCTATTTGCCACTATGTCATCATAATTTTTACGGAGTAGTGGCTAAGTTAAAACTAAGATTCATCATAATCAAAGTTAAGTGTCTAACACATGTGAGTATGCCTACAAAGTCAAAAAACAGCACAGCTCCCATGACTTTCTGAAACACTTTTTCATGCTCAGTGTTACTGAAGTATGGAACAAACTAATTTTTTTAAAAAATAATTATTGATTTGGTTGTTTTTATTTAATGGCATGTCAACCCTTTTCGGTTATTTAATGCCAAATGTTTTTTTTAATATACATATACAGAGATGCTGATGGCACGCGTCCTGCATCCCTGATGCATAAAAATCTAAAAGGACGCAGTAAAATCATATCCATGCATCCCAATGTTTTTCTTTTTTCTTTCCTCATCATTTAAACTAACTGTAAATACATTTCATTACACCATAATGGGATGCCTTACCCTTGATTCTTTTATAATTCATCTAATAATTTTTTTTTCAGGGACATTTTTACTATGTTTGGTTAATATAAGCGAGTATTTTCAATTACCGTATTTGATGGCATATAAGATGCACGGGCATATAAGACACACCCTCATTTTAGCAGGTCAGATCCAGGAAATTTTTTTTTTTAAGTGTATTTAAGTATATATTGTTGAAAACAGTCTAGCTGTGCATTACACAAGCAGAAACATAGCTGTATAAAAGCAATTTGGTAGTTTAGGGTAGGTAAAAGTATTGAGCGTAAGCTGGGTTAATGAGCATCATAGAGAAGATTAGCCTAGGCCTACAGGAGGTTTCAAACCTCACCCACGATGTATAAGACGCAGGGCAATTTTTTGAGCCAAAAACTTTGGGAAAAAGTGCGTCCTATACGCCGCCAAATACAGTAAGTTACAGGGCCGGTTTAACCGAGTTGGTAGAGAATTTGCCTAGGAACTCAAGGTTCCAGGTTCAATACCAGTCCACACCAACTCCGAGCATGAGTAGCAATTTGGGTAAGCTGATCTGTGCAGTAAAGTATGGAGCTGACTGTAGGTGTGGCATGCCAACTCAGCAAAAAAAAAAAAAAAAAAAAAAAAAAAAAAAAAACTCACTGGTCAAGCGCTAGCAAAAAGGGACATTAAAATCCTACTGTTGCCCAGTTGATACAACAATAGGCCACTCCGACGACATTACCTTTTTTAAAAAAATTTATTTTAAGGAAAAAGCTGCCATTAAACATGGATTCTTATATTTTTACTAGAAGTGGCTACCCAGCATCCTGGGTAGAGGTGGGGGGGTTAACTGGTTGTCCCATAAAAATTCCCACAGAAATATATACAATCTTTTTAAAAATAAGATATGACAATTAATTTAATGATAGATAGATAGATAGACATACATATACATAGATAATAGATAGATAGATAGACATACATATACATCCAACTACCCTTTAGATAGATAGATAGATAGATAGACGGACATACAATACATCCAACTACCCTAGATAGATAGATAGATAGATAGATAGATAGATAGACATACATATACATCCAACTACCCCTTATAGATAGATAGATAGATAGATAGATAGATAGATAGACATACATATACATCCAACTACCCTTTAGATAGATAGATAGATAGATAGACATACATATACATCCAACTACCCTAGATAGATAGATAGATAGATAGATAGATAGACATACATATACATCCAACTACCCTTTAGATAGATAGATAGATAGATAGATGACATACATATACATCCAACTACCCTTTATATATAGATAGATATACACGGACATACATATACACCCAACTGCCCTTTATATATGATAGATAGACGGACATACATACACACAACTGCCCTTTATATTGGTCTAGATAGATGAGAGAAAAAGAGATTGAAGTAGAAACTATTTTTCTACAACTGTATTGATTCAATTGATCTGTATAAACAGTTACGATGTAAAACAACAACAGTTGAGTAGACAGTAATATAATTTGATGGATGAGTAACAACAGCCGGATCTAATGGGTAGTAAGCAACTCTCAAATGACCAATTACTACTGAGTAGGGAGTTCGATTCTCACTGAGTGCCGCATGCTTAAACCGTTGTGCTAAACCAAAGCTTAGTAAATAACTGTATCATTTGAAGAAAATTCAGTTCAGTGGAAATTCAAATTTATAAGTTTTCTTGTTCTTATTTTGATGTATAAGGTTTGGTTTGTTTTATGGCATATCAACCCTTTTTGGGTCATTTAATGCCAAAAACCGTTAGTATGGGATAAGAGCTGGTACTGAGTTTCCTTTACAGGTATATTTTGTAGATGTATTTTATATCGGATTCATAATTTTTTGACAGAAAGACAGAGAGAGACAGACAGAGAGAGACAGACAGAGAGAGACAGAATGCAATGAATGTGACTTTATAAATATTTTATCACTAGAAACAACCTGCTCTACCCACAAAATAATGTAAACTTCGGTTGCCATGGTAATAAAAACATGCCTTGATAACATGATCTACTTTAGTGTTCTCTATGTGTGTGTGTGTGTGTGGGGGGGTAGAAAGAAAAAAAAAAAAAAAAAAAAAAAAGAGAGACAAATAATATGTTATAAAAAAAAGCATAATATTCTTACACGTGTAGGTAGGATATGGTAACTGTTTGTTTGGTTCAAAAATCACTTATTCAAAATTCAACAGATTAAAAGAAGAAATAAAAAGTACACTAATGTCCAGTGATAAAAACTGGCTTTTGGGAAAACTAGGTAAGGCAGTATGTAGGATATTATGATCAGAGATCTGAAAAAGAATCATCAGGGATGGGCAAAGTGAACCAATACTAAAAGTAAGGAATAATTTAGAATAATTTTCGTGTTATTAAACTAAACAGTCAAAAAGCCTTTAGGAGACAAAAGTGGATTCACTCAGCTTTAGTATACTCACATTATGATCAGAGATCTGAGAAAGGATCATCAGGGATGGGCAAAGTGAACCCATGAATCTAGAGTTTTATGACCCAGTATATATATATATATATATATATATATATATATATAATATATATATATATATATATATATGTGTGATCAAGGTGTACTGACAGCACAGATTCCTTCGACTCATGCTATCCATCTCTATTGGCCATCACTCTTGGTAGGTCCTCTAGACGGCATTCAGTGTCTGTACAGAGCTGGTGAATGCAAGCTATTGCTAGTTGGCTAACACTGGTGTGTCCATGTGTAGTAGTCATGGAAAGAATGAGTCTTATGAGTTCAGCATTGCCCAACATGTTGTCTTGCTCGTCTTACTTGGATGGTTTGTGAGATAAGTGGCCACCCAGTTGCTGTTTAGTTGAGGAGTTGTATTTTACGGCATGTCAACACTTGTTGGTTTATTTTATGCTGATGTTTTATTCATTCTTGATGTGTATTCAAAATTTTTTAAAACTCAATTTTTATATTTAACCCATAGATGGGACCCTAACAGGTACTACCACTCTGGGTTCCTATGATACTCTCCTGCAGCCTGTACCTATCAGTCATTGTCCCTGGCAGGTCTTCTGCACAGAATCCAGAATCCGCACAGAGCTGATTGATGTAGGTTTTTTACAGGTCTGCCTACAGTACACTGGTGTGTCCATAGGAGAATGTCACTCCTGTGTTTGTCCTTGCTTCTCCAGCATGTCTTATTCATCTTGCTTAGAGTTTGTGTGATAGGAGGTATGTGGCCATACAACTGCTTTTTTTTGGGGGGGTGCTGCTTCCAAAATTTGTTCAAAAGAGCATGCAGCATCCTTGTGTATTTCTCATTTAGTTTTTTCTCTAAGCGTTTTGTTAGAGTCCAAGTAGTGCAGCCATACAGTAATACTTACATGGTTACAGCTTGGAAGAATTGTCACTTTATATATACTAGAAGAAGCTACCGGGCGTCGCTTGGATAGGGGCAACAAAGTTAGTCTTGCAGATCCATTATTACTGAATTGTGAGTGGTATCCTTGCAGGATGCCCCATTAAAACCTATACATAAAAAGACCTTGCATTGATCTGGCATCAGAAAAAAAAAAAGTGCACAGACACACTGTCTCCTATTCAAAATATTAAATGCAAAAAAAGAAATCCATGCTGTTACTATTTAAATTTTTAATTATCTTCAAGAATATAAATCAAATTATTATTTTTGCTCAAAAAGCAAGATCTGGTGATAGTGAATGTGTATATATACTTTGTTAGTTTTATTTTTGTAGTTTCAGCCAGACATACACATACAACTGCCTCTCTCTCTCTCATATATATATATATATAAAGTTAAGAGTAAGGAATGAATCCGACAGTATAAGTATAGATGAAAGGATATGAAAACACACAATGCTGTTAACATACATACATACATACACAACACACCTATCTATCTTTGAAAGGAAGGAAAAACAACACCGTTATTCCATAATAAATTTATTTCAACCAAAATTGGGGCCTTTATAAATCTAAGTTGATTTAACAAAGCTCCCCAAAATCCAGTCTCATACCCATCTGATGAGACTGAATTTTGGTGAGCTTTGTTAAATCAACTTGGATTTATAAAGGCCCCAATTTCAGTTGAAATAAATTTATTATGGAATAACGGTGTTGAGTTTTTCCTTCCTTTCAAAGATAAATATTGCTCTGTATATAATCTATAAAGATTATTATACATTGAGCTCTCTGTAGTGATTTAAAGATTCACTGTATTTATACATACTGGATCATACAATAATAATAATACAGTGTGTCTTAGATATCACATATAGAATCATCCCTTACTACCAAATTTTGGATACCCGCACACGCACATATACATACATATACACACACATATATATACACACACACATATATACATACATATACACACACATATACATACATACACACACACATATATACACACATACACATATATATACACACACACACATATATATACATATACACACACATATACACACACACACATATATACATATACACACACATATATATATACATATATACACACACACATATACATACATATACCACACATATATACACACACACACACATACATATACACATACATACACACACACACACAACACACATATATACATACATATACATATATACACACACACACATATATACATATATACATATATACATACATATACATATACACACACACATACATACATACATACCATATACATACACACACACACACATACATACATACACACACACACACACATATATACATACATACACATACATACATACACACACACATATATATACACACACACATATATACATACACACACACACACATATATACACACACACACATATATACATACACACACACACATATATATACATACACACACACACATATATACATACACACACACACACACACACACATACATACACACACACACATATATACATACACACACACATATATACACACACACACATATATATACACATATATACACACACACATATATACACACACACACACACACATATATACACACACACACATACACACACACATACACACACACACACACACACATATACACACACACACACACACACATATACACACACATATATACATATACATATACATATATATACATATATACATTGTCCAGAATTTGAACTCCTCTTACCATGTCCATTTCCTACAACAGTAGTTATTACACCACAGCCATAAGAACAGCTTCAAAATATACAGATATAGATATATAATTATAAATTAATAAACAAGTAAATTTGTGCTGCTAAAAGCTTTACAAAATATATTTTTAAAATGTCTCCATTAGTCTACACTGAACATACAAAAAAAAAAAAAAAAAAAAAGCCAGGAAACTGAGGAGTAGGTTAACGCCCTATCCCCCCACCCCCTGCTACTTGTATCAGGGATGTGATAAAAGCACAACCCTTATAAGATCAGAATGGAATTGCTGACCGGACTAAAGCCTAATGTTGGTGAGAGTGTTATGGTGGGGTGTCTTTTGTGGTGTCATGGTTAGTGAGTGTTGTTAGTAGGGTTAAAAATAGCAAACTATTGTTAGGTTGGTTGGATTTTATGGCATGACAACCCTTGTTGGGTTATTTTATGCCAAAGATGTTTTGCTTTATTCATTCTTGATGGGAACTCAATTTTTTAAACTTAACATCCTATACCACCCATCCAGAAATCACATTCTGTTCCTAATCCACCCTAAATGATAGCCTTTGTTCAAACGTAATATTAAACATATTTACAAGTATTTGATTTAAGGGAAATAACATAACTTTAAATGAAAAGGCCATTTTTAGCCATTTTTTGATATCCTTATTGGAATTGGGCTCTGGACTTTAACTCTTAACATCCTGTTGAGAATTTTTTAAACTATTTTTTTTTCTATTTAACCTATAGATGAGACCTTAACAGGTACTACCACTCTGGATCAGAGTGGAGCTTGGAGTAATGGTAATGAAGGGGTACTCCACATTCTCCAGAGATCCAGAATTGGAACTTCACCATGAGATAGGGTTTAATGTCATACCCAGGTCATTAAGACTTTCAGCCACCGCCTTTTAACACATATGATAAAAAGGGTTGCCCTAAAGGCAATAGAATTGGGACAATCATATAGGTGCTAGGGCTTGATGTGATGAGCCAATTGATCAGAGGGGGCCTCTCTGACAGCCCGTCTAGTAAAGACGTCTAAGTAAAGGCCAAAAAGGGACATTGCATATCATGGACTGCCCAGCCAACAAGGTACCATCCTTAAGCATCATGGGTTGCCACCCACAGCCAACAGGTAGCCCCACTGGGAGGGGTTTTTACACCCACCCACCCCTGGAAGAGGTGCAGTTGGTGTATTCTAAAGCCCCAGTCGACAGGGCTGCAAACTAATGTGTAACAAGCACTTCTGATATATGCTGCTACAGAGAAGTAGCCACTGGAAAGTTTATAATTCAATTTTGCCTAGTGTGAGCTTGTTTTTTTTTTTTTTTAATTTTAAGGTAGAATTACATTGATTTTTTTTAGAGGCAAAGTGGCATAATGTTACATAATTCATAGCCAGCTTATGAATTATGTACGTACTTGTAATAAGAATATTTTGAATAAGAGTCGTTAGATTTAAAATCAAAGGGAGAAGTGGAAATTTCCATAACCGTTAGGGTTATGAGTGATTGAGGATGACCTCTGTCTTGATCCCTCTGGAATGTGCCATTACAGGCGTGAGAATTAGTTTTAGTTAAGGCAGATGCAAAGAAAAATCCAGAGTGAGTAGATGCATAGGTCCACTTGCTCTGAGTCACTTCTCCCGCAGCAGATGAAGATGGGCTGGGTTGTTGAAATAAAGCTTTTTATGAAAAACCAACCAAATCTTGTAGTGTTATCTCTTAATATCCTGTTGAAAATTTTAAAGTTACCTGTTATTTCCCTTAAATCAAAGACTTCTAAATATGTTTAATATTATATTTAAACAAAGGCTATCGTTTGGTGTAGATTAGGAAAATGAATGTGACTTCCGGCCAGGTGGAATGAGTCGGTATAGGATGTTAAGAGTTAAAAACAAGTGATGACCAGTCCAACACGAAGAAATAAAGAACCAACCCTTAAGATTTGGTTTGTTTGGTTTGGTTTGGTTTATGGCATATCAACCACGGTGGGTCATTTAATGCCGACAAAGCTGTGAAATAAAATTCTTAATATATAATACAGTTTTGTTTATAAACTCACATTTTTCTATTTAACCCATAGATGGGACCCTAACAGGTACTACCACTCCGGGTCAGAGTGGACCAGGGAGCAATGGTGATGAAGGGGTGCTCCACATGCCCCAAACCTCCAAAACTGGAACCTCACCATCAGAGAGTTTAACATCATTCCCAGGACATGTAGATCCTCAGTTCACCGCATTCTAGCACCCATATGATAAAAAGGGGTTGGGCTTGCCATAAGGGCAATAGCAACCCTTAAGAAGAAGCACTGAAGAGAAATCAGCCCAACAAGTGAATATGGCGGCCCAAGTTAGCAGCGAACGAGTAACAAGTAAGAATGCTCATCACATCACGTCTTCTACTCTGTCTCTCCCTCCATTATATACTTGAGATGTAGGTATACAACAGCGACAGCTATTGTCTTAGGTATTCCATTGTGGTGTAATAGCTAGCAAGCTAGTCCAGCAGATCCATTACTACTGAAAAGCGAGTTCAATCCTTGCTGTATGCCGCCATACTTGTGACCTTGTGTTGTCAAAGTGGGTATTTGCAGTCGATCCGCAGATAGGTTGCATTATAATCTGACAAGTTTAGCTCAATCAGTAGAGCACCTGCCAAGGAATCATAAGGTTCCCAATTCAATACTGGTCTCTGCCAACTAGGTGCATGAATAGCATAGATTGGATAATCTAATCTGTGCGGTAAAGTTGGGAGCTGATGGTAGGTGTGGCGCTCTATCTCAACAAGAACAATCCCCCCTTCTAGCACTAGCAAAAAGGGGATAGACTCCTCGCTGTCTGGCTGATAACGACAATAGGCCACTGCCAATTTTACTTTAAAAAAAAAAATAATCTGGCTAGTTACACAACCTATTCTAACATAAAACTTATCAAATATTCACCTTTGTTTCAAGACTTTGCTGATATTTAAGTGCTTCCTTTAA
Organism: Doryteuthis pealeii; assembly: GCA_023376005.1. Lineage (NCBI taxonomy): Eukaryota > Metazoa > Mollusca > Cephalopoda > Myopsida > Loliginidae > Doryteuthis > Doryteuthis pealeii. Next base: position 24,675,417 of record CM042162.1, on the reverse strand, counting down.
AATCAACGCATTCTACGCATTGAAATCTATCAATAGAGCCAATTAAATGCACATCTAAAATTTTACCGAAATAGGTGAAATTTTTCAACACTATAATAGGTGATTAAAGTTCTCATATCTCATTGTTTTACAGCATATCAACTGCAGTGGGTCATTTAATGCCTGCAAAGTTTACAAATAAATTCATTCTTAATGGATACTCAATTTTTTTATACACACATTTTACTATTTAACCCATAGACGGGACCCTAACAGGTACTACCACTCCGGGTCAGAGTAGACCAGGGAGCAATGGTGATAAAGGGACACTCCCCATTTCCCAGACCTCCAAGAATGGAACCTCACCATCAAATAGGGTTTAATGTCATTCACTGGACATAAAGAACCTCAGCTACCGCCTTCTAGCACCCATATGATAAAAAGGGGTTGGAGCTTGACATAAGGGCAATAGGGTTGGGTCAATCATATAGGTGCTAGGGCTTGACGTGACCAGCCGATTGACTGGAGGGGGGGGCCACTCGACCGCCCGTCTACCCTAAGTAAGGGTGTAAGTGGAGTGTTGCAGGGCATGGACTGCTCAGCTATCTGGGTTCCATCCTTAAGCATCACGGGTCGCCACCCACGGCTAACATGTGGCCCCATTTGGGAAGTCTTACCCCTCTGCAGAGGTGCAGTCGATGTATTCTAATGCCCCAGCCGACAGGGCTGCTTTGCTTACAAATATTAGATCTAGAACACTTTGCCATAAACTGTGTGTGATGCATGATGCAAACATAGAAATAAAGGTTGTTTTTTTGTAAGAACTGTAATCGTAAATGAGTCTGGGGGGGGGGGGCAAGCTAACATCATTAATACCAGGGAGCCATACCCCCCAGGAAACACCTGCCCCCTTAATTTAAAGGAGCAGGGCTAGGTTTATTGCCCAGTGCCTGAGGCACCCCTCTTGAGAAGGAATGCCAACGGGATCAGCACATTTTTTGCACCCGCCACCCATGAGCTTCAGTTCGTGGGTGGTCCCACATTAATAGGGCCTTGTGCCTAACCCATACACATGGGGTACACGGTAAATATAGCGTAACAGTCAACTCAATAATATAAAAAAAAAAAAAAAAAAAAAAAAAAAAAAAATCAATAATTATCTACTCAACAGTTACAAACAGTATATAAAAATTAAAGTAGTGCTGTTTTACATTCAAGTTGAACTAGAAGTGGCCACCCAGCATCGCCCAGGTAGAAGAGAGAGGGAAACAACTGGTGTATTGATTTGTTTACTTTTGAGATTTATAAATGCTTTTTTTTAAAAAGTAGAATTTCAATGCTATTTCTATGTAGATTTTAATTTTTGAATATATTCGAATATAAATCAAAACTTGCAAATCGGTCGGAAAATTAGGTTGACCCAGAAAAAACAGAACCCAAAAACTTTGTAATAAAACTTTTTATTTTAACTAGGGAGTTTAGGGTTAGGGGTAGTTTAATGGGAAAATAAATAATTTGGGTTCTGTTTTTCAAGTTTAGCCATCAAATCTTCATAATTTTTGCACAAAAAGCAAGAACTGTTGATATTTAACGCGTATATATTTACTTTATCGTTAATTGTTTTATTTTCGTAGTTTCATCCGGACACACACCAACTGCCCTTTAGATGGCACCACTGATTTTGGCGGAATTTTTGGTTTAAAAAAGTACGACCTATTCGCAAGTAGTTAAGTACACATACAACACCCTCACCCCTCAAGAACTTCTAAAACAATCGTTGGCAGTGGTGCATCTACCACTCAAAATTATTACCATCTTGTGGTTCTCTCATAAAAGAACATTGTATTTATGTAGATTTTTAAACTTTCCCGGTTCCTGTTAGCCGTTATCATCACAGTTACAAATGATGAAAATAATGAATGAAAGGCCGAATGAATAAAGAAAGAGGTTACTGATTAATCTCGGTGAAGCCCCCCCCCTATTTATATACCCAACAAACTATAACTGTTACGTAACAGCAAGATCTTTGTTGTTTTTTTTTTTTTTTCTTTCTTTCAAATAACCAGTCTGTTTGAAGTTTCGCGGTTTATATTTTGAATTTTACTGTGGTTCATATTTGTAGCTTTGCAACGAAGTTGTTGAGCAGTCTGAAAATAATTCTAATAATATTTCTCACAAAACCTATTTCAAAAAATAATTTATTTATAAATAAATTAGTGAAAACTTCATTAACATTAGACAATTAATTGATTTTAGATAGATTTTTTTTTTTTTAAATACATCATTTTTGGAAATTTTTATTTATTTTTTAATTTTTTTTATTTTATTTATTTTTTTAAAATGGTACGTAATATTTTTGAGCGGCTAAAATTCAACGTAAACATTAATTTAAAAACACGATTTCAGGATTCCTATGATGAAAATACATATATTGCTGTTTAATCTTATTTCTTTCAAATGATACAAAGTTGTTTTTTTTTAAATTCTACAATAATGTTTTGCAACTTTTCCCATTATATGTACAATTGTACATGTATCGTGCAAAATCGATTAGACGTCCCTATGAGTAGAAGAGATATCTCTCTCCAACATTCAACAACAATTTGGTAAACACGAGTTGACATTAAAATAATAATAAATAAATATTATCTATTTTAAAGTTCATTTGAAAGTGGGGAGGAAAAGGAAAAAAGTTAATGTTTTTAGGTCTATTTTTAAATTTGATTAATATTTTTAAGAGAAAACTAGACTACCCGCAAACACGTTGGGTTCCCTCTGTGCTGTAATAGTGGTCCATGAAACTAATACTTTTATTTAGGAACGATAATCAGTGAATAGTTCTCTTATTTAATTTCATTATCTTTGTTATATAAATGGATTAGAATGTGAATTAAGAAAAAAATTAAAAGTATGTTCAGTTCGGTGCTGACCCCACAAATTTATCATTCACTTGCAAAATTGTTAAGAGCAGAGATATATCGCTCAACATTCATCAACAACTTTTCAAACATAAGTTAATATTTGAAATAATAATAAAAAAAAAAAAAAACAACAAAAAAAAAACAACTTGAAGTTAAAATTCGTGATTTTGAAAAGTAAATAGTTGGGAATATTTTCGGGTTTATTTTTAAATTGAATTTTTTTTTTACGCTGCAGTGTGCGACAAGTCAAAAATTTAAAAATAAAAAAAATTAAAAATTTAAATAAAAATAAAAAAGATTTAAAAAAATAACTAGACTACCCGTGAATCCGTTGGGTTCCCTTTGTATTGTATCAGTGATCTATGGATTTAAGGTAAACAACCAAAAAAAACAAAGTGAAGGATTCTCTTTGGTTATTTTAAATGATTTTTTTTTTTAAGATTCAAATTTTAATTAATCATTGATATAAATAAGTTATTTCAATAATTAATTAAAATATAGATGATCTTTTAAAAAAATATATGTTCAGTTCCACAAAATTATCATTCGGTTGCAAATTATTAGATTGGAAATGACTTTATTCTCCCTTTCAAGTGTATTAAAAATAAAATTCTTGTTTTGTTTGTTTATTTTTTTGCTGGTTACGGTTACACCTCATTTAACATGAGAATTTTAAGAAATATGTTTCGTTTGTAGGGTGAAAACTTTATACACAACTTTACACTGTAAAGTTGTTGAAAGTTGTTGATAGTATTACCCCCCCCCCTTTTTTTAAAAGGATAATTTTACGGATAATTAAAACATTTGTTCGTAATTTGGGAAATTTAAATTTCGTGACCGATAAGTTATTAACCAAAATAAACAAAACAACAAAATCATGGTTATTGTCAATAACCATGATTTTTATTGTTTTAAGTTTATTTATTTTAAAGTAGGATAATCAAAGAACCATAACTAAACGGAAAATTGGAAAAAAAAAAAAACTTTAATTTTTCCGTTTCCTGTATTACAATTATTTATCTGAATTTTTGAGATGAGGCTTAAACAATCAACATTATACAGTGTAAAGTTTCTTCTGTCCCCCCAAGCATTTAAATGTTAATATTTTGAAATCGTAGAATAATTTAATAAACAAACTGCATTAAAAACGTTACCACTTTAAAATTAAACATTAAAAAACGTTTCTGTGCTGGTTGAAAAACAAACGAACTAAGAATACAAAATAAATAAAAAACCTAAAAGTAAAACTAAAATAAAGTGGGTTTTTTTTTTTTTCAGTAAAAAAAAAAAATAAAAGTTTGTGATTTAGTTTTACTTTTACGCTTTTTATTTGCCAACAAATTTCGTATCCTCAAATAATTCATCAATACAAGTTGAAATTAATGATAGCCTACTCCTGTAAAAAGAAACAAAACTTAGAAACCCACTAACTAAATTTAAAAAAAAAAGAAAAAAAAAAGAAAAAGCTCCAAAATGATAACAATTTATCTTACTAACTGTTAAATAATCGTCTCAAGTACATAGAAAAAAAGTCGTAAGAGTTATCTAAATAAAACAATGAACTTTTAAGAGGGTGTTTTTTCTTTCAGAAAAATTAATGTTTAAAAAAATTAAATTATCATTTTCCCCACATAGCATGTATGACGTACGTATAACATTTTAAATGAGTATTTTTTTTTTTCAAAGAAAAAAAAAAAAAAAAAAATATAAAAATATAGATATTTTTTAAAATCATTATTTAATCATGAGAGGATTAATACTAAATAAATTTTGAACTGTTAATTGCACCACCTTCTCATACTTTAAAAAAATATCTAGTATATTTAGTTTCTATAATCTTGGCATCAAATATGTGAAGCATACGCGAAACCCTTACGATTTTTAGAATAAACACACATTTGCGAGAAAAACACACACACAATTGCGAGACCCCCCCCCCCACACACACAAACACAAACTTCAACGGAAAAGTAAAAGTTTTTAAAAGTAAAATTAAACACACACACACACAATTGCAAGAAGAAAACAGACAAACTTTAACTGAAAAGTAAAAGTTTTTAAAAGTAAAACCAAACACACACACAATTGCGCGAAAAAAAAAAAAAAAAAAAAAATAAAAAAAACAAACAAAAAAACAAACAAACTCCAACTGAAAAGTAAAACCAGAAATATATATATACTTACTGCAAGTGGTGTTTGCAAAGTATTTTCATGATGATGATGAAGAATTGTCGCTAGCGGAGAAGACACACAGAGAACAGAACACGAGTCCGAAGCGACTTGACAAACAAATTTCTTTTAGATATATCTAGTATATACATATGTACACAGATGAGAGAACTTAAAAAAAAAAAGAAGTAATATATGATTTACTTAAAGAGAAAGAACAAACTGTGACGGTGGTTGTAATAATGACAACAATAATCACTACTAATGTCACTATTATTATAAGCCATGTGTAGCCGTTTTTTTTATAAGAAAGAAGAAGAAAAGAAAAATGAGAGAGAAAGGAGGAAGTCCGCTTTAAACAGTGGAAAGTTGATGATTATTAAAAGTTAGTGAAGTAGAACATAGGGATTTATGGTTAGAATTGCAAAGACCGAGTCTGAAAATGAGAGAAGAAGAAGACGACAAAAAAGTAACCCACAAGTGCTGGACTGATGACATAGTGACTTAACAGTCAGTAGTAGCAAAATATACATCGGCGAGTGTGAGTAGAAAAAAAAGAGGTGGTATAATATATTTGCTTCATAATAGTCCACATTTATTTGAGTCTTTCTCTTTTTCCTCTTGCCGCTACTAGTTCACATGATGTTTACTGTGGGAAGGGCTACCGTGACACTTAGCCAATAGACACACACACACACAGAGAAAGAGAAACTATTAATCCATTTCTATTAAGTACACGCAATGAGCCCGTTTGACCCACTGTACTTTCCAACACGTTAGCTACTACTCAACTATTTATTTACCATTAACCGTACTGTTGCATGCAGTCTATTCTGTGTACTTAACCCCCCTAAAAAAAAAAAAACACACACTTAAAAAAACAAAAAATAAATAAAACAAAAAACTTAACTTCTAGAACAATAAATATTCTTCTATGGTAGAGCAGACGAGGTTCCATACTTATTGCTAGTTGGTCATTTTTTTTTTTTATACTGCTATAACTAAAAGATTTTTTTTAAAAATAAAAATTTAATCTTTTAATAGTTGTCTATTAAATCTCGAAGAACTCGGTTGACAAGTTTATATAGTTATCAAGTATATATTTAAGCTTAGCTGTGGCACACGTCCTGAAGTAGTTTTTCTAAAAGATAGATCACTAATTAGGACTGAGTATTCTAGTAGTGACCACCTCAATCGGAGTTTAACAGGTTTGAATTCAGAGTTTTCCTTCTAGACTTGGTTGCCTAACCAAGGTTAAAGAGCCCAGTCTGCCCTAGCTGGAGGGATAGTAGTTGATTCATACCTTTCCCAATGTGAACCGTAGCTTCGTCCAAGATTTGAACTCGGTTGATGAGTCCATTTCCTATGACTAACCATTACACCACGCGCCTCCATATGAGGCACCCAGTGAGAATCGAACTCACTAAATGGTTTGCGAATCTAGCTTGCTAACCATTACACCACGCGAGGTGCCCATGACAAGTTATATGTGAGAGTGTGTGTCATTGGTCAGTCTAACTAGAAATTTCAAACGCTACAGTAGTATCATTGTTTTTTTCACAAACTACACACGGTCCTACAGAATACAATTTTTTTTAAACAAATCTATTTGACCCATAGATGGGACCCTAACACCAAGCCAGAATGGACCTGGGAGGGGGCACCCCCCCCCGTGCTCCAAAATAGGAACTTCACCATTAAATGCAGTTTAACATCATATTCAGGACACTAAGACCCTCAGCTACTGCCTTCTGCTAGCACATATGATAAAAAGGGTTGGGGTTTGCCATAAGAGCAATACAGTCAGGACAATCATATAGGTGCTAGGGCTTGATATGACCAGTTGATTGATCAGATGGGGCCTCTCCGACTGCCCATTTCGCCTAAGTAAGGGCCAAAGTGAAGTGTTGCATGTCATGGACTGCTCATCCACCAGGATTCCGTCCTTGAATATCACGGGTCACTACCTATGGTCAACAGGTAGCCACATGGGGGGGGGTCTTATCCCTATGTAGAGATGCAGTCAGTGTAATCTACAGCCCCAGCCTACAGGGCTAGTGGACACTTTGCTGTGGAACAATGGTTGGTAAGATTACTGAGCACCCCACACTTTTAATCTTGTGCCAGACTAAGAGAGATCAAATTACTTAATTGTAACTTTTTCAATCATGATTGATAATAAACTTGTATGGCCTAAATTTATTGAGGGCATAGCATAGTTAAAAAAAAGTTTGAGACAGAAAGGAGGTTATTTATAGTTTTATGATTTAGTGACAAATTTCTTTTAAAGATTAGATATCTCCCTCCCCCCCCCCCGAGTATAATGCAGGATTTTGCACAGCACTTGAAAATTTAAAAAAAAAAAAAAAAAAAAAAAAAAAAATTACCCCACCCCTAAAAATCAACAACGGGTGCTTGCTTACTTCTCAGAAAAGAATTATCCAAGTCACCACAAGGATGGAATGTGACAAGAAATTTTAGTGTCGGGACTCGTGTGTGTGTGTGTGTGTGTGTGTGTGTGGTGTGTGGTGTGGTATGTGTATATATATATATATATTACATGAATATTTAATCTGCGACCCCAGGTTTCATGCCTGTCTTTTTCAGCAATCATCATGTAGAATGGAGAAAGTTTTGAAGAAATCGGGGGGGGGGGGAACAGAAAAACCGGAAAAATAATCAAAAATTTTTCACATATGTACATGGAAATTATTTTTTGACCATATTTTTCTGATTTTTTACATGGAAATTATTTTTTGACCATATTTTTCTGATTTTTTTCGTTTCTTTTTCTAATTTCTCAAAAAATTTCTCCATTCTGCCTGTTGATTCCTGAAAAAGATGGGCATGAAACCTGAGGTCGCAGATAACATGAGTTTTTGCAGTTACTGCTTGGAAAGCCACCTAGTGGATAAATGGAAAAACACAGAAGGTAACTGTGAAAGTAAGGAATGTAAATCCTACAATTTTAGTATCATTATGTAAAGAGTTTCAGAATGTAATTGAGAAATACATTCTTTTTTTTTATTTAAGTAAAAGGCACTTAAAAGAGCCTTATCAATTTAAAGATATTTGTCCAAATTTTTAGCAATAATTAATATCAATATTAAAATTTTTTTAAAACCCATTTGTTTTTTAAAAACATTTTTTTCAACTGTTTTTTTTATTATTTAACCCATAGATAGGACCCTAATAGGTATTACCAGAGAGGACCCGTGAGTAATGGTGATTAAGGAGTACTCCACACTCCCCAGAGCTCCAGAATTGGAACTTCACTATTAGATGCAGTTAAACATCATAACTCAGGACATTCAGTCCCTCAGCCAATGCCTTCTACCACATATGATAAAAAGGGTTGGGGTTTGCCATAAGGGCTATAGGGTCGATACAATCATATACGTGCTAGGGATCGACGTGACAAGGAATAGGTGATACATAGTGTATAAGAAAGAATGTACTATAGGCAAATAACCTTTTGTATGTAAAGTCTTGAGGTGGAGAATAAAGATACCACTTACAAGTTTGTAAAGGCTCTCATATACAATGTCCTGGATACCGAAGGGATCAAAGCCCCCTTGTCATGTAGAACAAAGATGCAAATGGTATGTGTTACATCTGCGAAAACCTGTGACAATTGTTAAGTGAGAATACGGTCGGAGAAAAACAAAAGGAAAATAAAATGTATTAGGTCCAGATATATGTATATGAGTGGGGTATGTCTTTACTTGACTGATCCTTTGTCTCCCTAAAGTTTAAGAGAGTTATACGGCCACCATGAAGTTAAGCCAGTTAGAGATAATATCTTTATGTGGCCGATTTTAAGAGAAAATGGGTCTTGAAAAAGTTAATGGTCTGAAAAGTGGGAACACAGACTGATAAAAAAGTAATGGCTATAATTTTAGGAGAGAAAACAGTCATGATGTCTGAGAAGAAAAGTAAGTAACCGTTTCTGGGTGGTCGAATCCATGGGGGTGTGTAGCAGTGAAATCTGCATATATTCAGCCGGCTCAAGCCCTTGAGCAGTTTCAGACCAGCCATTGGAGTGAGAGGTTGTCCCAGTAGCAGTAGATAGAAAATAGGCAGGAACCCACATCAGTAAAGCCAGCAATTGACTTATAGTTAAGACAACTTTCTTGCCAGCTGACAACATAGACTTAAGTGACCTCTGCTCTACCACAAACTGTACAAAGTATCACACCTTTCTCCTCTATTAGTGTCCTGTTATCAAACTTTGTGTTGTATTTTTATCCTTGTAAACCGGTCTCTAGTTCGTGCCCTTCAAATTGGCCAGCACAAAACATTACAATGTGGGGTCATCAACATTGTGCAATGAAGGTGCGCAAGTGCAGACCAGGTATTCTCATAACTGGTGGGTGAGAAAGCTCTCATGTATCAGGTAGATGGAATGTCCGGGGGGGGGGGGGTCTAAATCCCCTCCTGTCCTGTGAACAGGAGATACGACTAGTGTGTTATCTGATGACTGGAGGGTCCAAGACAATTTGACTTTGTCAGTACTGCTTTTTATGCTACCGATTGCAAGCCCCCACCCCAATGCCTAACAGAAGAATTGTGGCAATTAAGGAAAAATCTCAACAGACCTTCAGAAATAAAATAAGAATCAATATACAGTGGAACCTTGGTTCTTATGGTTGGTTTGTTTTGTGGCATATCAACCTCAGTGGGTCATTTAATGCCGATAAAGTTTTGAAATAAATCAATTCTTAATGGATAATACAATTTTTTATCAATACATTTTTCTATTTAACCCATAGATGGGAACCCTAACAAGTACTACCACTCCGGGTCAGAGTGAACCAGGGAGCAATGGTGATGAAGGGGTGCTCCACATTCCCCAAACCTCCAGAACTGGAACTTCACCATCAGATAGAGTTTAACGTCATTCCCAGGACATGTAGACCCGCAGCCACCGCCTTCTAGCACCCATATGATAAAAAGGGGTTTGGGGCTTGCCATAAGGGCAATAGGATTGGGAAAATCATATAGGTGCTAGGGCTTGACGTGACCAGCCGATTGATCAGAGGGGGCCTCTCGGTTCTTAAATATAATTCGTTCTAAAATTATTTTAGAGAACTGATTTGTTCGAAAACTGAAACAATATTTATCATAAGTGTAAAGTGAATTTATGCTTAGTATTATTTGTATTGTGCGGACTATTGTCCTCATCTTCATTATTATCTGTACAACGTTTTCGGCCAATGTACCCTCCGGCCTTCTTCAGGTATTTTTTGTCGAACTCAGGAACCTTCTTGTTATAATCGGGAGCGATCATGGAACTTTGAACTTAACCCTTTATTCAGTCCACAGGGGTATCCTGTTCTTATTCTACTAACCATAGCTGGGGTAGAGGTGTTAAGCTGTGTTAATTATTATTCTATGTTACTGCTGCCTTTGACCAGGATTGAACCTGCAGTCTAGAGATAACTGTCACTTAGAACTTTATCCACTAGGCCATGTGTCCAATTCAGAGAAATGAATTTATGCGTTCTTCACCATCAGACCTCACAAATCTCCTCTTTTCCTTTCTGGTAGTATCACTGCTACCCCCCTTTTTTTTTTTAAGTATTCATGAATAAGGGTTAAAGTAGCCGTAAAATAGAGAATAAACATAAACAAAGCAAAGAATTTGCACAAAAACAATATCAGACATTCGTTCAAGATAGTGACTGATGCTAACTGATGCTGCTTGGGTAGATTCAACTAGCCATTCATCTGTCTTCAGTTTGCCTCAACAGTCATTTGTATGACTTCCCTTTTCATCGGCTCGACTCATGTGTTCGAAGTCTGAAAATTTGTTTGACAACTGAAGCCTTTTTTACTTATATATTTTGTTTGAACTCTGAATTGTACAACTTCAGAGTTGTTTGAGAACCGAGGTTCCATTTTGTTTATATAACATTAAAACTCACAGATTTGTGAACCTTGTTAATCATTTAAGATAACTCTTATTAAGCACATTTTATGACACTTATCAACTGGAATATAAACGTGTCAGATACAAATGTCTCTCATTATAAAATTCACATGATGAAAATAATTAACCAAAGTTACTTTTTATCAAAATTATTTTTGAAATTTGAACTCATCTCAATGCAGAGCGCAAGTGAAAAGGGGATACTGACTTTAGGCCATCCGATGACTTAGACATTTTATCAAATATCTATTAATAATGGAGATTTGCTTCTGGTTTTTGTCTAACAAAAATTACGTCACTGCTTACATCACATTACCCAAAATCGTCATAACATAAAATAAATACACTCAAAATTTGAACATGCAACATTAGACTGTCCTTGTTTTTTAAAACAAGTTTTAATAAATACATGACTGGTATTATATATCTACATATAGTTTGTTTTATTTTAATACATATTTAAAGTTTACATTTCAAATTGTTTTATTTTTAATCCTTTAATGAATTTGATGATTTTACTTACTTAGGGTACAAACTCGCTGACATTAAATTTTTTTACTCCCACCCCTCAGGTAATATGTTTCAAAAATCTAATTTTACATCGCCCGGAGGGTGTTTTTTATTATTTTGTACTAGTCACTAGAATTATGGAAACAAAAAAATTATAAGTTAACTAGCTTAAAAGCTGCCCTATCAAGCAGCAATTAAGCTAATATTGTTATGAGAATAATATTGGTTCTTGTACAAGTTTCTATTGATATTTACACTTTATTTTGGTTTGTTTTGTTTTATGGCATATCAAACCTCAGTGGGTCATTTAATGCCAATAAAGTTTTGAAATAAATTCATTCTTAATGGATAATCAATTTTGTTTATAAACAGGTTTTACTATTTAACCCATAGATGGGACCCTAACAGGTACTACCACTCAGAGTCAGAGTGAACCAGAGAGCAATGGTGATGAAGGGGCGCTCCACATTCCCCAGACCTGAAACCTCACCATCAGATAGAGTTTAACGTCATTCCCAGGACATATAGACCCTCAGCCACCGCATTCTAACACCCATATGATAAAAAAGGTTGGAGCTTGCCATAAGGCTTGCAATAGGGTTGGGGCAATCATATAGGTGCTAGGGCTTGACATGACCAGCCGATTGATTGGAGGAGGCCTCTCCGACCGTCCATCTAGCCCAAGTAAGGGCCAAAGTGGAGTATTGCAAGTCATGGACTGCTCAACCACCTGGTTTCCATCCTTAAGCATCACAGGTCGCCACCCACAGCCAACAGGTGGCCCCACTTGGGGGAGTCTTGCAGAGGTGCAGTTGGTGTATTCTAACACAACAAGCGACAGGGCGGGAAATGTGGTAAAGCCAAACTAACTGAAAGCTTGTATAGAATAATCTAGCCACAAAGGGAAGTAATCAATACATTCATTAAAATGACGTTTGAAGATTTACTATCTCTAATTTGCCAAGAATTATGTGGCAAAATAGGCAAAGTACAAGATAACTTCTGGCAAATATGCCGGCTTTTTTCCAAGTAAAAATAAAAAAATAAATGTTCATCTAACAGATCAATATTAACCATTTTTAGACTCTTAAAAAGATTTATATCATCTAGCACAGTGGTTCTCAACCGGGGACCATATAACATTTTTTGGGACCCAGGCAAGCAAATTATAAAAATACAATGGGATTTTTTTTTTTTTTTTTTTTTTTTTTTTAAGATCGAATGGCTATAGGAGGGTCCACCAGAGTAAAACAGGATTAAAAGGGGCCCATAAGTGAAAAAAAAAAAAAAAAAAAAAAAAAAAAAAAAGTTGAGAACCATTGATCTAATCGGACTACAAAAATACAATTTTTTTTTTTTCATTTTTTAAATTTTTTTCCACCAACAAAAAAGCAGATCAAAAGTGTGTACAAGGCTGGGTCTTGCTACTAATTTGAAGGGAGAATTCCTTAGAAGAAAAAAAAAAAAAAAAAAAAAAAAAAAAAAGCTAAAAAATTGAGGGAGTGCATATCTTGAAGATAATTATTATATAAGATAATATAAGTTGCTCAGCTGTGTAGATGTTTTTTCATTTAGATTTAAAATTTAAAAACACTAAGCTGCAGTTTTGATACTTTTTGATTACACCTTTTTTTTTTTTTGTTTAATCTTAGGATTAAATGTTTTCACCTATAGGCACTGTCAAATGCATTTGACAATTGGAGGATAAAGTCTTTAAAATTCTATCTTTCTTTCTTAGCTGCCAGGTTGATGATACAGATAGATTAAATTTGGTATTTCTAGAGAAGAGAAACATCTATACAAATTTTCTCAATGCCTCACTATGCTTAAGGAATACAAAAGGTTATTTTTTTATGGGAAAAGGTTTAAAAAAAAAAAAAAAAAAAAGGGAGATTATATTGAAAAAAAAAAAAAAAAAAAAAAAATATGAACCACAAATTATTTTCTTGGGTGAAATGCGAGTTGTTAGATTGCAAAATTCACCTTATTTATTGAATGACATATATATTAGCATATCACTTGTGTGTGTGTGTGTGTGTGTGTGTGTGTGTGTGTGTGTGTGTGTGTGGTAAAAGTATCCAATTGACTGGTAAGTTAGGATGATTCTATTTGGGATCATCTATATCCTCTGTATATCCACAATGCATGCTCATGCAGATGCACACCTATAGATTTATACAGGAATTATTTCAAATCCCTAACAGAGCTCAATGTGAGATAATAAGTTAATTATATACAGACCAATATTTACACTGTCAGTAAGTAAGAAAGAAAGAAAGAAAGAAAGAAAGAAAGAACTCAACAAACCATCATTTGGCTATTATAAATTTATTTTGGTTTGTAACTCAATAAACAAGCCCAGTTTTGTCAGATAGACATTTCATCAGAACCATTATGTTATGTAATAGCTGTCTGACGAAACTGGGCTCATTTATTGAGTTACAAGTTGAAATATATTTATAATAGCCAAATAATGGTTTAAGATTTTCTTTTTTTAGTGATGAGTGAGTGTGTATATGTATATATATGTATATATATATATTATATATATATATAATATATATATAAGAAAATATTTAAAAAATATAACAAACACAGGATGTTATGACAGGAAACAATTTTTAGTGTCAATACTTAAGCATTCGGTATATTGTACCATCTTCAGGACACTGTTAAGTAATGTTTATTGTCAAAATGAAGATGGTACATATACCGAAATGCTTAAGTATTGACACTAAAAATTGTTTCCTGATCATAAAATATTTTTAAAATATTTTCTTCTCTCGGATTAATTTCCTCGTATTTATTATATATAATATATATTATATTATATATATATCTCAATGTGTATGTTTGGCACTATTATACTTGAAGAAGCGGTAGTAATCCAATGTACAGTGTTATTAGAAGAGTGCTCAAACATTTTTCGTTGCCTGATGATTGCTACGCTTAAAAATTAAGCATACACAGCAAGAAACCAATGGTAGCAAACTTGTTCCCATGCAAGTAAATATAAACTAAATATTTATCTCATATATATATATATATATATATATATATATATATATATATATATATATATATATATATATATATATAAAGCATAATGAGAATTTTTAGTAATATATAGATTAACTTAGAGATAAAGTTTTAAAAAGAGCTTAAAAATCACAAATGGGTGGATTATTTCATAAAAATACCTTGAATCAAAATGAAGAAACCCAAAACCTCCCCTCAAAAATGCATAAGCTGAAAATACACCCAACAAAGAGACACACCCAGTTAGCAACAAGATTTAGAATTATTACTTTTTGCAGGTTTTAAATACTGTACTATTAACACTAGCTCAGTCATGCTCTTCATCGTTAACCTGGAGAATACATCCGTGAGGCAATCACCCCAGACAACCATCTGGACTGGACGAAGCGTCGAGGTGGTCAACAAAAAACATGGCTAATGACAATGAGGGCTCATCTTGAACAAAATATAAGCCCTTTTGTCTACGGATTGTGCTGCTGGAACTGTGACTGGCTGGAGATCACCCATTTTTTTTGCATCGGATCAACAAGCATGGCTGTTCTTCATAAAGGATGCAGAAAATTCAATAGATGGAGCCGGCACAACCCATCCTAGGTGAATGCTGGCACAACGAACCAAATTGACACTGGATGCCAAATTGGTTGTCTTGAAATGTCAAAGACTGATTAGTCCGAAGAAACGTCTTGGACATCAATGACTTCTCATCTCAAAAATCATCATGTCGCGCAGTTAGCACGGATATCCATGACAATCTCTTGCCATCCTTCCCTATCATTCATTGTCACAGGGAGGTCCTCTGCGCAGCATCCAACATCCTTGCATATTTGGTCAATTTAAGTCCTTGGTAGGCGGCCCACACTAGCACTTCCGAACGTTGCATATGAGTTCGTCCTTGCTTCTCCAGCAGTGTCCAGCATGCCTTGTCCTCCTCACTCGGATGGTTTGTGAGATGGGGGGGGCATACAGCTATTTCCACGATTTGTTCAAGACCACATGCAGCATTCTTGTGCAGCTCCCATCTAGCTTATTCTCAAAGTGCCTCGTTAGGGTTCAAGTGGTGCAGCCATACAACAGCACTGATATAGCCACAGACTGGGAGAATTATCACTTTAGCTTGTCAGAAATCTCAAAAATAGAAATACCAATTTGAATCTTATTTATGATTTGCTCTATTTAGTTTTACGGCATATCAACCTCGGTGGGTCATTTAATGCTGACAAGGTTTTTAAATGAATTCATTCTTAATGGATACTCAATTTTATTATAAACAAATTTTCTATTTAACCCATAGCTGGGACCCTAATAGGTACTACTACTCTGGGTCAGAGTGAACCTTGGAGTAATGGCGATGAAGGGATACTCCACACTCCCCAGGACACATTAATTTCAGTAATCAGACACAAATGTGAAAAAAATAAAAAATGAAAAAATAAAAAATAAAAAATATTTAAAAAATAAAAGAAAGGTAAACCCAAAAATTAGTGATATTTTAACCAGATTTCCACCCTACAAAATTATATTTTTATGACAAAAATAAATAGTAAAGTCGCCAAGGTGGCCTAAAGTCAGTATCAGCCAGAGACAACGAGGGAGTCTATCCCCTTTTCACTAGCAGTATACTAAGGAGAGATTGTTCCTGTGTCTGAGGTGGAGCATCAACACTACTATTAGCTCCTTACTTTACCGCAGTGACCCCTGTGCTACTGAGTTGGGTTCAAGAGAAAAGTGTTGAATTTTCTACACGCCAAATATCAAAGCTTTAATGTGGCTATTCAGCTGCAGTTTCACCATCCTTGATCAAATCTGTAATCATTGAACTATTACTTGTCACCCATTAAGATCTATTTAACCAATAGATTGAACCCTAACAGGTACTCGCCCTGTCGGCTGGGGCGTTAGAATGCACTGACTGCCTCTCTGTAGAGGGGTAAGACTCCCCCAATGGGGCTACCTGTTTGCCGTGGGTGGCAACCCAGATGAGCAGTTCATGACTTGCAATACTCCACTTTGGCCCTATCTTGGGCTAGACGGGCGATCAGAGAGGCCCCTTCCGATCAATCGGCTGGTCACGTCAAACCCTAGCACCTATATGATTGCCCCAACCCTATTGCCCTTATGGCAATCCCAACCCTTTTTATCATATTGTCCTGGGAATGACATTAAACCATCTGATGGTGAGGTTCCAGTTTTGGAGGTTTGGGGAATGTGGAGTACCCCTTCATCACCATTGCTCGCTGGTCCACTCTGACCCGGAGTGGTAGTTTATAAACAAAATTGTATTATCCATTAAAAACAAATTTATTTCAAAATAAAAAAATCCAATAGAAGTATTCGGCATAAAATAACCCAAGGGGTTGACATGCCGTAAAACACACCCAACCAACCAATAAACCCAACCTAACAGGTACAACCACCCTTGGTTAGAGTGTAGCAGGAAGTAATGGCGATGAAGGGGTACTCCCCACACCCCAGTTTAACATCATACCCAGGACACATTAATTTCAATGGGCAATAGGGTTGGGGCAATCATATAGGTGCTAGGGCTTGATGTGACGAGTTGATTGATCAGAGGGGGACTCTCCACCTGCCCGTCTAGCCTAAGTAAGTGTCCAAGTTGAGTGTTGCAGGTCATGGACTGCTCAACCATCACAGGTCACCACCCACGGCCAACAGATGGTCCCATTTGGGGGAGTCTCACCTCTCTGCAGAGGTGCAGTTGAGCATTCTAACACCTCAGCTGACAGGGCAGTTTAAAACCGGGCTAAGTTGATCTAACTGCACTGAACAAACAATATCAAAGCTTAAAGAGCCTCATGTGGCAAGCCAGCTGCAGTTTGGTCACCCTTGATTTAATCTGCAATCATTGAACTTGTCATTCTTACAATTCACATGTTGAGACCATGCATTAATAGGTGTCACCAATTCAACAAAATATCAACCTTTGTCTTCATGTACTGATCACAATATCTTCTCAATTGCAGCAATATGATTAAAAAGTGTTTTTATTTAAGTATGCATACCAAACTATGACAACAAAATAGGACAAATGATAAAGTAATCAGCTTTGTTTTATATCAGAGATCACTACTTGTCCAAGTGAATTTAGTTGGTAAAAAAAGCTTTTAATATCAGTTGTTTACAATTTGATAAAAAAATATTGCCTAACAAAACTCACCTATATAATCATTGCGCCATCCATAATTGACCCCATGAATGTTATTATTGCGTACTTATGAAGTGTGTCTTTGCCCTACTCTAAATTCGCTTAACTATGACTTGCACAAGCTTAGTCAGCACACTTCAAAAGAAACTATCTAATTTACAGTGATAATGTACATCTAAAAAAAACAAAAAAAAAAAAAGAGAAAGGAAGAAAACAAACAAAAAAAAAAAAAAAAAAAACAAAAAAAAAGAAAAAACAAAAAAAAAAAAAGAAAAAAACAAAAAAAAAAAAAAAAAAAAAAAGAAAACACAAAAAAAGAAAACAAAAAAAAAGAAAAACAAAAAAAAAAGAAAAACAACAAAAAAAAAAAAAGAAAACAACAAAAAAAAAGAAAACAAAAAAAAAAGAAAAACAACAAAAAAAAGAAAAACAAACAAAAAAAAAAAAGAAAACAACAAAAAAAAAAGAAAAACAACAAAAAAAAGAAAAAAAAAAAACAAAAAAAAAAGAAAACAACAAAAAAAAGAAAAACAACAAAGAAAAGAACAACAAAAAAAAGAAAAACAACAAAAAAAAGAAAAACAACAAAAAAAAAGAAAAAAAGAAACAACAACAAAAAAAGAAACAACAAAAAAAAAGAAAAACAACAAAAAAAAAAAACAACAAAAAGAAAAACAACAAAAAAAGAAAAACACAAAAAAAAAAAAAAAACAAAAAAAAAAAACAACAAAAGAAGAAAAAGAAAAGAAGAAACGAAGAAAAGAAAGAAGAAAAAGAAGAAAAAGAAAAAGAAGAACGAAGAAAGAAGAAACGAAGAAGAAAACGAGAAAAGAGAAACGAAAAAAAGAGAAACGAAGAAAAAGAGAAACGAAGAAAAGAGAAAGAAGAAACAAGAAAAGAGAAAAGAGAAAGAAGAAAAGAGAAAAAGAAAGAAAAAGAGAAAGAAGAAAAAGAGAAAGAAGAAAAGAGAAAGAGAAAACAAAGGAAAAGAGGGGAAAAAGAGGGGGAAAAAAGGAAAATTTTTTGAATATTAACAAAAAAATGTCCTCTGAAGACAAGTATTTAAGGTCTAATGTAATAAAAATATATTAAATTAAGAAAGACTAACATATATAAAAAAGATAATACTACTTTAAATAGATTTCTATATAGAATTATACATAGGATTTATTTTAATACGTTTGAGAATAAAACAATATTCGAGATCAATAACAAAGTAATTATTTATTGTTAAAACCAGTATGCAAATTATCCGCACCATATACTATGCATCCTGCTCCTGCAGAGGGAGTTGGTAAATATTTATAAATATATATATATATATATATCTCAATGTGTATGGTTGGCACTATTATACTTGAAGAAGCGGTAGTAATCCAATGTACAGTGTTATTAGAAGAGTGCTCAAACATTTTTCGTTGCCTGATGATTGCTACGCTTAAAAAATTAAGCATACACAGCAAGAAACCAATGGTAACAAACTTGTTCCCATGCAAGTAAATATAAACTAAAATATTTATCTCATATATATATATATAATATATATATATATATATATATATATATATATATATATATATAAAGCATAATGAGAATTTTAGTAATATATAGATTAACTTAGAGATAAAGTTTTAAAAAAGAGCTTAAAAATCACAAAATGGGTGGATTATTTCATAAAAATACCTTAAATCAAAATGAAGAAACCCAAAACCTCCCTCAAAAATGCATAAGCTGAAAATACACCCAACAAAGAGACACACCCAGTTAGCAACAAGATTTAGAATTATTACTTTTTGCAGGTTTTAAATACTGTACTATTAACACTAGCTCAGTCATGCTCTTCATCGTTAACCTGGAGAATACATCCGTGAGGCAATCACCCAGACAACCATCTGGACTGGACGAAGCGTCGAGGTGGTCAACAAAAAACATGGCTAATGACAATGAGGGCTCATCTTGAACAAAAATAAAGCCCTTTTGTCTACGGATTGTGCTGCTGGAACTGTGACTGGCTGAGATCACCCATTTTTTTTTGCATCGGAACAACAAGCATGGCCGTTCTTCATAAAGGATGCAGAAAATTCAATAGATGAAGCCGGCACAACCCATCCTAGGTGAATGCTGGCACAACGAAACCAAATTGACACTGGATGCCAAATTGGTTGTCTTGAAATGTCAAAGACTGATTAGTCCGAAGAAATGTCTTGGACATCAATGACTTCTCATCTCAAAATCATCATGTCGCGCAGTTAGCACGGATATCCATGACAATCTCTTGCCATCCTTCCCTATCATCATTGTCACAGGGAGTCCTCTGCGCAGCATCCAACATCCTTGCATATTTGGTCAATGTAGGTCCTTGGTAGGCGGCCCACACTAGCACTTCCAAACGTTGCATATGAGTTCGTCCTTGCTTCTCCAGCAGTGTCCAGCATGCCTTGTCCTCCTCACTCGGATGGTTTGTGAGATTGGGGAGGGGCATACAGCTATTTCCACGATTTGTCAAGACCACATGCAGCATTCTTGTGCAGCTCCCATCTAGCTTATTCTCAAAGTGCCTCGTTAGGGTTCAAGTGGTGCAGCCATACAACAGCACTGAATAGCCACAGACTGGGAGAATTATCACTTTAGCTTGTCAGAAATCTCAAAAATAGAAATACCAATTTGAATCTTATTTATGATTTGCTCTATTTAGTTTTACGGCATATCAACCTCGGTGGGTCATTTAATGCTGACAAGGTTTTTAAATGAATTCATTCTTAATGGATACTCAATTTTATTATAAACAAATTTTCTATTTAACCCATAGCTGGGACCCTAATAGGTACTACTACTCTGGGTCAGAGTGAACCTTGGAGTAATGGCGATGAAGGGATACTCCACACTCCCCAGAGCACCAAAATTGGAACCATTAGATGCAGTTCATACCCAGGACACATTAATTTCAGTAATCACAGACACAAATATGTGAAAAAAATAAAAAATGAAAAATAAAAAATAAAAAATAAAAAATATTTAAAAAATAAAAAGGTAAACCCAAAAATTAGTGATATTTTAACCAGATTTCCACCCTACAAAATTATATTTTTATGACAAAAATAAAAATAGTAAAGTCGCCAAGGTGGCCTAAAGTCAGTATCAGCCAGACAACAACGAGGGAGTCTATCCCCTTTTCACTAGCAGTATACTAAGGAGATTGTTCCTGCGTCTGAGGTGGAGCATCACACCTACTATTAGCTCCTTACTTTACCGCAGTGACCCCTGTGCTACTGAGTTGGGTTCAAGAGAAAAGTGTTGAATTTTCTACACGCCAAATATCAAAGCTTTAATGTGGCTATTCAGCTGCAGTTTCACCATCCTTGATCAAATCTGTAATCATTGAACTATTACTTGTCACCCATTAAGATCTATTTAACCAATAGATTGAACCCTAACAGGTACTCGCCCTGTCGGCTGGGGCGTTAGAATGCACTGACTGCCTCTCTGTAGAGGGGTAAGACTCCCCCAATGGGGCTACCTGTTTGCCGTGGGTGGCAACCCAGATGAGCAGTTCATGACTTGCAATACTCCACTTTGGCCCTATCTTGGGCTAGACGGGCGATCAGAGAGGCCCCTTCCGATCAATCGGCTGGTCACGTCAAACCCTAGCACCTATATGATTGCCCCAACCCTATTGCCCTTATGGCAATCCCAACCCTTTTTATCATATTGTCCTAGGAATGACGTTAAACCATCTGATGGTGAGGTTCCAGTTTTGGAGGTTTGGGGAATGTGGAGTACCCCTTCATCACCATTGCTCGCTGGTCCACTCTGACCCGGAGTGGTAGTATCTGTTAGGGTTACATCTATGGGTTAAATAGAAAACATGAGTTTATAAACAAAATTGTATTATCCATTAAAAAAATCCAATAGAAGTATTCGGCATAAAATAACCCAAGGGGTTGACATGCCGTAAAACACACCCAACCAACCAATAAACCCAACCTAACAGGTACAACCAACCTTGGTTAGAGTGTAGCAGGAAGTAATGGTGATGAAGGGGTACTCCCCACACCCCAGTTTAACATCATACCCAGGACACATTAATTTCAATGGGCAATAGGGTTGGGGCAATCATATAGGTGCTAGGGCTTGATGTGACGAGTTGATTGATCAGAGGGGGACTCTCCACCTGCCCGTCTAGCCTAAGTAAGTGTCTAAGTTGAGTGTTGCAGGTCATGGACTGCTCAACCATCACAGGTCACCACCCACGGCCAACAGATGGTCCCATTTGGGGGAGTCTCACCTCTCTGCAGAGGTGCAGTTGAGCATTCTAACACCTCAGCTGACAGGGCAGTTTAAAACCGGGCTAAGTTGATCTAACTGCACTGAACAAACAAGCCGAATATCAAAGCTTAAAGAGCCTCATGTGGCAAGCCAGCTGCAGTTTGGTCACCCTTGATTTAATCTGCAATCATTGAACTTGTCATTCTTACAATTCACATGTTGAGACCATGCATTAATAGGTGTCACCAATTCAACAAAATATCAACCTTTGTCTTCATGTACTGATCACAATATCTTCTCAATTGCAGCAATATGATTAAAAGGTGTTTTTATTTAAGTATGCATACCAAACTATGACAACAAAATAGGACAAATGATAAAGTAATCAGCTTTATTTTATATCAGAGATCACTACTTGTCCAAGTGAATTTAGTTGGTAAAAAAAGCTTTTAATATCAGTTGTTTACAATTTGATAAAAAAATATTGCCTAACAAAACTCACCTATATAATCATTGCGCCATCCATAATTGACCTCATGAATGTTATTATTGCGTACTTATGAAGTGTGTCTTTGCCCTACTCTAAATTCGCTTAACTATGACTTGCACAAGCTTAGTCAGCACACTTCAAAAGAAACTATCTAATTTACAGGTGATAATGTATCATCTAAAAAAAACAAAAAAGAAAAAGAGAAAGGAAGAAAGGAAGAAAACAAAAGGAAGAAAGAGAAAGGAAGAAAGGACAAAAAAAAGAGAGGAAGAAAGGAAGAAAAACAAAAAAAAAGAAAGGAAGAAGGAAGAAAAACAAAAAAAGAAGAGAAACAAAAAAGAAAAGAAAGAAAAACAACAAAAAAGAAAAGGAAGAAAGGAAGAAAAACAAAAAAGAGAAAGGAAGAAAGGAAGAAAACAAAAAAAAGAAGAAAGAAGAAAGGAAGAAAAACAAAAAAAGAGAAAGAAGAAAGGAACAAAAAAAGAGAAAAAGAAAACAAAAAAAGAGAAAAGAGAAAGAGAAGAAGAACAAAAAAAAAAAGAGAAAAAAACAAAAAAGAGAAGACAAAAAAGAAAAAGAGAAAGGAAGAAACAAAAAAAGAAAAAGGAAGAAAAACAAAAAAAGAGAGAGAAAGGAAAGAAACAAAAAGAGAAAAGAGAAGGAAAAAAGAAAGAGAAGGAGAAAACAAAAAAAGAAAAAAAAAAAAGAAAGAGAAAGAGAAAGGAAGAAAACAAAAAAGAGAAAGAGAAAGGAAGAAAACAAAAAGAGAAAAGAGAAAGGAAGAAAAACAAAAAAAGAAAAAGAAAGGAGAAAAACAAAAAAAAAAAAGAAAAAGAAAGGAGAAAAAAAAAAGAAACAACAAAAAAAAAAAAAAAAAAAAAAAACAACACAACAAAAAAAAGAAAAACAACAAAAAAAAAGAAAACACAAAAAAAAAAAAAACAACAAAAAAGAAAAACAACAAAAAAAGAAAAAACAACAAAAAAAGAAAAACAACAAAAAAAGAAAGAAGAAAAAGGAAAGAAGAAAGAGAAACGAAGAAAGAGAACGAAGAAAAAAAGAGAAACGAAGAAAAAGAAGAGAAACGAAGAAAAAGAGAAACGAAGAAGAGAAACGAAGAAAAAGAGAAACGAAGAAAAAGAGAAAGAAGAAAAAGAGAAAGAAGAAAAAGAGAAAGAAGAAAAGAAAAGAAAAGAGAAAGAAGAAAAAGAAAAGAAGAAAAAGAGAAAGAGAAAGAGAAAGAAGGAAAAGAGAAAGAAGGAAAAGAAAAGAAGAAAAAGAGAAAAAGGAAAGAGAAAAAAAAAGAGAAAAAGGAAAAAGGGGGAAAAAGAGGGGGAAAAAAAGGGAAATTTTTTGAATATTAACAAAAAAATGTCCTCTGAAGACAAGTATTTAAGGTTTAATGTAATAAAATATTAAATTAAGAAAGACTAACATATATAAAAAGATAATACTACTTTAGATTTTTATACATAGGATTTTATTTTAATACGTTTGAGAATAAAACAATATTCGAGATCAATAACAAAGTAATTATTTATTGTTAAAACCAGTATGCAAATTATCCGCACCAAATACTATGCATCCTGCTCCTGCAGAGGGAGTTGGTAAATATTTATAATTGTTTTTTTTTCTGCATATCTAAAATATGTAATCCTACAAGCTTTTACTCTTGTTAATAAATATAGATTTCTAATGAGCAGAGTTATTCATTGATGGACATAAGGAAATTTTATTAACACCAGGGATTTAACACCAGACTTTATTTGATTGTTATTTTTAAGAGTGCAGTAAAGAAGCAGAAATGCTGATAACAGAATTACAGCTCGATATTAATAATTGCTTACATAATAATAAAAAAATTAAAAAAAATTGTTTGTTATATAACACTGATGACATATATATATATATATATATAAGTTAAGAGTAAGGAAATGAATCCGATGGTATAAGTATAGATAAAAGGATATGAAAACACACAATGCTGTTAAAATGAAAATATTTTATATCATATTCATAGCTAATATTGAATGATATTTCGATATATAAAAATCATCATCAGAGCTTGTTTTTAATCCGGACTCGGAGAGAAGCAGAAAATAATTTAAATTCAAAACGAAAACATTGATGTTCCAAAAAGTGTGCAAGTCATGTGATCATTAGCACATCTGCTATGCATTTCTCCGCCAACGACATAATTTTTAATTCTTTAGTGTAACAGTTTTTGAAAGAAGAATATATAAACACCATCGCATGGCTTGCACACTTTTTGGAACATCAATGTTTTCGTTTTGAATATATATATATATATATATATATCTCCTCTATTCTATCAGCCTTTGTCTCAATTGCTTGCAGGATTTGGACTTTCCCAAAGTATCTAAAGATATGGGGAGTAATAGGTTGGTTGGTTGGTTCTATTTTACAGCATGTCAATCCTTGGGTTATTTTATGTTGAAAACATTTGTTTTATTTATTTATTTTGTTATCTTGTTGGGTATTCAATTTTTCAAACTCGATTTTTTTAAAAATTCATTTTTTGATCTATTTAACCTATAGATAGGACCCTAACAGGTACTACCATTCCGGTTTGGTTTGTTTTGTGGCATATCAACCTCAGTGTGTCATTTAATGCTGATAAAGTTTTGAAATAAATTCATTCTTAATAGATCCTCAAATTTTTTTTTTTTTTATAAATACATTTTTCTATTTAACCTATAGATGAGACCCTAACAGGTACTATCACTCTGAGTCAGGGTGGACCAGAGAGCAATGGTGATGAAGGGGTGCTCCACATTCCCCAGACCTCAAGAACTAGAACCTCACCATCAGAGTTTAATGTCATTCCCAGGACATGTAGACCCTCAGTCACCACCTAGCACCCATATGACAAAAAGGGTTCGGGCTTGCCATAAGGGTAATAGGGTCAGGGCAATCATATAGGTGCTAGGGCTTGACATGACCAGCCGGCCAGAATTAGAATGTCACAACTAGATGTAATTTAGGAGAGTAATGGGCCTTTATATTCCATGTAGGCAGAGGTTGAACTCCAACCCATAGAACCTACTTGCTACTGATGCTGCTCAATTGTAGAGTGGAAGTTTTGTTTTAGGGCATATCAACCCATTTTGGGTCATTTAATGCTGAATCAAGTAATTTTTAAAAAATATCAGGTTGATTACAGTACCTGCTATTGTAGATTGTAGAAGAGTTAGAATGCATAAAAATAATACAATGAATAGAATGTGAAAAAAAACCCCACACATATACAGAGATGCAGATAGGTACTTGTCCTTCATACCTGATGCATAAAAATCTAAAAAGTACACAGTAAAATCATATCCATGCATCACAGTGTTTTTCGTTTTTCTTCCCCCATCATTTCAAGCTAACTGTAAATACATTTAAATAGTTTCTTAGAAATGAATTACACAGAATAGGTTACAAGGTAGGAGTTAGATGGCTTTAGTTAGGCCCCATAAATTTTCCTGGAGACTCATTCAAAACAAATATGTGCGTCCGAGGACACGCTAAATCAAAAATCTATCAACAATACTAATATATATATATATATATATATATATATATATATGGGTGCGATACTTAGAAGTAAACAGTGCTCAATATCATTGATAGATCATTAATATACAAGTTAAACAGCGCCTGGTTACTGACAGTTTCTTGCCTATGCGATCTTCAGACCAAAATTGCCTATGCGAGAAACTGTCAGTAATCAGGTGCCATTGACTCCATTTCTATGCTCCCTTAACTTTCAAAAAATCCTGTCGATATGTAACTTAATCTTATTATAATGGAGATTGTGTGTTTTTCTGTCTGTAACCGAAACTATATCACTACTCAAGTTACAATTCCCTTAGTTATTGACATCACATTCTCAATGATCTTATTTTTATTTTAACCTCTATTATTAATAAAATTGTTTTACATTATTAATACTGTTAACCATATCCATATACGAAAAACATGCAATTATATTCATATGTACAACAAAATAGCAGCTTACAGTGTGAACGGGAAGGATAATTTGCATATTGATATTAAAATGTGATTTTAAATAAATATGTTGCTTAGTATTAATTGATTTCTACCGTTTGGTTTTATTTTTAATGAATATAAGCAAAAATCTCTTCAATGAATCTGAAATGAAATCCCATTAACAAGAAAAAATACTGTCATTTTTATCTTTAACTTCCTATTTTAACTAAATACTTAAATTAGAAAAAATAACAAGGAAATGCGAGAGTGATGGAAGAGTAAGTTTCAGTTGTTCTATTTATCTATTATCACCCCCTCTGTTTCAAATCTTTTTATCTGCATTCTTATTTAGTTTCATTAGCCTTTCTAATTTAATACGATATTTTATTACATTAGAACAAATACTTGCACCCGGAGGGTGCATATATTTGCTAGTAATAATAATGCTGTGATTAACCTAATTCTCATAGGAGATAACTTAAATGATAAGTATAGAGTAATCTCCCTTATTTATTTGCAAATGAATATGTATGTTAGATAATAAGATTTAGAACTGTAAATATAAAATAGATTAAAGAAAGAAAGTAATACTGACAGCAAGGACAGAAGGAAAGGAAGGGAGATAGAAAAAAAAAGAAAAAGAAATAATTAATACAGAGATAATTTTTTATTGGCTAATCAATGTAAATATTTTACAATCACTCTTTTAAGAAAGAGTGCAAGAGTGTTAAATCAAGATTATTATGCTTTTTACATATTCAACTATTTTGCAATAGCTCTTAAATAAACATATCAAACATAATAATTAAATTATCATACTGTGTTATATCCACAGGTCCTGATAGTTTAATAATAATAATAATCGTCTTCACACAATTAGATGGTTTCACATATTCTTACCTCATACCAATAATTTGTACAGTTATGTACTTTCAAGTAATTATGCCTATTTAATAATACTCATTTGCACAGTTATATGGATTCAATTATAGCACGTGTGGTGTATGGTTAAAGTCATGGGAATTGACTTGTTGCCCCGATTCAAATCCTGGATGTGGAATTGCATTTCACTTAGCGCTAAATATCCCCCCCCTTGGAAAGTAGAATCCTAACTCTCCCTCGCAGAACTGGGCTCTTTACCTTGGTTAGGCAACCAGTCAGAAGGAAAACTGAATTCAAACCTTTTGAACTCCACTTAAGAAATTGGACCTTGTGTCACATCCTGCTCGTGCGGAGGGTGGTAATATTATATATATGGATTCATTACTCCTATCTAATACTAATAATTTAACAAACATCTATTGATCCATATATAGGAACCCTAACAGGTTACTACCACTTCATATCAGGTCTATCTAGAATCTAATGATGGAGTATTCCATAGTTTGCCAGAGCTTGCAAGATGCAGTTTAAGTGTCAATACCGCAGGGAACCCTACTGCAGGGGCTAAAACTGTATTTTCAGGCCCACTTATAAGGCTGAGGTTGTAAAGGGTTAAGGATAGATTAAAAGAGACACCAACTGTTTTTCACTTCTTTAATTTCCCGTAGTAAAGTGGATAGCTATACCTTTGTGAAATGTTATGCCTTATTCTAGTAACACTACTTTTCTCTCAAAAGATGACCGCAATGGTCACTATCTAACTAGTAGATAAACATCACATGTAATGCAGAAGAAGGTCACTATTTAGTCAATTAAAAGAACCAGTAAATAAAGAAAAAAATAAATAAATAAACTGACAAGGCTCCAGTCTTTTGTGTGTTAGTATTCTTACGTTTTCGGTTGATATCATTGGCTGGGGTACATCAAGCCCTAGCACCTATAACAGATTGTCCCGACGTATAGCTCTTATAACAAACCCCCAACCCTTTTATCATATATAGCAGGCAGCTACCCGGCGTCGTGAGTAGAGTGGGGATTTTTAAAAAATTAAGTCCCGCAGACCCATTATTACTGAAAATCGCAAGTTGAGTCCTTGTGGATAGCACCCATTTAAATCTATGTAAAAAAAAATAGACTTGCATTGATCCAGCTACTCTGAAAAGAAATGTTAATGTCTACTATCTAAAATATTAAATGGAAAAAAAAAAAAAAAAAAAAAAAATCCATGCTGTTATTTAAAATTTTTTTAAATTTTTTAATCAATCTTACGATATAAATCAAATCTTTATTTTTGCTCAAAAACCAAGCCCTGGTGATATCTAGTGTATATATATTTACTTGCCGTTAATTGTTTTTATTTTTGAAGTTTTCTCCGACATACATATACACACACTGCCTTATATATGTATTTAGATAAATAGATGTTGTAAAAGGCAGTGACTGAGGATCTTAGTGTATGAGCATGATGTAAAACTGGAGTCTCTGGGAATGTGGAGTACACTTTATTGGCCATTACTCCCATGGTCAACTCTGATCTGGAGAGTAGTAACTGTAGGGTCCATCTTAAGAGTTAAATAGATAAAAAAAAAAGTTTAAAAACAAAAATTTGAATACCTAACAGAAAATGTATAAACAAAAACGTCTGTCATAAAATTATCCCAGAGTTTGACATGCTGTAAACCAACCTAACCAACCGGGTTCGATTTATCGGCTTTTGCCACGTCAACATGAGTAGCACAGCTTAGATTGTGTAGAAAGTTGGAAGCTTATGGTAGGCGTGGCCCTACACCTCAATGCAAAAACAATCTCCTGGCTACAACCAGTGAAAAGGGGATAGACTATTGCTGTCTGATGTTTCTAAGTTTAATGCACGCGATTCCCAGCGTGGGGCCTACACCCCACTGGAGGGGGGGGGAATCATGAAATATAGTAATATCACATTTTTTTTTTCACCCTGTATGGGTAAAAATTATAAATATTTTTTTTTTTTTTTTTTTTTTTTTTTTTTTTTATAGGTAAAATTGTAATTATACCTAGCTGAGAAAAACCCTTATTAGTTTTAATTTGAAGATACAAATTTTTTTATGTTATACTTCATCAAAAACTGATATTTTTTTATATCATACTAGAAATCGATTACGGTGGGGCATGAAAAATTTGTGATAAAAAAAAAAGAAAAAAAGTGGGGCATGAAATACTAAAAAGTTTGGGACCACTGGTTAATGTATTCACTTTCATGGTCATTTAATGCCGATGACATCTGTGTTAGAAGAACAATATTGGTACTATTTAACTTATGCTGAGAAAGATAGGGGGGGGTCATAACCTTTCCAAGAGTAAGTCAAAAGTGAATGTAAGGTGTGACTTAGAGTTTGAAACTCACTTGATACAATGTTGCAGTCTAAGCATTTAGCCACACGCCATGGGAAAACTCTAATATGGTATGAAAGTTGCACCTTTGTTTTTATTCTTAATATTTTTTTATTTTTTAAAAAATTTTTTTTTTTTAATTAAAATAATTTCTTTATTGACAATGTCAAATATTGATCCAACAGTTCATGTTTTAGACATGTTTTTTGGGTCCTAGAGTCCAATCGTATAAAGGATTTTATCAATAAATGGCTAAAATGGCATTCTTCTATTTAAGATTACTCATGTTATTACCTTACATCAAAGACCGCTAAATGTTTAATATACATTTAAAACAAAAGCTATATTTGGGGTAAGATAAGGAAAATGAATGGGACTTCCTGCCGGGTGGAATGACACTAAGAGTTAAGGTAATTGTTTTTTAAAATATCAACTTGCTCTTATTTTAGTTAACAAAGTTACCTAAAACATAAGTTGGGTTTTTAGAATAAGATATATATATACTATATATATATATATAATAAATATTATATATATTGACATTAGATATATGGTCATAAATCATTAATTTATGTTTTGTTTTTTTTTGTTTAATCCAAAGGTTTGTTGCCTAAAAGATCCTCCCATTATATTTGATTTAACCTTAAAGTTCAATTTTCATGCTGTACAATGGTTATCAAATTGTAGGAATGGCTTCTGATAAATTTGTTTTGTTTATTGATTTTAATGGCATATCAAAACTACCAATCTGGGGTTAATGTTAATGCTAAAAACGGTTAGGAGTGAATACATATCGTGGTATTTATATTTATACTTTTTAGTAATTGTTTACAATGTTTAGCATAATTGGGGATAAAACAGATCTTTCATATTGTTGCTTTAAAATAACGGTTTCTGATAATGAGCAAAAAAACTCGCATTACATGAATAAGTGTTTAACTGTCAAATGTTTGACGATGTTCCCACATTGTGGTTGTTCCTTGTTTGAGTTATAGGAGTGGTTGTCAGTCTTGTATGACCAATGTGTAATCGGGAACACAATGACTTGTTTCGCTTTCTAGATTACTAAAAATGCGTGTTCAAATAATCCCAAACAAGGCTGTGCAAGGATAGGATTAAATCCTCTCCCCCCTCGCAACCCATCCTGTGGCTATAGGTAAATAGTAAGGCAGACTGGCTCTTTTAAAGTTAACCTTTATGACAACTGCTCTAAGAAGGTGAAACTTAAAGAGCCCCATCTGCCTTACTATTTACCTATAGCCACAGGATGGGTTGGGAGGGGGGAATGGATTTAATCCTAAATCCTTGCACAGCCTTGTTTGGGATTTTGGAACACGCATTTTAAGTAAGTTCTAGAAAGGAACAAGTCATTGTGTCCGATTAACACATTGGTCCATACAAGACTGACACACTCCCTATATACTCAAACAAGAACAACCACAATGTGGAACAATGTCAAACCATCTTTGACAGTTAAACACTTATTTCATGTAATGCAGTTTTTTGCTCATATCAGAAACCGTTATTTAAAGCAAACAATATGAAGTCTGTTTACCCCAATAATCGCTAACACCTTGTAAACCAAAATCCAAAAGTATAAATATAATACACGATATGTATCACTTCCTAACCGTTAGCATACATAACCGCCAGATGGGTTTGATATGCCATTAAAATCAATAAACAAACAAATTTATCAGAAGCCATTTCCTACAAATGATAACCATTGTACGCATGAAAAGTGAACTTTAAGGTTAATTCAAATATAAATGGGAAGGACTTAAGAGCAACCAACTTTGGATTAAACAAAACAAAAAACATAAATTAATGATTTGAAGCATATATCTAATGCAACTTATATTATATATATAATATATATATATATATTATATATATATCTTATCTAAAAAAAACCAAACTATGTTTAGTAACTTTGTTACTAAATAGAGAAGCAAGTTGATATTTTAAACATTATTAACTCTTAGTGTATTCCAACCGGCAGAAAGTCCCATTCATTTCTTACTACCCCAAAATGAATACTTTGTTTAAATGTAATATTTAACAATTTAGCGGTTTTGATGTAAGGGAATAACAGGTAATCTTAAATAGAAAGGCCATTTTAGCCAATTTATTGATAAATCCTTATAAAGATGGGACTCTTGGACCAAAACATGTCTAAAAATGAAACTGTGGAGTCAATATTTGACATTGTCAATAAGAAATATTTAATTAAAAAAATTTTTAAAAAATAAAAAAATATTAAGAATAAATACAAAGGGTGCAACTTCATACCATATTAGAGTTCCCATGGCGTAAGTGGCTAACATGCCTAGACTGCAACATTGTATAAGTGAGTTTCAAACTCTAGTCACCCATTACATTCACTTTTGCACTTATCTTGGAAAGGTATGACCCCCCTCATCTTCTCAGCTATAAAGTTTAAATAGTACAAATATTGTTCTTCTACACAGATGTCATCGGATTAAATGACCATGAAAGTTGATATGACATTAAACCAGTGGTTCCAACCATTTTAGTATCATGCCCCACTTTTTTTTTTCTTTTTTTTTTTTTTATCACAAATTTCTTCATGTCCCCCACCCGTTAATCGTTTAGTATGATATAAAAATATCAGTTTTGATGAAGTATACATAAAAAAATTGTATCTTTCAAATAAAACTAAAGGATTGTTCTCAGCTAGGTTATAATTACAATTTTACCCTATAAATTTATAATTTTTACCCATACAGGGTGAAAAAAAAATGTTGATATTACTATATTTTTCATATTGCCCCCCCCCTCCAGTGGGGTGTAGGCCCCACGCTGGGAATCGCTGCATTAAACTAAGAAACCATCAGACAGCAATAGTCTATCCCCTTTTCACTGGTGCTAGACCAAGGAGATTGTTTTTGCATCTGAGGTGTAGGGCCACGCCTACCATAAGCTACCAACTTTACTACACAAATCTAAGCTGTGCTACTCATGTTGAGTTGGCAAAAGCCGATATCGAACCCGGTTGGTTGGTTGGTTTTTACAGCATGTCAACCTCTGGGATATTTTATGACAGACGTTTTTGTTTTATACATTCTTGTTAGGTATTCAAATTTTGTTTTTAAACTTTTTTTTTTTTATCTATTTAACCTCTAGATGGGACCCTAACAGGTACTACTACTCCAGATCAGAGTTGACATGGGAGTAATGGCAATAAAGTGTACTCCACATTCCCCAGAACTCCAGTTTTACATCATGCTCAGTACACTAAGATCCTCAGTCACTGCCTTTTAGCACATCTATTTATCTATACATATATAAAGGGCAGTTGTGTGTATATGTATGTCCGGAGAAAACTTCAAAAATAAAACAATTAACGGCAAAGTAAATATATATACACTAGATATCACCAGGGCTTGGTTTTTGAGCAAAAATAATAGATTTGATTTATATTCGTGAAGATGATTAAAAAATTAAAAAATTTAAATAACAGCATGGATTTTTTTTTTTTTTTTTTTTTTTTTTCCATTAATATTTTAGATAGTAGACATTAACATTTCTTTTCAGAGTAGCTGGATCAAATGCAAGGTCTATTTTTTTACATAGGGATTTAAATGGGGCATCCCACAGGACTCAACTTGGCGATTCAGTATAATGGATCTGCGGGACTAATTTTTAAAAAAATCCGCCACTCTACTCAGGCGACGCCGGGTAGCTGCGCTAATATATGATAAAAGGGTTGGGGGGTTTGTTATAAGAGCTATACAGTCGGGACAATCGTATAGGTGCTAGGCTTGATGTACCAGCCAATTGATATCAAACCGAAAACCTAGAATACTAACACAACAAAAGACTGGAGCTTGTCAGTTTTATTTATTTATTTTTCTTTTATTTACTGTCTTTTAATTGACTAAAATAGTGACCTCTCTAGCATTACATTTTGTGATGTTTTATCTACTAGTAGATAAGTGACCCATTGGGTCATCTTTTGAGAGAAAAGTAGTGTGACTAGAATAAGCATAACATTTTCACAAGGGTATAGCTATCACTTTACTATGGAAATTAAAGAAGAAAACAGTTTGGTGTCTCTTTTAATCTATCCTTAACCCTTTACAACTCAGCCTTATAAGTGGGCCTGAAAAATAACAGTTTATCCCCTGCAGTAGGGTTCCCTGGGTATTGACACTAAACTGCATCTGGAGCTCTTGCAAACTATGGAATACTCCATCATTAGATTCTAGATAGACACTGATATGGAGTGGTAGTACCTGTTAGGGTCCTATATATGGATCAAATAGATGTTTTAAATATTAGTATTAGATGGAGTAATTGAATCCATAATATAATATATATTTACCAACCCTCGCACGAGCAGGATGTGACCACAGGTCAATTTCTTAAAGTGGAGTTCAACAGGTTTGAAAATTCAGTTTTCCTTCTAGACTGGTTGCCTAAGCCAGGTTAAAAGAAGCCCAGTCTGGAGGGAGAGTAGGATTCAATACCTTTCCCAAGGGTATTAGCGGCTAAAGTGAAATGCATTACCACATCCAGGATTTGAACTCGGGCAAAGTCAATTTCATGAACTAACCATTACACACGTGCTTAATTGAATCCATATAACTGTGGCCAAATGATATATTAAATAAGGCCAATAATTACTTGAAAAGTACATAACTGTATCAATTTTGGTATAGGTAAAGAATATGTGAAAACCATCTAATTGGTGTGAAGACGATTATTAATATATTTAAACTTCAGGAACCTGTGGGATATAACCAGTATGATAATTTAATTATATGTTTGATATGTTTATTTAAGGAGCTATTGCAATAGTTGATATGTAAAAGCATAATAATCTTGATTTAACACTCTGCACTCTTTCTTAAAAAGAGTGATTGTAAAATATTTACATATGATTACCATAAAAATTATCTCTGTATAATTATTCTTTTCTTTTTTTTTCTATCTCCCTTCCTTTCCTTCTGTCCTTGCTGTCAGTATATCTTTCTTCTTTAATCTATTTAATATTTACAGTTCTAAATCTATATCTAACATACCATATCATTTGCATAATAAATAAGGGAGATTACTCCTATAACTTATCATTAATTAATCTTCCATGAGAGTAGGGTTAATCACAGCATATATTACTAGCAAATATTGCACCCTCGGGTGCTAATAATTTGTTCTAAGTAATCAAGATATCGTATTAAATTAGAAAGGCTAATGAAACTAATAAGAATGCAGATAAAAAGATTGAAACAGAGGGGTGATAATAGTAATAGAACAACTTAACTTACTCTTCCATCACTCTCGCTTTCCTGTTATTTTTTCTAATTTAAGTATTAGTTAAAAATAGGAAGTAAGAATAAATGAACAGTTAATTTCTGTAAATGGATTTCATTTCAGATTTCATTGAAGAGATTTTGCTTTATATCATTAAAATAAACCAAACGGTTAGATCAAATAATAACTAGCACATAATTTATTAAAATCAGCATTTTTAATATCAATATGCAAATTATCCTTCCCGTTCAACACTGTAAGCTGCTATTTGTTGTTACATATGAATATAATTGCATGTTTTTCGTATTGAATATGGTTAACAGTATTAATAATGTAAAACAATTTTAATTGATAAAGAGGTTAACAATAAAAATAAGATCATTGAAATGTGATGTCATAACTAAGGGAATTGTAAACTTGAGTATGATATAGTTTTCGGTTACAGACAGAAACAGCACATCTCATTATAATAAGATTAAGTTAACATTGACAGGATTTTTGAAAGTAGGGAGCATAGAAATGGAGTCAATGGACCTGATTACTGACAGTTCTGCATAGGCATTTTTGGTCTGAAGATCGCATAGGCAAGAAACTGTCAAAGTAAACGCAGGCGCTGTTTAACTGTATATTAATGATCTATGCAATGATATTGAGCACTGTTTTACTTCTAAGATACGCAACCGCATATATATATTAATATATATATATATATATATTAGTATTGTTATAGATTTTTGATTTAGCGTTGTCTCGACGCACATATTTGTTTGATGAGTCTCCCGGAAAATTTTATGGGGCCTAACTAAAGCCATCTTCCTACCTTGTAACCTATTCTGTGTAATTCATTTCTAAGAAACTATTAAATGTATTTACAGTTAGCCTTGAAATGAGGGAAAGAAAAACAAAAACACTGTGATGCATGGATATGATTTTACTGTGTATTTTTAGATTTTTATGGCACAGGTATGAAAGACAAGTTTACTCTATCTGCAATCTCTGTGTAATGTTGGGTTTTTCACATTCATTCATTGTATTATTTTTATGCATTCTAACTCTTCTACAATCTACAATAGCAGGTACTGTAATCAACCTGATATTTTTTAAAATTACTTGAATTCAGCATTAAATGACCCAAAATGGGTTGATTGCCGCTAAAACAAAACTTCCACTCCTAAGCAAATTGAGCAGCATCTAGCAAGTAGTTTTCTATGGGTTGGAGTTCCACCTCTGCCTACATGGAATAAAGCCCATTACTCTCCTAAATTACATCTAGTTGTGACATTCTAATTCTGGCCGGCTGTCATGTCAAGCCCTAGCACCTATATGATTGCCCTGGACCCTATACCCTTATGGCAAGCCCGAAACCCTTTTTGTCATATGTGCTAGGTGGTGACTGAGGGTCTACATGTCTGGAATGACATTAAACTCTGATGGTGAGGTTCTAGTTCTTGAGGTCGGGAATGTGGAGGCACCCTTCAATCACCATTGCTCCTCTGGTCCACCCTGACTCAGAGTGTAGTTACCTGTTAGGGTCTCATCTATAGGTTAAATAGAAAAATGTATTTTATAAAAAAAAAAAAATTGAGATTATTAAGATGAAATTTATTTCAAAAACTTTTCAGCATTAAATGACACACTGAGGTTGATATGCCACAAAACAAAACCAAACCGGAAATGGTAGTACCTGTTAGGGTCCTATGCTATAGTTAAATAGATCAAATGAATTTTTAAAAAATCGAGTTTGAAAAGAAGAGAAATACCCAACAAGATAACAAAATAAATAAATAAACAAATGTTTTTCAACATAAAAATAACCCCAAGGATTGACATGCTGTAAAGATAGAACCAACGCAACAAAACCTATTACTCCCATATCTTTAGATACTTTGGGAAGTCCAAATCCCTGCAGCAATTGAGACAAAGGCGATAGAAAGGAGATTAATATTATATATATTATATATTCAAAACGAACATTGAATGTTCCATAAAGTGTGCAAGCCATGCGATGGTGTTTTATATTCTTACTTTAAAAAATGTTACACCTAAAGATTAAAATTATGTCGTGGCGGAGAAATGCATAGCAGATGTGCTAATGATCAATGACTTTGCACACTTTTGGAACAATCATGTTTTCGTTGAATTTAAATTATTTTCTGCATCTCTCCGAGTCCGGATTAAAAACAAGCTCTGATGATGAATTTTTATTATGCGAAATATCATCCAATATTAGCTAATGAATATGATATAAATATTTTCATTTTAAACAGCATGTGTGTTTTCATGATCCTTTTATCTATACTTATACCATCGAATTCATTTCCTTACTCTTAACTTATATATATATATATATATATGTCATCAGTGTTTATAACAAACATTTTTTTAATTTTTTTTATATATTATGTAAGCAATTATTAATCGAGCTGTAATTTGTTATCAGCATTTCTGCTTCTTTACTGCACTCTTAAAAAATAACAATCAAATAGTCATGGTGTTAAATCCCTGGTGTTAATTAATCCTTATGTCCAATCAATGAATAATCTGCTCATTAGAAATCTATATTTATTAACAAGAGTAAAGCTTGTAGGATTAACATATTTTGATATGCAGAAAAACAATTATAAATTTTACGCAACTCCCTGCTGCAGGAGCCAGGATGCAATAGTATATGGTGGCGGATAATTTGCATACTGGTTTTAACAATAAATATTACTTGTTATTGATCTCGAATATGTTTATTCTCAAACGTATTAAAAATAAATCCTATGTATAATTTATATAGAAATCTATTTAAAAGTAGTATTATCTTTTATATATGTTAGCTTTCTATTTAATAATTTTTTATTTACATTAAACTTAAATACTTGTTTCAGAGGCATTTTTTTGTAATATCCAAAAAATTTCTTTTTTTCCCCTCTTTTTCCCCTCTTTTTCCTTGTTTTCTCTTTTCCTTCTTCCTTTCTTCTTTCTCTTTTCCTTCTTTCTCTTTTCCTTCTTTCTCTTTACTTCTTTCTCTTTCCTTCTTTTCTTTTCTCTTTCTCTTTTCTTCTTTCTCTTTTTCTTCTTTCTCTTTTCTTCTTTCTCTTTTCTTTCTTCTCTTTTTCTTCTTTTCTTTTCTTCGTTTTGCTTTTCTCGTTTCTCTTTTTTCTTCGTTCTCTTTTCTCGTTTCTTTTTTCTCGTTCTCTTTTCTTCGTTCTCTTTTTCTTCGTTTCTCTTTTTCTTCGTTCTGTCTTTTTCTTCTTTTTCTTTTTTTTGTGTTTTTTCTTTTTTTGTTGTTTTCTTTTTTGTTGTTTTTCTTTTTTTTGTTGTTTTCTTTTTTTGTTGTTTTTCTTTTTTTGTTGTTTTTCTTTTTTTTGTTGTTGTTCTTTTTTTTGTTGTTTTCTTTTTTTTTTGTTGTTTTTCTTTTTTTTGTTGTTCTTCTTTTCTTTTCTTTTTTGTTTTCTTCTTTCTCTTTCTTTTTTGTTTTTCTTCCTTTCTCTTTCTCTTTTTTGTTTTTCTTCCTTTTTCTCTCTTTTTTGTTTTTTTCTTCCTTTCTTCTTTTCTCTTTTGTTTGTTTTTCTACTTTACCTTTCTCTTTTCTCTTTTTTGTTGTTTTTCTCTTTCTCTTTCTCTTTTTTGTTTTCTTCCTTTCTCGTTTTCTTCTTTTTTGTTTGTTCATATCCTGTTCTCTTTGCCGGGTTTTGTTTTTCTTCCTT